>JAGIQG010000016.1:49889715-50505232 GCA_024679065.1 Sphyrna mokarran
CAGCACGGGAAACAGGCCCTTCGGCCCAACGAGCCCGCGCCACCGTAATACCAAATCATTATCCTATTTTAATAGTCCTATATAATAGTATATATATTAATCCTAATTTGGAAAATTTTCACCATAGGGACAATTTGTTACCCAATCAGCCTAAGAGCGAATTTTTGGGTTGTGGGAGGAAACCGGAGTGCCCGGAGAAAACCCACGCAACCACGGGGAGAACGCGCAAACTCCCGCAGACACCGGCCCAATTCCAAGTGTCTGCACAGCCACATCGATAGTCTCTGAGCTGTCATGGTGCCCTTCAGGTGGTCCACATAAAGCACTCATATACGACATGAGGTACCAGGCAACCCATGAATCAACATCCAAGAGCTGTACCCGCACCACCTGCCGAATGCGTGCTCAAATTATGGACCGAATTACCTGTGGAAAAAAGCCGTAGTTAAACAGTCCTAATATATCCCTCTATCTGCATACCGCTCATGTGGCTGTCCAAGAGACCCTTAAACAGCCCCAGCGTGCCTGCTCCCACCACCTTACTCGGCAGTGCATTCCACACCCCCACTACCCTTTGTGTGAAAAACTGCCCTCTAATATTCGTCCTATACATAGCCCCCCTCACCCTATGGCCATGACCCCTCGTCCTATCCATTTCTAAAGGTGGAAAAAGTTTACCTCCATTTACTCTATCTATACCCCTTATAATCTTATACACCTCTATGAGATCCCCTCTAAGCCGACGTCTTTCAAGGGAAAACAACCCCAGTCTATCTAATCGTTCCTCATAGGACAGTCCTTCCATACCAGGCAGCATCCTGGTAAACCTCCTCTGCACTCTCTCCAAGGACTCCACATCCTTCCGATAGTACGGAGACCAGAACTGGGCGCAGTATTCCAAGTGAGGCCTAACCAAAGTTCTATACAACTGCAACATCAAACTCCTACTCTTATATTCTATACCCTTTTCTATGAAAGCTAACATACTATACGCCTTCTTTATCACCTTCTCCACCTGTGAGGACACCTTCAGAGACTTGTGAACCTGCACCCCCAAGTCTCTCTGCGTCTCTATGCTCCGTATAGTTTTACTTTTATCCTATAATTCTCTTCTACATTTTTCCGGCCAAAATGCATCACCTCGCATTTTTCCGGATTAAATTCCATTTGCCATCTATCTGCCCAATCTACCAACCTGTCTATGTCCTGTTGTATTGCCTGACACTGCTCTTCTGTACCCGCCAATCCAAGCATCTTGGTGTCATCAGCAAATTTGCTGATCTCACCACCTACCCCTACTTCCAAGTCGTTTATGTAGACCACAAATAGAAGAGGACCTAGTACTGAGCCTTGTGGCACTCCACTAGTGACAGGCTTCCAGCCGGAAAAAGAGCCTTCCACTACTACCCTCTGTCTCCTCCTTCCGAGCCAGTTTTCGACCCATCTACATACCCGACCCTGTATCCCATGCGCCTTCACCTTCTCTATCAGTCTACCATGAGGAACCTTGTCAAACGCCTTACTGAAATCCATGTAGACGACATCAACAGCCTGTCCTTCATCACTGTTTTTGTCACTTCTTCAAAAAATTCCACTAGATTCGTAAGACAAGACTTCCCCTTGACGAAGCCATGCTGCGTATCCCTGATCAGATCGCAGCGCTCCAGATGCTCATACATCCTGTCCCTAAGGATCCTCTCCATTAGCTTACCTATAACTGAAGTCAAGCTCACCGGCCTATAGTTCCCTGGGTAATCCCTCTGACCTTTTTTAAACAACGGTACTACGTTTGCTATCCTCCAGTCCTCTGGGACCTCACCTGTGTCCAAGGAAGAGACAAAGATTTGCGTCAGAGGCCCAGCCAAGTCTTCCCTCAACTCCCTTAGCAGCCTGGGGTAAATGCCATCAGGCCCCGGAGCTTTATATGTCTTTAAGCTGCCTAACAGCCCCAACACCTCTTTCCTCGTAATCCTTATTTCCCTCAACCAATCTTCAACTTTGTCAACATCAGGCACAGACATCTGTCCAGTCTCCTGCGTGAATACCGACGCAAAGTATTCATTCAGGATCTCCCCCATTCCCTCAGGCTCTAAGCATAGATCCCCTCCACTGTCCCTAAGAGGTCCAATCTTGCCTCTAACCATCCTTTTGCTCCTTACATAGGTGTAAAATGCCTTTGGATTTTCCTTAATCCTACCTGCCAGAGCCACCTCATGGCCCCTTTTTGCCTTTCTAATACCCCTTTTTAGATCCCGTCTACACTCTCTATAAGCTTCCAGCGCTATCTCAGTCCCTAGTTGCCTAGATCTAATGTAAGCCTCTCTCTTTTTTTTGATCAAGTCCTCAATCTCCCTGGTAAGCCAAGGTTCTCTAATCCTACCTTTCCCATCCTTCCTCCTTGCCGGCACATATCTTTCCTGCAGAGAGTTTAGTTTTCCCTTGAAAGACTCCCACATGTACCTCGTCGACCTGCCCTCAAAAAGCTTATCCCAATCCGGATCTTTAAGTTCTTGCCTAATCTGGCCGTATCTAGCCCTCCCCCAGTTAAATACCCTCCCTTTTGGGCCAGTCTCATCCTTTTCCATTAATATCCTAAAGCAGACAGAGTTGTGATCACTATTTGACACCTGCTCTCCTACTTCGATGTCAACCACCTGGCCTGGCTCATTCCCCAGAACCAAATCCAGTATAGCCCCCTCTCTAGTCGGGCCATCCACATACTGCTCCAAGGACCCTTCCAAAAACACACTGTACAAATTCCTCCCCATCCACTCCTACAGCCCTGGGCACACTCCAATCTACTCCAGGAAAATTGAAATCTCCCACCACTACCACCCTATTTTTCCTACACTTATCTAAAATGTCCCTGCATATCCCTTCTTCCACAGCCCGCGGGCTGTTGGGCGGTCTGTAGTAAACACCCAACAGAGTAACCACTCCCTTCCTATTCCTCAACTCCACCCATAGAGACTCAGTTCCTAAATCATACATACCTATCTCCCTCTGCCCTGCTATGACGTTGTCCTTAACTAATAAAGCCACTCCCCCGCCTCTCTTCACACCAACTCTGTCACACCTAAAACACTTATACCCTGGAATATTCAATTGCCAGTCTTGCCCCTCCTTCAACCACGTCTCAGTCACCGCCACCACGTCTAAACTCCTCGTGAACATTATTGCCTTCAGCTCATCTGTTTTGCCAGTCACACGCCTCGCATTAAAACACATGCACTGAAGACCCTCAGCTCTCGGAAATACCTTTCTACCTACTGGTGTTTCCCTATCACCCCTCTCTATCCCACTCCCAGTTCCTGCTGTCTCCCCACCCTCCCTCCCTATTAGTTTAAACATTTTTGAAACACTCCAGCTAACCTCCCAGCTAAAATATGTGTTCCCCTCCCAGTCAACTGCTCCCTATCCCTCATGAATAGGTGACCCTCCCTCCTGAAGACTTCCCAATGATCAATAAATATGAAGCCTTCTGCCCTACACCAATCCCTCATCCATGCATTTAGTTGGAGTGTCTCATTTATTACCCAATCGGTCCCAGGCACAGGCAGCAGCCCAGAGAACGCCACCCTGGAGGCCCTACCTTTCAGTTGAGCCCCAACTCCCTAAACTGTCTACGTAAGTCCCCCCTGCGCTTTCTTCCTACATCTTTTTGTCCTATGTGAACTATTACATTTGCCTTAGACCCTCTTCCCTTCAAAATTCCCTCTACCCTCTCCGATACATCCTGGACCCCTGCTCCAGGGAGGCAGACTACCATCCTGGAGTCTCTCTTTTGCCCACAGAATCTCCTATCGATCCCTTTAACCATCCCATCCCCCACCAATATCTCACTTCCTACTTTCCTGCTGGTCTCTGTGGCCTTCTGTTCCCCTTCACCTGCCCTCTCCATCACAGCTTTTACCCCCCCCTTGGTTTTCTGGGGATCCTCCTTAGAGATGGCCTTTGTGCCTTGATTTTTGTTCTTGTTCCTTGCAACTGTACCCAGCCCATCCCTACTACTAGATCCTGGGGTCCCTGCAGGTCTGCCCTCCCTATTCATTGTGTCCTCATTTTCCCTCACCAGACAAACGTCCTCCAAGCGCAGCTCCAGCTGTCTCAACTTTGCTCGTAAACGCTGCAGTTCTAAACATTTTGCGCATATGTGGGGCTTCGGGAGACGTGATGCCTCCAAGAAGGTCCACATATGGCAGCATACACAGTGGACGCGTTTGGCCAAGTATCGTGGCATTTTATATACCCCTTTAAAGGTGATTAGGTAAGAAGCACGTTACTCACCGCCTCCAAGCCTGCGCTTGCCCAAGCCCAGTGAGCTTAAGCCCTTGTTCCTCTCACTCTAACTCCCGTCTCACTCCACTGCCCGCTCCCGACGCTGCCCGCTGTCTACCTTGGCCTTCCTTTTATACTCCCGCGCTTCCTCCCCTGCAGCCCCCCGCGCCTACCTCCCGCTACGGAGCGCCGAAATAAACACTCTCCCGCTACGGAGCGCCGAAATAAACACTCTGCAAAATAAAGTACAAGACAGAAATTGCAAGTCAGGATTCTCTCCAGCCACTCTCCAAATAACTCTGCTCCGGAGAACATTTGAGAAATGAGAGGTGGAAAGCAGGGAATTGTGAACACATTATTCTATATCTCTGTCGGAAAACTACTCATGTTTAATTTATGAATAGTGTGACTAAACATCTTGAAATTTTGAGCTGATTTGGGAGTCATGCTTGACATGTATGAATTTTTTTGGGTTGAAGAGCTGACTGAAGTAGTGGGTGATGGCCACTGGATGTTTTTGATGTATACTTTCGGGAGGCACTTGATGAAATGTTATGAGGTAGTGCTTCCTGAAGTTCAAATCCATGGAATTGTCGATAAATTATTGACCTGACTAGGATATTGGCTGAATAACAGGAAACAAAGTAGACTTCATGGGCAGGTATTCCAATTGGCATAATATGACTTATGAGTGTCCTGCAAGGATCTACCTTATGGCCTCAGCTTTTTACTTGATGACTTAACTACATTGATGGGATGGTGAGACAGGTATCTGAATTGGCTGGTGACATGAGCTGGCGTTATAAACAGCTTTTTAAAGATTCATTCATGGGAAATGGAGTGTTGCTGGCTGGTCGGCATTTATTGCCCATCCATAGTTGCTCAAAGGCAGTTGAGACCAATCACATCGCTAGAAGCGGAAAATTTCAAAGATATCAATGGATTAAAAAAAAGGAACTGTGGCAAAAGTGGTGATACCCATGTTGGACCTGAAAAGCAGAGAAGAGTTTTTAAATGGCAGATGTCCAAAAAAAACTTTGGGGTCAGTTGTCGGGCTCCATAAAGAGTATTAAAAGTGGTCAAGAATGCTAAACTTTATCTTCGAGAATTTGAATACAAATGGTCAGAAGATACGTTCAAATTCTACGTAGCCCTGATCAGACCACAGCTTGAGCAATTCTGGACACTTTGATTGGAGTGCAGCATAGATTTACAGAACGTTATCTGGACTCGAGGTTAAATTCCGAATAGGATTGCATTCCAAGGAACTTAAAAGACTAAGTGATTTTTTTTTTAGAAAAAATTAAGGAAAATGGAGGGCAGAGGGCACTCTTGAGTGGCTGCAAGGTCTGTGATTTGGAGGAGTTGTCTAATAAATAAAATCAAGCCTTCTGGAAGTAAAATTCGGTAACATTTCGCCACTAAGCGAGGTAGAATTTTAGATTTTAGAGAGGCAATTGATGCTAAATAATTTTAAACTTAAAATTAATGGATATGGTTAAGACAAGGTATCAAGTGATTATGGGGCAAAAGCTGAGTTTTTGGAGCAAGGTCATCGATTTACCATGAACTCAGCTGTTGCAACAGATTTGGAACTGGAGAAGGTCATTTTGTCCAAGTACAAGTCTTCTCTGTGACGAAATGAGATTTGATCTGATCATAGTTCCTGGTCATGTGATCACATGGCACTTTCTTTCATTGTATTAATTAGCAATTTAGCAATTTCTTATTCAGATAAACAAGAAGATGGCTGGCATTGGAAATACTGAAACACAATGGAGCAGTAGAATCAAAATTTTATTTAATATTGTACTAAACCAGAATGCTTGATGCTGATGGTTGTTTTAAAATAATTCTAGTCCTCAAGTTTGATTTTCTTATGGGTACACTTTTGGAAAAGGGAAGGAAGCAAAACAAATAGATGAAATTAAAGGCTGCTCTATATTAAGAGAAGAACTATACATTTTCATACTTGCATTTCTGTCGATGGTAGTGACACTTGGTTGACTTAATGGTTTGTCAATGAGTACATTCTAGCATGGAATATTATCTGGACTAAACGTTAGGTGAGAACTTTTGTATCTCAACCTCGAGGAGTGGAACAATATAAGAGCAAAGTACCTGCTTCAGTTGTGGATGCAAAAAAAGAACTTGTTGACTAGTAATCAGAACAAGCAACTGAAGTGAAGCAAAGGGGTGCAAGTAATGCAACTTCATCTTTGATAGTTTGTAGCTTGACACTGAACTGTTGAAAAGTTGGCTCATGTAATCTACAACTATCCATATGTCACTATTTTACTTATTTTCTTCAGACTGAATGAATCAGTGGTTTGATTAAATTTGCTTGATTTCCAATCTATTTTACAGAATCTCTTTCTGTAATAATTTGTATTACAACTTAATGGCTGTATTTTAGTTCATTTTGGTCATGCTCCTTATGGGCTCCATGTACAGAAAGTCACCTGCAAAACTAATTGTACTTTATCCCTTTTCACCAGTTATTATTCAGTTGATTCTTTGTTGTAGCATCCCACTTTATGGCATTCTCTTTTATATTTTTCCAAAATAAGCAGTATTTAATTTTTAAATGCAAATTTAATTATGCATAACATCCAAACTGTTGTTATTCTCATACAGATACAAGAAGACACAAGCAACACTCTCGACTGCTGGGAATAAGACCTCCAGTGCCCTCTCCAGTGTTGGCTCAGCTCTTTCTAGGACGCTGGGAGAAATTAAGTAAGTTTGTTTTCTGACTGTTGCATTTGCGTCATTTCCTGTACAGAGATAATTAATTAAACTGCATAAAGCCATGAGTATGTACTTTTATAACAATGGTTTCAGAATGTTTTGTCAAGTCTTTCAAAGTGAGGTGTTAATAATAATTGTGCTCACCTACCAATCCAAAGCAATGCAACTTGAATTGTCACATCATAGATTTGTTCTGCTGATGTTATCTCCAAGCCTTAAACTTAAAGTGCAAAGAATTTGAATTAGATGTAGCTTGGTGAAAAACACTTTGCTGAAAAATTGAAAATTCATTTTGACCCATTGTATGATTCTCCCACTGCTAAAATCATAGCCATGCTCCTATCTAAGCTTTTCCATCTACAGCTTTTATAGCACTTATCAACTGGATAATTTGGAACATTGCCCACTATGTGCTGTTCACAAAAAGCAGGATAGATCCAAACCTGACAACCACGACCCTATCAAATCTATTCTTGATCAGCTGAGAAATACAATGTACTGTGAACCATGCAATTAAGCAGCAATAACCTACTCACCTATTATGGGTTTGGTTTCCACCAAGGCTATTTGCCTCTGATATCACTGCAGCCCTAATTCAGATATGGAAAAAAAAAAGAGATTTACTTGAGTTGAGAGTAACGGCCCTTGAATTCAAGTTAGCATTTGATTTGAGTGTGGCATCAAAACAAAACTTAAATCAGTGGGATTTGGGGAGAATGTTCTCCACTAGTGTAATTCATACTTAAAACTAAGGGATATATCTGTTGTTTGAAGTAAATTATTTCAGCCCCAGGAGTTCTTCAGCATAGTGTCTTAGTTCCAACCAATTTCAGCTGCTTTATCAACGATCTTCCGTCCATGGTAAGGTCAGAAGTGAAGATAATGTTCAGTAGCATTTTCATGCTTTCTCAGATACTGAACCAGTCCATGCAAGTAACCAGACCTGGTAGAAAATTTTGCGCTCTATTGAGAAGTGGCAAGTAACTCATGCCAAACAAATACCCGTCAATGAGAGAAACTAACAGTCTTCCTAATGATTAATGTGTTCATTGTCTCTGCTTGCCAAGACTCGGCTATGTCATTCAGAACTTGACCACCTCAGTCAGTCCTGGTACTTTTGAACTACTTTTAGTGAACAGATATTCACCCTGACTAGATTCACTGTCCATGTTACTCCATGCGCTTCAACATGGAGTACTGGTACATCAGTCAAGGAGGACAGAAGTGTAAACAGCATGTGATTTCCTTCTTCATTCCTGAACTGAAATCAAGACTTTGGGAACTCGAATCAAGGACTCCCAGAGCTACTGCTTTTTAACGGTATTCGTGATGTGGAGATGCAATGAATGGATGAGTAAGCATTGCTCAAGAATCACCAGGCAAGAGTGTTCTTTTCCTGTTGGGGAACACTTCAGCGGTCACAGGCATTCGGCTTCTGATCTTTAGGCAAGCGTTCTCCAAGGCAGTCTTCATGACACACAAAAGCGCCGAGTTGCTGAGCAGAGATTGCTAGCTGAGTTCTGCACACAAGGACCGCCTCAACCAGGATCATGGGTTCATGTCACACTAGCTGTAATGCCCACAGGTTGTCTGGACTTGCAAAATCTCACTAACTGTCCTGTCTGGAGATGATACACATCTCTTTAACCTGTGTTTAATGCTCTCTCCACTCTCTGTACCTTTTAAGACTTCTTTACCTGTAAAGACTCTCATTCCAACCATTATTTTGTAAATTGAGTTTGTCTTTATATGCCCTGTTCGTGAACAGAACTCCCACTCATCTCATGAAGGGCAGTGCTCTGAAATCTGGTGGCTTTTGCTACCAAATAAACCTGTTGGGCTTTAACCTGGTGTTATGAGACTACTTACTGTCTTGACAGTATACCAGCATCTGGTGGATCTGATTTTGTTGGTGAGATGGTGTTAATTGAAGGATTTGACTATGTCAGCTGAAAACTATGATTCACTGAGCATAACTGTCAAGCTATTGCTTGACTTATCTTGCAGCTTTGGCATGTCTCCAGAATGCTGTTTAGGACCCTACATCAGCAGAAAGTGATCTCTCAGGTTCTAATCAACGTTTCTGTTAAGTTTTGATAGAATTAAGTGGCTTGCTAGGCCATTTCAGATGACATTTAAAGGTAATCAATAAGAATGAGAATATGGAGTCAGATGTAGACCAGACTAGTTAACAATCAAGTGTCCCTTCTCTGAAGGACATAAGTAAATCTTAGTACTTGAGAACAATCCCACCTGTCTGTCAAAAGCACCGTCATCCCACTGTCCATTCTGGATTTTGAGCTAATGTATGTAAAATGTGATTGCCTGGAAAGCCAGTTGTCATCAAAATTATAGATCTTAAAGTTTCTCCTGATCATATCATGAATCAAATGTCAACACCTTTTCAAAACAGGATAGTACAATGATATAAAATGCTCAAGATAATTTGTCAACCATGAAATAATTTGTCTCCAATGGTGAGCCAAGGTTAAGATGAAACTTTATTATTCCTATGTATTGACATTGTGACTTAATGAGACTCCCTTTTAAACCCTGCATTATAAAACATTGTTTTGCTGCTTTAGAAATTATTTAATGGTCAGAGTTGCTAAATATAGCATGTGTCTAACATACAGCTTTGCATTGTTTTATGTTCAAATTTGACTCTAACAACAATATTGTTGTTAAGTAGCTAAATAACTATACTATAACTGGCATTTTGTATGTTGATGAAGTCTTAAACGATGAGTATACAATATTTTTATGCTGAAATATAAACACAGCATTGGTCAAGTACAAATTTGCATGAGACAATTAAGACTAAAGATACCAAGGATTTGATTGTAAATATTCATAAGCCACGTTTGACCAAGATTACTTAACTCTGTTTAGTTTATACACTAAAAAGGAAAATCTGTCCCCGTAACGAGGTACTTTTTTACTTTACTGAAAAATGTATACAAAGGTGTTTTAAGCAACCATTAATACAGTGACAAAACAAATTGCTACAGCATTGGTAAGAAGTAACTTGGTGAACAGTCAATTATTATCAATTCAGATTTTTCCTGCTTTTGCTAAGCCTTGAGATTTTCCTATTAATTTTGTTTGTTTCGCTGCTTGTTCCTTTTTTTTCCAGTGGTGAAGCAACTACGATACCATTAAGCATCTTCTCATTGAGGGCACAGTTGAGATTAAGAGCTAATGTGTGCACGGTGCTGGTTCTGTTCTACAGTTGTTTTGATACAGCATTTGCGTCCTCCTCTTGGCACTTTTTTTGTAAAATACTGCTGCTTTTAAAACCAATTTTTAAAACTTCCTTAATTTTTTCCACTGCTGCACCCCAACCAAAATAACTTGTGTGAAGGCCAAAATGTTTTTGCAGCTTTGTGGAAAAAAGATTAATTTGATTTGAGTTTGTCTCTGAATCCATACAGGTACAGATTTTAAAGTCTTTTTTAAAAAGAAAAAATCCACTCAAGTGAATAGAGACTATAGTTTTGTGGTTTTCTCAGCTACCCTGCATGATGATTACTGTATGCTATTTTGCATGTTAATCAAATTTGGATTTTTTCTGACTTGAGTTTGAAATGTATAGTTGCATGTATTTTGTGTATTTAGAAAGCTCAGATTACCTTTTTGCTTGAAATGTAATACAAGTTTAACCACTCAAGCAAATCTATATATGTCAAATATTTATGCAGTTTTTTTCCAGATAAAACATGAAGTTTGGTTCTTAAAGGAACATTGTATATTATACTATAAAGAGTAAGATTCAGGAATTTATTCCTCAAACAGTCGTAATATATTGGTCACAGCCTTGAGTGTATTGTGTTCTCTAGATTAAATATTTATTTAGTGGGAGTTAAAAGGATTAATAATTGGTTTGGTTGTCAAATTGGTTTCCAGTGGAAAAACACAATTGTCTCCAGTAGGGTTGGTAACAGTGCTACTAAAAGCTCTGCTTGGTTCATTAAGAAGGCTACAAAGAAGCATAGACTTGGAAATTTGCAGAATATAATACAGCATTGGAAGAGCCCTGTCTGCACTGGGGACTCAGAGCAATATCCGGTGAATCCCACTTCCCTGTCCTTTCCCCATGCTATTTGTCTGTAGAGTGGTGGAAGGGGATAATGTGGTAATTCTCTTTCCCCAAATTTCTCCTTTGGTTCTTGTTGCAATTATTGTAAATCTGTAGTAGCTGGTTACTTAGCACCTGCCCACACCTTAAAATCAGTTTCTCCTCCTTTATTCTTATGAAAACTAATGATTTGAAATACCTTGATCAAATCTCTCCTGCAGTTTTTTCTGCTGAGGGAAATAACTCTCGTGTCTCCTCATAATTGAAGTCTCTTAATCCCTGGTGCCAGTCTGATCAATTTTCTCTGCATCCTCCCTAAACTGTGCCCAGAATCATAGAATCCCTACAGTGCAGTAGGAGCTTGTTCAGCCAAACAGTCTTCACCGACTCTGGAGTGTTTTAACCAGGCCCTCTATCTTGCCCTCTCTCCATAACCCCACACGTTCACCTGGCTAATCCGTCTAACCTACACATCTTATGACACCAAGGGGCAATTTAATATAGCCAATCCACCTAACCTACACATGTTTGTACTGTGAAAGGAAACCGGAGCACCTGGAGAGATCCCACGTAGATACAGGAAGAATGTGCAAAATACAGTCATCCAAGGCTTGAATTGAACCTGGCTTCCTGGTACTGACAGAGCAGTGCTAACCAGTGTTTCATAAAGCTTTAGCATTAGTTTAGTTTTGTACTCTTGCTAACTTATCATAAAACAATGCTTGCGAAGAACTGTTCCTTTATTGTTGCTGGGTCAAACCCCTACAACAGCACTGTAGGTGTACCAACACTACAGGGGCTTTTTTCAGGAAACAGCTGCTTGAGAGCAGTTAGGAATGGTCAATAAAAAGTGGCATAGCCAGCAACACTCACTTCTGATAAGTAGTCAAAAATGCTGCTTTCCTTCCAAAATAGTAAACATGTTCACTACTCCAATCCGTCTTCTCTCTCAAGCTAATTTTGTATCCACAAATCCCCTGTGTCTTTAAGTTATTAACAGGTTTGTTATATAGTACCTGATGAAATGGGTTTTTCAAAGTCTTTCATTACCATTACTGCCCTCTTTAACCCTCTTTACTTAGCAAAGAAATTGTTATGCAAACATTATTTGCTGTTAATAAACAAAAGCCAGTCCTATCTTGAGCCATATTTTTCCAGAAGATCATTTTGCCTAGGGTTCTTTTATTTAAGTGTTTTCTTAACACTGGCTGAAGTTTCAAGGTATATCCCCCTCTACTTTTGAATGAAGTTATAAAATTTGTGCTCCTCAATTCTCTGTACCACTGTGGTATCTAAAGAGGATTGAATGATTGTGGCCAGAATCTTTGCAATTACCACCCTTGCTTCCCTTAATTTTGAAACCATTCCACCTGGACTGGATGGTTGTTCTGCTTTGAGCATTACCAACCTTTTTGTATTTTTATCTGATCCACTTTACGTACCACATCTTACTTTGTGACAGCCTTTTCATTCATGAGATAGAAAATGCTGATTCATGCCTGAAACATGCTACCTGTTTCCACGGGAATTTCTTCTGTTTTACACGGTCCTTACACAGCCCCACTCTTCAAGTACAGTTTTACTATTTAGGTGAAGGAAAGGCATCTGGGTCCCCTTCTGTGTTAACCCTCAGTTCTTTGTATATGTGTTCTTTGCTCAGTTTTCCTCTGTACATTTGTATTCAGTTTTTCTCAACTGTACTATAAACCCAATATTTATTTCTAAACACACTCCTTCTGTTTCCCTTGTCAGTCTAAGCTCTAGTTTTGTATACTCTTCCTGTTATGGGAATGTTTCTGATTTCTTGCCAATCTTTGCTTCTGTTCTGTATGAACTAGATTCATTTTCAATTTATTGAAGTTAATTCTCTTCCAGTTGAGTATTTTCACATTCAAATTTTTTCTCCCATTAACTCTTTTTGTAACGTCTACAAACTGCTTCCTCAGTGCTCCTTGCCTCATGTTCCTGAGAAATAGATTCAGCATTGTTTCTTTCCACTTGGCCTGAGCATGCAAATTCTGAAAGCTTTTGCACATTTCAGAAAGTACTCCCTTGCTTTGTTCATGAAACTATGTCCAGTATCTTTGTAGGATAATATAATCAAATGGTGGAATTCTATGAAATTCTAAAGTATGATAAATCTCTAATGTTTAATTGACTATTTTTATGTAATTAAAAACTGCAAATTCTCAATTTTACTAAGGGCTTGGAATAAAAGTGTTCTCCCGTATCTGTGCATTCTCAAAATTTTGTTTAGTGGGATTTATGAGCATTAATACTTGGAGGTGGTTATCAAATTTTTAACTCAATATGGCAGCTAGATCTTCTGTTTTCAAGAAGATCATCATATCTGTTTCCCTTGAGGTTTGTAACAATGTTACTTAAAACTTTTAGTTTTGACTGAACATTACTTTAGAAATATGCATATAATCGCTCAAGTATTCACTCCTCTCAAATCGGGTTAATGCAATGCCAGCATTGCTTTGTGTCTGCACTTCAGAGTTGAGTATGGATACTTAGTACTGGTTGCTGCTTGTACCAGATTTTTTTTTGAAGAACAAAACAGCATGGGAAACAGACCGTTCGGCCCAAAAAGCCCACTCTGCCACCCCCCGATGTTCCCACCTCTACCCGTGATCCCTGTCAATGTTTATAGATCTATGGATTAAAAACCAAATTTGAGACAATTTAGGGAGAATTTGTTTTGCCAATTAGCCTAAGAGCACATCTTTGGGATGTGGGAGGAAACCGGAGCACCTGGAGAAAACCCACGTAAGCACGGGGAGAATGCACAAACTTCCACAGACACAGGCCCAAATCCATGTATCTGCACAGCACAGTGATAGTCACTGAGCTGTCACGTTGCCCATCAGATGGTCCAGGTCAAGCGTAGTTCCAGTTTGAAATAAAAGTATGTTGGGATTTGTTTTGTCGGTGAAATGTGGAAATATAGTTGCAATGTTGGAACAATCCTAGACTGAGAACTTTGATTCTAATTCTTTTTTGGGTATATTTTCAATATGGCAGTCAAAAGCTTTCTGAGGTATGGTATGGTCCTGATATTTAAGACATTATGAACGTTAATCACGATGTGAGTGATATGATGATTTAACTGTTTTCTGTAGTCAAGTTGATGTTATTGGCCTGAAATCTGTTTAGCTGACCTATCTTTCCTTTTTGTCATTGCCTTATTTTAGGTCTCACCCCTTTTCTCAGTCCTTTAGGTAAGATGAATGTGTAGCCTTTCCTGGGGTGTAGACTCAAATCTGACATAAGCCTTTTGTATTCATAAAATGGTGATTTTTTTTTTGTTTTTCCTTTGCTGCTGCCTCTTTTCTAAATTAGCTTGGATTTAAAGATACATTCACACAATAGCTATAGCTTTGATCTGAAGTTTTATTTTCACAGATGTTGCTGAGAAATTAAGTCTGACTTTGATTTAGACCCTGACCCAACACCCAATTATAGAAATAGGCTTTTCAGGTCCTTGGACTTGTTCTACCAATCAGTCAGATCATGATCTGTGCCTCAATTGTATGTAACTACCTTCACATTATTTGAAATCCTTAACTAACATGAATTTGTTAGTTTCAGCCACAGAAATGGAGTGGAGCAACATCTTTTATGCTAGGGGAAGGGTGGTTGGAGGGGATTGCAAATTTCCACGCCACTTCCTGTGTAACAAGTACCTCCGAGTTTAATTTTATATGTTCTCGCTCTAATAAGACTCTTCCAACTTCTGAATTCCCCCAGGTGAGAAAACAGCTCCTCAGTACCCACCTTATCGAATTTTTGTGTCATTTCAAATTTCGCTTTAAGTCTCGACCATTTAAACTTGAGGGATTATTAAGTTTGTCCAGCTGAATGCAGAAAATTAAGATTTCTTCAAAGTTAGCCTCTATCCATTTTTCTGTTAGCAAACTCAAAACAGTTTTATGTTAATGTTAAAAATGCATAATTAATTATTTCTCTTCCTAGATATATCATTTACAATTTGTACTGAATCCATAGGCATCAGGTTCAAGCCAGATGATTGGAACAGATTTGTAAGTGAGAAGGCCAGTTTCATAGAATCCCTGAAGTGCAGAAGGAGATCGTGCAGCTCATCAAGTCTGCACCAACTCTGTCAGAGTATCTTACCCAAGTGCTCTTTCCCCTATTCCCATAACCCCATACACTTCTCATGGTCAATCCACATAACCTGCAAATGTTTGGACTATGGCAGCACCCAATGGTAACTCTCAAAGGCAGGGAGAATGTGCAAACTCCACACCCGGTGACCTGAGGCCAGAATTGAACCAGGGTCCCTGCCAATGAGGCAGCAGTCATAACCACTCTGCACTGTGCTACTGTTTACTTTTGCAATGCTCATGTTCAAGACCTGAGAACAAGTCTAGTTCCCCACACGACTGAAATTGGGAATATCATAGGAAATATAGCAAAGGGGAGAAACTGTGGCCTTTTTGGATATTGGTCACATTGAACATAGCCAATAAGGCATCAATACTGTTCATGTTAGAAAAGGAAATTAATTTCAAGGTTTTGTTTAAAAAGCTTCTAAGTATGAAGATTTAATGTGTTTGAGAGTTGCAGGTTTTTCTTTTTGTAGCTTTTGATCTTGCATTTGTAAAATTATTGTTAGGCATCTTTGTTATCAGAAAGTGATATATACTCATTCATAGTTTTATAATCTTACATGCCCATTGGACCAATACTTATTTTTGTAATTTGGGTTATTTGTTCGTTCCTTAATGCTTCCAAGTAGCAGTTACTCCATCCGTCATTCAATAAGCATGCCTGCTATGAGGTAATGTATTACTACGTTAACTTGATCAGAGTCTTTTTTCCTTTTGTTTATTTGCTGCGTTGTTGGTAATGCTAACCTTTTAATTATCCAAAAGTGCAATATTTTGTTTTCTTACCCAGTTTTGCTTGTATATGTCCAAATCTAGTAGCAGTATTCTTCATGTGGTACCCTAATGTAGTTTTATGATTTGTACCAAATCAAGTTTTCAGTTAAGTAGTTGATATGTACTTGCTGAACTATTAACAACTGGGATTTAAATACCATTGGTTTACTTAATCATTCAAAAATGTCTATATTTTTGATTTCAGGGAATCTCCTACCTTTAAGTCATTTGAAGAAAGCGTTGGAAATCTAAAGGTATGAAATAAAAGCAGATCTATCAGTCTAATTTTTAACTCTTGCCTTCTAATTGTAGAGCAGCTTCAGCTGCATGTGAACCTGGAACAGGAGTAGGCTACTTGGCTCTTCAATCCTGCTCCAGCATTCAATATGATCATGGATGATCCTGCTTATCCTCTTGTTAATCAACAATCTTTTCACCTGTGCCTTGCAAACAATGAAAGTTTCTGCTTTCACAGCCTTTTGGTGTTCCAAAGGCGCACTCTACTTTTGAGAGGAAAAATTTCTTCTCATTCCTCTTAAATGGATGACGACTTTCATTTGTAAACGGTGATCCCTAGTTTTAGGTCCTCCCACAAGAGGGTACATCCTGTCAAGACCCCTCTATGTTTCAATCAATTTACCTCTTAATCTTCTAAAATCTACTTGATGCAAGCCTGGCCTGTCCAGTCTTTCTGTACAAGATAACCTGTCCATTCTTGATATCATTTTACCAAACCTTTTCTAAATTGCTTGTAATGCAGTTTACATCTTTCCTTAAATACAGAGACCACCTCTGACTTTCAGGAAGATTTCAGTTGTGACGCAAAGTATATTTCTACGCGATAAAATACAAAATGATTTTCGCTATTTTTAAGGTTCATTCTCAACTAAGAACTGATCATTGAAAAGTGGTTTTGTGAGCTTTAATAATCAGGAATATTCTCCCAAATAAAGTCCTTGTTAGGGTGATGGATTTATAGTGACCGTATAAATCAAATTCCATTTTCATTGAATCGGAACTCTGCAATTCTTTTTAAACCATTACATTCTTTCTATTACAGCTGTTAATTTAAGGCAACAAAGTTCCATTTTTATTTTCCAGGGTTTTTAATTGGTATTTTAGAGATTTCATTGCACAATTTTTCAGTGATGCTATTATCAGTAGATTTCATCATAACCCTGCATGGTGCACCCACCTATATTTGTCAAGTGCTAATTTTATATTCAGAGAGAGCTCCAGGAAATAACCTGTTAGAGATTTGTATCTGCCCTGACAAAAAATATTGCATAAACATGTATGTTCATGAAGATGCTGGCATCAGGCTGGGGTGAGCATAGTAAGAAGTCTCACATCAGGTTCAAGTTCAACAGGTTTATTTGAAATTGAGCTTTTGGAGTGCTGCTCCTTCCTCATAACCTGAGGAAGGAACATTGCTCCAAAAGCTCATGACTCCAAATTAATCTGTTGGACTTTAACCTGATGTTGTGAGACTATGTATGTTTATAATTTTATTGATACCACTTGTATGTTTCTCTATTTCAAAATTGTCATCCTGTCGCATCTCTAAGCAGCATCTCCATTTTTTTTTCTTGTCCTATTGATTACCTATTATGTCATCATGCCAAGAGTGTTACACCTTTATTAGTATATCACATTTTCTAAGCTGTAGAGTCTTCAGTTTATACTTGAATCTGCAATGTTGCTGATTGTAATCTGACAGCATTTTACTTTGTTCAAATAACGTGCACACAATTTTTTCAAAAAACCAAACCAGAAAAACTCCATTTTGGGTATTAACTAAACTTTCTCTAGATCTGCCTCTAGACAGCTTTGGAAGGGATTTGTCTGAAATACTTAAGTGGCAGAGCCACTTCTATATAATGAGTGGTGATGCAGCCTGGAGATCTTAGCTGTGTCTGAATTTGAAACAAATTAGCTGAATCTGTGAACTCCTGATTGGGATCAAATTGAAATGGTTGCAAAGGTAAACCCAAGTAGAATTTTTAAATTCATTGCACGGTGGCTTACTCTCATTTTGAACGCTACCTTAGCTGGAATTCTTCTCCTGGCTGTACAGCTACATTCTAGCTAGTGAACATCAAGGAAGGGGACGGCGTACTCAGCTGAGCACCAATGTATCAAAGAGATAGTTGGTAGCCTGGACTTGGAGGATGTTTAATTTGTACAAGTAGAAATAATGTTTGGTATTCAGCAAATTTCTATGTAAGCTAAATGTTAGTCCAAGAACAACAATGATAATTTGTACTGAATGTTCCATGATAAAAGAATGGGACTTTTGGTTCAAATGCCAATGCTTTACTTTCTAGCTTGTGTCTTTTTAAACAAACTTCTTCCTGAATAATTATATTCAAGGGCTACTCTATAGTTTCCATTGCACGTATTATATGATACATTCTTCTGAATAGATATTGAAATAACTTTCATTCCTGGATATCTGAGCAGTAATATTTGTTTCATGAAATAGTAACAGTTTAGTTTTTCTGTGTTTGCAGTTATTTAACAGAAAAACTTAGCCAGTATTTCTTTGAAGGAAAACAGCAAAATCAGAGGGTAAGTTAACCAAAGGTGCATAGTTCATATTGACTAGATTAAGAATAGTTGAGGTAGTATATTGATTCTGATACTCTGGTATCTTCTGCCAGGTAGTATTGTAAGAAGAAGTCAGATGCGTATCTATGATGTTTTTCACATGAGTTTGAGGCCTTGGGGTAGACACAGCATCAGCAGTTACGCTTCTGAAAGTACAATTGAGCAAATTACCTACATTTGCAAGCAGTCTAGAATTTGAGAATTCTCACTAAATCTTTATGATCAAAAGTGTCAGTTTGAACCTTGAACAAAATTCTCAGAACTCTCCGGATTTAACATTGTTACTGTTTTGAGCTGATCCCAACTTGGGAATCTGAATCTCTGATCAACTATTTGCTTTTCTTTGTCTTTTTTCTGATCACTTTTTTTATTTCTCTTCCAACATCTCAATTTTTCTTATCTAAGAGGACTAATGACAGACCTGCTTCTGCTGGTGCAGCTTGATAACAGATTGCTTACAAATGCACCTGAGCAGTGAGTCAAGATGAACTTATGATATTTGGGAATTAAGGTTTCTGATGAAAAGTCATCAAAGTAAAATGTTAATTCTGTTTCTCACTCTACAGAGTAATATTTTGCTTTGACGTAATGATCTTAACATTGCAATATAATTGAAATCTGAAACCAACTGAGAGAAGCCAGTCACCATCATGTGTTTTACAAGGTTGATGTACTGTGCCACCTGTCCAGTCTTTCACATAGCTTTGTTTAAAAACGTGACTAAAGACCAGTCCAGAAATTGAATTTATTCTGGTATTGCAGTGCCAAATGCAGGGCAACTAAATTACATATTCAGATCTGACTAATAAAATTATTAATTAGACTTGTTCATTCTTCAGTCCGTTATATACAGATTTTCACAAATTAATGTGCATACCTTGTCAAAATTGACATGGGTATAATTGAGCGATGGGAGCTTGACAATTGGTGTATCAACATAAATTGTAGCACGTTAATATTTATCAATTCTTTTCTTTTCTCACAGTAGCAAATGGCATCCAAGGTTCCCACCTTATGGCTGCTGCAACACACAAAATGGCCACCAGCTCCTGTACAAAGCTGAATATAGTAGTTATTTGCATGTGTATCGCCATCTGCTGGTCAATTTGAAGTCTTCCATACTAGATTTTAATAGAATCCCTACAGTGCAGAAGGATTTGGCCCATCTGGACTACACTGATTCTGACAGATTATTTTACCCAGGCCCTTTCCCCATTACTGACAGCTATTCCATCGAACCAACACATCTCAGAATACTAAAGGACAATTTTAGCATGGCTTGTCCACCTAACTTGTACATCTCTGGACTGTGGGAGGAATCCGGAGGGAATCCTCAGGGAGAATGTGCAAACTCCACACAGGCCCCCATGGCCAGAATTGGACTCTGTTGCTGTGAGGTCACCATGTTGCCAGTTTGGTACAAATGTTAATGTTAACTTTTGTGTTTAAAAAAATCTATGAAGAATTTTCTATTGTAGAAATATCAAAAATTTCAGAAGTTCTTAATGGTGGTTTGTATTTCCTACACCCATTTGCACAGACGTACGCATGCACCCCTTTCCAACATCAACCAGCTAGTTGAGGTATTGAACAGTTGTTATATGGATTAACATAGTGCGAAAACTTTCTCAATTGCCCCAATGCTATTGATTTAGTAGGGGGGGAAAAATCAGCCAGGATTATTGAGTGCTATTGAATGATGTTTTTAAGAATTGCAGGTGGAGGGTGAATATATGATTGTGCTTTGCTGATCTCCTTATGCTAGAATGGATGATCACATCTTTCTGTATGCACAATGTCTCAACAATGGCTTGGAATCAAAATCTTATCTTCCAAGTTCTGCCTTTCTTGCTGCTGAAACCTAATTGGTATCCTTTTACTATTTTGTTCTTCTGCAGGACTTTTAGACTTGTGCTATGAAGATGTCCCGTTGAGGTCGATTAGCTTTATATTCATGCAATTTGAATGGAACAAAAAACAGATAAGCTTGTCTTATCACATGGCTGTGAACAAATTTTTATAAAGAACAATTTTTGGCTTTACCTTTACTTTGTTGCAGTGAAGCCTCAAACGTTAGAATGTTTTCTTTTCCTCATTATTTCATGGAATGTGGGTGTTGCTGGAAAAACCAGCATTTTTTGCTTATTCCAAAATGTTCTTGAACTGAGTGGCTTATTCAGCCATTTCAAAGGGCAGTAAGAATCAACCACACTGTAGAGAGTCTGCAAACAAATGGGCTAGGCTGGGTAAGGATGGCAGATCTCTTTCCCTAAAGAGAATCAAATTTGTTGGACAAGTGTATTCACACCCTCTTGGCCCCAGCACAGACCAATTCAGAAACACCAAACCTGAAAGTCTATTTAGTGTTTAGGAAGGAAAGAGGAAAAGTGCTCAGCAACCAATCATTTACCTACTAATTTGTGACACCACACCTCAGATTATTTTCAAATGCATACTCCCAACCTGTTTTACCTCCCCAGTGGTCTGTCTCTCTTGTTCTCGGTGTTCTGCTACTACCCTTTTATACTCCCTGCTGGTCTTGCTCTATTCAGGAAATTTAGAATGTTTTTCCCAAGTGCTGGGGCCCAGCAAAATAAATGGTACCTAACCTCCCTCCTGTCACAGATGCATTTATCTGTCCATGACAGTATCAATAAGAATGACCACCAAGAAGCCCTTGTGGAGACTAAGTTAGTCTTCACATTTAGTATATCCACCATTGTGTTGTGAGAAATTATTTACTTAGCTAAGAACAGTTGCCTTATTTGCTGAGTTTAAGATAATTAGAGACCATGCTCTTGGTAATGTGCAGCATTGTGTCCTTCCACAAGTGTATATAAGGGATTTGTTCTAAGGCCGCACTGGTGGAGGTTAGATGCTTAAGTATGCTAGTTTGTCCTGATCCTATTAGCAAGGACCACTCTCATTGGGGTAGTTCATAGCTTGCGGTTGAACAGATGGGGTTTGACACAGAACTTGTTCATGATGTGCAGCATTTCCCATTCCTTGATCCAGGGGATGTCTGCTGGTAAATTTTGATCAGGAACTCCATCTTGATGTTAAGCTAGTAAGCAGGTACTAGGTGTGTTGAGCAGGTCATCATGGAGTGGTAAGTGAGATGCAACAAGGATAGTTTCAACTAACTTATGGATTTTTATCACAGCAGGCATGTGTGGCAATGATGGTTGCAAAATTAGGAAGCCAGGAGGAGGGTTGTTGAGTGGAGAGTTCCTGTTATGATGCACATTGTTGTATTCACTTGAATGTCAACAAGATTGTGATTTTGTCAGAGGTGCACAGTATTCTGCTGCATGATAGGGCCAGTGCTGAGGTCCAGAGTGTTGTGGCAGCAGTACTGCCCACAGCTCTGAGTTTGGTTACTTGGTAATTTCTAATTTTCACTTCTGCTGTTTTCTCCAAATATTCCCTGAATGGGCAGAGTCCTCGTTAGAGGAATTCCTAAGTTTTGTTCGTTTGGGATCTTAATATCTGGCCATCCATGTAGATCATAGAAACCCTGCAGTGCAGAAGGAGGCCAATCTAGCCTGCACTGACGACGATCCCACCCCACGCTCTAACCTCTCAACCTTACACGTTTACCCTGCTAATCCCTCTAACTTACACATCCTGGGACAATTTATGGCCAGTCATCCTAACCTGCAGTTCTTTGGACTGTGGGGAAAACTGGAACACAGGAGGAAACCTACATATCATGGAGAGAATGTGTAAACTCCATGCAGACAGTGACCCAAGCCAGGAATTAAACTGCTTTTTTGGCACTGGCGTTGTGGAGGTGAAATATACTAAATATGATTTTATAGGGATTTAACATGAGACACCATGTTCTTCAGTAGTCTGTCAACCTTGGAACATTTTAATTCAGGATCTAGTTTAGAGTGCAGAAGGATGGAGTCTGGGTAAAACATGTCATCAGCATGGATGATCTTGTAAATTGCTGGCAGATCATTTGTAAATGTGTTGAACAGCATAGTGTTAGCACTGAACCCTTTGGTAGTCTGTTGGTCTGTTTTCTCCATACATTGCTCCCTGTCCAGGGGAGTCCTAACCTGTACTGCAACACCCTTTTTAAAAACTGGATTGAACACTTTTTTCTGGAGACTGGGAGAAGGCTGTTGTGCAGCATGGGTCTGTTGGGCTGCATGGCCTGTGTTAGACTCTGTCCAACCCAAACACTTAGAGTTCAACAGCAGTTTTCCTTCAAGAAACAAGTCATTGTTGGTTTTGAATGGTGTATTCTCGTAGAACTAATTTAAAAAATGCAAATGAAGGAGGAAGCAGGCTTGTGGCTGAGAATGATCGAAGTTAGCCTTTGTAGGAAGTGAAACTGGGTCAGGCAATGTGAGGTGAAGCATTATCTAAAAAAAAAAGCATCTAGTTTGATCAATATTAGATTCAAGCTGGTACTAAATGAAAATGAAGGAAGGTAGACCATTTCAAGTCCTATGAAAAGAAATAGTCATCACCAACTGTCTGGATCTGGATATTGCTCATTTATGGCCTGTCTCTAGTTTTCCTTGAAGATGATGGTGAGCAATGTAGGCCACGTGGTGTAGCTCCACGTTTATTGCTGTTAGGAAGACAGTTCCAGAATTTTGACCTTGCAACAGTGCAGGAATGTCAGCATAGTTCCCGGTCATGCTGGAGTGAGGCTCGGAGGGGAACTTGTAAGTGGTGGTGTTCCCGTGCATCTGCTGCCCTTGTCCTTCAACATGATGGAGGTCACAGGTTTAGAAGATGCTGTGGGAAGAGCCTGGGTGAACTGCTACAATGCATCTTCTATATGGTATACACTGCCATTGTTGATGGTGGAGTGAATGTTTAAGGTGGTGGATGGGTACCAATCAAGTGACCTGCTTTGTCCTGGATGATGTGTTGCTGGAGCTGCACTTATCCAGGCAAGTGGAGAATATTCCATCGTTGTCCTGACTTGTGCCTTGTAATTAGTGGACAGTCTTTCAAGACACAGGAGGTAAGAATTCTCAGCTTTTGATCTGGTGAAATTAGTGTTTGTATAGCTGGTCCAATTCAGTTTCTGATTAATGGTAATGCCAGAATGTTGTTGGTGGGAGATTCAGTGATGGCAATGCCATTTTATGTCAAGGGGCAATGTTTAGAATTCTCTCGGAGATGGTCATTGCCTGGCATTTGTGTGGGACAAACATTACTTGCCACTTACCAGTCCAACTTAAATGTGGAGCACAACTTGTTATATGTGGATATGGATTGATGCAATATCTGAGGAATTGTGAATGGTGTTGAACATTATGCAGCCATCAGCAAACATCCTCAGGATGCAAGGAAATTCATTACTGAAGCTACTGAAGACGATTGGGTGGAGGACACATCTTGAGGAACTCCTACAGTGACATCCTGGGACTAAGATGATTTACTCTCCAGCAGCCACAATTATCTCCCATTGTGCTAGGTATGATGGGGACGGATGCTTAAGATTAGATAAAAGAAATGTTAAGTGGAAAAATTGAACTCATTTGTCTCCTGTGATCAAATGAATAATTGATACCAATGGCATGTCTCAGTTCAAGCAGTGTGAGGGGGCAGAACAATGAAATTCCACCATGATAGTTGGAAAGGGAAGTAGATTAAAGAGTAAGAAAGATGGAGATTGTGAGGAGCAGAGGAAAGAAAGGTTGCCTTTGCATGAGCACAGTCTTTAATTTTTACCCTGGCACTGAGGAGTTGCAATCCAGTAACCTTTGCCTCTGTTGCCAGGAGACGGTACAAATTTTGCATGGTTAAGTGGGTGGTGTAATTAGTGCTCAGTATTTCCTGCCTTCCAAATACGGGGAAAGTTGTGAACGATTTTTATTTTGTCTCCTGGGACAAAGGAAAACTGCAAAGTTTAAACTATTGAATTGTTTGTTTTCCTGTCTAGGATCTCTGGTTTTGGACTAGCTTCAGGTTGGGAGTAAAACTTCATTTATGGTTTTGGCATGACATGGTTTAGTGCTTTTATTTAAGGTTTTGTTGCTGTATTGACATATTTTTCAAATTGTCTCAGCCAGTGATAGATGCTGTTTAGGAGCATCAATTTGGCAAATTTCATTCCAGGTGCTTTGTAAGAACTGGAGTTCAAGTATTCACGTTAAAAGCTATGTTTATGTAAAAATAATTAGATTGTCTTTCTTATCTTGATGCTTGCTGTTCTTATTTACAACATGGATGCCTGTTTCAGAAACTAAACTAGTCAACAGTGACACTAGCTGGCAAAAGCGTGTAGTTATAGTCCTGAATTTTGTTAATTTTCAGTTGATCAGAAAGATGTTTGGGCGGTTGATGAAAAATGGTATGGTGCCTCATTGTTTTCCCATCATGTAATGTTAACATATATAGTACCACTTAAAGATGCAGTAGCTGAGTAATTTGAAATCATCTACCATTTTAGTATACTATTAGTGGTTGTAAGACAAAACATAAGATGGGGGCGGGGTTAATTATGGATGGATCATTGAAACTAGTAAGTTTGCAATTAAAGAACCAAATTGTTCTTGGAAGTTGTATCCAAAGACAGAGTATTGGGAAGAGCCTGACAGTTCTAAAATTGTGTAAAGCTCAGCTCAATTTGAGTTTAATATTTGATATTACCTTACAATAGTTAGTTCCTTGGATTTCACTATGAAGTTTTAATTCCTGGAATCTGGCTTAAAAGTCCAAAATAGAGAAGGCCTGTTTGTTGCTGAAGTTTGTTCCTTTCTCACTGCACAGATTTATTTGTGCTCTGATTTACTATATAACACTATCATTTTGCCATTTGATAATTTTATTATGAAAACAAAAACTTGTTTATATGTCACTCTTGTAGGAAAAGGCCTACAACATCTCATCAATGCAGAAATATACAGACGCCAAGCAAAAGTAACAAATTAGGGGTAACTAGAAGTTGGTCAAAGATGATGCTCATAAGAAGGATCTTATAAAGGAGGAGAGGGAGAATGTAGAGGCATTGATGTTTATAAAGAGAGATTCAAGAGTATAGAGCTTAAGTACCTGAGGACGTATTTGCCAGTGGGACAGAGAAGGGAATGATGCACAATAAGCTGGTGTCAGAGGCTGGAGAGCTCACGGGGGGGGTTGAAAGCAGATACTGCAATGTCATAATGCAGTTAATACAAGGGTGAAAATTTCAAATTTGATGCATTGGAGAATCTGGAACTGATGTAGATCAGCAAAGACTAGGATGTTGAAAAAGCAGGATTGGCTTGAGGTAGGATTTTAGTAGTAGAATTTCAGGTGAGATGATCTTTATACTGGATGCAAGGCTGTTCAGATTGTTGAAACAAGTAGGTCAGTAGGTTAAAAAGGCTTGAAGGATTTTTTTCTGTATCAGTATCTTTATGGAAATCGTGAATGACATTACCAACGGTTTGTGGAAATGGAAGCCCTGTTATGTTTCCCAGTTTTCTTTTAGAAAAGAATCATTGTATTTTGTGGTCAAGAATAGTTCAGGAATTCTAGTAACTCCCTCTTGTTGAAAGACCAACAACTATACAAACAGCACCTCACTTTACTGGAATTTGAGTGATTTTTATCTGCCTCTTGAACTTGTCAAGTGTTCCATACTGGTCCTGATATGATTTAGATTACAAGATATGATAACATAGAGGCTTGTTCATTAAAAATAGTTGTTCATTAAAAATATTAGTTGTGACTGGGCAACAATTTTTCTATAGGTTGTTCATATTTCAGACTATCTGATCCTCCTCCTGCATCATTTGTTTTGATCAAACCAAGGTAACTGCAGATGGTGTAATTTTTTCAAAGTTGCAATTACAAGACCAAAAAGTTATGATTGTCATTCAGGTGTAATGAAAAGGATTGGTATCTCAAGTAAACTCTGTCTTCATGACAGCCTTGATTCAAACGTGGACAGAAATGCTTATTTGCAGAAATGTGAATAACTGCCCTTGACATCAAGATAGCATTTGACTTAGTGTGGCATCAAGGAATCCTAGCAAAACTGGAGTCGACGGGAGTCAGGGTTAAACCTTCCACTGATTGGAGTCAACCTAGCAAAAAGGAACATGGAAGTCAATGATCTCAATTCCAGACATCAGTGCAGGAGTTCCTCAAAGTAGTTCTCTGGCCCAAACATCTTCAGCTGCTTCATCAATGCCTTTCTATCAGAAGTGGGGATATTTGCTGTTCACCATTTGCAAGAACTTCAGATGCTGAAGCACTCCATGCCTAAATGCAACAAAACCTGGACAATATCCTGGTCTGGGCTGACAAGTGGCAAATAACATTCACACCACACAAATGCCAAGCATTGGCTGTCACTAACAACAAATAAACTCACCATTGCCCTTTGATATTCAATGATACTAGCTTTGTTATCTTGAGCTGGGCTCGTCATATAAATACTTTGAGTACAAGAATAGGTCAGAGGTTTGGAATCCTGTGGCACAAAATTTGACTCCTGATGTCTCAAAACCTTTCAAGGCACCAACCAGGAATCTGAAATACTCACCACTTAGCTAGATGAGTGCTACTCTCATAAGAAACTCAATGCCAATCAAGACAAAACAGCTCACTTGATTGACACCCCAATCACCAGACATTCATTCCATCACCAAACAGTGACAAGAGTGCATACCATCTACAAAATGCACTGCAGCGACACGCCCTGGCTCCTTTGACAGCACTTTCCAACTCCATGACCATTGCCATCAAGAAGGACAAGGACAGAAGAAGTGGGAACACCACTACCTGGATGTTCCTGTCCAAATCACTTGCCTTCCTGATTTGAAAACACTGCCATTGCTTCACTGTCACTGGATCAAAGATTTGGAGCACTTTCCATAATAGCACTGTGGTGTACATGGGCCTGCATGTGGTTCAAGAAGGCAGTTTATCACCACTTTGCAAGGGCATTTAGGGATGGGCGATTATTGCTAGAGTAGTCTGTGATGCCCACATGCTGTAAATGACTGGTACTTGGATGCAGTGTTGTCAGTCACTCCCTTTTCCTTGTAGCTCCAGGTCAAATATGGTACAGTTTCCACCCCCACTCCCCTCTTATATCATATGTATTTGTGCATGTGTATTTCTGCAGTCTTCAAAAATGGAGCAAGCAAATACTTTTGTGATTAAGTTTTATGAATCACGCAGCTGCTAAACCTCATGGAGCTTGAGCATATAAAGCCACAGTTGTGGACGGATTCGCTAATATCAATCAATACAAATTCTCTTCGTATAAAAATATGAAATATGAACACATTGCTTGCCTGCATCAATAGGTTGTCTTATTTAATTTTAACAATCATTCTGCTGCTTTCTGGCCTATAGCCTAGGGCAAAATCATCTTCCTGCAGTTTCCAGTTTTCTCTCCTGGCCGTCAGTGCAGAATTTAATAGCTTAACTTGGTAATGGTCCCTATTGAGTTGAAAGCAAAAGCACTTTAAGTTGTAGTTGTGAATGATCAATAAAATACAACACTACTTTTATTATCTCTAGCACACTGCTTTAGATGTCCCAGCTAAGCTCTATATTCCTAGCCTTATATTCCTGTGAATTTAACTTGTACAGTTGAATTTAGCTCAGTATTCTTGAACTCAGACAGCTAGAGGTGGTGATGGGAATCTAAAGGCAAGATAGGCTGCTATACTGAAAATGTTGTGCACAGAATTGTTCTTCAACACAAATATTGCCTTAAAAATTGAGCTCTTGTATCTTAACATCACAATGATTTTAGCATTCTAAGTAGTCTGTGACATAGGATTTTGAGTTTATTTTCTTATCTAGTCTTAATATCTTAAAACTTTAGCCTCATTGTTACCTTGGTACTATTAATCATATTTTGCCTGACTAGGATTTCTGCATGAAACCTGGACTGAAAGTTAAGGCAGTATTGAATGATTGCTACTTTGAGAGATGCCATCTACTTTCCAGATGGTGAGGAAACATTTCATGATGCTACTTGACAGGCAAACAACTTTCCACAAGGTTGAAAGTTATTTAGCCCATCATTCATCCACACAATGATCCATTTTTCAAAAAAAGCAAATTTCTGCACTTACGTTTCTGATAAATTTCAGGGTTTTCAAATTTACTGTTGCCCACTCTTATATGGCGATAAATGTTTCCAGTTATTAGCCTGAAATTCCTTTCACTAGTTTAATCAACATTCCCTTATTCTATTTTGTACATCATATCACTTTTTGTAATTATCTTGTACATCTCCCTAAAACTGTCTCTTAATGTCATCTTTCTTGGCTGCAAACACCAGGTTTCTCTAGTTTTTCCTTGTATTTCAAGACATTTGATAGGAGGGATAAGTTCCTTTTAAAAATCTGCAATGTCTCTAGGGTTGAATGGCTTGTAACTTGGCTGCCAGAACTTGTATGTAATACTTCATATGAGAGCTATCAGACTTCCTGTGACCTGGTCTAACTAACTATGTACTTCAACGTTCTGACTATTGCCTAACATTGGATGCAGTCTCATGTTTGCTCAATTTCCTTAGCAAAAATGAAGCATGCAAAGACTTTCAAGAACGTTCATGGTGTATGCATATTTTTTATGTGCAATACTTACTTGCATCAAGTTTCATTATTTTGTCTTGCATACTTTATCAAAGTCATTCTGCAATAATTGTGTGCTTCCTGTGACTCAGCTGTTCCTGTAGTTTGATTATTTGGAATTTTGATATTTGATAGAAACTGAGTGAAAATTCCTATTTTACGTAGGCATCAAATGAATATGGTCCCAACATTTAATTCTAGAGATCTGTATTGTCTTGTCATAATCCTCTAATGTCTTTGTTTTGACCTTTTTTTAAAGAATCCTTAATATTTAACCTAATCATGTATAATGTTGTTGACTTGGTGTGGAACTTTAGTTCCATTTTAATGGCATTATAAGTCCACTTAGGTTGGTGATTCGGAATTTTCAAAGATGCTGTTAGACATCTAAACTCATGCAGGGGGCCCGAGCCTATTCTGCCTACTTTTCAAATATGGACACTCGTCAGCCTGTTAATTTTCTGGCACTGGTACAACCTGCAGCAACTCTGACACAATGTTGCGACTCCAGGAATCTCTGCTGTCCTTAACACTCGCTTTTGAGGCTTTTCAGTATTTTTGTGCTACTAAATGAAAGTTAATGCATTTATCTATGAATGCAGAGGGTACGTTGCTGGTAAACATCCATGTGACTAATTGGAGAAAATAATTAGATTTTTTTTTTTCTTAAGTTCATTAGTTCATTTTGAGTTCATTTTCAGGTTTTAGGATTTCATCTCTTCGATCTCAATGTGCTGAGAATTTTTATGATTTCCTCCAATATGGACCTGGATCCTCTGATCGCCCTTTTCAAGTGTTTCTGTAGTTTCTTGTATTTATCTCAGTGAATCATTTCCCTGTGTCTTTTTGTTCAGGATTTGTAGCAACTGCTTTTCTTTTTACTTTGGGTTTATTAAATGAATTGGTGAAATTTGTTTATTCTGAGTTTGTGGATATTCAGAATATATTTATTCCACATATTCAGAATTACTCCTTTTTAAATGTTTTCCATTCACCCTTGAAGATCAGATGGCCTTTCGTTTGTAAGGCCTTATTGTATTGACTCCATTTACAGTATTATATACCAAGAAATAATTGGTTGGGATGCAGTTGAGACAGGAATGCACATTTGTTCATCACTTTTTTAATGTGCTTATTTAAATATTGCCAGCATGTTATTTGATGGCATGATGGAACTACTTGTATTTTCTAATTCTTTTTTCAGGCTAAGGTTATCGGAAATGAAAACAACAGCAAAGCTGGCTATCATACTCCTACTGCTTCAAGTCCAAGTGCAGAGGAAAAACTTCCACAGGACAGTGCACCTTTCTGAACACAAGCTATTCTCTTCATACCTGACTCATTGAATCCCAAATCTACACAAATTGAATTTAGTGCTGTTGCAACTATCCCATTAATGTACATATGGTTATTTGATATCCATTTGGTGAGAAGCACATTACTGCTGATCTGGAAATCTGATAACCATTTTGTAATGTGTAAATCCTGGAACAAAATTCTTGATCTTCAGAATTCTTCTATCAAATTTGAAAGATCGTCAAATTATCTTTATAAAGCTGTTGTCATTATTTGAAAACCTAGCTTTGACAACCTTAAAACCTCAGTTTCAAAAGAGGAGCAAGTACTCGGCACACTACTATTAACTCCGATTCATATCATACTCGCCTTACTTTGTGCTTTAATGTCACTTTTATATGTATGGGCCAACTCTGGGATATAAGTGGATAGAATTTCCAGTACTATTTAAGCTCGTATAGGATGATTATGTGCCACAACACACATCATTTCAAGAATGCTTATTTGGACAGGGATTACTTCTGCTTCTGTTGTATGTTCAGCAGCTTTAAATATGTATGGTTAGTACACCTGTTAGTGATTGAAGCAAGCTGAATTTTCTTTTTAAAAATAAAGCCAAAATACTAGCGGTTTACAAGCTATGGTTTATATCCAGTGGGCTGTAAGGGATACAAGTGTGAAATTTTTGTTGGATTTTAATGGAATGAAACACAATGTGGGTTTTAGTTTAGAATGTTTTGATGCATTATGGATAGTTGTCTGACCACTTCTGGTTTCAAACAAAAGGTGGGGGTTGTTCTGTTCCATGTATGCCAGGATATAATTGTACATTTCCCTTTCTATCACTTGAATGCTCACAATTAAACATTGGCTATTAAAGCATTCCAGAAGAATGTGGTGTTTATTTTTTCTCCCCCTGACTGACCTCCCTAAAGTCCTATCCCTTCCTTGCTTCACCTGCCTTTCCCACTGTCCCCCTCATGCAAATTAATTTTGAGTGGACAGTGTTTCCAAAATATTAACATCTGACTTTTCTTTCAGAAATTTTGCTGACAATTGGAGGCCTGCAATAACTATTTTACTACTTTGGATACCCAGTGTGGGGATTGTGTTGGAGGTGGGAAAGTACGGACGTAATGTGATGGGCTTGAATGATCTGTTTCCACAGTGACACCTAATTCTGCCTATCTATACATAATCACAGTGCAAATACACAATGTGGCTAGCTGTTTCAAAAGATTACATAATTTACTTTGCTGTAAAATTGGGTGATTAAGTATCCAGTATGTAATTGATACTTTCTTTATGCTGTCACTTTTTTCATACCAAAGGAAGTTTAAAAAAAATTTGAAGTGCTTTAATGAAATGTCACCAGCTTAATTTTTTAAATGTTAAATTTATATTAATTTCCATGTACTGAGTTGCTGCACCTTTGCAACTCTAGAAAAGAATAAACTAAGAATACATAAAACTTCTAAAAATTGGTCCACTAGTCATAACTTGCTCCAAGACTCCTTTTCATGCCCTTGACATGAACTTAACTCAAAATGCCTTCTCGGCAGTCAGCTCCTGGGGGAGCCATTCACTGCACATCTATTTGTGGCCATTTGCTGCCTTCTACTCTATCTGCCCCTCCACACTCCTGATCTAACAGAAGGTGCATTTTAGCACAACTTAAAATTAATTATTAATTTAAATAGCCTTTGCTTAATTAAGCTCCTCCCTGACTTTGTGAGATCAGGCACATATTTGAAAAAGGTCTGTAAGTGGATTTTCTTAAATTTGGCATCTAATTCTCTGGATACCAAGACCAGATCTAGCTGATCCTGTTAGATCTGTGAGCAGTGGAAAAGATGGAAAAATCGAGATCTTGTCTCAAACTTGACTTCATATTTTTGAATGTGTTGACATTAGGAAGATTCATCTGTTCTAGCCTAACTGTGTACTGGAAGATGCAAGTTTTATCTCTAATCTGTTTCACAATGTCTGAAGTAACTTTGAGATGCTGTTCCTCTTCACTGCTGTGAAAGACACTCGGGCTTATGCTGAGCCTGTGACTCTCTGCTGATACAGGTTTGTCTGCTTTTGTTAAAATCATTTACCATCGTTTCTATCTGCAATCTCCCCCAGCCTTAGAACCTCCCAAGATAACATCTCATCTAATTTTGGTCTGAGCTTGCCAATTTTCATCACTCCACCACTGGTGCCTGTGCCTTCAGTTGCTTAGGCCTGAGGTCTTATATACTCTTCCTTCCACGCTTTCCATCCCTATCTCACTTTTAAAGAGCCAAGAAAATTTATTGCACAGGAACAGGCACTTCAGTCCTCCAAGCCTGCACCGACCATGCTGCTTGACTGAACTAAAACCACCTGCCCTTCCCGGGACTAATATCCCTCTATTCCCATCCTATTTGTATATTTGTCAAGACATCCCATAAAAGATGCTATTGTATCAATGTCCATAACCTCTTGACTTCCAGGTACCCAGCACTCTGTTCAAAAAAAAACTTGCCTCACACATCTTTAAACCTTGTCCCTTGCATCTTCAACCTATACCCCTAGAAATTGACTCTTGCACCCGGGGAAAAGCTTCTGACTCCACTCTGTCCATGCCCCTCATAATCTTGTAGACGTCTATTGGGTCACCCCCTCAATCTTCTTTGTTCCAATGAGAACAAACCAAGTTTCTCCAGCCTCTCATAGCCTTCCATACCAGCCAACATCCTGGTAAATCTTTTCTGTACTCTTTCCAAAGCTTTCATATCTTTCTGGTAGTGTGGCAACCAAAATTGAACACTATATACTCCAAGTGTGGCCTAAGGTTCTATAAAACTGCAACATGACTTGTCAATTTTTAAACTCAATACCCCAGCCAAGTTTTTTAAACTCAATTTCTTCCAAACCACTTTTCAGACCCATTGCTTTGACCTAGTTTTGGACTGTTTGACCCAATTGCCTTGTGTGGCTTGATAAACTCCGATAATCTTATCGTGATGCTTTGGGATAGTTTCTACGTTATAAATGCACATCACGATTTCTTTTAGATTTGAGATGATTTCAGAAGTTTAGTTGTGCACAAGAATATGCACATTCTGTGTGCAGTACAAGTGAAATTCTCAAGTTTAGAATTAATACTTGTACAGAAGAAAAGAACATTTCCAAGGTCTTTGGTGCAGTGATCAGACTTTTGAATGCTTATTAAACTGATCTTGATATCCTAGTTATGACTGTAGCACTATATTCTGCACTTCTTTTCCTTTTCCCCTCTGTACTCCATAAATGGTATGTCTTGACTGTATAACATGCAAGAAGTAACACTTATATCAGATACTGTGACAATATATCAAATCAACCTGAAATTTCTCTTTCAACTGTGGTGTCCAAAGAGTGCAGAGGTTTTAAAGAATAATCAACTGATGTAGCTGTACATTGTCAAAAAAAAGCATATTTATCTAGGCCATAGTTACAACTAACTTTATAAAAATGTGAACATTTGGCTGGCATAAACTTAAACAAAATTTGGGGGGCGGGGGGCAAAATAATGCAAGGGTTGGTTTAAAATTTAGACCTATCATCCACAAACTGCTGTTAAAGCATTTTGTGTAAGTTATTTTAAAGGAATCAAATCATTGGTTATAATAGGATTAAACTAAGATGGCTGATAAAAGTGAAAAGCAGCATTGCATTCTTGTAACAAATTATTTGCTTATGCTGTATAATTCAATAATTCTATATCTGACTTGCAAACATTAGCAATTTGATCTGCACGATTCAATGAGGTAAAATTTGTTTCTGATTTTATTTCGAGTGGTTTATTTTCTTTGAATTTTGTGGAGCTGGATTTGGGAAGGGATAGTTCTCAAGCATACAATGGTTACAGCAGAGACCGTTTGTCCTGTCACGTCTCTGCCAGCTCTCTGCAAGAGCATCTCAGCTGATCCCACTCTACTGCTGCTTTCTTGTAGTCTTGTGTTTTTTCTTCTTTAGCCCATTTCCTTTTGAAGACCCCTGTTGAATCTGTCTGCACCCCACAAACAGTGCATTCCATTTGATGTGAGAATATGTTCTGTCTCTTATTGGCCATTGCTTGGCATTTGTGTGATATGAATGTTACTTGCCACTTGTCAGCCCAAGCCTAGATATTGACCAGATTATATTGCATTTGAACCATGGACAGTTTCGGTATCTGAGGAGCTGCAAATAGTGCTGAGCGTTGTGTGGTCATCAGCGAACATTCCCACTTCTGACCTTATGGTGGAAGTTAGGTAATTAATGAAGCAGTTGAAGATTGTTGGGCTTAGGACACTACCCTGAGTGACTCCTGCAGAGATGTCCTAGAACTGAGATGATTGACCCTCCACAATCACCACCATCTTCCTGTGTATCAGGTATAATTTCACGCAGTGAAGTGTTAGTCCCTGATACCCATTGATTCCAGTTTTGCTTGGACCTATCTGCTCATTTAATCATTCCATCAATATCTTCTTGTAGCTCAAGACATTCTGCCTGTACTAACCACCCAGCCAATCTTTTGTCATCTGCAAACTTACTAATCCTATTCCTCAAATAATCATCAATGTCATTTATATAAATGACGAATAATAGGGGCCCAGCGTAGATCCCTATGGTATGCCACTAACTTCCAGTCATGAAAGCAGCCTTCTGTCATCAGCCTCTGTTTCCTACGACTGAGCCAATTATGAGTCCTCTTTATCAACATATCGCATGTGAATTTATCTTCTTTACAAATCTCCCACGTCGGACCTTGTCAAAGGCTTTACTGAAATCCATTTAAACTACATGGACTGGACTGCCCTCGTCTGCACACCTAGTCTCCTCAAAAATTCAATCAAATTTATAAGGCATAACTTCCCTCTGACAAAGCCATGCTGACTATCCCTTATTAAGCTTTGTCTCTCCAAGTGGAGATAGATGCTGTCCTTAAGAAGTTTCTCTAATAATTTCCCTACCACAGAGTGAGACTTATCTGTCTGTAGTTCCCTGGTTTATCTCCAACCATTCTTAAATAGTGGAACCACATTAGCTGTTCTCCAGTCATCTGGCACCTCCCCTGTGGCCAGAAAGGAATTGAAAATTTGGGTCAGAGCCCCTGCAATCTCTTCCCTTGCCTCCCACAGCAGCCTGGGACACAACTCATCTGCACCTGAAGATTTAGCCACTTTTAAGGCAGCCAACATCTCTGAAATCTTATCCTCCCCTATATCAATTTGCTTAAAAACTGCACAATCTTTCTCCCTGAATTCCATTCCATTGCCCTTATTCTTTTGGGTGAAGACAGATGCGAAGTGTTCATTCAACACTTTACCAATGTCCTGTGGCTCCATCTATAGATTGTCCCCTTGGGTCCTTCATGGGCCCTACTATTTCCCTAGTTATCCTCTTTCCATTGATATTGAATATTTTGCATTTTCCCTACTTTTACTAACCGGAGTTCTCTCACATCCTCAATTTGCATTCCTAATTGTCTTCTTAAGATCCACTTTACACTCTCATTAATGTCTCTACTGATTTGTTCCCCTTGTACTTCTTTAAAAGTCTTTCTTTTCCTTCTCATTGTATCCTGAATATCTCTGGTCATGCATGATTCCCTGGGCTTGTTATTCCTACCAATCACCCTTGAGGGAACATGCTGGGCTTGCACTCTCCCCATTTCCCTCTTGAATGCCCCCCATGCTCTTCTGTAGATTTTCCCATTAGTAACTTCCCACTCGACGTTGGTCAGATCTTGTCTTATTTTACTAAAATCCATTCTTCCCCAGTCCAACTTTTTGCAGCTTGTCTATTTTCTTGCCCATGACAAGCATAAAATTGTATTGGATGGCTCCTGTTGTTCTGCAACCGTTAAAATTTACATCACCATGTAATTTGGACTAGCTCTATCCATTGGTTTTGGCAAACCTGTCATCCTTTATTTAATGGTTCTTCACGTGTTAAGCATGGTCATTTAAATTTAAGGTACAGAGTAAGACAACTTTGTTGAATCATGAAGAAAACAATGAACCCAACCACTCAGCAGATGGTGCTTACTGTAAGCAATGGCCAAACAGATGGTGAAAGCTCTGACTAATATCCTTTAGGTAGGCCTGCAAGTATTAAGGGCCTCTTAAGTGGCCAGCAGTTGGCTTTCTCTGAGATCAAGGACCGTGGGGATGGAAATCTTGTTCTCACACCTGAGAGAGATCACGTAGGGCGCTAGCAACTGTGCATTGCAGAAAGTTCCACCAGGGAGTGGTGATAGCTAGTGATAATGTACCCACAGGCTGATGATTGCTGAGGGACCAAGGACATTAAGTGTAATCGAAACATAGAAACTTGAAGCAGGAATAGACCATTCAGCCCTTCAAGCCACCTCCACCATTCATTTTGATCATGGCCAATCATTGAATTTAACATTGTGATCCCCCTTTCCCCCATATCACTTCATTCTTTTAGACCTAACATTTAGCTTCTAACATTTTCTCTATGACAGAACTTTGACTAATTGGCCTGTACTTTCCTCTTTTCTGTCTTCCTCCCTTTTTGAATAAAGAGTTACATTTTCCATCTTCCAATCTAATGGAACCTTCCCCAAATCCAGGGAATATTGTAAAATTAAAACCAGGTAGTGTGGTTCAGCAGGGAGAGAGAGCAGCCCTCAGCATCCTTATACCCTTCCTGAAGATGGAGGAAACCACACAAAATGTCAGGAGCATAACTGATGACTAATTCAGCAGCAAAGTTTTTGAGGAAGGAAAATCCCTCTTTATTTGATATTTGGGAATTCTTAAGGAGGACTATTTCACTTAATTAAAGAATGCTGATAACTTGGTAAGCAAATAGAGTCCATTCTGATTATTTAAAAAGCTTTCTCTCTTAATTTTTTATGGCAACAGTGATGTTCAACGGTCATTATTAGTCCCTAAGGACAAAGATCCAGAAAGAGAAATTGTATCTAATGAACTTTTGACTTAAGTACTTTATGAATAGACATACCACTCAGTATTCAAAAGAGCTATCGAGCAGTGAAATGATTGTAATTGTTTGTAGGTCATCCCTGATTAAAAGACTTCTTGACAATATGGAAATTTGTGAGTGTTAAAGTTTATTTATTAATCACAAATAAGCTTATATTAACAGTACAATTAAGTTACTGTGAAAATCCCCTAGTCGCCACACTCTGGCACAGAGGGAGAATTTAGCATAGCCAATACACCTAACCAGAATGTTTTTCAGATGTGGGAGGAAACCCATGCAGACATGGGAAGAACATGCAGACTCCACACAGATGGTGACCCAAGCTGAGAATCAAACCCGGGTCACTGGCGCAAGAGATAGCAATGCTGACCACTGTGTCCCCGTGCCATGTTGTATGTTGGAGAATGACACAAGAGACCTTTAATTAAAGGTTTCAGTTCTCTTATATGGCTGCTTCTCCTTTGATTGTTAGGAATGCATCATGACACTTCTGGTGAATGTATGAATGCATTAATATAGTTGAGCTCACTAAACCAATAAGAATGAACACACATACATAACATTTCCTCCCCCTTAAATTGGAACATCCCCAACAGTTTTAAAACAATTTTAATAAGCAATAATTCAGTCACTACTAATAAGTGAGATAATCTAGAAATTGTCATCCTTAAAATGGTTGATGACATCTTGGCATCTTTTTTACATTGGCATTTTTGTCTTTGGGCACGGTGGCACAGAGGTTAGCACTGCTGTTTCACAGTTCCAGGGACCTGGGTTCGATTCCTGGCTTGGGTCACTTTCTGTGTGGAGTTTGCATGTTCTTCTTGTATCTGTGTGGGTTTCTTCTGAGTGCTCCTGTTTCCTCCTACAGTCCAATGATATGCAGGTTAGGTTCTTTGGACATGCTAAATCAATTCTTAATGTCCTAGTATATGAAAGATTAGAGGGATTAGCAGGGTAACTAAACAGGGGTAGGACCTTGTGGATAGTGACGAGCAGTATTGGGTGATACAACAGGACATAGGCTGGTAAATTGGTCAGAAAGCTGGCAGATGGAATTTAATCCTGATAAATGTGAGGTGATGCATTTCAGGAGAAAGAATGTAGGGGGAAGTTATATGATAAAGGGCAGACCTATTAACAGTATAGAAACACAGAGGGACCTGGAGTGTAGGTGCACAAGTCTTTGAAGGTGGCAGAACAGGTGAAGAAGGTTGTGAAGAAAACTTATGGTATGCTAGCCTTTATAGGAAGGAGTATAGAGTACAAGAGCTGGGCTTTAATGTTGCAGTTGTATAATATGTTAGTTAGACCTCATTTGAAATACTGCATCCAGTTCTGGTTGCCTTACTACCAGAAGGACGTGGAGTCCCTGGAGAGAGTGCAGAGAAGGTTTACCAGGATGCTGCCTGGTATGGAAGGTCTGAGTTACGAGGAAAGGTTAGGTAAATTGGGGCTGTTTTCTTTAGAAAGACAGAGACTGAGAGGAGATCTAATAGAGGTATACAAGATTATGAAGGGTATAGACAAACTGGTAAGCTTTTTCCTGGGTTGGAATCAAATATCACAAGGGTCCACGAGTTTAGGGTGGGGGGGGGGGGGGGGGGGGGGGCAAGATATAATTTGGATGTTAGAGAGAGGTTTTTCACACCGAGGGTTGTGGGAGTATGGAATGTACTCCATACATTCCATACATACACCAAGTAAGGTGGTGCAGTAGGCTGGAGTTATTTAAGAAATACTTAGATAGACACATGAGTGGAATAGGATGGAGGGACATAGTAGACTGATTTAAATAGGGATCATGAACCTTGGGATGTTCCTGGGCTCCCCAGTTGTGCATGTTGTTGACATTTTTTTTTATCTTACAGGTACTTTGGTCTGCCTTGTTGTCCAACAAGGGGCATACACGCTATGGGTCGTGAGAGAGATGCTCTTGGATTTTTTTCGAGAGTAGCCTATTGCTTCACATTGTTAGTGTACGCTTAAACTGGACCAGTTGGTGGGCAACACGACAGCTCAGTGACTATCACTGTCACTGTGCAGATACAGGATTTGGGCCAGTATCTGTGGGAGGTTGTACATTCTCCCCGTACTGGCGTGGGTTTTCTCTGGGTGCTGCAGTTTCCTCCCACACCCCAAAGATGTGCTCTTAGACTGATTGGCAAATCAAATTGTTCCTAAATTGTCTCCCCAAATTGGCTCCAATGCAGATTTCCGTAAACAAAGACAAGGTTTATGGGTGGAAGTAGGAACGTTAAAATGGCGGTGTGGGCTCTTGGGTTGAAAGGTCTGTTTCCTGTCCTGTTGTGTTCCTTGTGCAGACTTAATGGGCTGAATGACTTCCTTCTGCACAGTAGGGATTCTGTGTTTCTATATCCTTGCTCAAAAGTCATCAGTGGAGGTCAGCTGGCATTGACGCTGAAACTAGAGATTGTCTCAATATCTGATCAGTAGATGAGGTATTCCCTTCCTCTGCAGTGCCTATTGTCTTGGGGATGTCGGAAGGTTCAGGTCAGCAGTTTGTACAGTTGAATCTGGATTCTCTGCAGGTACCAATTCTGGAGGATCTGTTCCCCCGGCCAATAACTGGTCCACATGTCTCCTTCAGATAATGCCTTCCCTGATCTAGGCAGTATAAGAGGCAGGTCCAGTTTGTGCAAGGATTGGTAACAGGAATCCATTTCTCTCTTGTGGAGTAATTCCTAGCTAAAACTCCTTGTCCTTGGTTAAAAGCTCTTTGCTCTGTATATTAATGTATTTACCAGACATGGCATCATATGTCCCTAGTGCAGGAAACAGGCAGAGAGAAAGCAGCTATATAAGAGACTGCACATGTGTAAATAAAATACTGTTGCTTAAACGTTCTGTACTCCCACTCCATTTGGCCTTGTTGTTGTTGATGTTGTACAATCTTTTTAGTTTTGGGAGAATTCAACACATTCAATACTCATCGTAATTGTCTCTTCACCATCATATGTGGCATTCCTATACACTAGCAAGAATTTGTTGAAATATTTGATCAATGAACTTTGTTCCCAGGTTGCTCTCAAAGTATGTTTCATGGATTGGAGAAAATGTTCTGCTTGTCCATTGCTAGCAGGATGACATAGTGAGGACCTAATATGTTGACTATCGTTCTCCTGTAAGAAACTTTTGAATTCTTGTGAGACAACTTGACATCTATTGTTACTTACCAGTTGTTCAGGGAATCCAAAATAACCAAATACTTCTCCTAGCTTCTCGCTAGTGTTCTCCAGCAACTACCTTGATTTTCCGTTCACAGAAGGCAATAACCCAAGCTACAGCTCCTTATTTACATAGCCAGCTCTATAATTGCTGCACAGTATTGTTCCTCGTCTACCTAGCCCTCCAGGTCTGGAGCACATGTGAAAAGCTTCTTTACTAACTTTTCTTTTCCCAACATATTCCTTGGTAAATTTGTCTTCCTGGGTGGTTAGCAAGCACCATTCATAAATTCATTACATATAGGAGCAGAATTTGGCCATTCAGCCCATCAAATCCGCTCCACCATTCGATCATCGCTGATATGCTCCTTATTCCCATTTTCCTGCCTTATCCCCATAACCCTCAACCCGTTACCAATTAAAAATGTCTAACACGTCTTTAAATTTACTCACAGTCCCAGGATCTACTGCACTTTGGAGTCGTTCATCATCCTTGTCACCAGTTTTTATGTTGTATGTCAATAGAGAGCATGGAGAGTTTAAAACAATAGTATTTTATTTACAGGTGCGCACTTTCTTACTTGACTGCTTTCGCTCTGTTTGTTTCCTGCACTAGGGACGTATGATGCCATGTCTGGTAAATATATTAATATACAGAGCTCAGTAAACTGGAAAGAATGAATACAAATACATAACAGTCAGGACAATAAATAAGGATCGTCACTGCAGCATTATTGTTAGATTTATTGGAGTTTGGGATTACAATTAAAAATTCAGAGTTAATAAGGCAAAAAAGTTGCAAGTGAAACTTTCCACAGTGAACACTTGATGATGGAATAAGTCAAAGTTTTTTTTGTGTCAAGGCGTTGAGATGGGAAGAAGGCAGATTTATCTCAGTTTTGTCAACCACAGAGATATGATTCAAACTAGAAAGAGACCAGAATGATTAGTAAGAAGACTGAGTAAGAGGAACAGACCAGTTAATATGCAGATTCCATGCAGGAGAAGCTTGGAGAACTGGAAAACCCTATTTCAGGGAGAAATTTAGCAGTTGCAATAATTTAACTCAATAAATGTGTTTTCGAAGTTTCACATTGATGGAGTAATATGAATTTGATACCAGGGCTAGAAGGGTTAAATTTAGGTGCATAAATGAGACTTGTAGTTTCACAAGTATAGCACCGAAGGCTTCGAATCCAAGCAAACGTGTAGCCAGATAAAAAACATAGGAAACAATAATGTAATAAATAATTAAATCTAACTGTAAAATTAGTAATTTAATATTAGAAATCCCTACAGGATGTTTTCCTCATAAAGGCTTATTTTAATCTCTTGGGCTTTGATCACTAAACACGAACAATACCAGAAAATACCTCATTATTGACAAAATAGGCACAGAACTGATATTAAGGCAGTTACTGAGACAGCTGATGAACAAAAGAATAAAATATCTTTAAACATTAAACTATTAATTATATTACATTATAGCTTCACCCCAACTATTACTTTAAAGATATATACACCTTCACAATGTTAACACACAAGTTACCAAATTTACCTTGTATTCTAATGTTCACAGTAAGTACAGTCCATGTAGACTCCACACTCTGAAATCCACTCCTGGATTGCCACATGCATTCATGTTTCGCCTTCTGCCCACAGGCTCAGATAGTCAGCCGTACTAACAGAACACTACTGTTTCACTGGCCCAGCATAAGAAATCACCAATCTTTGGCTTCTTGCAAGCTTGCTTTAACTTAATTCTGCTCCCTGCAACTTTCTCTCTTTAATTCAGAATCTTTTCCTCCATTCCTTCAGAAATGGATAGGACGAGGGGTCATGGCCTTAGGGTGAGGGGGGCTATGTATAAGACGAATATTAGAGGGCAGTTTTTCACACAAAGGGTAGTGGGGGTGTGGAATGCACTGCCGAGTAAGGTGGTGGGAGCAGGCACGCTAGGGCTGTTTAAGGGTCTCTTGGACAGCCACATGAGTGGTATGCAGATAGAGGGATATAGTAGGACTGTTTAACTATGGCTTTTTTTTTCCACAGGTAATTCGGTCCATACTTGACCAACAAGGAGCATGCATTCGGCAGGTGGTGCGAGGACAGCTCTTGGATGTTGATTCATGGGTTGCCTGGTGCTTCATGTCGTAAATGAGTGCTTTATCTGGACCATCTGAAGGGCACCATGACAGCTCAGTGACTATCGCTGTAGCTGTGCAGACACTTGGAATTGGGCCGGTGTCTGCGGGAGTTTGCGCGTTCTCCCCGTGGTTGCGTGGGTTTTCTCCGGGCGCTCCGGTTTCCTCCCACATCCCAAAAAATTCGCTCTTAGGCTGATTGGGAAACAAATTGTCCCTACATTGAGACTCTTCCATATTAGGAATAACCTAAAATTAGAATAGGATAATGAAATTGTTACTATATAGTTATGATGGCGGCGCGGGCTCATTGGGCCGAAGGGCCTGTTTCCCGTGCTGTGTTGCTCTAATCTCTAATCTCCTTACTTTAATTTCACTGAGCAGGCCCTTGTTCAGATTCCTGTTCCTTAAGCGTCTTCCTGGGCTTTTCTTATTGCCCCATTCCCTGGTTTCTGGAATTTTCCTGGGAATTATAGGCCAGTGAGTCTTACTTCTGTGGTGGGCAAGGTATTGGAGAGAATTATTAGGGATAGGATTTATAGTTATTTAGAGAGAAATGAATTGATTGGGGATAGTCAGCATGGTTTCGTGAAGGGTAGGTCATGCCTTACTAACCTCATTGAGTTTTTTGAGAAAGTGACCAGAGAGGTGGATGGGGGTAAGGCGGTTGATGTAGTATATATGGACTTTAGTAAGGCTTTTGATAAGGTGGCCCATGGAAGACTTCTACAGAAAATGCAGATGTGTGGAATAGAGGGTGATTTAGCTAATTGGATTAGAAATTGGCTGGCAGATAGAAGACAGAGGGTGGTGGTTGATGGGAGATATTCATCGTGGAGTTCGGTGACGAGTGGTGTGCCTCAGGGGTCTGTTTTGGGGCCCCTGCTGTTTGTAATTTTTATAAATGATCTGGATGAGGGTATTGAGGGATGGATCAGTAAATTTGCAGATGATACTAAAGTTGGTGGTGTGGTAGATAGTGAAGAGGGGTGTTTTAGTTTACAGAGTGACTTGGACAAGTTGCAGAGCTGGGCCGAGAGGTGGCAAATGGAGTTTAATGTGGAAAAGTGTGAGGTAATGCACTTTGGCAGGAACAATAAATGTGTAGAGTATAGGGCTAATGGTAGGGCTCTTAATAGTGTTGAGGAACAGAAGGATCTTGGTGTATGTGTCAATAGATCCCTGAAAGTAGGCAGTCAAGTGGATAAAGTTGTTAAGAAGGCATATGGAGTCTTAGCTTTTATTGGTAGGGGGATTGAATTTAGGAGCCGCAGCATCATGTTGCAGCTGTACAAAACTCTAGTGCGGCCGCACTTGGAGTATTGTGTGCAGTTCTGGTCGCCACATTATAAGAAAGATGTGGAGGCATTGGAGAGGGTACAGAGGAGGTTTACTAGGATGTTGCCTGGTATGGAGGGCAGGTCCTATGAAGAGAGGTTGAAGGATTTGAGGTTGTTTTCGTTAGAAAGGAGGCGGCTAAGGGGGGATCTTATTGAAGCATATAAGATGATTAGAGGTTTGGATAGGGTGGACAGTGATAGCCTTTTTCCTAGGATGGAGAAAGCTAGCACGAGGGGACACAACTTTAAATTAAGGGGTATGAGTTATAGGACGGATATCAGAGGTAGGTTCTTTACTCAAAGAGTGATTAGGGAGTGGAATGCCCTGCCTGCAGCTGTTGTAGATGCGCCAAGTTTGGTGGCGTTTAAGAGGTTAGTTGATAAGTATATGGATGAGAAGGGAATGGTTTAGTTAGGAGGGACATTGCTTTTTATTTTGGTCGGCACAACATCGAAGGCCGAAGGGCCTGTTCTGTGCTGTATTGTTCTATGTTCTATGTTCTATGTTTTCTGAAATCTGTTTTCTGCAGTTCACTCCCCCCATCTAGCTCCTCCTCCCACCGCTGAACTAAAACCTCTTTCTGTTTCATAGAACCATAAAATCCCTACAGTGCAGGGGGAGGCCATTCAGCCCATCAAGTCTGCACCAACAACAATCCCAGTCAGGCCCTATCCACATAACCCACATATTTATCCCACTAATCCCTCTAACTTATGCATTCTGGGACACTAAGGGGCAATCTCGCATGGCCAATTCACCTGCACATCTTTGGACTGTGGGAGGAAACCAGAGCACACAGAGAAAACTCATAAGACAAGGGAAGACTGTGCAAACTCCATACAGGGACCCAAGCTGGGAATTGAACCTAGGTCCCTGGAGCTGTGAGGCAGTAGTGCCAACTACCGTGCCACTGTCCCTGTGTCTAAGGGCTTCCTGTTGCTAAGCAACAGCCCAGGTTTTTTCCTACTTCCGTTTAACTCCCCTAACCCACTACACCTTGTTAATACAGATCTCCACTTCAAGCATCACAAAATCTCTTTAACATGCAAAAGCACATATGTGCAGGCATCATTTTAAAATGAGACCAAAACTCAAGTTTCTCCATTCTTAACACACAGATACAGAAATATAAATTAAACTTAAAGCTATGGTTTCATTCTAAAATGGGTATAGAGCAATATGGGCCAAATGCAGGCACTTGGGACTAGCTTAGTGGTGAAATTTGGCGACATGGACAAGTTGGACCGAAGAGCTTGTTTCCATGCTATAAACCTCTATGACCCAAATACAAATACACAATACTTCACACTATCTCTATTTCCTAACAAACTGGACATGTTGCTGCCCCCTCTGTTGGGGAGATGTAAAAAAAATCTAAGGTTGCTATACAGATTAAAGGAGGCTGGAAAATCTGGTTGATTACAAGCATATTTTCCAGTTAGTGATTATTAAGTGACACTACCTATTTCATACAGTGTTTGAGTAGTTTAAATAATTCTGTTGCAGTCTGCACTTGAAATGATATTTGGATACTGTAGTTGTGATCCAGCAGTTGAATGTTACAGCAGAGGCGTTATATTCCTTTTCTCCATGATGTTTGTCTTCTTTGTGCAAGTCAAATCTGATAAACATGTACTTCATCTCTCCCTTGTTGCAGTTTCTAATTACCCCAGAGGAATTTGTAGTGAGCTTGCCAGCTGGAGCTTGGAAGTGATCGGAGAGGGTAGTAATGAGGCAGCAGGGGGTGGTGTGAAGCTACATCTGCTTCAGTTAAACCTTTGTTCTTGAATTCATTTTGTGAAAAATGAAATGGTGAAGTGTATGCCCACACATTTTCTGCATCACATCTTCGAGCTGGTGTTGCCACTCTGAGGTAAATAGAAAAATTGGTCAATGTTGCTGATGAAAATCCAAGGCTGCAGTAATGCATAAAGTATTTCTAGAGTGGGTACCTGGATCGCTTTCAACCCATTCCCTTTGTAATAAAGGCAAACATCCTACTTGCCTTCTCTGTTACCTACAGACGGGACATTTTGTTGCTGCCTTCTCTGTTGGGCACCCCAAATTCCTCTTTGCTACAGCTTTTTTCTATATAGGTAATGTGGTCTTCCATCTTGAAATATTACCTCTGTTCTCTCTCCACAGATGCTTTCAGATGCCGAAAGTGATCAGACCTGCTGAGATTTTCCAGCATTTTCTGTTTTTGTTTCAGATTCCAGCATCGCAATAACTTGCTTTTATTATAATATTCAGCTCCTTTATTCCAAGTTTTTGCCCATTCACTTAACCTGTCTAATACTCCTCTGTATAGACACATCACTTGCCCTCCCATCTATTTTGGTGTCATCTGCAAATGTGGCAAAAGTATATTTAGTTCCTTGTCCAAGTCACTGATGTATATTGTAAATAATTGTGGCACCAGCACTGATCTCTGTGGCACCCCATCCTAAAATAATTCCTCTATTTGTTAGTCAATCCACTGTCTATGTTAATACGCTATCCTCAGCACCATGGGGATTTTTGAAAATCCAAATATATTACATCTAATGGCTCCCCTTCATCTACATTGCTTGTTACCATCTCAAAGAATTCTAATAAATCTGTCATGTGTGGTCATGAAGCCATGCTCACTCTGCTTGACTATATTTTATATTTCCAAATGTTCTTTTACATCCTTTATAACTGTCTCAAATTTTTTTTCATTGACTGATGTCAAACTAATGGTTTATAGTTATTTATTTCTTTGCCTCCCTCCCATCTTTAATAGATTGGCAGTTTTCCAATCCTCTGGGACTTTGCTTTTAGAATATAAGGGTTCTTGGAAAATTACCACCCCTGCATCCACTATCTCTGTAGCAAGTTGCTTTAATGTCCAAGGATGCAACCCATCAAGTCCAGGGGACTTATTGGCCTTTAGCCCAATTAGTTTCTCCAGTACTTTTTTCCTAGTGCTAGTGTTGGGGGAGAACAATTAGCCCCCCTCTTAGCTAGGATACATAAGATGACACGCAGCATCCATTTTGTGACAAAACAAGGTTAAAAGATATTACATCTTAAACGCTGACACCACAAAATGTCCTATCTGTACATTATAAAGTCTGAGCCAGCCCACCTGGCTCACATATACACAAAGATCCATCAACAAGACAATCACAGAATGAGACCTGGACAGCAATAAAGAACAAGGGATCACCCATCAAGACACGTCACTGATCTAAATGTATGCAAATGTATTTCAATATCTCTGGCTGGTTTCATGAATGAAGATGGTATCGGGTTATTATATGGACGTGGGTTTCAATGTCTTTGCAATTTAAGAAATAATACAGCAGTGATTACCTTCATCTGGGTAATATTCAGCTAAATCAAATATGTGAATGCGCCTTTCAACAAAGGTAGAAACATTGAGATCTTTACACTGACTCATTGAAGAATGCGCTAAGATTAGAACAAAAGCTTTCTCTTCACCGGTGTTAAATAAAACTACTTTGGAAGCCAGATTGGGACTCGGGGTGTGGAGTGATTTCCGAATTTGTCCACACTAATAATAGTTATTGTATTTACCACCATCTCCCCCTGCCCCCCCATCTGCCTCGTTTCCAATTCTGAGTTACAGATGGAGACTTTGGACAGTTTTGACATATTTATCTGGATATAGTTACCCAGGAAATGAAAGACAGAAGAACACTCTCTCCTGGGTAAATACACAATTGACAACTCTGACTCCTCTACTAATCCCCTGATCCCTTGGTTTCCCCCTCAATCTGATGTGACTAACCCCCACCACCCAAATCCCCCCTACCAACTGACCTGACTACCCCTCATCTACCATCAAACTCCCCATTTCCTTCAATGTACCTCAACCACCCTGCCCACCTACTTCAACCACCTACCCACTGGAGTGGCACAGTGGCACAGTAGTTAGCACTGTTGCCTCACAGTGCCAGGCACCTGGGTTCAATTCCCAGCCTGTCTGCACATCCTCTGTGTATCTGCGTGGGTTTCCTCTACGTGTTCCAGTTTCCTCCCACAGTCTGAAAGATGTACTGGTTAAGTGAATTGGCTATGCTAAATTCTTCCTCAGTGTACTTGAACAGGCACCAGAATGTGGCGACTAGGTGATTTTCACAGTAACTTCACTGCAGTGTTAATGCAAGCCTATTTGTGAACTAATAAATAAATTTTAAACTTTACACCCTCACCCATTCACACACATATTTACTTATATACTCATTCAGTAACACAACGAGAAGCCTAGAAACCATTAAGTTTTTTGAAGAATATGGCAGCTATTGCCATTAACAAGGATTGTGTATTCTGTACCCTTCTCTTCACTGTTCTCTGTGAGAATTCCTGCACTGACAGAGTTCTACAGGATTCTCCATTTGTAATTGGAATCTATTCGACACGTGCAGCTAAGTCAGTAGCATTTTTGTCTGATCAGAGTTGAACATGGATATCGGCTCTGATGGGAAATTTTGGGTCATAATTAAGAGTCCGCTTAGGAGCCATTTTACAAACCCATTATTGTGTGCTAGCTAAATATGCTAGCAAAAAAATATTTTAACAGAACAAGGAAGGGGCCAGAGCAGGGATGGCAGAGACACGGTAAAGTCCCCACAACCTTTCCAGTCCTGTTAATGCTTAATTTCTTTAAAACTATCTGCCTTAGGGTCAAGGCCTCTTGCATTTCTCAGTAACTGTGATTGGATTGACAATATTAGGTGTTCACCTGCTATATCTAATTGTATGGCAGACCCACAGGCAGCCAATTAGAAAATCACCTCTGCTAAAATTGCCAAGGATGTCCTGCTGCCAACAAATGTGGAGATGGGATCTGCTTTTTACATGGCTGTTTGGGTTCCTTTGAGACCATGGTGACTGTGGAAATGCTGACTGCCCAAAGATTGATGATCAAGGAGTTATAACAAACAGTACTTTATTCACCTGTCTTAGCAGCTCTTGCGCACTTGTACTTTACCTCCGGGAGGGGGAGACACGATGGGCTATGAACTAACTGCAACAGCTTAATCTGTGCTTGACACGATGTAAATAGTTATGCATTGTTTGCCTGTTCAATCTGTAATAAAATGAATTGCAGTTAATTTGTGCTTGCAGTTACATCTCAGTACCACTGGTTGTCTCAACTCAAACAGGATAGATGTAGGCTCAGTGGTTATGTGATGACATAATGCTGTGATTACTTAAGTAGTTATGTGACAGAAGCACACAAGTTCTTCTGGAAGTGCAAGACGTACAACAAATTATACTTTATTCACTTGTCTAAGCAACTCTTACATGCTTGTACTCTGCCCATGCCCTGGGAGAAATCCTCAGTTGCATTCAATCTTAAGTAACCACATCATCACGTGACCACTCAGTCCACAGTGATCAAGGTTTGTGGAAGATTGTTCCAATCTTTAATTGCTCTTGAGTTTCCTTGTTGGGAAAAAGGGGGCGCAGAAGTCCCTCATAAAATTAATACTTCAGATTTAGTCTGTACTTCAACCACCACATATGCTAAAATGTTTCTAGAATTTATTAGTCTGCAGCTCAAGAGTTTTTCTCCCCCATTCTTCTTTCAGTGAGGATCCTTGGCTTCTATTCCTTAGTTTTGTATTTGCCCATCTATAGAAAGGATCTTTCACTATTTACCAACAGTAAGCTCTCTGGGTTTCCCTCACTCCATTATCGACTGCTCTTCTCCATGCCACTCCTATTCACCATGTGGCTAATGCTGCTCTTGGCTTTGTGGGTAATGTTGCTCATGTCACAGAGCAGAAGGGATGCACCATGACGGGAAATCAATAAGCTGATCTCCCAGGCTGCTACAGACACAGCTGGGAAGAGGTGCAAGATGCCAGAAGAGTTTGGAACCTTACTCCATGGCCTCAAAATCTACTGCAACACTTTTATGATGAGCCCATAACTGTGTCTCTAAAATGCTTTTCATCTGTAGTTACATTCCAATTTAGGTCTCTAGCTTTTCATGAGCTTTCATGTGGTTGGACCTTGCTGTACTGGAGTGTTTTCTAGTGCAGGCCTAACTTTGGTATCGTCCCAGGGTTTATAAATAACCCTGTACAGCACAAATGTGAATAATAAATAGCAACCATAAAAAATATGACAGATCAGTAACATATCCTGGGCTCATATTTCACTTCAGTACAATGTATGCAGACACAGCCTGTACTGTTTTCCAATGAAATGATTGGTTTTATCACCCTATAAAACTGGAACATACATGCAATGAAGCTATTTAAAGTTTATATAATCCATTAAAGGCATGTGATTACAATTTAATTAAAACAATCAATCAATCTTTAAGGAAGGAAAGTTTAAAAATTGAGTCAGATGAGGCAAGTTAAAAAAAATTGGAAATGATTGATTATTACTCAGTACTAAATGCCCAAACATTTCAAAATGTTCATGTTTCTCTGATTTCATGGTTACATGATGTTAAATTCATCTCTCTGCCATCTTTAGTATGTTAGTCATCTTGCTGTGTGACACAGGTATCACTAAATGACAAAATTTACAGCACTGAAGGTAATTATGAATTAGTAACATAAAAGCAGTGTATATCTGCTGTTATCATAAATATTAATTTCTAATATTACAAATTTGCACAATAACTTGTATCATGTGCGGTATGGTGACATAATGGTTAGCAGTGCTACCTCAAGTTGCCAGCGTCCTGGGTTCGATTCCCAGCTTGGATCACTGTCTGTGCAAACTCTGCACATTCTCCCTGTGTCTGCGTGGGTTTCAAAGGACAAAGAAAATTACAGCACAGGAACAGGCCTTTCGGCCCTCCAAGCCTGCACCCACCACACTGCCCAACTTAATAAAATCCTCTACTTTCCGGGGACCATATCTTTCTATTTCCATCCTATTCATATGCTTGTCAAGACGCCTGTCAAAAATCACTACCTCACCTGCTTCCACTACCTCCCCCAGCAATGAACTCCGCTCTCTGTAAAAAATCTGCCTCATATATCTCCTTTAAACCTTGTCCCTCGCATCTTAAACCTATGTCTCCTAGTAACTGACTCTTCAACCCTGGGAAAAAGTTTCTAAACTTTTGCCTCTCATAAACTTGTAGACTTCTATCAGTTACCCCCCACCTCCATTGCTCCAGTGAGAACCAACCAAGTTTCTCCAATCTCTCCTCATAGCCAATGCCCTGCATACCAGGCAACATCCTGGTAAATCTTCTCTGTTCCCTCTCCAAAGCTTCCACATCCTTCTAGTAGTATGGCAGCCAGAATTGAACACAATATTCCAAGTGCGACCTAACTAAAGTTCTATAAAGCTGCTACATGACTTGCCAATTTTTAAACTCAATACCTTGGCCAATGAAGGCAAGCATGCCGTATGCCTTCTTGACTATCTTCTCCATCTGCATTGCCACTTTCAGTGATCTGTACATCTATATACCCAGATCCCTTTGCCTATCAATACTCTTAAGGGTTCTGCCATTTATTATATATTTCCTACCTTGTTAGACCTTCCAAAATGCATTTCCTCCCACTTCTGAAAGACATACTGGTTAGGTGTATTGGCCATACTAAATTCTCCTCAATGTACCCAAACAGGCTCTGGAGTGTAGCGACTAGGGGATTTTCACTGTAACTTCATTGCTGTATTAATGGAAGCCTACCTGTGGCTTTAACAATTAAACTTTTAAAAAATGTACACTGACAGTTTTTAAACATAATTTATGATTATAAAACTTCCTAAATTATTTATCAAACTTTAAAATTACTAGTTTGAAGCACCCCAAACTTTATGCAGAGACAAAGAATCTTCAAATGTGCAGCTTCACTTTGCAGGTCCATTAAGTTACTTGGAACAATCATTGACAGGCCTCCCTTTTGAGAAGTGATGCTTTGCAGGCTTACCAACTGTGGAGATGATTGAATCATGTGATATGGAGGAGTGTAGAGACTTCCTGGCACTTTCATTTCCCAGAACACTCTTTTCAAAGCACACCTACACTTTCGGCCAATAGCGGCACACACTGTGTAAGAAGCCTGTAAGTAAAAGCAGGTTAGTTCATTTTTCAATGTGTGTGTGTAAGAACTGATAAGGAATTCATTCACTGGTGAACAATACGGTATCTTTCACAGACAGAAATCTTAGGTGAAGCTCTGCTCACTGTAATTCCAGGGACAAAATGAACAAAATCAACAGTAATAACTTATCCAGAGAAATGCTGAACTATCTACAATTAGCTATTATTATCACCAGACTGGTGCTATTATTGGTTAGATTGAGTTGTTCCTCGGGTGGTTTCTGGTTATTATGCACACTGATCTTGCAGGAAGGGCAAGATACACCGAGCCTCTTTCTTCATGTTCAGTCAGACAACTTTTCAACAAGTTTATTTATTAAAATTTATTTATTAGTTTTACAAGTAGGCTGACATTAACACTGTAAAGAAGTTACTGTGAAAGTGCCCTAGTCACCACACTTCGGTACCTGTTTGGATACACTGAGGGAGAATTTAGCACGGCCAATGCACCTAACCACACATCTTTCAGATTGTAGGAAGAAACTGGAGCACCCAAAGGAAACCCATGCAGAAACAGGGAGAATATGCAAACTCCACACAGACTGTGACTGAAGCAGGAATTGAACCCAGGTTCCTGGTTCTGTGATGCAGTAGGGCTAACCACTGTGATGAAGGCATTATTTTCCATATCTGCTCTTACAACCTTTAAGCACAATCCCAAATGCAATGCCTCGTTATCGATGTCCTGTGTGAGAACTGATCAAATGTTATGTTTGTACAAAATGGTTCAAATAATACATGGCCTTTGCTGTTGGACAAGCCTTTAAAGTTTATTTTAAAAGCCTGTTCTTGAAATCTCTTCACTATCTTTTTTTATTTAAAATGTTTCTTTTGTTTAAAGTAATAGGTTGATTGGCCATGCTAAGAAATTGCCTCTTAGTGTTCAGGGATGCGTTGACTAGAGGGATTAGTGGGTATAATATGTAGGGATATAGGGGTAGGGCCTGAGTGGGATTGTGTTTGGTGCAGACTCGATGGGCCAAAGGGCCTTCTTCTGCACTATAGGGTTCTATGATTCTATGTGTTGGCTGGTTCGAAGATTTGCTCCATAATATCCAATGTCATATCATAATGTACAATAACATGATGTTTTTCTATATATTAATCATTAATAAACAGTCCAGGAACTGCGATGAGTGGCATGTGCTGAATATGAAGACTAGCAGTACCAATAGGTGGCACCGTGGTGCAGTGGTTAGCACTGCTGCTTCACAGCACCAGGGACCTGGGTTCAATTCCAGCCTTGGGTGACTGTGGAGTTTGCATGTTTTCCCCAAACTTCATGGGTTTCCTTCAGGTGTTCTGGTTTCTTCCCACCATCTAAAGATGTGCAGGTTAACAGGGTAAATATGTGGGGTTATGGGGATAGTGCTTAGGTAAAATGCTCTGGTGAAGAGTCGGTACAGACTTGATGAGCTGAATGGCCTCCTTTTAAGATTCATAGAATAGAGTAGAAATCCTACAGTGGAGGCCATTTGGCCCATCGAGCCTGCACCAACATTAGTCCCACCCAGACTCTATCCTGTAATCCTTTGTACTTACTCTACCAGTACCCTGACACTCAGGATCAATTTAGCATGGCCAATGCATTTAACAGATCTTTGGACTGAAGGACAAAACCGAAGCATGTGGAAGAAATCCATGCAGACACCAGGAGAACACACAAACTCTACACAGACAGTAACCTAAGGCTGGAATTAAACCTCATTCCCTGGCGCAGTGAGGCAGCAGTGCTAACCACTGTGCCACTATACTGCCCTATTTCTATGAATATATGTAAGTACATCAAGGGAAAAAGCAGGATCAGCACTTAGGGAAACAGATGATCTATTGGGTCTCCAATTGGAATTGTGCAATCTTTCCAAACCTGAGTGCTGGTTCTCCAACTCAGAAGCCAACAAATCTCTCTAAAGGTAAAGAGTTCCATCACACAAAAACTGCCCTCTCCCCATTTTTTTCTACCTTTGAATATTGAATTTTGAACTTCTCCTTCTCACTCCTGACTCCATTCCACTTCCTAAGTATCTAGTCCTTGAGTCTTGCTGTGCTCCCTGCCCCTCTGCTTTTGGGCAATGGTTATCACTCTGCCACTTCTAATCATGAAGCCTGAGTACAACTCTTCCCATCCCTCAAATCTCCTGGTGTTTTCCATTTCGAGGGCCATTGATTTTGCCTCAACCCTTGCAACATACAGGAATGTGAACATGGGCAATGATTCTCAGTATACAGTATTATACAGAGTTGCAAATCTGGTTCAGTACCTCCATTCCTTGGCAGGTTTTGACACACCACCCCATACATAACTCCCAGATGATTTTTCCTCCCCAAGCCAACATCATCCCCTTTCCACCTCAGGACTCAAAATCCAACAAATACTTCATCTTTTATCTTGCCCTTTACAGAGAATTTGAAGATATATATTCATGAAATCAATGAAGAAACATGAGCTATTTTTGCACAGGGCTGTGAGAAGAGACAGGAAAGGTTTATTCCACAGAAAAATTGAAAAAGGGAAGGTGCAAAGACAATACGAGAAAGGGCATGATAACCATACAGAGGGGCAGACAGAAAGGAGAAAGACTGGGCAACAGATACAAAGAAGGAATATACAGGGAAGTGCAAATAACAACTTAAAAATGAAAGAGAAACAAGCAGCAAAGATAATGCAATTTTAAACCTATAGTTTTGTCCATGACTAACACCTGTGATGTTAGTGTATCTTCAAGAGTTTTTTTAAAAATTCATGCTCACAGCCATAGATGATCTCATTGTTGGAAGGAGAAAAAAGACTGTGTGCAGGTCAGGGGATAAGGATTCATTTTCAGTGTAAGCTTGGAGCTCCAGGTTTGAGTTTTGGGTTTTTAGAAGGGACTGCAGGCTAAAAAGAAGTATTTTCCCTCTCTCTCTGTTTTTCCTTTTTTGGAAATTCTCTTGTTTTCCTGAAGTGTGAAAATCCATTGTTGTTGGAACTGGACCAGAGGCTTTCTGGCGTTTTGAAAAGCTGCCTTGTCCTCAAACTGTTCAGAGCGAATCCAGAGAACTGCAGACTTCATCCAAAGGTCCCAAGTCCAGCATCATGCAAGATTCCCTTATCTTAATGCTGACAGATGTGACTCCAGAAGGAAAAGCATGAACTGGGAACACAGTTCCCTCTGTGAAAAGAGCCTTTTGTCTATGGGATTGGTTTGATTGGACCATTGTAGATATCTTTGTTAAGGATTTATACATTATCATGGTTATTTGTTTCTTGTTTGTAATTAATAGAAGTTCTTGTTAATTTTCTTTCTATGCATATTAACTATATTCTTAAATAAACTTCATTTAATAAAAGCTCCCGAGTGGGTCACTTGAATGATACCTAAAGTGAACTATCTCATGCTTATCCTAGCCAAATTCAAGATGCAAAACTTATGATTCAGGTGGGCTTTGTAAAATACTTTGGAGCTTTTGGCCTGAACCGTAAGAGATCAATTAGCTCTAGTAGATTCATGACAGGTCAGCACTTCCTACCTGTAAAATAAATTTCTTGGTGGAAATGGACATATTTTAAATGCTGAAAAGCCTTATACTTTAATCTTATTAATCAATATTGTACTTTTACAATGTTGATATTTGATCATATCTATGCATTTTCCTGTTGCCATTTTAACCAACATTGGTTTAAATAGTGTCAGATTCGTTACATTAACACAGTGTGTAAATTCACAAGAGTTAGGGTTAGGGTTCACAGAGATGTGGGGGTGGTGGGGTGCAGAGAGCAGCATGATATAATTTCTGTAGTTAAACTGAACATGGGTGGGAATGGTCAAATAATTGCTATTCATTTTAGGTTGGTAGGATTTGGCCATCATCTGTGCTGTTATTTAGATTTCTGAACTGGTCTCAGTCACAGACTGAGGACTGAAATTTGTCAAAATTAATTTGGAATGTGCAAATTTTCACAGGGTTAGTTTACAACCCAATGTCAAGTGCTAAGAAATTCAATGTCTTTTTAGTTAGTCACAGTCTCGAGGGGGCTCAGGCACTCAGCATATTTTTTTGTTGTCTTAGCCCTGAAAAACTGTAATTCTAACACCATAGATCGAGACTTAGAGTCTGTCATCTTGAGGCAATTTAATTCAGCTATTTAATCACATCAGGCAATCAAAATCTATCATAAGCTGAATATTAATGAACTTCTGATACGATTGGGCCTGAAGTACGTGGTGAAGCTGGGAGAGGAGGGGGGGAATGTATTTTATTGAATAGTTTCAATAAAATATGAATTTGCGTACAAATGACATAAAATGTTTGCTTCACTGTGGCTTCCCAGTTTGCACTGACAGTAAAGTTGTTGACTGCTTATGAATGGGAACTGGATCCTGTGACGTAAGGCAGCAAACAATGGTTCCAGTGAAACATGAAACAGGCACCTATCAAACAATATGTTACAGCATTGAAAATGGGCTGGTTAGAATGAGGTCAGCCCTGTGGGGGTGACATCTCATGAAACAATGAAGCTTGTGTTCCCAGTTCATGCTTTTCCTTCTGGAGTCACATCTGTCAGCGGTAAGATAAGGAAATTAAATTTACAGCCACTCAACCGGTTATTTTTCCCTGGATACAGCCTCTATATGTTCCCTGTGAAATGGTGTTTAACAACAATTGGATTGAAGTGAGTTAAAGCAGAAAATGCGCAGTATGGCTATAAAGTCCAAAGACATGTTTATTATTTTGGTTACTCTTTATTCTTTTTGTCTTCAGCGGCAGCTGGAAACTTGAGAAATAAGCAAACATTTGAGTACACTTGGAAAACTGGAGATGAAACGGAATGTAGATACAACAGATGTTCCATCACAGAGTGAAAGGATAAATGATCTGCAGACTGACAGAAAACTGTTAAATGATATAAAAGATTATTTCAAAGAGGCAATGGAAAATACTGAAAGAACAAAATGTGCAAATAGTTAAGACATTGAAACAAATACTAGAGGACTACATAAATGGAATGGTTAGTAAATAGATTGGAATCATAGAATACCAACAGAGCAGAAGGCCATTTGCCCCATCAAACCACCATCAACAACAATCCCACCCAGGCTCTACCCCTGTAACCCCACATATTTACTCTACTAATCTCCCTGACAATCAACCAAACCCACACATTTTTGTACTTTTACAATGTTGATATTTGATCACATCCATGCATTTTCCTGCTGCCATTTTAACCAACATTGGTTCGAATAGTGTCAGATTTCGTTACATTAACGCAGTGTGTAAATTCACAAGAGTTAGGGTTAGGGTTCACACGTGTGAGGGGAGGTGTGGGGAGGTGGGGTGCAGAGAGCAGCATGATATAATTTCTGTAGTTAAACTGAACGTGGGTGGGAAGAAACCAGAGCACCCAAAGGAAACTCACAAGATATGGGGAGAATGTGCAATCTCCACATACTCATCCAAATTGGGAATTGAACCTGGATTCCTAGTGCTGTGAGGCAGCAGTGCTAACTACTGTGCCACCTAATTTAAGAACGCAAAATTGGAAATATTGAATATCTGAAGTAAAAGAAAGAGCTTGCCTTTAGAAAGCACTTTTAATATTCTCTTTACAACTTGTAAAGCGCAACAAGATTCCTACAAAAGGCCAAATGAGATTAATGATCAGGTGATGACATTGGCTGAAGGATAAATGCAGAATAAATATTCCTCTTCAAATACAAAATGTTGCAGATGCTGGAAGTGGAAAATGGAAACAGAAAATGCTGGAAATACACATAGGTCTGGCAGCATCTGTAGAAAGAGAAGCAAAGTTGCGGGCTGGAATTCTCTGGCTGTTGACACTGCTGGGATTCTCTGGTTCTGCTGGCCAGACATTCCCTTTTGTGGATTTCCCAGTGGAATGGGATGGCTGAATGGGAACTCTACAGGGGTAAGACCAGGGGATCCCATCACCAGGGAATGCATTGCCTCCCACTGCTGAGATAAACACTGAGTGGAGGCCAGTTCTGGTTGTGATGAAAGGTCAAGGTAGATCAGCAAACTAACCACAACAATACCTTCTAGGGGGAATAAATAGAAATGACATTGTGGTAGGAGGCAGTATAATTAGAGGAATAGATACTGTTTTCTACAGCTGAGAGTGTAAGTCTTGATGGGCGTGCTGCCTACCTTTTGACTGGGTTACAGACATCTTCTCTCAGCTAGAGGGGAACTTGAAGTGGAAAGAGAAGGATTTAGTTGCCATAGTTCATGTGGGACATAGGGAGATGGGAAGAAAGATTCCATTTCGGGTGTATGTGCATAGGTAGCTAAATGAAGGAATCACACAGAACTACAAAAGTAATAATCCTAGGATTACTAACTGAACCGGACACAAACTGGCATCAGGTAAATAAGATCAGGGAGTTTAATGCATAGCCCAAAGATTAGTATGAGAGAAATGCGTTTTGAATCATAGGACATCAGTAGTGTGGAAGAAGGGACAGTCTTCACCTGAACTGTGCTTTGACTAGTTGTAGAACACAGTAAGAAGTCTCACAACACCAGGTTAAAGTCCAACAGGTTTATTTGGTAGAAAACACCACTAGGTTTCGGGGTTTTGCCCCTTCATCAGGTGAGTGAGGAGTTCTGATCACAAACAGGGCATAGAAAGGTACACACTCAGATAACAGAATGCGAGTCTTTACCGTTAATCAAGTCTTAAAGGTGCAGACAATGTGAGTGGAGATAACATTAAGTATATATTAAAGAGATGCATACTGTGTCCAGACAGAACAGTGAGTGAGATGTTGCAAGCCCAGACAAGCCATGGGGGTTACAAATATTGTGACATGAACCCAAGGTTCCGGTTGTGGCCATCATCATGTGTGCGGAACTTGGCTATCAGTTTCTGCTCAGCGACTTTGCGCTATCGTATGTTGTGAAGGCCATCTTGGAGAATGCATTCTACACTCTCTATTCTGTAAACTGAGTGTGTGCCTTTCTGTGCCCTGTTTGTGATCAGAACTCCTCACTCACATGACAAAGAGGTAAAGCACCGAAAGCTAGTGCTGTTTGCTACCAAATAAACATGTTGGACTTCAACCTGACGTTGAGACTTCTTACTGTTTTTGCCTCCAGTCCAACTCCGACATCTCCACATCAGTTGTAGAACTATAGCTGTAGAGAGGGCTGTAGTCTAAATAGAATAGGGGAAAGTTCACATGAAGGGAGATTTAGAAAATTAAAGACAAAGGCCAGAGGGTGACAGGAAGTGACAGAGCACACAAAAATAAGTATCCACCAGCAAATATGATCAGGGAAAAATGGCTTTAAATTATCAGATGGGAAGGAGACACAAGGTGAAGAAAGATTTATACATTCAAAGAGAAAAACTGAGGCAATAGAAAAGTATTTCCACATGGGTAAAGACAACCTGAGTGGGACATCAAGGGACAGAGAGTGTCATGGTCAAAGCTTGTCAGAGAGTCAGGTCCATACAACAAACAGCAGTAACCACTTTACCTGAATGCATGGAGCATCTGCAATAAGATAAATGATCTACCGGCATAAATAGAGGTAAGTGGTTTTGATCTAATTACCCGTACAGAGATATAATTACAATAGACCATGGTGGGGAAATAAATATTCCAGAGGACATTTTTAAAAGAGAGGCAAAATAGAAAAGGAGGAGGGGGAGAGGGGGAGAGGTTATCATGATTAAAAAGGGTGACAAAAAGCCATTAATGAGAAAAGATGTTGGATCATAAAGTCAGGAAGCAGAATCATACAGGTGGAGGTTAAGAGTAGCAAGGATCAGAAAATGCTGGCGAAAGATGTTAACTGGCCCCATAACAGTAGTTACACCATTAAACAAGAAATTATTGGAGGTTGTAACAAAGGCAATACATTAGTTGTGGAGGACTTTAATCTTCATAAAGACCGGACCAATCAAATTGACAAAGTTGATCTGGAAGATGAGTTTGGGGAATGCTTTGATGACAGTTTTCTGGAGTAGCATACTGTGAAACTAACAAGGGGTGAAGCTATTTTAGATCTAGTATTATGCAATTAGGCAAGGGTAATTTGTAATGAGGGATGCAGAATTATATCTGGAGATATTGAACTTTAAATAAAACATGAGTTTTTTTTTAATGGACACAAAAGCCAAAGATGGTTGAGGATGTAAAATCAATCATTGGCTGAATTCCTGGTGGGTGGTCGCTGAGAGATAATGGAATCACACAGACAAGACACTTCTAAAGAAACTAATTGTCATTTCTGGTGGAGACAATGGAATATAATGGGAGATAAGTATAATCTCATGAAGAGATATCCAATGCGTAATGTCCAGACAGATTTGTGAATTTCACCCTCCAGGAATATACAAAGACTGTGATAAAAGCCAGCTCAAAAGCTGTCCTAGCCATGTGTTTCTGTATGTGCATGTGTTTCTGTGTGTTTGTTTCTTATTTAAATCAGATTAAGTCATCACACGGAAACTATAAGAAGAATCCTTTATAGATTAATCTTGTTGTGGCCAGTGAGGAAATTGTTTAACGAAACAAAGTCAGTTCATCCCTCCTCACCTGGGGCATAACTATGTAAGGATATCCCAGCCAGACAGTAACAAATTGGAGGCTCTCAACCATATTAACAAATTTTGGGGATTATCACCTATGGAGCTGTCATAACAAGTGTCATCATGAAACATCAACTGGGAAATAGTGATCGGAATACAATTGAAATGCATATTGAGTCTGAGGCAAAATATTCCAATCTCAATCAAGTAACTTAAACTTGTAGATAAAGTAAATATTGATCCCTCAGAAATAGAGACAAGAGAAAGTATCACGGGTATTCATTACTAAAATGGTTTAAGTCAATGTGGTTTTGCAAAAGGAAAATCCTGTTTGCCAAATTTGTTAGGGTTTTTTATATAATTAATCAAGTAAATAAAGGGAAGGCAGTAGATGTAGCACATATGGATTTCCAAAAGGCATTCCATAAGGTGGCACACAAAAGGGTAATATTGTTGCATGGATAGAAGAATGGATTACAGACAGGAAGCAATACACAGGGATAAATCAGGAATTTTCAACATAGTAGGTAGGCAGCGTTACACCAGGATCAATAAGTACCTCATGGGGCCTCAGTTATTTGCAATCTATATTCATTATTTAGGTAAAGAGACAGAGAGTAATGTAACTAAGTTTGCTGATGCTACAGAGCTAATTGTGAATAAAGCTGTGAGGAGGATACAAAGAGGCTGCAAAGAGCGTAAGAACATAAGAAGTAGGAATAGGCCTTCTGGCTCTTCGAACTTATTCCACCATTCAATAAGATCATTCCTGACCTGATTATAGTCTTAACTACACTTTCCTGTCTGCCCCCAAAACCCTTGATTGTTTTTCAGTAACAGTGGCAGGATGGCATTGTGGTATAGTGGTTAGCACTACTGCCTCACAACTCTAGGGTCACAGGTTCAATTCTGGGCTTGGGTGACTGTCTTTGTGAAGTTTGAACATTCTCCCTTTGTCTACATGGTTTCTTTTGAATGCTCCATTTCCTCCCACAGTCCAAAAGAAAATGAGCAGGTTAGGTTGATTGGCTATGCAACACTGACCCTTAATGTCAGGGGGATTTGTAGGGTAAATATGTGTGATTGGGGAACTGTTGCTGCAGACCTGATGGGCTGAATGGTCTCCTTTTGCACTGTAGTGATTCTATGAAAAATCTGTTAACTCAACATATTCAATAATCCAGCCTCCACTTCTCGCAGAAGAGAACTGTGCCAACACTCTGGGAGAAGAAATATAAACAGATTAAATTAATCAAGGTGGTGGATGGAGTATAATGAGGGGGAAGTTTGTGGTTATTCGCTTTCTGCATAAAATTAGAAAAGGAGAATATTTTTAAAAAGGTGTAAAACTTGTAAAAATTAAAATTGCAGTGTATATCAGCATACTGTGAGTTAATGTGAAATTTCTTTAATGATTCAAAGAGTAAATGTACTCCTACAAGGAACACAAAAATTTAGCATGCAGATTTAGCAAGCAATTAGGAAAGCAAATAGCATATTGCAAGGAAACTGGAATACAAAAATAAAGAAGCCTTGCTACAATTGTGCAGGATTTTGGTAAGAACACATCTGGAATATTGTGTGCAATTTTAGCCTCCATATTTAAGGAAAGATAAACTTGCCATGGAGATAGTACAGTGAAGGTTCATGCATTGGTCAATGCATTGAAAGATTGTCCTATAATGAGGGATTGAGTAAATTGGATGCTTAGTCTCCAATTTAAAAGAATGAGGGCTCATCTCACTGAAAAATTCAAGATGATGAAGGGAGTTGGTAGGGTAGATATTTAGACTTTGGGTACATCTTACCTATGCCTCCATCCTGCTGCAGCAAGGTCAAAGAATTAGGTGACCAGCTAAATCCCCATTCACTGAAGTAGGATGGGAAAATCGTGATAAAATGTTTAGAATCATAGAATCATAGAAAAACTACAACACAAACAGGTCCTTCGGCCTACAAGTTGCGCCGATCATATCTCTACCTACTACACTTACCTACAACTCTCAATCCTATTAAGTCCCATGTACTCATCTAGAAGTCTGTTAAAAGACCTTATCAAATTTGCCTCCACTACCACCAATGGCAGCCGATTCCACTCACCCACCACCCTCTAAGTGAAAAACTTACCCCTGACATCTCCTTTGTACCTACTCCCCAGCACCTTAAACCCATGCCTTCTTGTGGCAGCTATTTCAGTCCTGGGAAAAAGTTTCTCTTGCCTGGGAAATCTAGAACAAGGAGACACAGTTTTAGGATGAGGAATTAATCATTTACAACAGAGTTGGGAAGAAATTACTTCATTCAAATTGTTTGGAATCTCTATCTAGAAGGTTGTGAATGCAGCATCACTGAATATATTTAAGGCTGAGATGGATGGACTTTCGGTTGTGGGATATGTGGAGCAGGCAGGAAAATGGCTCAGGGTCGGCCATGATTGTTTTGAGTGTTGCAGCAAGCTCAATTGGCCATCTGGTTTTCAGCTGTTATTTCTTCTTTTCTTACGCCAGACTTTGAGTATTTTTCTATTCCTCTTCAAATGTTGTTGTGGGATCTCTTTTTATCTTGGCAGGGTTATAGAATGTCAGTTTGACATCTCATTTCGAAAATGGCATCATCAACAATACAGTGTTCCTCAGTATGGAACTAAATTGGTGGCTTTGATTATGAGTGACAGACAAAGATATTTCACATAAACTCATTGAATGCTGATATATACTGCAATATCAAGGCTTTGAAACCTAAGAAGAGTCTTTAAGAAGAAATAATGATGTCGGGCAGATAATCAGATAATGCATTTAGCTTTTCCTCACAATGTATTTTCTCTGTAATTACCTACAGACTATCAATATTACTATCTTTATATTAGTATATTTTTTTCCAAGCTGTTGACCAAATGTTACTATGCAGCTGTTTTATTCCTTGTGTATTATTGAAAATTGAATGGACCATTTACTTTGCTTATTCGATTAGAAGTCCACATTCTCTGAGAAGTGCTATAACAGATTAAAGCCAATGTCATTGACAATTAAATATATCACAAGACTTCAATAGATCTAATGGCTTGAACTTGTAAGTACTTTGCTGATGCAATGCTTATATCTTTGGCTAATCAAAATGGGCTAGAAATGTATTAGTTCCCAGGTTAGCAATGAAGCTAACAATCTGCACATCAACTAGGAATAAGAAGCCTGCCTGCTCTGTACCATCTGGGCATACTACAACAAGTCCAATTTCTACCCCAACGCATTCCCCATCAGTGCCTTACATTCTAGGACATAGGAAAATGCAGGATTGGAAAATTTTAGAATGGCCAATCCGCCTAATCTGCACATTTTGGGACTGTGGTAGGAAACCGGAGCACTCAGGGGAAACCCCTGCAGACATGGGAAGAATGTGCAAACTCCACTAGAACAGTCACCCAAGGCTGGAGTTGAACTCGGGTCCCTGGTGCTGTGAGAATTGAGTGGATCACCATTTCTACTAAGAAATAGACAATCTATTAACATTAGGCCAAATGATAGATTAACACTTATTACTTCCTACAATTTAAAGAAAAAAAATCATTATCTATGTTCTAAATGCAGTGCTTTGGACTGGAAAACTGGAAGCTTTATCACTGCTATCCTAGTTTGTAAAAGCATAATGTTTCAAATGAAGGATATGAGCCATTATTTATTTTAGCTTGATGACTTACCTCACAAGAAATGTTCAACCCATGAAGGTCAAACCATGTTAGCTACTGCTCTGTAGTTTTGTATAGTCTTTCTCACATAATTGACATAAGCAATATTTCAATTTTCTAAACCTTTAGCACATATGAACTTAAAGTAATGATATATTTGCTGGGTAACTGAATCAAGCAGAGCTCCCTGCATGTGTCCCCTTGGCACTGTCCCCAGGGGAAACTACCAAAGGAAATCACATAAGGGCCCTGGCGTGGGGATGGGGAAGGGGCAAAGGATGGGGGGGGTTCACTGTCTTCCTTTGGGGATGGGGTTCCCTATCTGCATCTGGAGTTAGGCTGCTGATCCTCTTGTTGTGGGGGGTGGAGATCCCAATATTGATGGGTTGGGGGGGTGGATTCTGATACCTATGGGGGATCGGAAGATCTCAATGTCTGGTGGGGAGGGCCTTAAATTTAACTTTGAGATTGAAACTCCTTTTTTAAAGGATGCCCATTCTCAGATCCAGTGCCAGTGTGTTTGTGCCCTGCCCCTCCAGCTAGCTGAAATTGCACAGGATTTGTTGTTTAATCAGACAAGAAAAGGCCTCTGTGAAGCCAGCAAGTTTCTCGCCTGTTCCAACACACTGTGCAATTTTGGAAAAATTGCACGTGCTTTTAGCCAGGAAATGCTAACTTAAATTTGCTCAAGTTTTCCAACATAAATTAATTTATCTGTATTATCACTTTCACTAGACACTGGAAGTACTTGCTGAAAATGGATTTTTCTATTAAATAGGGCATCATGACAGACTGGTATCATACATCACATTTTGTATCATAACCATGGTAACAACACTGGGCATATGGAATGTCTACAACTGTTCACTGATCTGGGGGTTGCTGAAGGCCTTTTTAAAGTTAAAAGGTTGCCATGGGGATTGCACTTTATGTTGGAGTAATTCAATTGCATTTCCTTAATAATGCTTTGCCTCAGGGTTGCCAAATCCAATGTGTTTCTCTCCAGTTTGAAGGAGGACAGTTCTTTCTGATACTAATGTGCTAGGATGATACAGCCACAGAAATTCTTAGCCTTCTGCTCCCCACGGGCCCATGGTGTAAATACAAACACTGCTGCCAACTCCATAAAAAATAGAAATTGAGACTGACTCGGAAACACTCCACAGGGTTAGAGAGGTGGCACAGAGGCACAGTGGTTAGCACTGCTGCCTCACAGCACCAAGGACCTGGATTCGATTCCCAGCTTGGGTCACTGTCTGCGTGGAATTTGCACATTCTCCCCATGCCTGTGTGGGTTTCCTCTGGGTGATGTAGAGGTGCCGGCATTGGACTGGGGTAAACTCAGTAAAGTTTGACAACACCAATTTTAAATCCAACTGATTATTTCCGCCTGACGAAGGCCACAAAGGCCAAAAGCTCGTGGATTTACTATCAAATAAATCGGTTGGATTTAAAATTGGTGTTGTCGAACTTTACTGAGTTTCCTCCAGGTGCTCAGGCTTCCTCTCACAGTCTGAAAGATGTGCTGGTTAGAAGCATTGGCCATGCTGAATTCTCCCTCAGTGTACCCAAACAGGTGCCAGAGTATGACAACAGGGGATTTTCACAGTAACTTCATTGCAATGTTAATGTAAGTCTACTTGTGACTAATAAATAAACTTAAAAAGAGGCAATGTCCTGCAATATAATTACACTGGTCCAGTTGGCACAAAGGGGGCCAATGTGTCTTTTGATGTAAGGCAAGTTATAGAAGGGGGGAATAAATACAAAATGGGATTAGAAGAAAGCTTTAAAGAAAAATAACAAGTTCTCTGTGTATGCACCTCAGAAATCTATTTTGGGGGATCTGTTACCAGTAGGCTAGCAGTCTAGGCAGATTTGCTTCCCGGGTGGTCAACAGTTTTTATACTAATTTTCCTTGTGCTACCCAAAATTTGCTGATTATTTAAATCTGTCCACAACAAATTCAATAAAGCAACTACATAAAGTTGCAAATTTTGACCCATTTTGCATAATGACCTGCATGGCTGATAAGGGATAAGAAAAATTGGGCCAAAGAATTTAGTTCAAACCAGGAATTTATAACTTAAAAAATTAACAGACTTTTATTAAAACAAAACATAAATCTAATCTTTAATGAAAGATTTTATGAATTAAATAACTATCTATATATATGTATCATTCAGTGGAGATTACTTTGCATCAAAGGACCTACGAGGAACTGGCCTTCTGGCTCATTCATAGTGGTAATTTGAGTACCTTTCATTAATACTGTTGGACAATGGTTATACATTCTTCGATACAACCAGAAAAGTGCTGTTGGTCATCACAGATGTTTGATCTGAATATCCGTATGTATTTACTTCCAATGTAAGTTTGGATATGCCCTCAGAATAGTTGGGTTCAGGAGTAGGTTCCTTACTTGGCATAAATCTGGTCTGTGCCTGCCGGAATGGATGTTGCTGTGCTGGGCAGATGAGGCAACCTCGTGCTGAAGCAAGCTAGGAAAGAGTTATCATTCCTTTGTAAAGGCAACGAATTTCTGACAACAGACACAGAATTTCATTAAGATTGAAGGTCAGGGACCAGCTATCATGATCCAACCTACACTCCTCCTATAATACCAGCTATCCAATGTCACAAAGACCAGGGTCAAGGGCATCCTTGACCTGATTGTTTCCTCTCTAGCTATGCTCCCTTAATGTCAACAGAGACTATGAGCTTAGTGAAAAAGAAGAAGGAGGCATACATAAATTTCAGGAAATTGAAAACAGTTAAGAATCTTGAGGAATAGAAAGATAGCAGGAAGGAGCTTGAACAGACAGTTAGGAGGACAAAAAGACAAGAGAATAAGCTTATTAGTGATAGGCAGCATGGTTTTGTGAAGGAGAGGTCATGTCCCACAAACTTGATTGAGTTCTTCGAGGAAGTGACAAGAAAAATTGACCAGGGCAGGGCAGTGGATGTTGTATATGTGGACTTTAGTAAAGCCTTCGATAATGTTCTTCATGGCAGGCTGATATAGAAGGTGAAGTCATCTGGAATTCCACGTGAATTGGTAAGATGGGTACAAAGCAGACAGTAGCAGTGGAAGGGTACTTCTCTAACTGAAGTCTGTGACAAGCAATGCTCCACAAGGGTTCCTGTTGGGACCTTTATTGTCTGTAATATATATAAGTGATTTGTAGGAAAATTTAGGTACTCTGATTAGTAAATTTGCAGATGATACAAAAATCTGGGGAGTGGTGGATACTAAGGACAATTGCCAGAGGATATAGCAGGATATAAATCGGCTAGAGAGCTGGGCTGAAGATGGCAGATGGAATTTAACCTGGACAAATGTGAAGTGATGCGATTTGGAACATCTTCTTTCTGCAGAAGGAAAGTATACAATAAATGGTAGAACATTTAGAAATATTAATAGACAAAGAGATATAGGCATGCAGATCCACAGTTGTCTGAAGGTAGCAACTCAGGGAGACAAGGTGGTCAAGAAGGCATTTCGTATGCTGGCCTTCAATTGGGATGTTGAGTATGGGAATTGGAAAAAGTCATATTGCAGTTGTATAAAGTCCGCATTGGAGTATTGTGTACAGTTCTGGTTCCCACACTACCGGAAGCATATTGATGCATTGGAGAGAGTGCAGAAAAGATTTACCAGGATGTTGCCTGGTTTGAAGGGTGTGGATTATGAATAAAGGCTGAACAAATTTGGATTGTTTTCATTGGAGTGTTGGAGGTTGAGGGAGGACCAGATGGAGGTTTACAAGATTATGATAGGCTTGGGTAGAGTGGATAGTCAGAGTTGTTTTCCCAGGGTCTAGGGATTAATTACTTGGGGGCAGACATTGAAAGTGAGAGGGAGAAAGTCTAAAAGAGATGTAAGGGGCAAGTTTTTCCAGGATGGTGAATGCCTGGAATGTGCTGTTGGAGGAGGTGGTGGAAGCAGATTCTATAACATTCAACAGGCATCTGGACGGACACATAAATAGGCAGGGAATAGAGGGATATAGACTATGTAGATGCAAGAAAATCTTAGAGTAGAGAATCACCTATGTTGGCACAGACTTGGTGGGCTGAAGGGCCTGATCCTGCTCTTTGTCAATAGCATATTTGATGCAGACAGTGGTTTCACCCAAACAGGTTCTCTATCTCCTCTTCAGAAACTCAAGATGAGCTTCTCTTGACCCCATTTTCAAAGAAAGTAGGTAGTGGCAACTCTCCCCAGCCACCATTAATAGCTTCCACCCCCTGGGCCGCACCATTATGTCCCCAGCCCTGGTCACTGCTGCTTTCCTTTACCACCAAGCTCCCAACCATTGTCTCTCCCTCAACACTGAATATGATTGCCTCCAATAGGCCACACTTACCAGAATTCTCACAGTTACTGCCCCCATGGCTGATTGGATCCAAAGAAGAAGCTACTCTCTTTCACAAAATTTTACCCTGGGCTCATACTAAATGCAAACAACTTATCAGAACTGAAAACGCTAACTTTCTCTACGTATGTGTGGAGCATTTTGAACGCTTCAGCAAAGTATAAATACGCTCTGATCGTCTTCATTCATTTCACAAGTTCGAGCATGTTTTAGTGTCTGTATTGTGTTAACAAGAGTCTGAAACGACTGAAATCAAATCCTCTGCAGACAAATGCACTTAAGGTTAGGGATAGAAAAGGGAATCTGTTGTTACTTGCCTGAACAAGACAAACTCACAGCTGTATTTATACAGCAAATCTGTGCACAAAGCGTGTGTAATGAAAGGCAGAACAGCAGAGCTGTTTTCAGCAACGGCCAGCAGTCACACGGCGATTGAATTTCAGCGCTGACGTGAGAAAATATTTCCCTCCTGGCATTTCTACGGGAAGAGAGATCTCTATTAACCAAGGCTTAGGAGACACTGCTAAATAGATTGCAATTCTGTGGGTGATCAACTAGCTATTCAGACTGCCCCGATCAAGCTTTTTGGATATGATTACCAGGACCCGACCTCTCAACTTCACCCATAAATAAAATCTCTGCTGTCTTAGAAAATGAGACCCACACGAAAGTTTAAAGCTTATTATTAGTGTCACAAGTGAGCTTACGTTAACACTGTGATGAAGTTACTGTATAAATCCCCTAGTTGCCACAATCCAGCGCCTGTTCAATGCAGTTGAAATTGCTGCTTGACAGTAACATGGTCAAAAATAGAGACAGTGATTCAAGAAGTACAAGTAGAAGCAATTGTAATAAGCTCAAATTCTATTTTCAATGGTTTGGGTTATCTAGTGATTTGTGACACTGGATATATGCCACACACCAGACCGATTTATGTTACTAGTTGTATCTTATTGTAGGTCTGTCACTTTTTCTCGTAAAAAACTAGCTACACCATGTAATGTAGGGTGGCTCGGTGGCAGAGTGTTAGTACTGCTGCCTCACAGTGCCAGGGAGCTAGGTTTAATTCCAATCCCGGGTGACTGTCTGTGTGGAGTTTGCACATTTTCCCCATGTCTGTGTGGGTTTCCTCCAGGCACTCATTGATCAATTGCCCCTTAGTGTCGGGGGAACTAGCAGGGTAAATACATAGGGTTACGCGGATGGGGCCTAGGTGGGATTGTTGTTGGTACAGGCTCGATGGGCCGAACGGTTTCCTCTGCACTGTAGAGATTCTATGAAAATATATGGTTTTAGTATGTGGCTGTTGAAGGCTCCAAGCTATGATTGCTACAGCTGTACATCCAGAGGTGAATAGCAAGCTAATTGCTCTTAAGTTGATGTGAGTGACAATTATCAGATGATTTATGTTGCTGAAGAAATTTCTCCTGAAATTGTGGCTTGCATTTAAACATCTTAAGGGTCAGAACAAGCCATCAGAAAATGACCATGTTCCTTTCCATTTGTAACATTCTATAGTTTAAAGTTTATTTATTTGTATCACAAGTAGGCTTACATTAACATTGCAATGGAGTTACTGCAAGGATCCCTGCGTTGCCACACACTGGTGCCTGTTCGCGTACACTGAAGGAGGATGTAGCATGGCCAGTGCACCTAACTAGCACATCTTTTGGATTGTGGGAGGAAACTGGAGCACCCAAGGAAACCCATGCAGACATGCTGAGGATAATGCAGGCTTCAAATCACTCAAGCTGGGAATTAGTGTAATGTAGACATTTGTGAGTGTCAAAATGTGACATCTGAAGTATAACTGATCCATATTTGAACTTTTATAACCTTCTGTACCAGGTTTATATGTAATCTGTATGATCTGGAATATAGTTGTATTGTTTGGCTCATAATTGGGCCTCAATTTAAAAATAGTTGCACATTTCTTGTGCCCATTGATTTTATTTTCTGATCACAATTTTTGAGTAGTTTTTTATTTCCATCATGACTGTATGTTAATCAGAGTACAATTCTCTGCAAGGGGGAGGCAGTGGCATTGCGGTATTGTCATTGGACTAGTAGTCTAGACACCCAAGGTAATGCCCTGGAGACCTGGGTTCAAATCCCATCATGGCAGATGGTGAAATTTAAATTCAACAAAAATACGGAATTAAAAGCCTAATAATGACCATGAAATCATTGTTGATTATCATAAAAACCCATCTGCTAAAATATGGTCATGAAATGGAGATGCTGGTGTTGGACACAGCAAGAAGTCTCTTAACACCAGGTTTATTTGGAATCACAAGCTTTCAGAGTGCTGCTCTTTCATTAGGTGAGTTTGTCAGAAGGTGCAACACTCCAAAAGCTAGTGATTCCAAATAAACCTGTTTGGTGTTGTGAGACTTCTTACTAAAATAATATCCTTTAGGAATGCCAAGCCAATGACACCCACATCTCATGAATGAATGAAATAAACTTATATATCAAAACTGGGCATCACACACATTTTATAATATTTAGTGGTTCGCACAATTAAGTACTATTTTGTACATTTGTCCTGGATTTCATGGTCAGCAGTCAAGTGTCAACCCTTCCACTAACCTCAATGTAAGTTGCCCCAAAATTCAGTGGTCTCTAAGGCAAGAATTATCCCCTTCTCAACAGTTAATTTGAGCCTAGCATCAAGAAGATTTCCAGCAGCAATAAAGTCATCAAGCAGGGTAAGCAACCAAACACACTGAAGCATTCTCACAAACAGCAAAAGAGGAAGTAAAACGCTTCAAATTTTTGACTTCTAAATAAAATTTTAGCAAGTTAAATAATTGTTTGGGCCATTATATGCAATTAAAGTAGAAACAGAAATATCATAAACATGAAAAATGCTGGGTAAAATTGACATTCCACAAATATAAAATAAGTTTTTCAGGGACAATGAAGTCATTCAGGAGTAATTATGAACTTAGTACATTGGTAAATTCCAAGTACACCACAGTCAATAAGATGGAACCTTTTCATGGGTTTTTACATGGACACATATGGCATTAAAGGACAAACTTTCATCAGTTCACTTTCTACTTGATTGCAGTCAAGATAAACAGGGATATATTTCATCAATGCACTCTTTGGAAAAAACGAACAACAAAAGAACAGTACAGCACATGAATAGGCCCTTCAGTTCATTAAACCGTGATGACACATTATGCCTTTCTAAACTTAAAGACCTTCTGCCTCTACAAAGTCCTCATCCCTCTATTACCTGACTATTTATGGGTCTGTCAAGATGCCTCCTAAACATTGATATTTGTGTCTGCTTCCACCACCTCTTCTGGCACCACATTCCAGGCACCTACTAACCTCTGTGTAAAAAAAATGCCTCTCACATCTCCTTTAAACTTTCCGCCTTTTATCATAAACCTATGTCCCCTAGTAATTGACATTGCTACCCTGGGAAAATGTAGAATCTGTCAGGGCAACTTCTGGATTTTTGCGTTTAATTGTGTGTGTGGATTCAAAATGTTTCTGTAATTTCCAGAACTAACAGTTTTTTCATCATTACTGCTGCCTACATCCATAATTTTATTTTTCTAGCTCATTTCTTGTCTGAAGTGTGCTAAGTGTGATTGGAGGTTACACACACACACATCCATATACATCTGGTAACAGTGTTCCAATTAGGTTGAAGATATAATGGTTTATAACAATAGGGGGGTTATCAACAATGTGACGGAGTAAATGTTGCAAGAAGTAATTGCAACATTAACAAGAAGTGCATGCTATATGCTGGAACATAAGAATCCCTACAGCTCAGAAGGAGGCCATTTGGCACATTGAATCTGCACCGACAACAATTCCACCCAGCTCCTATCCCTGTAACACCATGCACTTACCCTGCTAGTCCCCTAACTCTAAGGAGCGATTTAGCCAATTAACCTAATCTGCACATCTTTGGAATGAACAAAGAACAAAGAACAAAACAGCATGGGAAACAGGCCCTTCGGCCCAACAAGCCTGCGCCGCCACCCCGATGTTCCCACTTCTACCTCCGGAGGAAACCGGAGCACTCAGAGGAAACCCACGCAGACATGGGGAGAATGTGCAAACTTCACACAGCGACCTAAGCCGGAATCAAATCCGGCCCCTGACACTATGAGGCAACAGTGCGAACAGTGCACCTTCAATGTATTCTTGATGTATTAATATAGATCCAGGGTTTTGTAGAACCGCATTAAAGCAAATTTCTTGCTGTCAACTTTCCATTATTACTTCCAAACCCACGTTTGCAATGGAAACCGCAAATTTGAATTGATCAAACTTAAATTTCACCTTTAAATCGGTGACAATGTGACAATTGAAACGGATGTATGGTATAAAATTATTTCGTATTTTAGCCAAATTGGAATTATTCTTGCAAGCTCAGTTGGCCTTTGCTTAATTGCATGAAAAGCACTTCAGAGAAAAAAATTAGCAGCAGAGACTGAGGATGACGTGGAAAAAAAACTGTAAACGTAAAACAGGACATCAGTTATCGGAAAGGGCAGTTCTGGAATCAGATTTATACCACTGATGAATTTGGAACAAGTAGACAACCTGGGACCTTTTGCACTAATCTTTAGCCACTGGTTATAAAACAGAGATCCTGCTTCCAACGAATATAATGAATCAGGAGGAATAGGGTTAGTACAACTAACTTTGTGTTACCCAGAGTTTTTTTTTCCCCTCTGTTTAAATGTGATGTTTTATTTTTTTTCCCTTGTTTGACCAAGTAGAAACGTGTCTTGTGTCTGATCATTTTCTGGAGTGGATTGAGTTTTAACCGTGGCTTGGTACACTGGTCAAACACATTACAGTGATTTTAAACGTCAAACAGCTCTTAAACTGCAGATCACGTCGGAGCGCAGACGGCCAGTCGCCGGCGCTAAAGAAAATCCCCCAGCAAAAGGCGCCTGTTTAACAGCAGCCCCAAGTTTGGCGGCGGCTGCTAGACCTTCCCACGCCGCTCTGTGTCGCACGTGTTGGGCACACAGCCTCGCTGGCTGGCGCCTCCTGAGTGTCATGTTTCTCCCCATCAGTGTCAGCGAGATTGACCTCTGTGAACTCTCCATCTCTCCTCTGCCGCAGCCGAATTTCAAATCTCTGAACAAGTTAACTGGTGAGACATGAGTTCAGGAATAAAATTACTACCTGGTTGGCAATTTTGTTGGATATCTTTCTGACTCCTTCACCCTGTTAGAGACACCAATAAATTTGATTTGATTTATTATTGTGTTGGGACACAGTGAAAAGTAGTGTTTTTATACAGACAAAACATACCATTCATAGATTACATAGAGGAGAAGGATAGAAGGTGCTGAATGTTGTTATAGAATCCTATTGTGTTGTAGTCATTTTTTAAAAAAATTTGTTTTATTAGTCACAAATAGGCTTATATTAACAAAGAACAAAAAAAATTGCAGCACAGGAACAGTCCCTTTGGCCCTCCAAACCTGAACTGACCATGCTGCCCGACTTAACTAAAACCCCATATCCTTCGGGGACTATATCTCTCTATTCCCAGCCTATTCATGTATTTGTCAAGACACCTCTTAAAAGTCACTACTATATTCACTTCCACTACCTGCCCCGACAACTATTCCAGGCACCCAGTACTCTGTGTAAAAAATCTGCCTTGTATATCTCTTTAAACCTTGCCCCTTGCACCTTAAATCTGTGCCCCCTAGTAATTGACTCTTCCACCATGGGAAAAAGCTTCTGACTATCCACTCTGTTCATATCTCTCAATCTTGTAGACTTCTATTGGGTTGCCCCTCAATCTCTGTCATTCTAGTGAGAACAAGCCAAGTTTCTCCAATCTCTCCTCATAGCTAATGCCCTCCATACCAGGCAACATCCTGGTAAATTTTTTCTGTACCCTCTCCAAAACCTTCACATCCTTCTGGTAGTGTGACAACCTGAATTGAACACTGTATTCCAAGTGTGCCTTCCTAAGGGTCTTTAAAGCTGCATCATGACTTGCCAATTTTTAAACTAAATGCCTCAGACACTGCAGTGAAAATCTCCTAGTTGCCATACTCTGGCATCTGTTTGGGTACGCGTAAGGAGAATTTAGCATGGCTAATGCATCTAACCAATGCGTCTTTCGGTCCTATCCAGGGCATAAAGAAAGTTCAGCTTAATATATTGTAAATCCATTCAAATATCTGATGGCAGCAAGGAAGCAGCTATTTTTGAGTCGGTTGGTACCTGACCTCAGACTTTTTATAACCGAGTATAAGGTTATTTTCCAAGATAACAAATTTTAAAAATGGCCACGCAGTGAAATGACATTGGCAACATTCATTTCTGGGGGTTTTTAAAGCGGATTATTTCTGATAAAGAAAGCATTAACACGTGTAGATATTATGGAGATACCCAGGCCCTGCCTCAATCTTGCTGGATGGGATTTTCCAGCTGCACTCGCCCCCAAACTGGAAGCACTCACCGGACCATTCCATGGTCCGCTCCTTGTCCACTATGATTCCTGTGGCGCATGGAATGGGAAAATTCACCCCGCTGCCTTTTTCACTGATCCAAACTGAGTTTCTTGTTGACACACACTGTGTTTTAGTTCAGCTGAACTCAGTGGTGGCCAGACAATGGCACACTCCACACTAAGAGAATAGTTTTGCACAAGTTTTGCTTTTGCAGTGGTGTGTACAAAGTTCCCTCCACCACCCCCCACCTCCCACTCCACCCCAGGAATTTTCAAAACAATTTTGCTCAATAATCTCTCCCAGTATTAAAAACTACTAGATGTTAATGGTTTGTTTCATTTTCACTGCTTAGAAGATGACATAGTGGGAGCAAGATGATCTGATCTGTCAGTCCATATTTCTCAAAATAGGTAACTACCTAAAGTTTATTTATTAGTCACAAGTAAGACTTACATTGCAATTAACACTGCAATGAAATTACTGTGAAATTCCCCTAATCACCACATTCTGGCACCTGTTCAGATCAGTGTACCTAACCAGCACAATTTTCAGACTGTGGGAGGAAACTGGAGCACCCGGAGGAAATTCACGCAGACACAGGGAGAATGTGTAGACTCCACACAGTGACCCAAGCCGGGAATTGAACTGGGTCCATCGCACTGTGAGGCAGCAGCGCTAACCACTGTGCTACCTCACCACTTCAAGCTTGTAATGTGACAAGGCTCTTAAATGTGTACTGTGTTCACTAAAAATGGCTTTGAAAACCTCTCTGATGTACAGGCTCTCCCTAACAGCACTGCGAGCACAGAGACTGCAGAGGATTAAGAATTCAGCTCACCACCACCTTCTGAAACTCAAGGACAATTCGGACTTGTTGATAAATGCTGATCATGGCAGAGAAACCCTCAAGTCACAAAAGCAATGTTTCCTCTGCATTGCAGGTGACAGGATTCCAAATATGTTTGTGACACTTATGTCACAATGAGATCGGATATATTTCAAATGTTACAAAGGCAGATCTGATTACTTTCTCCAGCTGCCAGTTTGGAAACTCCTTTACAGTTCTCTTTGGCTATTTGTGACTGTTCCAGAGTCGATGCCGGTACAGAAACTTTCCAGAGGAATGTCTGTCTCCCATTTATAATCATTGGTTCAAGCCAAAAGAACTATCAAGTTGCTGCCCAACAGAACTTGTACTTTCAGCATAAAACTGACATTGACAAAGACAAACCTGAAACCTTGTTGGAGTCAGATGACTTGGCTGCTGACTGTACACCACCACAAATACCACAGAAAGTAGTTGAGGCCAACATGTTGTCTGACTTCAAAAAAATATTAGATATAGCTCCAGGGACTAAAGGGACCAAGGGATATTGGAGGAAAGGGATAAATCAGAATATTGAATTTGATGATCAGCCATGATCAAAATGAATGGCAGAGCAGGTTCAAAGGACTAAATGGCCTCCTCCTATTTCTAGTTTCTATGTTTCTAGTAAATGCACTTGACTAGACACCATAAATACATAAGCATAAGTCTCTATGTGATTTGATAATACTGTTTACATTTCAATACAGAGAGGCAAGGAAACTGGTGCCACATAAAAGCAAATAGTTTTTAGAGTGTAACTAGTGGTGGCGAGATGATGGCACACTCCATGTTAAGGGAATATTTGGCACAAGTTTTGCATTTGCACTGGTGCTGTATAAAGTACCACCTCCAAACCCCACTGTACCCAAGAACTTTCAAAACAATTTTGCTTTTTAGCACTTGCTGTCTAAGTAATTGTCTCCCAGTATTAAAAACAGCCAGATGTGAGTGGTTTGTTTCCATTTTCACTGCTCAGAAGGTGACATAGGGGAGCAAGATGATCTGTCCATGTTGCTCAAAAGCAGATAACTACCTAAAGTTTATTTATTAGACACAAGTAAGACTTAGACTGCAGTTGACACCGCAAAGAAGTTACTGTGAAATTGCCGAAGTCGCCACACTCCAGTGTCTGTTCAGGTCAATGCACCTAAGCAGCATGTCTTTCAGACTGTGGGAAGAAACTGGAGCACCCGGAAGAAACCCATGCAGACATAGGGAGAATGTGCAAACTACACACAGACAATGACCCATACCGAGAATTGAATTCAAAATGAATGGTGGAGCAAGCTCGAAGGACTGAACGGCCTCCTCCTATTTCTAATTTCTATATAAATGCACTCCACAAGACACCATAAATACATAAGCATCTTTATAAGCCTCTGTGATTTGATTATACTGCTTACATCAGAATACTACATGCTCGGAGGCAAGGAAACTGGTGCTATAAGAAAGCAAATAGTTTTTAGAGTGTTAACTTGAAATAAAAAACTCATCGTGTGCTACAGAAAGCATTAAATGCAAGAACAATCGGAACATTTCCAGTAATATAAATGAGATTTAAATAACTCTAAACCTTTTGATGGCCAGATTTGATGTGGTTTCTGAGATTGTTGGCTGCTATTTCCATTCCAGTGAATATTCTGCATTTTCTTTAATTCATTTATAGGATGTGGGTGTCACTGGCTAGGCCAAAATTTATTGCCCCTCACCAAATCATTCTTTTGAAAGATTACATCAAGACTCTACAAAAATGAGGACAATTCTAAATAAGATTTCAAAAATATTTCATCCTTGAATTGGTTTGGGCTGTTGGTTCCTGTTGAGTGTCAGGTTTCTGCAACAGGTGGGAAGACATGTACTGTGTCTCTGAGATTACGTCTTGGTTTGGTGTTTCAAACATTGCTGACCTCTCTACATGTACAACAATATATACATTTACAATATACAGCAGTGTCCACCCGATCATCAAAGGGCTTATTCTATTCTTTGGAGGGAGATACCAGAGTTCATCAAATTATTAAATGTCTCGACTGGGCTCCCCTCAATGGTAAAATCAGTGTGTGTGTGATCAGAAAGGGTCCAAGTGGGATTCTGTCTTAAAGTGGCTGATCACAGCCAGTTTGAGTTTGGGGGTGAGGGTGGGGGGGGGGGGGGGGGGTGGTGCAGTTCTACAACCTATTGCGCCGATTCCATGCAGACAGTAGACCCCCAGACCCCCTTCAGCAGAGGGAAATCCAGTTCGGCCAACCAGCCCTGAGTGGAACAAAACCCGGGACCGGGCGAGCTGTCAATCAAAGCGGTCTCAGGGGAGTTTGAGAGCTGCTGTCGAGCTGACAAACTGATACCGTGGGAAAGCTGCCCGGGATTCGAACCAATACGTCTCTCAAAGTAGAAGGGCTTTGTACAAGAAGTCGAACTGCGAAAAGCATGAAAAGATCTTTGGAATTCAGCTCCTCCGACAGTGAACTGGACATTGAGGAACATAGGTGAATTAAATCTTCATTTCCTGAATTATAATCTAGATTATTAAATTGTCACCGTAGCTAGTGACAGATATGAATTAAACTGGCTGCTTTACTGAACAATCGGCCTGACGCTATTTAATCTTATTTTAAAATAGGAGTATGAAAGAATCTGTGTCACCATCGACTTGTTCCCAAAGCCAGGCAAGAAAGAAAAGACGAGGAGTACGTTTACCTCTTTCCTGCAAATCGCGCTTTACGCTTTCTGGCCACATTCTCCAATGCATTTGGAAAATTGACTGAAGTTGACCTTTTCTAATTGCAGATCGTTGAGAAGCGTCGCAGAGATCGGATTAATAACAGCTTGTCGGAACTTCGCCGACTGGTACCCAGTGCCTGCGAGAAACAAGTAGGGGAATCAAACTTCCCATATAGGATTTATACACTGATAATTTAATACACTGATAGTTAAATACAGCGATAGTTTAATATACTGATCGTTTAACACGGGATGCGCTGATTGATTAACACAATGATATTTAATACTGGATATAATGATAGTTTAATACATTGAATTAAACACAGGATGCGCTGATAGTTAAATATACCGATAGTTTAATAGACTAATAGTTTAGTACATTGACATTTTAATTCATTGCTAGTTTAACACAGGATACTAATAGTTTAATGCAGTGGTAGATTAATATACTGATAGTTTGATATATTAATCGTTTAATACACTTCTAGTTTAATACAGAATACACAATCGTTTAGTACAGTAGTAGTTTAATACACTGATCGTTTAAAACCGGATTCACTGGTAGTTTTAATACACTAGTATTTTAATACATTAATAGTTTAATACAGGTTACACTGACAGTTTAATACATTGCTAGTTTAATACACTAATAGCTCAATTCAGAATACATTGATAGTTCGATACACTAATAGTTTAATACAGAATTCACTGGTAGTTTAATACACTAGTAGTTTAATACATTAACAGTTTAATACAGGATACACTGACAGTTTAATACATTGCTAGTTTAATACGCTAATTGCTCAATATAGAATACGTTGATAGTTTAATACACTAATAGTTTAATATAGGATATGCTGATTGTTTAATACACTGATTGTATTAATCTAGCATTGTATTCTGTATTAAACTCTTAATTAAATATAGGATATGCTGATTGTTAAATACACCGATAGTTTAATACACTGATAGTTTAATACTGGATGCACTGCTAGTATGGTACCCTAGTAGTTTAATACACTAATAATTCAATACAGAACGCACTGATAGTTTAATACATGGATAGTTTAATATATAAGTAGTTTGATACAGGATACATAATAATTTAATACACTAGTAGTTTAATACACTGACAGTTTAATATACTGATTGTTTAATCAGTATATTAAACTATCAGTTATTAAACTAGCAGTGTATCCTGTATTAAACTGTCAGAATATTAAACTATCAAAGCATTAAACTCAATTGAGGGGTAGATGTTGCATTAGGCCCCCCCCCCTCCAAACTGGAGGACTCTCTGACATTCCCTGTAACTCCTGAGCTTCTTTCTTAATATTCACCAACGATAGAGATATCTGGGCGGCCTTCTTTAGATCCAAATTGGGTTCTGTCAATAATTATTTTTGGACTGTCACCTCATTAATCCCAGAGACCAGTCTATCTCACAACATGTCATTCAGAGATGGCCTAAATTCACACTGCTCTGCCAATGTTTGCACCCTGGTCAGAAATCTGGTGACAGAGTCCCTAGAGATTTGCTGTTCTGTGTTAAAACAGTATCGTTGGAATATTATGGAAAGTTGCAGATCATAATAGCTTTTAACCAAGCCCACAAATTCATTAAAGGTTTTGGAGTCAAGGGTAGGTTGGGACCCTGCACGCCGTCAACAGAATCAGTTCTGCTCCTTATTTCCCTCAATACTGTTGGTACCAAAAAAAGTAACGCATGTGCTCTGCATATTGGGGCCCAGTCTTCTATACTTGCATAGTGGGCTCCAACTTTCCCAAAAAGAGACATGTTTCTTATTGGAGGACTACTTGTCTCAATAATAAAAGGTGGTCGAGTGGGATGAAAAAATTTGCTTGACTTGTCATCACCAATGTAATAATCTTTCCGAGGCCAGACTTCCATCATCAATCACTCTTTTATTTACACTGATACTTGAATGCCTTTCAACAGCTACAGAGTACAGTGCAGGTCAGTCCTAAGTCTATCCCGAGTGAGCCAGTTGGTTGTAACCCTCCCTTTCCACCCCCCCCCCCCCCCCTTGGGCTTTTCCTTCTCCATTGGCAAGTCTCCACCCACATAACAGGGCAGCTCATATTCAGACAGAGAGACCCGATGATGCCTTGTGGCCGTCAGACTGATACAATGATAGTTTAATATCCTGATAGCTTCATGCAAGATACACATAATTTAACACCAGTGCAGATTTTGCTCTTGCTTTTTTGGGGCGAGAAAAACAGGACAAATTTTGAATTATGTAAAGAGACATAAAAGAAAAATAAATTGATTGCACAGTGGTAATGTGGGTATATTGGTTCATCTAAAAGCCAAAAAAATTAGGGCAGTACAGTGACATGGTGATTAATACTGCTGCCTCATAACACTAAGGATCCGGGTTCAATTCCAGCCTTTGGTCACTGTGTGGAGTTTTCCTCTGGGTGCTCCGATTTCTTCCCACAGTCCAAAGATGTGCGGGTTAGGTTGATTGGCCATGCTAAATTGCCCCTTAGCGTCAGAAGGATTAGCAGTGTAAATGAGTGGGAATATGGGGATAGGACTTGGGGGAGGGATTGTTGTCAGTGCAGACTCGATGGACTGAATGGCCTCCTTCTGCACTGTATGGATTCTATTGATTCAATGATGTTTACTTGCCTTACAGGGATCAGCAAAACTGGAAAAAGCTGAAATACTGCAGATGACAGTTGATCATTTAAAAGTGTTACATACAAGTGATAGAAAAGGTGAGCATAAAGTTGAGGAGTTTTATTTTAGCAATTAAATTACTGTTTATGTCATCTTTAAAAACTTTGGGAAAATTGCTTTGCTATAAAATCTTTGAAAATGGAATTTAGAATGAAGAGCTTTGTGATATATAGGCATGGTAAGATTATTTTCAATGCTACTTTTATTTGCAGAGCAGAATTTGGGCACAGGGTGGGGTGGAATCTCCTGTGATTCATGTGAACAGTTTTTATACATGATTAAAAATATCATGGAATTCATTGCTGTTCCATAAGTTTATTATAAACATGCCTTTCAACTTGTTAAACATTATGCAACACGTGGCATTCTCACTCTCTTCTAAACTTTTTTTCTAAGCACCTTAAACCTATGTCTATATTTTTCTCATCTTCATTCTCTTGCCTTCTCCCCATAACCCCTGATCCCCTTATTAATCAAGAATCTATCTCTGTCTTAAAGACACTCGATGACCTGGCCTTCAGAGCCTTCTGCAGCAGAGTTCCACAGATTCACCAATCTTTGACTGAAGAAATTCCTCCTCATTTCTGTTTAAAAGGATCGTCCCTTTAGCCTGAGATTCTGCCTTCTGGTTCTTGTTTTTCCAACTGGTGGAAACATCCTCTCCACGTCCAATCCATCCAGGCCTCACAGTTTCCTATCAATACTCCTAAAAGTTCTACCATTTATTATGTGCATTGGACCTTCCAAATGCATTATCTCACATTTGTATGAATTAAACTCCATCTGCCATTTCTCCAACTTTTTTTGTTTTAATAATAACTGAATGATACACAGAATGAGAGGGATTAGTTATGAACAAAAACTTTAAAACTGAATTGTTACTCATGCAAACAAGAAAGTTAAAGAGAACCTAATAGATCTTTTATGAAAAGTGAATCATGGGAGGATTATTTCCATTGATCAGTCACAAAAAGATTTAGGATTATCATTAGAAAATTAAGGTTGAAAGAAATGGTTTCAAACAGTATGGTACCGTAACATGGAATGCTTTAATGGAAGTATAAATTAAGTAGAAACTAATGTCTTTTTAGAAGGAAAATGGGTAAGTATTTAAAAAGGAAAAAATAGAAAAGTATATGGGGGAAGGGCAGGGAAATGGGATTGGATAAGATAGCATCAGTTGAAGAGTTAACATTGACAACGACACAATGGAATGAATAGTCTTGTGTATGGTGATTTCTATGTGATGTACATAATGTTCATGATGAGCAGTTAGCCAAATTCATTATTGGATTTAACAAGCATGAAGTAAGCCTTCATATTTTGCCAATGCTAACTTGTCAAGCAATGGCAGCAAAATTTAACAAAACTATTTTTAGAAATGTATTTATATGTGCGTATGAGATTTTAAGATATATATTGGCTTTCAATGGGCAAATACAATATATTGTCACTAGTCAACTTTCTTATTCGACAGAAAACAATCTATCAGTATCCAACAAAAGAATAATTATATGGGAACTCGTTGTCATGGCAATTCCCCATTCTCTGTACTCAGCCTCAGCCGTGACTGCTTCTCAATTACATTTTCTTCATTCATGGATCCCACGCTGTCTCAGTCTTACTCATAGCACTCCTGCTCTGTTATGTGATTAACCCTCCCCCCAATCCCAGCGCTATGTCCCTCCAACTCCTGGTTTGTACGTCAGACATTATTTCTTCCTGGTTCGGACTTCCCTCGCCACTACCCCATGCTCCACCGTATTCTTTCACCTCCTCCAGTTCACTCTTGAATCTTGGTATTCTAACCAGCTTTTCATTCCGGCATCAGATACCAACCCTTCCTGTTCCATGATTTTGTCTCTATCTCTTGTTTATTGGAGCGGTAGTGCTACCTCACAGCACCAGCGACTCAGGTTCAATTCTCAGTTTGGGTCGCTGTCTGTGCAGAGTCTACACTTCTCTGCGTGGCTTTCCTCTGGGTGCTCCGGTTTTCTCCCACAGTCCGCAAGATGTACTAGTTAGTTGCATTGGCCATACTAAATTCTCCCTCAGTACACCCAAACAGGTGTTGGAGTATGGTGACAAGAGGATTTTCATTAACTTCATTGCAGTGTTAATATAAGTCTACTTGCGAAAGATAAATTTTAACAATACATTGAAAAATTACACAATCTGTGAATATGGCTTAATGGTTTCCAGGGTAATTTATGGTAGGTCACTTGTTCTATCTTTTTCCTTTGACTGCTGAGAAAATATAATCCAAATCTGGGTGCGGTTTTGGTTACCCAGATACAGAATCCCACAGATGCCTGCTTCTCTCGAGTATTTCATTTATAAGTGAACCTTGGCAGTGAGTGTCTGCAGGCTTATTTAGTAGCAACTGATCATTACACCAAACCTAGGCTTCTCCTCAATCCATACCCACAAAAGCCATCTGGGATGATTGGATGTAATTTGTAATTTGAGGTCCCGAAGATAATTATAATTTAACTGTTCATCAGAACGCCTGGCATTGATCAGTATTATTCTCCAAATAAATCTGTGAATCAGGGGTACATTATAGCAAGTTGTCACAGACAGTTATGGATTTAAAACATTCTGCCTTTCAGTTCATTGCAAAGTTAGAGTATCGTCACACTGTAATCGATATTATTGCAACAATTAGACCATTTCTAATGTTGCTGTTTTGAATTAATAGGCTACTTTGAGTCTCCGGCGTTTGCCACAGATTATCGGATTCTGGGTTTTCGGGAATGCTTATCTGAAGTTGCCAGATATCTCAGTGTGACGGAGGGATTAGATCATTCCGATCCTTTGAAGGCTCGCCTGGTGTCACATTTAAACACGTGCGCATCACAGAGAGAAGTGGTAACCGTCCAGAGTGGCCATCAGTTCCTGGGTGCAGGATACCCTCGCCAGCTTGCGCTGACCTCTCTGTCTCATTTCAGCGTTGAAGCTCCTGTGCGCAGCTTTCCTCCTGCAGAACAGAGTCATCACAAAGAGTCAGTGGTCAGCGGTATCCACCTCGAACAGTTCAATAAACTGTCCCCCCTAGGTGGCATGGTCCCCATTCTGACAAATGCCACACACGTACCATCATCAATCTTCCCAGTTGTTCCTCTGTCAGCCGTACACATCCCATTCTCCACTGATCCTCTTCCTCTCCTGCCGGCGGCTGTAACCCGACCGCCACTGCCAGCTGTAAAAAGTGAAAAACACTTCTGGGCTACCGAAGTGGGGGCATTTTAATTTGAACGTGCGTTTATAGTTCTGGAAGGTCAAGTGACAAAATTTCCCATATATTGTATTAAAGTTTGCATTATGCACACAAATCCATGCACGCTCCATGACATGGTAACTATGGCTCTGCTAAGGTCAAACCTCATTACTATAAACTCAGTGCAAAAGAAAACATTTCTTACTTGGGATCAATTCTCATCAATCTTTGGCTTACTTTAAGGACTTGTAATAATGCCTCAACAGACTGCAGGGAAACATTAATTATTACAAAAATTTGCAATAATGAGTTTCAAATGTATGTAATTTACTATAAATGATCGGAAAAGCCTTTTTTAATTACATGTAGCGATGACTTATAAAGTATTAGAGATTGATGAAAGTTACAATTAAGAGTGTTCACTAGCTCTGTGTGTAATTTCACTGTGCGTTTTCATACTAACTGCTCCGAAGCAACAAGTTCCCAAGTTTGGTTCCTGTCTGTGCAGAGTTATAGTAGGCCTTCTGTTCCCTCAGTCAGCAAAGATAAAAGCCAGCAGTTTTCAAACTCTAAAGAACTGCCATGGGGTAAGGTATCAGAGGGTTGCAGGTTCCTATGGAGTGACCTTGTTGTGAAATACTGCCTTCAAGAAGGGGAAAAAAAAACAAAAATTATAAACAGATGTTAAACTAATTGGCTGGATAGGTATAATTACTGAGAGCTGGATATACCTACCATCTGACATACTTAAAGGGGAGCCTCACTATCCTCATTGCAAACTGTGTAACATCTTGTTGAGCGTCTATCATTCAGGCTTTGAGACAAGAGTGCCCTCTAATGTTCTGCATCCTTCCTGCATTTAAGCTCAGCCATTTATCTGAAATTTATGTTCTGAGAGCTTGCTACACAAAATCATTCCTTCTTGGTCAAGATTAACCTCCTATGGTTTAATGATTAACCCACTGTGGGAAAAGTAAGAAATCTCACAACACCAGGTTAAAAGTCCAACAGGTTTATTTGGGATCATGAGTTTTTGGAGTGCTGCTCCTTCATCAGGTGTGCCAATTGATTCAAGTTAATTATCACTATATCTAGTAATTAATACTAGATATAGTACTAGATATAGATATATTATTAATAATTAATACTTTTCTCCTCAGTGTTTTTAACAACCAAGTTTAATCATCACCGTAATCAATATGCAATATGGGTAAAGCTAAATAGTTAACACATCTCTCCATTATATCACAGGAAGGATTAATATTTTTGTGAAATGACAAAATGGGATTATGCTAGATTTCATAGCACACATACTATTGTGCAGGAGCCAAATAATACTTTCAAATTTAAACTCTCGTGCACAACTGTGCGCTAAAAGAATGTTTACCTTAAGATAGAGGTGATATCCATAGAACCCCTACAGTGCAGAAGGCCCATTGAGCCTGCACTGACAACAACCCACCGAGGTCCTATTCCCATAACCCCACATATTTATCCTGCTAATCATCCTGTCACTAAAGGTCAATTTAGGCCAATCCACCCTAAACCATACATCTTTAGACTGTGGGAGAAAATTGGAGCAACCAGAGGAAAACCACACAGATGCAAGGATAATGTGCAGACTCTGCACAGTGACTTGAGGCTGGTATTGAACCTGGGTCCCTGGTGCTGTGAGGCAGCAGTACTAACAACAACGTGCTGCCCTTTCTTTAATACCTAAAAATTGTATTGTTTAAAGTGACTGAGAAACAGCCCACAGGTACAAATAATTGGGTCAAAAATTAAATCTATCCTCTTTATTCAAATCAACATGTAAAATATGAATACTAATAGAATGGAATCCAATCCCATTTCCGGACCTAGTCTCAGAATCAAGCATTCCCAGGAATAACACAATAACATGTGTAAATTCCCAGGTATTTACACATGTGTAAAGTTTCCATCAAATGAGATGTTCTAATTTGCAAGTTCAGAAAGCACCTCTATTTTCCATCTCCCACACAAGCTACCTTTGTGACCTCTCTGAATGAGATTACCAATCCAGGACAGTTTCGAGTTTCACGTGTAAGCTCACTAGGAATGGAAGTGAAAACAGAAAAGCTCGAAAAGCTCAGCAGATCTGGCATCATCTGAGAGGAGCTCCACATATGTTGTCAAATCTGCATGAAGCACAGCGCTGTAAATTGCAGCAAGCCCATTCAAAAGACTTTGGCAGGACTGAAAAATCACACTGGTGGGAGGGGCAATAAACGTCCCACTAACCCATCAAATTGACGACTTTTCATCTGAACTTTTGAAGTTCTGATGAAAAGTCATCAACCTGTAAAGTTAACTCAGTTGTTTTCTCCACAAGTGTTGCCTGTCTTGTTGAGATTTCCAGTATTTTCAGATGTTGGTTTGAGAATGCTCAAATTCATTCCCCATAGGATTTTTACAGCCAACAGATAGAGGAGACCTTCACCCCAATATCGAACATGGATATGAACCAGATCATGGAAGTGAAAGCCCAGTTTCTCACCTGCTGACTAGCTCTGCTAAGTGTAAAAACATTTTGTTAACTCCTTGAACTTGAGGGGAAATAAAGTTCTTTGTTGTTAATGGGGTGTGGGTGTGCTAATTGTTTCCTTGGTTGCAATCAAAAACTAATTCAGTGGTACAAAATAGTACTTTACACTCAAAAACAAAATGATAGTTTCACCTGATGCATGTCAGGATGGTGCAGTGGTTAGTACTGCTGCTTCATAGTGCCAGAGAGCCAGGTTCAATTCCAGCTATGGATGGCTGTCTGTGTGGAGTTTGCGCATTCTCCCTGTGTCTGCATGGGTTTCCTTTGGGTGCCCCAATTTCCTCCCACACTCCAAAGATGTGCGGGTTAGGTGGATTTGCCACACTAAATTACCCCTTAGTGTTAGGGGAATTAGCTGGGTAAATATGTGGGGTTATGGGAATAGGGCCTTGGTGAGATTGTTGTCAGTGCAGTCTTGATGGGTTGAATGGCCTCCTTCTGCACTGGAGGGATTCTATGAGAACAGCCTGCTGATCTATGAATCAGTAGTAAGTAATTGAGTGAAAGTTCTCTTTTCTGATAAACACAAATATTCATGTCTTGGTTTTTTTTATAAATGTATGTTACTGATACATTATCAGTAACATGGTGATGCCCACCACAGAGTCTTACTTCTGTGGTGGGCAAGGTATTGGAGAGAATTATTAGGGATAGGATTTATAGTTATTTAGAGAGAAATGAATTGATTGGGGATAGTCAGCATGGTTTTGTGAAGGGTAGGTCATGCCTTACTAACCTCATTGAGTTTTTTGAGAAGGTGACCAGAGAGGTGGATGGGGGTAAGGCGGTTGATGTAGTATATATGGACTTTAGTAAGGCTTTTGATAAGGTGGCCCATGGAAGACTTCTACAGAAAATGCAGATGTGTGGAATAGAGGGTGATTTAGCTAATTGGATTAGAAATTGGCTGGCAGATAGAAGACAGAGGGTGGTGGTTGATGGGAGATATTCATCGTGGAGTTCGGTGACGAGTGGTGTGCCTCAGGGGTCTGTTTTGGGCCCCTGCTGTTTGTAATTTTTATAAATGATCTGGATGAGGGTATTGAGGGATGGATCAGTAAATTTGCAGATGACACTAAAGTCGGTGGAGTGGTAGATAGTGAAGAGGGGTGTTATAGTTTACAGAGTGACTTGGACAAGTTGCAGAGCTGGGCCGAGAGGTGGCAAATGGAGTTTAATGTGGAAAAGTGTGAGGTAATGCACTTTGGCAGGAACAATAAATGTGTAGAGTATAGGGCTAATGGTAGGGCTCTTAATAGTGTTGAGGAACAGAAGGATCTTGGTGTATGTGTCAATAGATCCCTGAAAGTAGGCAGTCAAGTGGATAAAGTTGTTAAGAAGGCTTATGGAGTCTTAGCTTTTATTGGTAGGGGGATTGAATTTAGGAGCCGCAGCATCATGTTGCAGCTGTACAAAACTCTAGTGCGGCCGCACTTGGAGTATTGTGTGCAGTTCTGGTCCCCACATTATAAGAAAGATGTGGAGGCATTGGAGAGGGTACAGAGGAGGTTTACCAGGATGTTGCCTGGTATGGAGGGCAGGTCCTATGAAGAGAGGTTGAGGGATTTGAGGTTGTTTTCGTTAGAAAGGAGGCGGCTAAGAGGGGATCTTATTGAAGCATATAAGATGATTAGAGGTTTAGATAGGGTGGACAGTGATAGCCTTTTTCCTAGGATGGAGAAAGCTAGCACGAGGGGACACAGCTTTAAATTAAGGGGTATGAGTTATAGGACGGATATCAGAGGTAGGTTCTTTACTCAAAGAGTGATTAGGGAGTGGAATGCCCTGCCTGCAGCTGTTGTAGATGCGCCAAGTTTGGTGGCGTTTAAGAGGTTAGTTGATAAGTATATGGATGAGAAGGGAATGGTTTAGTTAGGAGGGGCATTGCTTTTTATTTTGGTCGGCACAACATCGAAGGCCGAAGGGCCTGTTCTGTGCTGTATTGTTCTATGTTCTATGTTCTATGTTCTATTACTTGAAAGTGGTTATTTTTGGATCTTTAGATAAAGCATTTTCTTCTAAATAAGAATACCCTTGACAGAATGTCATATTGTGTCTTATTTAATGAAATTAATGTTTTTCATCATTATAAGATTTTGATTTTTTTGTTTTGAAAGTAATCCTTATTGTATATATTAACTCATATAATCCCGCCTGAACATGTTCAAGAAGATTTGTTTATATCTATGTAAATATCATTGCCAGAATTATCATAGTCATAATGACGAAGTTGTTAACGCTCACCGTTCTCAATGCGCGAAAGTGATAGCAACTTCTGACATCCATATGTGTGCAATTAAATATAGAATTCAGAAGTAGCCGTCAGTGATGCTCTACTGCAGGGAGGGGGGTAAAATTTTGATTTATTATGATTTTAAACTGTTTATTCGCTAATCTCACTACAAGAATCAATGAAAATGTTAAACTTTGTTCAATTTGGAATAACTAAGATTTTAATTGTATATTTATTCATAATTACTATTGAACAACCTCTTCAGTTCTGAAAATCTAATTTCACATATTTCATTCTGTTGGGACATTTAAATTTGCAGATTTTAAAAACTTGAAACATTTGCATTTCGATATTCAAATTTATTTTAAAAAGTCAATATTATGTTCCAATCTTTATGTCATGATTAGTTTAATGATTTATCTATATGTGATTTATTTTCCCTACTTTTTAACTTACTGCTTTGCCATCTGTGAGAGTTCTTCAATTTGATTGGTTGATTAGGCTGCCTGCTGGATGCCACAGACCCTTAGTGAAAAGTACTAAATTCAAACTGACATCGGAATAGAGGAAGTCTATTCGCTAGAGACCATGCTAAAATTTTGCCAGCACCTTTCTTCAAGGTCAACCGTAGGCTCCATTTCTTCGTTGCTGACATCAGAATGAGGGCCATCGATTGATCTGACATAATTTATCCAACTTAAATGTTACTCATCTGTTATCATACCTGGTGTAAACCTCGATGATAAGATTAGATATAGATAAATGGAAATTAATTTTAAAATATTCTGCTGCTTCAGCAAACTGATCTACTTTCTAGAACTACACATCATGTCATGAACAAAGAAAATTACAACACAGGAACAGGCCCTTTGGCCTTCCAAGCCTGCACTGACCATGCTGCTTGACTTAACTAAAAACCTTTATGCTTCCAAGGACTATATCCCTTTATTCCCATCTGATTCATGCACTTGTCAAGATGCTCCTTAAAAGTCACTACCATATCCGTTTCCATTACTACCTGACAACAAATTCCAGGCACCCACTACTCGCTGTGTAAAAAATCTGCTTCGTACATCTCGCTTAAACTTGCACCTTACACCTTAAACCTATGCCCCTGAGTAATTGATTCTTCCACCCTGGGAAAAAGCTTCTGACTATGCACTCTGTCCATGTCTCTCATAATCTTGTAAGCTTCTATCAGGTCTTCCCTCAACCTCCATCGTTCCAGTGAGTGAGAACAAACCAAGTTTCTCCAACCTCTCCTCAGAGCTAATGCCCTCCAACATCCTGGTAAATCTTTTCTGTACCCTCTCCAAGACCTCCACATCCTTCTGGTAGCGTGGCGACCAGAATTGAACACTGTATTCCAAGTGCGGTCTAACTAAGTTCTAAAAAGCGTCAATACGACTTGCCAATTTTTAAACTCAGTACCCTGGGCTATGAAGGCAAGCATGCTGTATGCCTTCTTGACTACCTTCTCCTCCTGCATTGCCACTTTCAATGACCTGTGTATCTGTACACCCAGATGAAGCTGGCTTGTTAACCAGCACTCTATATACATAGTAAAATTCAACTTATTTAGTCTTCTGTTCAGATGTTCAAGGAATAGAATCCCAAATGCCACTTTCAATATGATGCATGTCAGGGAATTACATACATGCCTTCCAAGATTTTCCATCATTTAGTTTTAACTTGTGATTTGCAGTGTGACTTCCTATGTGTTTTTGATAAGTGAGGCACCGCATTGAGAGAATACCATCAAAATTGTTCCAGGTAAGAAAGGATATGGAAGTTGTTTTCACCTTTATTGTTGGACTGGTGGTGAACACTACTTGCCTACGACAGGACCCATCCAATTTCAATGGAAATGAAAATCAGATGGGATCCATAGCAGATAAGTGATCCGATTTGCCACAATTCAACGGAAGCAGTAAAAGTGTCAATTACTTTCTATAATTTTAAAGATTACTGTTGTTATATTAGTGGGTGCTTCTGCATCTACTATTTTTACAGAAACATTCAACTGTTTTAAATGGGTTACTACTTCTGTTAAAACAACAGAGAGGGGGCTATCATCAACTGAATATCACCAATGTTAATTTCTAAGTTTTAATTTCTTTGGAGTATTGTTTAACACAGACACATAAATTCCTTGATGTATTATTTATTTTTTCATGAGATATTGGAATCAAGCCATGATGAAGGAGCAGTACTCTGAAAGCTTGTGATTCAGATAAACCAGCTAGACTTTGGCCAGACGTTGTGAGACTTATTACTGTGCTCGTCCCAGTCCAACATTGGCACTTCCACGTCATGGCTGATGAGTCCAGCATTTGTTACCAATCTCTATTTGTCCTTGAATTGATTGGCTTATTCAGCCACTTCAGAGAGCAACTAAGAGTCAACCACATTGCCGTGGGACTGGAGTCACATGTAAACCAGACTAAGTAAGGACAGCAGATTTCCTTCCCAAAGGACATTAGTGAACCAGATGGATTTTTATAACAATCAATGATAGTTTCATGGTCACAATTACTGAGATTATTTGTCAATTCCAGATTTTATTAATTGAATTTAAATTCTATCAGCTGCCACCAATAGAGCATGAGCCACTGGGTTACGAATCCAATAACATTATTAATACACTACTATGTACTGTTTTCAAAGTTATTATTAACTTTAAAAGAGATAATGGAATTAATATCAGGCTTAAAATAGCTCACAAATAACTTTGAACCAAACAGTACACTGCAAGAGCAAAGTGCACCCAGTAATGTTTTGCACAGGGAAATTTGATATATGCAATAAAGTCTAGTTATTATAAATTTTCTAAAATAAATGGATGCTCAGTTTGTAGTAAAATGTTTTATGTCACATTTGACATTTTATCATCTCCTGATGATAATTTTAGAACAGAGTTAGAAATGAATAGAAGATGCTAAAAATTTTGGCACTTTAATAGTTAAATTTGTCAAAAAAAGAATGGATTGCACATTATCACCCTAATATTAGATTGGAGACACAGTGAGTGTGGGAGTCTAATATCTCATGGGAAATGAGAGATTAAGTTCAGCACATCTGCGTGTGGCATTTTAGTACAGCCACCTCAATACTAATTTACTTGCTGGCCTGGCATCGATTGCACAGAGGTGGATGTGACGTAAATCTGGATGATATGATATGTATTCCAATCCTTCTAGGGACAATCCAAAAGTAAATTTGGAAGAAGTGGGAGGTTTGGCACAGAGACAATAATTTCACAATGGACTCAGGGCATTCAACGGCTGGGCCTTGCTTTAATGGTGCCTTACCTGATGCACTGCTGGGAGTGGTGAGCAGCAAGAAGGAAATAATCAGCCCCAGCAGCAGGAGAAGTCTAGCACCAACACAAAGAAAGCATGGCTTGAGATGGCCATAGAAGTCAGCAGAACCCTCCTCAATTCAGCACCTCTAATGGTAAAGCAGTTCAAGAAATGTCAGTATTTAGTATGTCATTTGCTTTGTCAAGCCAACTTCCTCGCATTATCACTCACACCAATTTCACTAGCTGATGCACCCAGTTTTCACGCTCACAAATCCACACCAAACACTGACACTTGCACTTCTTACTGTACTCACACTTAAGTAATTTCACACCTCTTTCTATGTAGCAATCTCATTGATTGGGGAAGCTACTCATGGCTGAGACTGTGATCATACACAGGGCAAGGCAAAGATGTAGGTTCCAAGAACTACCTCAATTGGATCTTGGCTTCATGTCACACTATCTGTAACCCCCATGACTTGTCTGGGTTGGCAAAAAAACCTCACTTACTGTGCTGTCTGGAGACAATACACATCTCTCTAACCTCTGCTGTTAGCCACTTTAAGACTTGAATGGCAGGTTAGGTGTAAGGATTCGCATTCTAATCAGCAATCTGTAAACTGTCTGTGCTGATGTGTGTGCTTTTGGAGACCAGAACACCTCATTTGCCTGATGAAGGCCACAAAGGCCGAAAGCTTGCAGATTTACTATCAAATAAATCAGTTGGATTTAAAATTGGTGTTGCCAGACTTTATCTCAGTTGGTACAGGGATTGAATCCATACAATTGGCATTATTCTGTACCACATACTAGCCAGCCAGCCAACTGAGCTAACTGTCCCTTACCTGATCACTATCCCTGTCAAATGGACTGCATCATCAGGTGGACACATGCCTTTACATTCAGTAATGGTTATGTTCTTTACTTGTTGTAGAAGAGAACACAGAATATCAAAGGTGGTCCTCCATACATCTCACAGCTGACAACAGCAGAAGAGGAAGTGGGAGAAATCAGTGGCACTTTGGTTGTGGGAGATGGGGAGCCAGACCTCGCAGATACACAATTAAATGTCAGCAACAAATGTGTCATCTAACACTTAATCACATTGGCCTGCTTTCAACAGTGAGTGAAACATAATCATCTTCATGATGAGAAGTTGCAACATACTAAACATGTCAGCACTTTGTTCCCACCAGGACATCCATATATGCAATTAGATGGATGATGAATCCTCAAAGAAGCTGATTCTTTCTGAGGATGCGCTGTCACAGGCCTCTTGATTACTATGCACCAGCAGAGTTACTTACACTTCAGTAGGGCCAGTTATACTTCATGCCTGCTGATTCACATATAGAAGTGAGCAAGAACAGAGATAGGGGTTGCAGGGACAGCAATGGAGAGTGTCAGAGAGCATGGCCCTCTGCAAACCCTGCTCAAGTGGATAGCCTGTATTCCTGAGGGCCATCACTAAAAAGGATAATTACTGAGCAAGACAAGAGAATGTACAATATACTGAAAAGCCATCCAAACACACAGGCCATGTTTACAGAGAGAAGCGGGGAATTCACTTCAAGGATGGAATGGGTATGACTGGGTAATGTCTTCTTACATGGGCAGACTGGCCAACTCCAAGGTTCAAACACTGAAATCAAGTCAGTTCATACACACTTTTATAGCTGGAGGCCAACATGTCGGCAATGTTCCCTTCAAGCTGTGCAACAATCTGGAAAGTACTGTGCAGCAAAATACCCTCTGATTTGTTTTTGTGGCCCTTTAAAATTTTTCACAGGCCTGAATGAACAGTAGCTTAAAAGGGGCCGGGTGCCTCACACGTCACTTACGTGGAGAGCTTTCGATTGTTAATTGGCCACATGGTGGCACAGTTTAGCAAGAACATTACTGTGCAATGAAACAAGCAGATGGTGCAAAGCCAATGTTCATTTTAAGCTAAGTATGTGCGCCGTCTCCTCAACTTCAAGAAAACTTAATGGACTATAGCATATCTGCTACCTTAAATAGGATGATAGATACCTCAACCTTTCCCCTGGAGCATGGCACTAATATGCACTAAAGTGCTGTGCGGCAGTAAAATGGCTGCCCCAGACAGGAATGATGGCAAAAGGAATATGGAAGTGGAAACTCCACACAAAATGCTTCCACTTCTCAACTATGACCTCCCCCCACACCCCCAGTCCCACCTTAATCAATTCTTGAAATATATCCCCCGACAGCCAAGTCTGTCCCTGAACTGGTGTTGGTGGAACTATCTTCAATGGGGCCTTTAGTTACTCCAAACCCTGGAATCATCAGTCAAGAGCTTCTTATGAGCCTGTCTCTTCTTCTGCAGAAGCCACAGATGTGAAGCCGTGTGGGAGGCCAGGAGAAGTAACAGTAAAACAATGGGCCATCACTTTCTTGGAGTGGCAATCGGTTACTGGGTTGCGGGATTGGGGGGGGGGGCGGAATCAAAGGTTGGTGGTTGAGGTGTTGGAGGTTGAGGAAATTGGGGTGGATGGTGAGAGGGTGTAGAGATTGACAGGGGGGCTGGTTTGTGGGGGATTGTGTTGAGGTTGGGTAACTGGCTGTTGAGTCTGCAGGGGGTTTGGGGGAGGGGATTTGGTTGAGTTGGAGGACTTCAGTTCAGATGGATCAATGGGTGGACAGTGCAAAGGATTGGTTGGATGTTTGCCAGAATGCTTTCATTGGCAGAGTACGCAGGTAGGGTGACTGCTGCATGTGCTTTTGACATTGTATCAATAATGCAGCCCAAGGAAACCTTACATTGATATGGGCATCTCTAGTATCCGGCAGTAACTCCAAAGTGATGCTTTGCCTTCATCACCTCATTTACTTTTTTTCCTCTCCATCATTGGACTTGGAGTGCAGAATGTGTAGAATTTATTACAATACAAAGTAATTGAGGCCAAAACGTTGTGTGATGCCAAGAAGAAATTAGATGTAACTCTCGGGACTAAAGGGATACACTTAGTTTATTTATTAGTGTCACAAATAGGCTTACATTAATGCTGCAATGAAGTTACTGTGAAAATTCCCAGTCACAACACTCTGGCGCCTATTCGGATACACTGAGGGAAAACTTAGCATGGCCAATGCAACTAACCAGCATATCTTTTGGACTGTAGGAGGAAACTGGAGCATCCGGAGGAAAGTCATGCAGTCACCGGGAGAATGTGCGGACTCCGGCTGTCATCCGAGCTGGGAATTGAACCTGAATCTCTGGTGCTGTGAGGCAGAAGTGCTAACCACTGTGCCACTGGCCATGGGTTGGGAAGTGGGGGAGGGAGACAGAAATGGTGGTGGTGGTGGGGGGCGGGGGGGGGGGGTGGTGGTGGTGGGTTGGGGGAGGGGTGAAGGCAGGATCAGGATATTGATTTTGTCGATCAGCCATTATCAAAATGAAAAGTGGAGCAGATTTGAAGGGCCAAGTGACCTCCTCCTATTTCTATTTCCTATGTTTCCATGTTATTCACAGACAGTAAATGTTTTCTTTTTCTGCAGATCCAAACTTCGCTGCTGTGCAATATTGTTTAGCGCACAGAACACCAAAACTATTCTGGGCATTCTAGCTGGTGGATATTGGAGATTAAATCCTGATCACTCAAGGCATCTGTAGTGTGTCTTCAGCCTGCCGATGGCTTGTTTGATTTGGTGGTCAAAAGACATTCACTATAGCATTGGTAGTATTCATTGACCAGGCTTCAAAGGAATAAATTTGAAGTTCCTTTCTCTTTTCATACCTACATTTAACAATAATTGCACCCCAGAGATACCAGGAATGTTCAACTGCTGCTGTTACAAAAGTACTATGGCAACTAATGGAAATCTTGCGCATGATTGGAAAAATATCTTCCTGTGATTGCACACTGTCCACATATTAATGGAATGCAAGTCCTTGTGGTTCACAAATATTCTTGGTTGAACTGTAGGAATAAGGATTGTCATGTATGTAAAAGATGACATACTTCTCCCGCTCCTCCCCCCACTGTATTTTGACTGGCATCATTAGAGGGAAAGTTGATATAATTGCCAATGCTGGCAAAAAACATCAGATACATGTGTTATGGGAATGAGGTTTTGTAAGGTGGTTATGTTTCAAACTGTCTCTTTAATTCAAGTAAAAATAGAATAATGAAGAGGGGCATGTGATCTCTTAATAGACTGGATGAAAGGTGTATGTGACCTGATCACCATGGAAATTAGGGCACAGATCAAGTCCTATTGAATCCCGGTTGTCAGATTTCACATCTAGACACTAAGTAAGGAGCAGTTGACTTTGCTGTGGGTAGACGTACAGAATTTCATAGAATATCTGCAGTGCAGAAGGAGGCCATTCCACCCTTTGAGCCTGCACCAACAACAATCCCATCCAGGTACTATCCCCATAACACCACATATTTACCCTTTTATTTCCCCATGACTCTAAGTGCTATTCACCATGACCAACCCATATAATCCACATATCTTTGGACTATGGGAGGAAACTAGAACATCCAGCGGACGCACACACAGACATGGGGAGAACATGCAAACCCCACACAGACAGTCATGCAAGCCTGGAATTGAATCTAGATCCCTGGCGCTGTGAGGCATCAGCGCTAACCACTGTGCCACTGTAAAACTCTTAAGCTGTCAGATTCTGAGATCCTAACCATAGAGAGAGAATGACAAAGACAGACAGAGGGAGAGAGAGACAGGGAAATAGTATCTGCTGCAAAAACCAAGTTGTTGATTCGGAATTCTCAGACGACTGAGGGAAATGACTTTTGACAGACACTGGACATTATGACTCCATGAAACAGATAGAAGCAAACCTAGTGGAGTCTGGAAGTAACATTAGTTCCTGTCAACATTATAATCCTGTCAAGATGCAATACAAGACCACACCCTACAAGACTAGGGCTTAACGTATAAATGTGTTCAAAAGTTAAAATAAGTTACTTTTTCTGTAGTTTAATTACCTACTAAGTCATGTTTAGTTGATATTGATTTTAGCTTGTTTGTTAGAGTAAAACTCTTAAAACATGGAATTTTGTCATGTGATCCTTTGAACTGATCACTAGGAATGCCAATCTATTGCTAAAAGTTATTGGACTCTACCATCTATCTCTACAAGGACTATAATACTTGTCTTATGCAGTTGCGTGCTGCTGATGAGGAGATACTTGATATATCTGTCAGAGTCCTTGGTGGAGCTGTGGCAAAAGAAGTGAGGGAGTAGTGGTTTTGACAACCATAGTGATACATGGCCACCAGGTCCAACAGGTGTGGATATTCCTCCAGAAGGTGTCAAAAATCTACCACTACCTGAGGCAATAATCTGAACCTCCTGAACTACTGCTGTTCAATGTGTCAAGGACACATTGCTGAGTAATGCCTCCCATGAGTTGTACCCTTCTCTGCCGTTCTGCTCTTTGTTATGAAGGTCTCTCGACAGCAACCAGACACTGCTGGAGCTGGTGTGTCTCTTACTGCACCTTGGAGGAGGTCCAATCTAAGACAACTAAGGTGCTGCCCATCTTTATGTGACTGAAAGTCTCTGAAATACAAAGTAAACTCTCAGCAAAACTCCTGTGGACAAACACTTTTCCCACTAATAAGGGAAGGAAGCAGATGTAAGTATACACTATTTTGTTGCGGTATTTCCATGAGCTTTAACAGCTGGCTTAATTGCTTCTGTTCCGACATTGCTTTCACGTTACAAATCCATGGAAATGACGTCAAATTTAAATCTAGATTGAAAGATCACTCTGCGTATTTGTATAAAAAAATCAAGCAGCAATCTTTCCTGAGTGTGTGTGTAATGTGTCAGCCTAATGAGTTCAAGTTAATCATGGAGGCTGGATTTCCCATTTCTGCTGCTTTTAACCCTCACTGTGCACACCTCCAGGTTAAAACTTCCTTCCTGGTTACTTTATTCCCTCCATTGTGAGGGCTATCTTTTCCTAATTTAGCTGATTTGTGTACAGAAGCAACATTTGTTAATGTTGAGCCCATGATGCAATGTGACTGCCCATCAAATATTTGTGATGTGCACAAATGATATTAAAGTTAGACCATTTAATTATTGCTATAGGAGGATGGGGGTGAGGGTGTGTGTGGGGAGGTGATAGAGTCACGTAATTTGTTCATTATGTTGAGAGATCTTTGATTTGTGGATTGGATCAGGTTTCGTATTCAATGTTCACACCCAGGTGGAATGTGGCACAGCTTAGGTCAGGGGTTCGCAAGCTAGGACCCGGGGAACCCAAGACGACACAGTTGTAAAATGTTGCAGGCTGACCTCTGAAGCAGGGACGGCAGAGTGATGGGAAGAGCAGGCCTCGGAATGGAACTTGGAGTGAGGGTGCGCTGGTGGGGTGATGCAAACAGCAGAGCTGGGAAGGAAGAAGAGAAGCCGGGGCAGTGACACGGGCAGCAGAGTGAAGGAGTAGAGTAGGTGGTAGAGCAACAGGGCAGAGCTGGGTGGGCAGCAGAGTGCGTCTAAGAGCAGGGGGCCAGATTAGGCATCAGTGAGTGAGAAAGTGCGGTGAGTGTGTGTGAGAGGGGGTGAGTTTGTAAGAGATATTATGTGAGAAAGACAGAGATGGATAAGTATGTGAGAGAGAAAGTCCTGTGCATGGTCATGTAAGTGTGTGTGAGTGAGAGAGGCAGGAACGTGTGTGTGTGAAAGAGTGAGATGTGTCTGTGCACGTGTGTGAGAGAGAGGGAGATATGTGTAGGAGAGAGAGAATGAGATGTGAGTGTTTATGCATGTGTGTGTGAGTGTGTGTGTGTGTGTGTGCGTGTTTATGTGTGTGTGTTTGTGTGTGTGAAAGAGAGAGAGACATGTTTATTTGTGTGTCAGAGAGATGTGTATTTGTGTGTGGCCTATGTCTATGTGAGGGAAAGGTGTGTGTTTGTGTGTAGTGTGTGAGAGGGAGGTGTATGTTTGCATGTGTGGTGTGTTTGTGTCAGGGAGATGTGGGTGTGCATGTATGTGAGACAAGTGTGTATTTGTGTTTGAGAGAGAGAGAGCTGTGTGTGTTTGTGTCTGATGTATGTATGAGTGTAAGGGAGGGAGAGGGAGGTGTGTGTGTGTGTGTGTGTGTGTATGGGACAGACAGGAAGATGCATGTGTGAGGAAGAGAGGGAGGTGTATGGGTGTGTGTGTGACGGAGAAAGAGGGAGGTATGTGTATGAGGGAGAGAGAGGGAGATGTCTGTGTGTGTGTGTGTGTGTGTGTGTATGTGGGAGAGACAGGAAGATGCTCGTGTGAGGAAGAGAGGGAGGTGTATGGGTGTGTGTGTATGAGGGAGAGAGAGGGAGATGTCTGTGTGTGTGTGTGTGTGAGGTGTATTTGTCTGATATCAGCATTAGCTTTCCAACATCAGTCCTCCAATTAAAAATGATAAATCTTACATATTTTTAATGAGAAAACATTTTATGTAATCCACTCTTAAAGTGGTTACTACTTCCAAGGGTTAATGTGAGAGGCCAGCTAGCTGGTGAATGTATTTGTGACTATGTGCCTCTTTCTAATTACTAACATATGCATTGACATAGCTAGAAAAAACTTGTTTACATTTGATTTCAGTGTTTGCAACTATTTGCAAGAAGGCATCGATATAATTATGAGAAACATTGGCTTCCCCTGATGCTTTTGGGAAGTCACTTGGGGTTCTAGTGCTTGAAAAGTTTGGGAAACCTTGGCTCAAGTAGTTTCTTTTCCACAGGCTATGCATTAGTCACTAGCTGAGGTGATGGACAAAAAAGCCTTTTATCAAATGTTTGCTGATAGGATTCTATAAATTTAAAGAAACTTTGCGTCACATGTGTGACTGCTGGAACAAACACAATACAGGTAGAAAGTGAATTATCTCCAATATTTTCTCCTGTTTGATACCTGCTAATGCAAACTTTGTCGTCAGATAAAAAGGAAATTTTTCCTGTTCATATCTCACCACTCAAACATTGGTACGCTATGTTGTGTCTCCATGCTAGCAATAAAAAGATTTTTAGATTGTCAAAGAACAAACAACAATATAGCACAGGAACAGGCCATTCAGCTCATCAAGCCTGTGCTGACGCTTGACGTCTTTCTAAACTAAAGACCTTTTGCCTCTCTGCGGTCTGTATCCCTCTATTCCCTGCTTGTTCATGTACCTGTCAAAATGCCTCTTAAACATTGGTATTGTATCTACTTCTACCAATCTCCTCTGGCTGTGCATTCCAAACACTTACCACTTACCCTTGGCAAACTAATAATACCAAAAGAGAAACAACTTTTCTGCTCATATGTACAAGGCAGCAGAGGTAATGTGTACAGAGCAGCAGTGGTAATGTGTACAAGGCAGCAGGGGTAACGTGTACAGAGCAGCAGTGGTAATGTGTACAGGGCAGCAGTGGTAATGTGTACAGGGCAGCAGTGGTAACATGTACAGGGCAGCAGTGGTCATATGTACAAGGCAGCAGTGGTCATATGTACAAGGCAGCAGTGGTCATATGTACAAGGTGGCAAGGTGGTACAGTGATTAACACTGCTGCCGCACTGCATCAAGGACCTGGGTTCAATTCCAACTTCAGGTCACTGTCTCTGTGGAGTTTGCACATTCCTCCTGTGTTTGTGTGGGTTTCCTCCAAGTGCTCCTGTTTCCTCCCACAGTCCAAAGATGTTTGGGCTAGATTGATTGACCATGGTAAATTATTCCATAGTGTAAAGGGCATTACTGGGATTAATACATGGGCTTAAGGGGATACAGCCCAGGTGGGGATTGTGGTCAGTGCAGACTTCATGGCCAAATGGTGTCCTTCTGCATTGTAAGGAATCTAAGACGTTACTTTTTAAAGGCATTTAATTTCCTTTCTCAACCTCAAGTTTGGCAAAAATATGAACAAATCTCAATCAAGAGCCAAGTAAACTGGAGAGGCATCAGACAGGATAGCGAAATAATCTAATCCATAAGGGCAGAAATAGAGAGATTCCTTTACCAGCATGAAGCCTCACTCCATATGCGAGTGGGCTCAGTACAGAGCCTCTCTGTTTCTCACCCTTTCTCCCTGCTTCTCTCCCTCTCTTCTCAACAATTCCTTCACTTTTGTTTCCCTATCTTCTGCTTCTTTTCTGTTTCTCTGTCTGCTCCTTCACTTTTCACTCTCTTGCTGACGTTATGGGGCCCAAAAGGGTGTGTTGGGGCTGTTGTGGAGAGTGGAAAGGAGCAGGATTGGACAATGAACATAACACAAACAACAGGAGAACTGGCTGGAACCTTAGATGTTTAACAGTGTAAACAGCATCCATCAGAAGCACAGAAAAGAGTACATGAAGAAAGGAACAGTACATTTAAATGTGCACTGAATATTAGGATTGGATAAGATGTGATTGCATCCCTCTATATAACAAGTAAATAACTTGATTACATAAATGACACCTTAATGGTAGCAGTATTTTAGCATGTTTATTAATCTAATGTTCACAGTAATTACGCAATTTGTCTGTCTAATGATGAATCCTGTCTGATACCGAATGTATACTTCACATTTATTTCCTGCTGTTCTTTCTCCCATAAAATGAATGAATTGAATGAAATGCAATTGTATAGCACCTACAGCATGTAGGCCATTCAGCCCAACCACCCAATGGCAGTGTTGAAGTTCCATCTAAATCTCCGTATTTTGTAACTCTATCAGCATGTCAGAAGCTTATTTCAAATGCAATATTTTGGCAATACCATGGATATAATAAATACATTGGAATTGTTCATGTTGAAAACATTCTGCTTAAAAATATTGACTGGCTCAGCAATTTTAATCTCAGGGTTACAGTAATTTTAAATCCAGTTCTGTTCTGAACAGAGGTTGTTCTCCCTGGAAAGATGGAAGATGAGGGGTGACCTAATAGAGATATATAAAATTATGAAGGGCATAGATAGGGTGAACAGTGGAAAGCTTTTTCCCAGGTTGGAGGTGACGAACACAAAGGGTCACAAGTTCAAGGTGTGGAGGGCAATGTTCAACACAGATGTTGGGAAATGTATTTTACACAGAGGGTGGTGGGGGCCTGGAATATGCGGCTAAGCAAGGAGGTTGAGGTGGACATGCTGGGATCATTTAAGACTTATCCAGATAGCCACATGAATAGACTGGGAATAGAGGGATACAAACGAATAGTCTAGTTGGGTGCATGAGTGGCACAGGCTTGGAGGGCCGAAGGGCCTGTTCCTGTGCTGTACTGTACCTTGTTCTTTGTTGAATAGGCTACCAAGTTTGAATAGTCCACTGCAAATGAATATGATTTGAAGAATTGGGGCCCTACTGTCATACACTCAGTCCTTAACTGCAAGTCTGTATACAGTGAATGGAGCTTTGTGAAATTATCACGTATTGACTAGTCTCAGATACTATTCAGGATATTGTAGATGTTTTCATTGACTCTGCCTTAAAACAAAGAATAAAGAAAATTATAGCACAGGTCTTTTAGTCCTCCAAGCCTGCGAAAATCATGCTGCCCGACTGAACTAAAAATCCCCTCCCCTTCTGGGGACCATATTCCCCTATTCCCATCCTACTCATATACTTGATATGAATTTGCCTTACTAGATTGAAACATAAATTAGAGGATTAGGATGATAGTGTTCTTATTTTAACATTGAAAAATTCTTTTTCATGAGGCCAGCATTTTTATTGTCCCCCCAATACTAATTGCCTTTAAGAAGGTAGTGGTCAGCTAGCTTTTTGAACCACTCGAGTCCATGTGATGTAAGTACACCCATGATGCTGATATGGAGCAAGTTCCATAATTTTCATCTGGCAATAGTGAAGGAATGACAATAGAGTTCCAAGTCTGGACGACGTGTGCAACTTGGAGAGGAACTTATAGGTGGTGGTCATGTTCCCATGCATCTGCTGCCATCGTCCTTGTCAGTGGTAAATGCCAGGATTTGGAAGGTACCACTGAAAGACCTTTGGTGAATTACCGCAGTGCATCTTGGAATTGGTACATACTGCTACCACTGTGCGTTGGTGGTGGAAAGAATTTGTGTAGAAGGGGTGGCAAAATGGACTCCTTTTGTCCTAGATGGCGTTGAGTTTATTCTCTGTCATTAGTGCTGTACTCACTTAGGAAAACAGAGAGTATTCCATCAGACTTCTGACTTGAGCCTTGTAGCTGATGGACAAGCTTTAGCGAGCCAGGAGCTGAGTTGCTCTCTGCAGGATTCCTAGCCTTTGACTTACTCTTGCAGTCACAGTATTTATGTGGCTGATCCAGTACAGTTTCTGGTCAACGGTAACCCTAAGATGCTGATATTTGGGCAAAACAGTAATGAATTACTGTTAATGAACAGTAATGAATTCAACAGTCTTTGAATTTCATAGAGATATTTTTGGATTCTCTTTTGTTGGAGATGGTCACTGCCTGACATGATGGCAATGGGCCACTTGTCAGCACAAGCCTGGATATTGTCTAGGTCTTGCTGCAAATGGACGTGGACTGCTTCAGAAACTGAAGTATTGTGAATGATTTTGGTCATTGTGCAGTCATTAGTAAATATCCTACTTCCGACCTTATGAAAGCAGGAAGGTTATTGATGAAACAGCTGAAGATGGTTGGACTGAAGATACCATCAAAGTGAGAGGTTGACTTCCAACAACCACAGCCATCGTTTTTTATGCTGATAAGGTATTCATTGGTTGAGGATCACTTACCTCTGTCTTACACTGGCAAACAGTGCTGTGGTAAAGCTTCACCAGGTTAACACCTCAATTTTAGGTATGTCTGGTGTTGCTTCTTCATTGAACTAGAATTGATCCCCTGGTTTGATGGAAATGAAAGAGTGGGGGAATGATGGGCCATGCAGTTACACACTGTGATTTGATACAGTTCTGTGGTGTGATTAGCCTATACCGCCTCATGGATGCCCAATATTGAGTCACTAGATCTGACAGTCACACAACATAATGGAGGATTTCCTCAACGTGAAGCCAGGACTTTATCTCTACAAGGACTGTGCCATTGTCACTCTGATCAATACTGTCATGGATATTTGTGACAGGTAGATTGGTAAGGACAAATTCAAGTACATTTTCCCTTCTGTTGCATCTACTGCAGACCCAAAGTTGCAGCTATAAACAAAAACAGAAAATACTGGAAAATCTCAGCAGTCTGACGGCATCTGTGGAGAGAGAATAGAGCTAACATTTCGAGTCTGGATGACCCAATGTCAGAGCAGCTATGTCCTTTTGGATTGGGCCTACAGCATATACTCAGGGATGGTGATGTCTGGGACATTGACAGTAAGGTAAGATTCCATAAATGTGACGATGTCAGGCAGTTACTTGAATAGTCTGTGGACACTTCTCCCAGCTTTGGGCATAAGGGTGGCAGAGTGGCACAGTGGTTAGCATTGCTGCCTCAAAGCGGCAGGGACCTGGGTTTCATTCCAGCTTGGGTTACTGTCTGTGTGGAGTCTGTGCATTCTTTCTGTGTCTGCATGGGTTTCCTGTGGGTGTTCCGGTTTCCTCCGCATTCTAAAAGAAATGCTGGTTCGTACATTGGCCATGCTTAATTCTCCCTAATTAAACACACTAGAGCATGACAACTAGGGGATTTTCACTGTAACTTAATTGCAGTGTTAATGTAGGCCTACCTGTGACACCAGTAAATCAACTTAAATAAGTAATGTCAGTAAATAGAACTTTTCAGACTTGACAGGCTGGGTTTATCATTGTTGTTTCTAGTGTCTAGATCAATGCTAGGTGTTCTGTTCAGCTTCATTCCTTTGCCTAGGTATTGTAGCAGTTTGATAAAACTCTTTCTAGCAGGTTTAATGTCACACATGGACTAGATCAGTTGATGATGTTAAATTTCCTTCACTACCAGGAATAACTGAATCTGATGGGGCTGTACGCCAAACAACGATAGCGTTATATTACTATAACCTAGACTAGCTTTTTGATTCAGATTTATTAACTGGACTTTCACCACTGAAATTAACTGAAATTCCACCAGCGGCTATGGTAAGATTTGAATTGTCTCCCCGGACAATTAGTCCAATGACATGATCATCGTACCATCACCTTTAAATCAACTGATTCTCCCTATCATTGTTTCAAATAAGCTGCCTTTTAGTTATGAATAGAAAATAGTGTGAAGGTCCTGGCAGACTTAGAGTTGTACAATGAGACAGACGTCTCTGAACATTGCAGCAACTAAGTATGACAGTTGATCTAACAGCCTGGAAATGATAAAGGAACTAACTAAATGACCAACTACAGTTAAAAAAAATCAACAATTATGTCATATGCTTCATGGAAATTATACAATTTTGCTGGCCATTGCTTAATATCTTTTGGAAATACATTGCAAATGAACAGGGTTGTATATCTTTTCTGAATCAAAACTACAAAATTAGATTGACATAAAGTTTTGCTTCCTCTTGTTTAACATCTGATGATAGTGCTGCAACAACAGAAGCTGATGTATCATCATTAGGAAAAGTGTTCAGGAAAATTACTCACTACAGTGCTCACTACAGATGTAGGAAGAAAGCGCAGGGGGGACTTACGTAGACAGTTTAGGGAGTTGGGGGCTCAACTGAAAGGTAGGGCCTCCAGGGTGGCGTTCTCTGGGCTGCTGCCTGTGCCCGGGACCGATTGGGTAATAAATGAGACACTCCAACTAAATGCATGGATGAGGGATTGGTGTAGGGCAGAAGGCTTCATATTTATTGATCATTGGGAAGTCTTCAGGAGGGAGGGTCACCTATTCACGAGGGATAGGGAGCAGTTGACTGGGAGGGGAACACATATTTTAGCTGGGAGGTTAGCTGGAGTGTTTCAGAAATGTTTAAACTAATAGGGAGGGAGGGTGGGGAGACAGCGGGAACTGGGAGTGGGAGAGAGAGGGATGATAGGGTAACACCAGTAGGTAGAAAGGAATATCCGAGAGCTGAGGGTCTTCAGTGCATGTGTTTTAATGCGAGGAGTGTGACTGGCAAAACAGATGAACTGAAGGCAATAATGTTCACGAGGAGTTTAGACGTGGTGGCGGTGACCGAGACGTGGTTGAAGGAGGGGCAAGACTGGCAATTGAATATTCCAGGGTATAAGTGTTTTAGGTGTGACAGAGTTGGTGTGAGGAGCTTGACTTCAGTTATAGGTAAGCTATGGAGAGGATCCTTAGGGACAGGATGTATGAGCATCTGGAGCGCTGCGATCTGATCAGGGATACGCAGCATGGCTTCGTCAAGGGGAAGTCTTGTCTTACAAATCTAGTGGAATTTTTTGAAGAAGTGACAAAAACAGTTGATGAAGGACAGGCTGTTGATGTCGTCTACATGGATTTCAGTAAGGCGTTTGACAAGGTTCCTCATGGTAGACTGATAGAGAAGGTGAAGGCGCATGGGATACAGGGTCGGGTATGTAGATGGGTCGAGAACTGGCTCGGGAGGAGGAGACAGAGGGTAGTAGTGGAAGGCTCTTTTTCCGGCTGGAAGCCTGTCACTAGTGGAGTGCCACAAGGCTCAGTACTAGGTCCTCTTCTATTTGTGGTCTACATAAACGACTTGGAAGTAGGGGTAGGTGGTGAGATCAGCAAATTTGCTGATGACACCAAGATGCTTGGATTGGCGGGTACAGAAGAGCAGTGTCAGGCAATACAACAGGACATAGACAGGTTGGTAGACTGGGCAGATAGATGGCAAATGGAATTTAATCCGGAAAAATGCGAGGTGATGCATTTTGGCCGGAAAAATGTAGAAGAGAGTTATAGGATAAAAGGTAAAACTATACGGAGCATAGAGACGCAGAGAGACTTGGGGGTGCAGGTTCACAAGTCTCTGAAGGTGTCCTCACAGGTGGAGAAGGTGATAAAGAAGGCGTATAGTATGTTAGCTTTCATAGAAAAGGGTATAGAATACAAGAGTAGGAGTTTGATGTTGCAGTTGTATACAACTTTGGTTAGGCCTCACTTGGAATACTGCGCCCAGTTCTGGTCTCCGTACTATCGGAAGGATGTGGAGTCCTTGGAGAGAGTGCAGAGGAGGTTTACCAGGATGCTGCCTGGTATGGAAGGACTGTCTTATGAGGAACGATTAGATAGACTGGGGTTGTTTTCCCTTGAAAGACGTCGGCTTAGAGGGGATCTCATAGAGGTGTATAAGATTATAAGGGGTATAGATAGAGTAAATGGAGGTAAACTTTTTCCACCTTTAGAAATGGATAGGACGAGGGGTCATGGCCATAGGGTGAGGGGGGCTATGTATAGGACGAATATTAGAGGGCAGTTTTTCACACAAAGGGTAGTGGGGGTGTGGAATGCACTGCCGAGTAAGGTGGTGGGAGCAGGCACGCTGGGGCTGTTTAAGGGTCTCTTGGACAGCCACATGAGCGGTATGCAGATAGAGGGATATATTAGGACTGTTTAACTACGGCTTTTTTCCACAGGTAATTCGGTCCATAATTTGAGCACGCATTCGGCAGGTGGTGCGGGTACAGCTCTTGGATGTTGATTCATGGGTTGCCTGGTACCTCATGTCGTAAATGAGTGCTTTATGTGGACCATCTGAAGGGCACCATGACAGCTCAGAGACTATCGATGTGGCTGTGCAGACACTTGGAATTGGGCCGGTGTCTGCGGGAGTTTGCGCGTTCTCCCCGTGGTTGCGTGGGTTTTCTCCGGGCACTCCGGTTTCCTCCCACAACCCAAAAATTCGCTCTTAGGCTGATTGGGAAACAAATTGTCCCTATGGTGAAAATTTTCCATATTAGGAATAATATATATATTATTATATAGGAATATTAAAATAGGATAATGTATTTGCTACTATATAGTATGACGGCGGCACGGGCTCGTTGGGCCGAAGGGCCTGTTTCCCGTGCTGTGTTGCTTAAAAAAAAATTAACATCAGCATATAACACTGGCACAAAATCCCAAGACCATGTTTCATTTATGCTGTAGTATAACATACTTTGGCAAATGTAGTGTATCCTAAAGGGACATGAGCTGATCAGGTTTCCAAGTCAACTGTGTGTAGTAACAGGATCGCTACATCTGGTCTATAAATTAACTGTAAAGCTCAGCAAAAATGACCATAAAAGCAAAAAAGATTTGCAAACTTATTCCTAGCATTCAGTGTTGCAAACTTTAGTTCCAGACAGAGTGAAAGTGAGTCATTTCTGTGAAATTTCTATTTCATAGAAAAGCTGATTGCTATTAATGTGAAATTCTAGTGCTGCAACAATACTACTTTGTGGCATCATATGTCTTTTAATCAAGTCTGTCAACACCAACTCACTCAATTCAGGTACAAGCAATGATTATCACAAGGAATGTGAAAAGTCTGGGGAGAGGCATGGGGGTGGGTGGGGGGAGGGCTTTAAGTGCTAAATGAGTGTGAAAACTGGGAGAGAAACACCACATTCATTTTCTGGGCAATCTCCCAGTTGAATTCCTTGAAAAAAAAGGGTTGAAGTGTGGCTCTTGCCGGTGGAGAGAGTGGACGGAATCTATTCATGTGGAGAGGTTGGCTGCTGACTGCTAAAGGGCACTATTACACATGTGCCTGATCTCCCAGTGCACTTTGTAAGGAGTACACAGTGCACTGAGAGATTGTCACTATCCTCAACCGTGTGGACATTGCACCACCACTCCCTTCGCCCCTCCGATTGCGACCCGCTTGATTATAACCGATCACTACTCCAAACACAACTCCCCATCAATCATTGCCCCCATTCATCCTCAGTGTCCGATTGCTGCTCCACAATCCCTGATGCAGATTACGCAGCTTCCCACCTCCTGTCTCCCCTTCAGGCCCTGCCCACACCCCTCCCTTTAGGCCTCCCCTCGACACTGCCCAGTGCCTGGTGGGCAATACCGGGGTGCCTGGCGGGCATTGCCAGGATGCCAGGCTGGGTATAGATGAGGGAAGGGGAAAGGGAGGAGGGGGGTAGGGAGAGAAAGAGGAATGGGTGAAGGGGAGGGTTCAGGCATAAAAAGTGTACATTTTACATGTGGCCTGACTCTTCTGTGCCTACTTGAAACCAAAAAAAAACTTCAGTTAAGAAGTCCAGTTAAAAGTGTGATGTACCAGCACTTGTGGAACATGATTTTGGATTCACAATCGGCACTGGATTTTGCAATTCGTGTCAGACAGAGAATTCACAGCTTACAGGAGACCTGTATTTTAAGGAGTACTTTCCTAAAGCATTTGTACCAGCCAAGTTGCAAACTTCCCACTGTAAATGTAGACCTCATTTCACCCAGAAGTTCAATATTGCATCAGAGAGCCTCTTAAAGTGGGATAAACAAATGGATTTCAGCTAAAACTTATTCCAAACACTAACATCCACCTTGTTATGTATGAATGTAGCTTCTACTGGAGTTACTGTGACAAATTTGTAAAACAAATTGAAAAAAAACTTGCAGTTTCTATGTATCATATCTATGTTAAACATCTTTTTAAAACATTTACCAAAAAGTTAACCCAGCCTCTACTCACTGCTTCTAGACACAGAAAAAACGTGTGAATAAATATGAGTAAATACTCAGCTATCATCAGTGTAAGTGAAGGAAATTTGGGAGAGATTGCAGTGCAGCACTTCAATAGCAGTAACTTTTCAAGCCCCAGTCAGAGGTTTCAACTTGGCACACTTCAAGTGAACATGTACATGTGCCAGGGCTGCCATGCTGTCCTGACACGTAAGTGTGCCATGCAATCAAATTAAAGTTTAAAGTTTACTTACTATTGTCACAAGTAGGCTTACACAGGCCTTCGGGCCAGAAGTTAAGGGCCAATATCTTTCTAACCTTTTTGTTTGTGGAAAACCCATGGAAGTTTGGAAATTTATAATCTCTCCCTCAACGTCAACAAAATGAAGGAAATTGCATCAACTTCAGGAAGTGTAAAGGAGAAGATGTCCCTGTCTACATCAATGGGGATGAAATAGAAAGGGTCGAGAGTTTTGATTTTTAGGTTCTCACTTCATCAACATCTACCCTGGTGCCCTTATGATGACACTATAGTTTAAAAAGCCCACCAAGGCCTCTACTTTCTCAGAAGACTAAGGAAATTTGGCATGTCAACTATGACTGTCAGCAACTTTTGCAGATGGACCATAGAAAACATTCTTTCTGGTTGTGTCACAGCTTGGAATGGCTTCTGCTCTGCCCAAGACTCCAAGAAGTTGTGAATTTCACCTAATTCATTATGCAAACCAGCCTCCCATCCATTGATTCTGTCTACGCTTCCCACTGTTTCGACAAAGCAGCCAGCATAATTAAGGGCCCCATGCACTCCAGACATTCTCTCTTTCACCTCCTTCCATCGGAATAATGATTCAAAAGTCTGAGGTCACGTACCAACCGACTGAAGTACAGTTTCTTCCCTGTTGCCATCAGACTTTTGAATGGACCTATCTTGCATTAAGTTGATCTTTCTCTGCATCTTAGCTATGACTGTAACACGATGTTCTGCACTTTCTCATTTCCTTCTCTATGAATGGTATGCTTTGTCTGTATAGTGGGCAAAAAACAATACTTTTCACTGCATGTTAATACATGTGACAATAAATCAAATCAAAATTGAAGTTTGCAGCTTTATTCAATGAGCAAATGTTTTAAATCTCAAACTCTTTCCGCTTGGTCTCTAACTGAACATTACCAAAACTTTGGGGGTCAAGTTCAACCTCAGGATAATTTTTTTCGGACATCTAGGTTTGATGCCATCAAATAGCGACATTTGCAAATCATATTTCAGAGCTCCCTGGTGGTCTAGTGGTTAGGATTCGGCGCTCTCACCGCCGCGGCCCGGGTTCGATTCCCGGTCAGGGAACACGATTGTTTTCGCGCTTTTATTGTTACTTGCTTTAAGTCTGAAAAGTTTAGCAATTATCTTTTTAAATTGAAGAAGAGAGCGAGATAATTAAAACGTATGTATAGTATATACTTCCTAGCAGTTGAATTATCCAGAATCTTCAATAGTCTGATGTCTTCTCGTTTTTACTGAAACATGAATACGGTATGTATAATATTGAATTATTTATAAAATAGATAATACAGGCAGGAATATACACCAAAATAACTAATAATTTAATACAGCAAATTAAAAGAAAATATCGTTCCCTGACCGGGAATCGAACCCGGGCCGCGGCGGTGAGAGCGCCGAATCCTAACCACTAGACCACCAGGGAAGCTGAAAGAACATGGGCACTTGGCTTACTGGAGGGTTGTTGAAGCTGATGTCGTCAGAGTGAGGAGTTGGGCGGAGTCACTGGCTGGGTGTCACGGATCGCCCCAGTCTGTGACGCGAGGGAAGGCGGAGCCATAACGGAGTCTATATAAAGGCGGGGCCCGGGCTCACTGAGCGAACCTGACCCGCGAGACCGGAAGGTTGTGTTTGAAAATTTGATTCGCTCGGTTTCCCCCAACGTTTCCGAGAGCGCGTTGTGCCCCTTCGGCGCTTCCAATGGGCCCTGTAGCCTAGCGTTTACTTTCTTCAGTCAAAGCACTTTGGTTCCTGTTTGGTGTTTGAGAGGTAGGTAGTTGAGGGAAGGTGTGGGGTCTCCCTCTCCCTTCCCCAATAACAATAATCCGCTCCCCGGGTTCTGGCGGCCTGCTAGATCACTCGAGCCGCCTCCTCAGTCAGGTCAGGCCTGGTCAGTAGCAGGCCAGCAAAGAGGTGCGGTCCTTTACTTCAGTGTTTGTACTGAGTCTCTCACCCACTCAGCAACTTTATTTTCCAGCCTTGTTGGAGGGGAGTTGACAGCTGTGTTCTTAACTCAGCCGCATTCCCCCAATCCTTAGTAATAACAGCACAGCCTACCAGATTGTCCTCTTCAACTTTAGGAACATTCACTCCAAAAAAGTTTGGAACTTATTATTTTTCATTTAATTTGAGTGACTCACCTAAAATAGGTGGCCCTCCAGTAATGTTATCCTCTGAATGATGCTTGGAGAGTCTCCAGGGTTGACTGGGCTTGCTCCTTGGGCCAAGAATGTGTTTATAACTTGCAGACTCTTTGCAGCTGCACTGGAGGGCTTGCATAAGTCCCCCTCCATTCTTATCCATCAAAGTATATACTCTTAACTTTATTTAGTGGCGAAGAGTGCAAACGGTCTGAATATATTCTGATCAAAAAGGACTTGTACAGATTTTAATCTGGACTTGGTTGAATCTACAAATTTGATGCAAACATTTTTGTGTTCACTGGACATTCTCAAACCTTTTAGCCAGTTTATATAAAGACACAACCTTGTGACAGGTTTATATGAAGGTCAACTGTTTCCTTTAGTAGGGAAATTGTTTAATAAAGGTGACCTCCAATATGTTCTGGTATGTGACCAATCAGGCTGTGTTTCTCTACACAAGAATGGCAGGCAATCTGTTGAATACCCAGCTGAGTTTACTAATAGAATGCCAGTCTGTTAACCTAAATATACTTTTGTTTCCTGTTGCTGTTTTAGGGTTACCATCTAAATACTAATTTGAACAATTGCAATGGCATCCATTCCTTCAACTGGCTCTCTTGCAGCAACCCATGACTATTACAGGAGTAAGTAATTCTAATGGAAAACAAGCCTTTTTTGAGATTGGACTAAGGGGAGGAACTATTAAATTACTGATTGTTGATTGACTAGCTTGCAAACTTGGGCTTATTTCCAACAGTAGCAGCTGTAAACCTGATGATTAACAACTTGCCTGCAATAAAATTCTTGCAGCTATTAAGTTTGACATGTTGCTTTTTTAAACTGTTTCTATAAACAGTGATGAAAATGTTTTAATACAGTTAACATCCAGCAAAATTTTTTGCTTCAGTGACTGTTCAAATAGATCACGAACCACAAACTTTAAGGGTATATGGTTCAAATTGGTGCCCAAGAGGGTCTGAGATAATATGATTTTGTGCTTTGACTAACTGCTATTTCTGTTGAATGTAATTCGTAATTGCTTTTTATATAATTATGATAGTTGACCTCCCTTCTAAGGGGAAGTTATTTCTGAAAGTCTTTAGTTTACTCTAAAGAAAAATAGCTTGGAAACTGACTCAGTTACATTTTTGAGGGTGCTGTTTGTTTCAGTTGAAATTTCTTTGCTGTTTTAACAGAATCTGTACACAGTGGTGGTGGTTCTCAAATGGCCTGCTAAATTTAACTTAAATAATGAGTTTTGCACATTATTTCACTTCACTGATTATGGTTGGCATACCACAGATGAAAGTTAATTTTGCCAATAAGCAAACATTGTAACTTCATCCTTTAATGTTGAATTCTGTGTATCAAAATCATGACTTTCAGTTAGAACCCCTTCAACTCTCCAGAAGTTCCCAGGCAGGGGAAACCTTGAAGAGGCAATGCTCTTAACTTTAACTGACTTTCCTATATTTTTGGTATTTCTAACATCATGTTGGGAATTATTTTAAGTAAGGTTATGCTCTCTTTAGCATTCAAAGGATGCATGTTTGTTGAGACAAATTTGATATTCTAAGCCTTTGATATTCTAAAATATTAGGAATTAAATTCTAGAAGCTGTGCAGAAAAATTAATGTATGATACTTAAAAGCATGGATCTCTCATTCCAGGGCGACTTGGTTCTGCTTCTAGTAATAGTTCATGTGGTAGCTCGGAGCACATTGGAGAAGTGATTCCACACCATCCAGGTAAGAGGATTTCAAATAACACTTGCATAATGCAGTGTTGTATATATGGTCATACTATGTGATGCAATCTTTTGCAACAATCTTTCCTCGTATTCCACTGAAACCATTTTGCATTCAGATCATTTTAGATTTAATGCTACCAAAAGCTAAACTTTTACTGAGCTTGTGTTGTTAATTAGACTTCAAATAAAATTTGTCCTTGCTCTGCATTGATTATTGAACTGCAATGTGGTACATTCTACCTATTTTGAATTGGTATTTATAATTGTAAATGACAGTTAAGATACATAGGAATAGAGCTTTTCAGCAAAGATGTGCTTATGGGAGTTATAAAACTCAGATGTATACATTTCCACTATGATGAGTATATTTACATGAGCATTTACATTTTAGAATTTATAATTGCAGTCAAGTGTGTGGAGGTGTACATCTATTCAAAGGCTTGCATATCCTGTTGATCATTTAAGATGGTTAAATGATCTAGTAAGTGAGCTTCTGTATTGTTACTTCTGTCTGAATCATCATGAAACCTGCACATTTAGGAATTTACTCTTCCTGAGACATGATCTGTGCTCATTCAACTTGAGCCTAATTGAGCCTGTTCTATTGAAGCAAGCTATTGTCAAAGCTTGTATATAACATGTACTATTGCCTCAAGCTGTCAAGCTAGGAAAATATTTATGTAACTAATTGAATTGTGCACTCTCTAATCTTTTTAAATCTATGGCATAGTTTTCAACGAATCCTGTTTTTATGGATATGTTTTATTTGGCCTATATTGAACACAAGATACTAGAGTTGTAAATTTCTACTTACAGGGTTACCAAAGTCTACAGCGGGCCAGTGGTGGATCAGTTTTTTCTTTGGGAAAACTCAGAACCATCCAGTAATGACCACTCTGACAGAGTCCTCGGAGAGGTAATAGATCTGAACAATATGATTAGAATGATAACAGAAGATTAAAGCCCAGTGTAATTGTCCAATGAAGAATATGAAATGCTATTGTATCTAGTGTCAGTGTCTATGCTGCAATAATTTTCTTTTGTCTTTCCAGTGGCAAGATAAACTGCATCCTGCCTCAAGAAATCGTGAGGAAACGACATGCTAGTGAGCCCAGCAAACCTTCATCTTAATAATTTGACTTTTGAAGAAAACGTTAGGAATTTCAGGCGTTCCAAAATATTAATCTTTAAAAAAAAAGGCTGCTTTAATTTCTAGTCATACTTTTTTAATTAACTCTTCCTTATTTTTTCCATGTAATGGTGGAGCTTGTTGTAAAATGTGTGTCCTTTTGGCATACTTGAACATCTAATAAATGAAATACTTAAGCAGCCTATCTGAGTTCATGTTCACTACTTTTTTTTGCTGGCTGAACTTTCCACACAATCATCAAATTCTAGATGAGCTGAATCACATGCTAACAGGTTGAGGTGAACACCATCAGTAAGTTTGTCTCCATTTGGCAACTCCTAAAATCATAGTTGCTAATCAGTGGCAGCATTTGTGCAGGTGATCTGAATGTCTTTAACAGTGCAATGCAGTGATGGCAGAGCAAGATAGTGGTAACATTAGATTGATTCAGAATACATGTGCACATTGACACCTTGCCCATTAATTATAAACCCTGATCATCCAAGTGACATCCAAAATGCATCAGACCTATAGTGCTGCAGGAGAACTTTTAAGATTGGGTGCAAGATTGGGTTGCTATTTATGCTGTAGTCTGTAGAAAACCTAATGCAATTAATCAAAGTAGAGCTGTCAGTTATGACTTTGATGTAAAGTTATTTCAGCACTGTGATATTAGGATTATATCAAGCTGATTGACAAAAAGTCTGAAATAAGAGAGTTTTCTGCACCTTGAATGTTAATACATGTTACCCATAATAGTGTTGTATGACAGAAATGGCTTTGGAGTCTATTTAGCACCAAAATGAGCTACCTACCACAAATTTATTTGGCAATTTGTGTTCCATAATCTTGAGACTGGTGGCCACAATTGCACTTTGGATTATCCTTCAAGAATGTAACACCTGCTTCATTCCTTGTGCAGCTCTGTTGTCTGTTCCTATTGGAAGATAGGCCTCTGGTAAGATGTTGGCTTTTTGTCTGCATTCCACAGTCCAGCTGGATAGTGATTTGATCCCAGTAATACTTAATCTATCCCATTTGTTACTGTTCAAACCCTTCAAGATTTCTGCACATTTGTGTACGAGTTCAAATCCAACTCCTGACCTTTTTTTGGTGAAGCAGTGGTTGGCACTCCTGCTTCAGTATAAGAGACCTGGATTCAATTTTAGCCTTAGTGATTGGTGTTCATACTCTGGGTTTGTTCTGGATGATCCAGTTTCCCCTCCATCCAGATTTGCAGGTTGGGTGGATTGGCTATGCTAAATTGCTGTACTAAGAATGTAGGTTAGAGGGATTAGTGGGATACAGGGTTAGGATCTGGAGGGATGCTTTATGGGATAATTGGTGCAGACTCAGGCCAAATGACCATCTTTTGCAATGTAGAGATTCAGATTGTGCACTTTAAAGGAAGCACTGTTTATACACCCTGTTTGTCCCAAGTGCACCATTTCCCTAATTGCACACATTTTCAATGTACATTTAGCTGCTGTCCCAGAATGGCTGACAGAATTTTAAGTGCTTTTTATAGTGGGTTTTTTAAATTCATTGTTCACAATGAGGATTGCATTGCTCCTGATGTTTGTGTGCATAAGGCTCTGCCTACTATTTGTCACAAGGTCAGTATGGGGCAGTTCCAGCAATTGCTTCAGTTGGAAGAGGCATTTTTGGCTGCAAGTGCATGACCTTGTTGGCTGTAAGACTGAGGCAGTGGTATTCTGTAGCAGTGCACATGTAACTGAGGTGCAAAGTGTTTCACAATGAAGTGTCTGGACCAAGTTCACCCTGACACTGATCACTGATCAGTGATTCAATGGGTGTAAAATGTTGAATGAATGAGGAAATCCTATCATGTTTATTAATCACAGAACACAAATTTTGTAAGTCAGTTTAGTTCAATAAGTGGAATTCCTTCCTGTAAGAAAGATAGAAACTGTCTTCAACTTGGGTGAAGATAACCATCAGCCTCTTTACATTTTAAATCCAAATTCCATTCTACAATAAATGCAAGAAACAGGGAACTTGGAAAACTGCAGCACAAACAGGCCATATAGCCCACAAGTTGCACTGATCATATCCCCACCTACAAGGCTTATTTATAACCCTAAATTTCATTTACTCATCCAGGAATCTCTTAAAACACCCCAAAGAGTTCACCTACACCACTGATGGCAGCTGATTCCACTCACCCACCACCCTCAGTGAAAAATTTACTTCTGCCATCTCCTCTACCTATGTCCCCAGCACCTTAAACCAGTGTCCTCTCATAGTGACCATTTCAGCCTTGGGAAATAGCTTATGAGAATGCATCTGATCTGTATCTCTCAGCATCTTTTAAACCTCTATTGGGTCACCTCATCCTTCCTCTTTCCAGGGAGAAAAGACTGAGCTTCCTCAACCTATCTTCATAATGCATGCCACCCAATCCAGGCAACATCCTTGTAAATCTCCTCTGCGTCCTTTCAATAGCTTTTACATCTTGTAATGAGGTGACCAGAACTGCACATGTACTCCAAGTGGTGTCTGACTAGAGTCTTATAAAGCTGCAGCATTATCTTGACTCCTAAACTCAATCCCTTGATTAATGAAGGCTAACCTGCCATATGCTGCCTTGACCATGTCCTCCAACTGTGAGGCTGATTTAAGAGTCCTATGGACCTGGACCCCAAGGTCCTTCTGATCCTCTACACTGCTAAGAGTCTTATCCTTGACACTATTCCCCTTTTTATTCCTGCCAAAATGGGCCACTACACATTTATATCTGGACTGGATAAAAATCCAGACGAATGGACTTAATCATGCAGTCACCAGTCTCTGTCACATCCTTTTTTTATCCCTGCTTCAAACTTTCCTTTTGTTTAACAAAGAATGAAACAGGCCCTTTGGCCCAACGAGCCTGTGCCACCACCCCAATGTTCCCACCTCTATCTGTGATCCCTGTCTATGTTTATAGATCTTTGGATTTAAAAAATCAAATTTAAGACAATTTAGGGAGAATCTGTTTTACCAATTAGCCTAAGAGCACATCTTTGGGATGTGGGAGGAAACCCATGCAAGCACAGAGAGAATGCGCAAACTCCCACAGATACAGGCCCAAATCCACGTATTTGCACAGCGCAGCGATAGTCACTCAGCTGTCGTGTTGCCCATCAAATGGTCTAGGTCAAACATACACTAACGACGTGAAGCACTACGATACTCTCGGGGGAAAAAAAATCCAAGAGCAGCCCTCTCATGACCCATTGTGTGCATGCCCCTTGTTAGACAACAAGGTGGACCAAAGCACCTGTAGGATAAAAACAAGTATGTCAATATCATCATCTATTTACACACTTCCCAGGGACTCCCAAGGCTCACGATCCCTATTTTAATAAAGTATAATTAGCAGGCTCCAATTATTTAAATGACTTCAAGGTTCATTTAAATCAATGAATGATCTTTGATGATCTTTAACAGTTACTTTCCCTGTTACCCCTCATTCTCTCAAGGCTACAGGTCTCTTCCTACCTGGAGGACACTAACTTACTAGGGTCAGATCCCCCTTCCCCTGCTGATGCAGATTCACTCTGGGACTGGGCCACAAAATGAAGCTCACATTGGTGCCATTGTCACAGAATCATTACAGTGGAGGAAGCCATTCAGCCCATTGACTCGACTGACCACGCTCCCACCTACCCCCATGACCCCATGCATTTACCTTAGATAGTCCTCCTGATATTGAGGGGCAATTTAGCATAGCCAATCTACTTAATCCGCACATCTTTGGGCTGTGGGAGGAAACTGGAAAACCCAGAGGGAACACACGCAGACATGGGGAGAACATGCAAACTCTGCACAGACAGTGGCCCAAGCTGGGAGTCGAACCAGGGGTTCATGGCTCTGTGCCACCGTGCCCCTATTGATCAAGATAGCCCAAGACAAAATGTGTTGGGAGATTTTCCAACTGATGCATCACACCCTGTCCTCATTCAGCACCGGTTGTGCCGGTTCATATAACAAACACCAGGGACTGAAGCAGGCATTAGCTCAGTCTGCCTCACTGCAGGCAGTTCTAAGCAGTACGCCACTAATGGATATATCGGCAATAACAGCTCACCATAGGAACATTGCACAAGCGAAACTCTTCACATCTCAGCTGCCCAAGTCTACTTGCTTTTGGAACTCCAGCGTGGTGTCGAAAGAAAGAAAGGAAAAGAGCCATTACAAGATTGGCAGACACTGCTAGGGTTTTTATTCAATAAATGAGATGTAGAATTCACTTTATCAATGGGGAGCAAGTTTGTTAGTAATTGTAATTAGGTTTTTAAATGTTTTATAGTTTTCAAGGTACACGAAATACCTTTAATTGGTCCAACCATATACATATATCTTCTATACATTTTTAGAAATTAAACAAAAAAACTTTGATGCACAGTTAGAGGGCCCCTTCGATACCAAAAACATATTGAATACGTTCTTTTAAAGCATCCAACTGTTGGAATCACAAGGCCATAAAGAAGACTTAATTGCCTCATCAGAAACAACTGATACAAGAATGAGTTTTAATGAAGCTGCCTTCACAGTTTCTAATCAAAACAGAATGACAAAGATATTAACGTCTTAGCTAACACAAAAGTTATGGTAGGGGGGCTTAACAGGAACTGACAAGAATTAATGGTAACATAATGACACCTCTTGAAACCATAGGTAATGATAAAAAGCTCAGTCATTGAATTGATAAGCACTATATGTGCTCTCTATTATCTCTCCTCATGTCACCTCCAAGCTCATCTTCTCCATGAGTCACCTGCTCATTGCTAATTGTCTAATTTTCCCTCTCGGTTCTTATGTTAGTGGATATTATTGACCATTGTCTTGCTTCAGGTTGCACTCGTTTAAATATATAGCATCATCCCTTGCTCAAAAGCAAACCATTGAGATCCCACTTCTCGCAAACCAATGCTCTATCTCTAACCACTTTTTCCTCAAGTTCTTGAATGTGGTGTCTTCCAAATATTTTGTCCATGTTTCCCTTCAATCCTGCTTTCACCCCTCCAGAATGGTTGTCATATGATGTTCTGTGTCTAACTAGGGTAAACTTTATCTCCTTCCTCTTCTGAATCTGAGTGCAATCTTCAATATGGTTGATCACACCCTCCTCCAGTGTCCCTTTGACTTCCATCCAGCTGGATGTCATTGTGTCCATTCTAACCTATCTAATCCTATCCAAAGTATTACTTGCAAAGAATTCTTGGCAATTGTTTGGCACTGCATCAGATTGTTTGTTTGCATATTTGACCCCAAGTTGGTCATCTGACTATGTATTCACCCCATCACTAAGACTGCTAATTTCCACCTCTGAACATAGTCCTTGTTTCACTCATTGCGACTGCAACCTCACTTGTAATTTTGTTATCCCTAGATTTGACTACTTTAGCACAGGCTTTGTCCAAGTCCAAGAAAACTTTACTGCCGCCTGTCATGATTCACATCAAGTCCAGTTCCTGTGTCACCCCTGTGCTTGCTGAGCTTCGTTGATTCCTTGTCAAGCGTTTTCTTAATTTTTATAATTCTCATCCTTGCTCTCAAATTTCTCCAAGGTTGCTTCTCCTATTTCTAGCCCTACAACCATCACATCTGCATTCACCTAATTCTGGCCTCTTGAGCATTCCCAATTTTAATTGCCCCAACATTGCTGTTTTTTTTTCAGTTGCCAAGGTCATGAATTCTGGGATTCCCCCTGTCCAATTCTCTGCCTCTCTATCTTGCCTTTATAACACTCCTTAAAGCATTTAATCATCTGACTGAATAGCTCCTTATATGGCTTGGTGTTATTGTTTTTATATTTCTCCTGTGAAGCATTTTGGGATGTTATATTAAAAATATAATGTAAATGCAAGTTGTTTAAAAATGTCTCAAGCTTATAGGTCAATGTAACACTGGATTGGATTTTCTCTGCCTTGTGTTAACAGAACTAAGTCCTAAAACAGGTTCTTATTAACTGACCATGCAGCTGCCTCCTATTTTAAAATGGGTCTACGACTGGCTGTTAGAGCCTGCTTCAGGCAGATGCCTTTCCTAATATAAAAATCGAGGATCTTTTAAACAGAAGCCAATGGCCTAACAGGCAGCACTGGGTTACAGTGGTTAGCACTATTGTCTCACAGCATCAGGGACCTGGGTTTGGTTCCTGGCTTGGCTCACTATATAGAGTCTGTACATTCTCCTGTGTCTGCATGGGTTTCCTCCAGATATTCTAGTTTCCTCCCACAGTCTGAACAATGTGCTGGTTAGTTGCATTTGCCATGCTAAATTCTCCTCACTACCCAAACATACCAGAGTGTGGTGACTAGGGGATTTTCACAGTGACTTGTGACACAAGCTTTAAAAAGTTAAATTGTCATTTTCAATTGATTGGTTAGACTAGGCGTTGTCTGTGCAGGTTATGATCAAATCTGTTGTCAGTGGAATCGAAGATGTCCAAAAGTTAATTTAAAATTTGAGAATTGGGGTACTACAAAAATAAGGTCTGTTCTGGTGTGCCCCTCCATTACCCTCACCACCTTGGTCTTATCTAGGTAGCAGCCAGGAGAGTCTCAAATGCAGTGAGCATTTGGATACTTGAAACTCATAAACCTAATGCAAAGGCTCCTCATTTTAAACATTAATGCTAGCAAGTCACCCACATCACAGTCATGCTTAGGGAGTGCCGCATTGCTTGAAATTGGTTGTGACGTTAAACAGAAACCCCACCTGCCTATTCAGTCAGATGTTAAACCTACTTCAAACAACACAATGACAAAGTAATTGACTGCTGAAGTTGTAGAATTTTCCACACCAAAATTACTTTTGCATTTACCTACAATACATGAAATGTGATTGGTTAATGTACATAAAATGTACCAGTTTCATTCCTTATGAAACTTTTTGGATAGTTTTATAGAGACAAGTTTTTCTCTGAACAGGCATTTGTCCAGTAAGTGAATCTATTTTGTTAAAGAAATCACACAATACTAATATGTTTCTATTTAAATTTTGTCAAAGATCCAGTTTCTGGCATGTCTATTTATACATATTACTTAACAGCTGAAATGAATTATTTACTCTGCTCTGTAAATCAAACAAGTTTCCTGCTTAATGCAAAATCTTCTGTTAATAAAAAGAATTATTGATTTGGCATGGTGACACAGTGGGCAGCACTGCTGCCTCACAATGCCAAGGACCCAGGTTCAATGACCTTGAATGCTGGAGTTTGCATGTTCTCACTATGTCTGCACAAGTTTCTTCCCATGCTCCAAAGACATGCAGATTAGGTGGATTGGTCATACTAAATTGCCCCTTACACTCAGGCGGTCTGAGGCAGGGTAAATATCTGGAATTGCAGGGATATGTTCTGCATGGGATTGTTGGTGCAGGCTTGATGGATTGAATGGCCTCCTTCTGCACTGTAAGGATTCTATAATAGAATTACAGCTAAGGTTACAGCAATACAACTTCTGCTTTCATGTATCCAGTATCTTAGCTTTATTAGCTCTTGAATGTTGTTTTCACTGGTTAGCCTTGTCTTTAGTCACTCTGTTTCTATGCAGTTCCCATTTAAGTTAGGGAAAGAGCTGGAGGGAAAAGGATTTCAGCCTGTGAAAGTATCCAAAGTTGCTGCTAACATTACTCCATATTGGCCTTTTGTGATAAGCCTTGTCTTCTTGATCATTGCTTTCCCTGTTGAAACTTTCCCCAGGACTGTCTCAGTTGTGTAAATATAAATCATCCTGTCCTTTTATATGGGCTTCTAACCTATCAGGTCCTATTGCACTAACTCAGATGTAATTTTTATATTCAGGAGGTTCTGATGGTGTACTTTTACACCACATTTTGCAACTTTTTCATACTTTAGCAATACCACTGTGGTGCTGCAGTTACATAATGTTGGTGTCCAATACAGAATATTATAAAGAACAAAAAACAGAACAGCACAGGAAACAGGCCCTTCGGCCCAATGAGCCAGATGTTCCCACTTTTTGGATAGTTTTATAGAGACAAGTTTTTCTCTGAACAGGCATTTGTCCAGTAAGTGAATCTATTTTGTTAAAGAAATCACACAATACTAATATGTTTCTATTTAAATTTTGTCAAAGATCCAGTTTCTGGCATGTCTATTTATACATATTACTTAACAGCTGAAATGAATTATTTACTCTGCTCTGTAAATCAAACAAGTTTCCTGCTTAATGCAAAATCTTCTGTTAATAAAAAGAATTATTGATTTGGCATGGTGACACAGTGGGCAGCACTGCTGCCTCACAATGCCAAGGACCCAGGTTCAATGACCTTGAATGCTGGAGTTTGCATGTTCTCACTATGTCTGCACAAGTTTCTTCCCATGCTCCAAAGACATGCAGATTAGGTGGATTGGTCATACTAAATTGCCCCTTACACTCAGGCGGTCTGAGGCAGGGTAAATATCTGGAATTGCAGGGATATGTTCTGCATGGGATTGTTGGTGCAGGCTTGATGGATTGAATGGCCTCCTTCTGCACTGTAAGGATTCTATAATAGAATTACAGCTAAGGTTACAGCAATACAACTTCTGCTTTCATGTATCCAGTATCTTAGCTTTATTAGCTCTTGAATGTTGTTTTCACTGGTTAGCCTTGTCTTTAGTCACTCTGTTTCTATGCAGTTCCCATTTAAGTTAGGGAAAGAGCTGGAGGGAAAAGGATTTCAGCCTGTGAAAGTATCCAAAGTTGCTGCTAACATTACTCCATATTGGCCTTTTGTGATAAGCCTTGTCTTCTTGATCATTGCTTTCCCTGTTGAAACTTTCCCCAGGACTGTCTCAGTTGTGTAAATATAAATCATCCTGTCCTTTTATATGGGCTTCTAACCTATCAGGTCCTATTGCACTAACTCAGATGTAATTTTTATATTCAGGAGGTTCTGATGGTGTACTTTTACACCACATTTTGCAACTTTTTCATACTTTAGCAATACCACTGTGGTGCTGCAGTTACATAATGTTGGTGTCCAATACAGAATATTATAAAGAACAAAAAACAGAACAGCACAGGAAACAGGCCCTTCGGCCCAATGAGCCAGATGTTCCCACTTCTATTCGTGATCCCTGTCTATGTTTATAGATCTATGCATTGAAACCAAATTTGAGACAATTTAGGGAGAATTTGTTCTGCCAATCAGCCTAAGAGCACATCTTTGGGATGTGGCAGGAAACTGGAGCACCCGGAGAAAACCCATGCAAGCACGGAGAGAACGCGTAAACTCATAGGCCCAAACCACAGGGATAGTCACTGAGTTGTGGTGTTGCCCATCAAATGGTCCAGGTCAAGCGTACACTAACGATGTGAAGCACTAGGATACTCTCGAAAAATCCAAGAGCAGCCCTCTCACGACCCATCGCGTGTATGCCCCTTGTTAGACAACAAGGCGGACCAAAGTACCTGTAGGATAAAACAAATACATCAATATCGTCAACAATTTACACACTTCCCAGGGAACTCCCTAGGTTCATGATCCCTATTTTAAATCAGTTTTCTATATCCCTCCATTCCCATTCTGTTCATGTGCCCATCTAAGTATTTCTTAAATAACTCCAGAGTGCCTGCCTCTACCAATTTACTTGACAGCGCGTTCCATACCCCCACCATCCTCTGTGTGAAAAAACTCCCTCTATGAAACTATCAATGTTCATACTTTTAACAAACAGCGCTTTAATGTTTATACCTCACAAGCAATATGTTAATGTTTATACTGCACATTGCTTGGAATGAATAATTGGATGATGGAGTATTCCCATGCGTTGATTAATTGTGAATTAGGAAAAATTGAGCAGAGGCATAGAAATAGCTTGTATTATCTGACCACTTGGCCTGGAAACAATGTGAGAAGGAGTTAGAATTAAAATAGATAATAGCTCAGGATGTCATCATTTAACTGTACTTGTATAGTTTCTAAAGATAGATATGAGAGCTCTATAGGATGTGATCTGTAGCTATTGTTGCAAGTTAACTTACTTAGTTGGTAGCATTCTTAATTTTTGACCAGGTGATTGAGAGTTCAAATTCCAATACACTCCTTTATCATGTAACCTATTCAGAGATGAATGATGGATTGTCAGGTCATCTTTCAGACCAGATTTTACAAAAAAAATCACAGGACGCAGACATTATTGGCTACACCAACATTTGTCACCCGACTCTAATTGCTCTCGAGGTGGTGATAGTGAGCTGCCATCTTGAACCGCTGGTGTGCAAGCTGCCATCTTGACCTACCATGTGGTGTGTGGGTACACCCAAAGTGCTGTTAGGAAGTGAATTTAAGGATTTTGACTTGGCAACAGTAAAGGAATGTCAAGTTGGAACTAGAGGGGAACTTGGAGGATGCCCACATGCACTTGCTGCCCATGTCTCTCTAAGTGGTGAAGGTGCAGTTTTTGGAAGGAGTTGTTGAAGGAATGTTGGTGAGTTGCTGCAGTGCATCTTGTATGTGGTATAAAATACTGCCATTGTGGTCAGTGGCGGAGGGAGTGAATGTTTAAGATGGTGGATGAGATGTCAATCGGGTTGCTTTGATTGGATGATGTGAAGATCTTCAGTGTTGTTGGAGCTGCACTCATCCAGGCAGGTGCCGAATTTTCCTGAGTAATAAATGAAGGTCTATCTGCTTGTTCTGCCAATTCAGTGGGGCATGAAAGAACTCATGATACCATGTGAAAAGCAAATTTTCTGCCTGACAAATTCCACCCAAAACTGGTCGAACAGGTTATTCATACTTAAATAAAATAACTGACATTTGTTTAATAGACTATCTGGCAGACTTATAAATTTGGTGTTTCATCAGTTTGGAGTAATCTTAAACTAGTCAGTATGAGACTACTAGATATCATCTTGAATATGTTGGCCTTGATATGATAGCCAAATTGCCCTGCATTGATGCCAAGGCAGTCACATAGCAATAGGCAGCATGGTACACAGTGGTTAGCCACCTCCTATACTTAGGGATTCTGATAAGATGCATTGCCAGGTCTGGTGCTGATCTGTATATGATATCATCACATCTATATTCTTTTTCCTGATACTGAATTGGTTGATCCCAACTGGATGGCCAATCCAGATGCTTTTGATGATCTGTGCATCACTGAATTAAGGAGGGAAAATTACACAACGTTTTAGGAAGAAAATCCTGATAACTTGTTACTTTTGCTGGAAACTGTGGCCAACGCAGGCTGGGACTTTAAATGATACCTTCCATGGTTGATTCATCTGCACTTGGAAAGGTGGAGTAGTGTTCAATACTCTTTTTCCATTTGTCACACGGCAAATCAATCACAGAGTTTTTTTGAGTTATGGAGCATAAGTTGTGTTAAAGTAGTAAGTCTGATTATGAGTGTCACTCAGTCAACTGCTATTTGTCCAGTATTCCTGGTTGAGTAAAGAAGAGAATCTAGTGGCTCAGAATACTAGCTGGAGAACTGGCACAGTTTAGCGGGTGCTTATTGGTCTTTGTAAAATAGATGAGAATCACAAGTGAAGCTCAGCACTGCATGACTGCCAATTAGACTTGAATTGTGCAATTTTGGGTTACTGGGACAGCAGAAACATCAAAATGTGTTCAACCTTCATCTTAATAGATCTGTTGAAATGAGTGATTGGAAAGAATAGGATGCTACTGGAATACAAAGGGAGATTACAAAAGATTAACCATAAGCCAACGGTCAATCAAGTATATGAAAATGTGAGGTGATCAGGTCAAGAATCAGAATGCAAAAGCCAAATCCCACCCATTAGTCTTCTAATATATCAATTCTGATAAAATTGGGATAGTTTACTCCTGAAGAAATTAATTTTTTTCAGAATTTTTTCTATTCTATTCAGTTAACAGATTGTCACCACCCTTTGAGAAGGTAAGTTTTGCAGGACAGTTAGATTGTAAAGTCCTTATGAAGTTCTGACTCAGGCAGTGACTGCATTGATCTCGACTGCTGACAGTTTAAAACCTCAAACCTGCTGCTTCACAGAGCCAAGGATCCAGATTCAATTCCTGGCTTGGGCCTATCTGAGCGGAGTCTGCATGTCATCCCACAGTCCAAAAGATGTGCTTGGTTTCACAATGATTAACAACATTGCCTCACAGCTTTAGGGACTCAGGTTTGATTCCCAGTTTGGGTCACTGTCTGCAGAATTTGCATCTGCTCCCCAGTTCAGCTTGGGTTTCCTCTGGGTGCTCTGGTTTCCTCCCGCTGTCTGAAAGACGTTATTAGTTAAGTACATTGGCCATGCTAAATTCTCCCTATTCACTGAACAGGTGCCGGGCGACTAGGGGGTTTTCACAGTAACTTCAGGCTTACTTGTGATACATATAATTTTAAAACTTTTAAACTAATTTCAAATGATTTGCTTCATTAACGTCTACATTTTGTATGGTGGCCCGATCCCACAGCTTCAGAACCCTACTGGATAACATTGTGAATGGCCATTAGGCAAGCTATAGTCAATGGTATCCAGTATAAATCAGCCCATTCGGGTGACAAAATTAGGAAGACTAAAAGGACGAAGGTAGCTGACAGTACAATACTACATTATTGAAATATTGAATATTCATGTCCTTGCAATTCCAGCACGACTTTCCCCAGGCGGGACTTTCCTTTTGCGCTTCGTAACCTTTATTCTAGATTGGGTGGGGTTTTTTTTAGTAAACAGCTGGATGTGCGCATGTACAGCTCTGTACTTTAAGCCAGTTTGCCAGCTAAATGTGGAGGGGAAATTGACAGAAGCAGGGGCGGAGAAAGTGGGCATTCGCACAGTAGCTTGTCGCTGGGGCAGCTTCACATAACCATTGGACAGGCTCCGCACTTCAACCCAATCACAGGAGACTTAAAATTCAGATATTAAAATAAGACAAACCCAGTGACGTCTTGAGACTGAAAAATAAGCAAAAATGGTAATGAAAACGGGTAGGGCGTTTACTTTGCGTGTAATAGAGGGACAGCAGGATAATACACAAACTTCGGCAGCCCAGTTTTAAATGGGGCAGATGTAATTATGGGGGGCGGGGGGAAGCAATCGGATGGAAACTTTGGGTTTGACTCGTAATTACGAGTTGTGGCTCGTTTTAATATGCATTAGTGGAATAAAATAGTCATGTGATTGTAAAAGGCGTATTTGTATGTACTTTAAGGTTGGCACCTCTTTGTGATGGGTAGCTGTTGATTTTATGTCAAGTTGCTCTTTCACATTGACATTTGTGTGTTTTTCTTTTACAGTTACCAACTGCTGGTTTCACCCAGAATCACTTTACCTTCACTAGTTACCGCATCATTACTTTCTGGCTGTCTGCTAACTCAGCGCCAGTTAGAGAGGAGTAAACGGCAGTGTAACTGTTTTTCCAAGGCTTTCTTGTAGTATACAGATTGGGATCCGGTGCTCACTTTTGTACCGAATATACGAATGAATTTTCTCCTTTTCCATTTGATTTCTAATCCTTCTATTAGCGAAAATGAGAGCTGTATCTAACAGGTCAATCAATACCGTAATTATTAAAAAATAAGCAACGTAAAAGACCCTCATGTTTTGCACAGAAAATGCTGACATTATTCAGCAGATTACGTGGCAATAAGAAACACAGTAAAGTTGATGATCTAAGTGATTTCCGATTTCCAGCAAATGCAGTATTTTCCCTTTATAACTTTTTTCCTTTTCCAATTGGGGTTTGCTGGGGTCAGTGCAGTGCTAATTAAAAGCATTCGATTAGCAAACTGACTAATATCATGCGTTATCATTAGTTTTGGAACAAAAAAAACTGTACAGCACAGGTACAGGCCCTTCGGCCCACCAAGTCTGCAGCCACACATGATGCCTCCATAAAGACCTTTTGCCTCTGTGCGTTCTGTATTCCTGCCTATTCACATATCTGTCAAGATGCCTTTTAAACTTTGCTACTGTAAATTCATTTATTTGCATGTGACTCCAGGAATTTTACCTCGACTGAATCCTGTTCTCTCAGGAGGTTAGAGGAGCCTGAGGGAACCAGATAAAGCAAAGTAATTCCGGAGAAAATGTCTGATGTTCATAGAATCCCAACAGTGCAGAAGGAGGCCATTCAGTCCACCAAGTCTACACTGACTCTTCAAAAGAGCATCTTTCTGCTGCATCAACCTGTGCCTCATAACCCCACACGTTTGCACCATTAATCCCTCTAATCAACACATCTTTGAACACTATCGAGCAATTTAGCATGGCCAATCCACCTAAATGGACAATTTACTAAACTTCAGAGAGTGTTTAGGCCTTTTGTGGCATGTTGTCAGACCTGCTGAGATTTTCCAGCATTTTCTGTTTTTGTTTCAGATTGCAGCATCCGCAGTATTTTCCCTTTAACTGGGGTGAAGTTCTGATGCCCCAGGGATGTCCAGACAGTTGTCTCTGCTGTGGCAGGAGACCCGACAGGATAGGGGCCATCAACACCTCCTCTCCATCCCAATTCCACTCATCCCCCCAAAATTTGGAGTTGCTGGTCAGCTTTGGGAGGACTGCCTCTTCACAATGATGGCCCTGACTTTTATTTATTGTTACATTCTCAGAAGACTTCAGAGTGCCTCCCTCATAGCCCACTTGCCTTAGCAGTTCTCATCTCTCCTGGTGGGATTACCATTTGTCCACAGCTTTGGTCTTTTTGATTGCCGGGTTGTCCTGCTTTGGGAATCTGCTCACCATTGTCAACTTGAAGTATAAGATCAGGACATGTGTGGCCAACCAACAGCATTTGCTCCATGGCAGAAAAATATCAAAGCCGGTAAGATTCCACTTACGTTCTTTTAATTGTATGCCAAAATGACTATATGTTAATTAATCATAACTACTCGTATTGCCTAATCTTTTCCAGCACATTCACAAATATCAGAACTGCAGAACAAATCTCTGTGGTATATCATTTATTTTTTCAGGTCAGGGCTTTAATTCCTCTTTTTTCCTTCTTTGTTAAAGCCAATTCCTAATGTTTCCAATTTGTCACGTAATCCACATTAACCGTCCCTGTTAGTTGTGAATTGTCCAGCAAGTTTACTTTTAAATACATGTGAGGACTTCCCATATGGCATCCATCAGGTTCTATGCCACCAAACGGCCTTGATACTCTGGAGTTCGGAGGAATGAGAGGGCATCTGATTGAAATTTACAGGTTTCTGAAAGTTTAACTGGGAAGGCACTGAGAGTTTGGCTAGGATCTTCCAGTTTAAGTGGCAGTGATCTCTGAAATATTGCACATCAGAAACCAGAGGCAGCCTCAACAAGCACATTATTTGCACATAAAATATAAACTCCCAATGGACAGAGATACTCTGGCTGGAACTCTGCTTGGATGCATTCAACACTGACATTGCCATTGTAGACTTGTTCACAATATTATTCCAAGATGCTCATGCCATTAATCACACATTGTAGGAGAATCTTCTTATCCAGGAGCCATCCCATTGAATCTTTCCTGTAATAACAAACTGGTAATTTACTGGTAGTATACCTAATATATTTTAAAAACAGATTAGCATTTTTGCTAGAATAGAAGAATTTCAGATGAATGTTTTTACATGCTAGATTTAGTGGGAGAATTTCCATTAATTTAGATTTCTTGGGATGGATTTTTAGATTAATAAAATTATATAAATAATTTTTTTATCTTTAGTCTTTGGAAACATGACTAGCCTGGTGATAAAGGATGATTAAACGATTTGTTACAATAAACACATTTTGACACATTTTCAGTATTTATAGATGATTTTTTTCTCAAAATCTTTGATTTGATTTATTGTCACGTATTAACATACAGTGAAAAGTATTGTTTCTTGCATACAGTACAGATAAAGCATACCATTCATAGAGAAGGAAACAAAAGGGTGCAAAATGTAGTGTTAGTCACAACTCGGGTGTAGAAAAAGATCAATTTACTGCAAGGTAAGTCCATTCAAAAGTCTTACGGCAGCAGAGAAGAAGCTGTTCTTGAATCGGTTGGTATGTGACCTCAGACATTTGTGTCTTTTTCCCGATAGAAGAAGGTGGAACAGAGAATGTCCAGGGTGCATGGGGTCCTTAATTATGCTGGCTGCTTTGCCAAGGCAGCTGGAAGAGTAGACAGAATCAATAGATGGTTTGCATGGTGGATTGGGCTACATTCATGACCTTTTGTAGTTCCTTGCGGTATTGAGCAGAGCAGGAGCCAAACCAAGCTGTGATACAAGTTGGTGAGAATCATAGCTGACATACCAAATTTCCTTAAAGTTCTAAGGAAGGCTTTCTTAACTGTAATGTTGGCATGAGGGGATCAGGACAGGTTGTTGGTGATCTGGACACCTAAAAACTTGAAGCTCTCGACCCTTTCTACTTCGTCCCTGTTGATGTAGACAGGGGCATATTCTCCTTTACTCTTCTTGAAGTCAAGATAATCTCCCTTGTTTTGTTGACATTGAGAGAGAGATTATTGTCGCTGCACCAGTTCACCAGATTCTCTATCCCATTCCTGTACTCTCCCTATTGGCTTACTGAGCACACTTGTTATAAGTTCTTATCTAATTATCTAATACCCACTTCCTTTCCAAAATATTAATATTTTGGATAATACCCTAAATAGAGTTTCAGGCAGGACTCTTTGGAAAGTATTGCTTGCTCATAAAAGAAAATCTGAGGCAGCTTCACTATAATGTTTCCCTTAACAGATCTCTTTTATTTTCAGTGTAAATGACACATTCCCATCTTGTACAAAACTTTCATTGTTAGTTACTTAAAACGCCCACATTTCCTGCAAATTTCCTGGGGCCAATGGTAAAAGATGTTATGAGAAAGAAAAGGCTCAATGTTGTGGAATAAATATTTGTTGGGACAACACTTATGTGGGAAAATCTATTGTGTAACTAGGGCTCACTGATATGCCCACAAAATTTGTCTAAGACTTCCTTTCTAATTTGTAAGAGGCCCAGTGGTTAGTACTGCTGCCTCACAGTGCTAGTTACCCAGATTCCGTTCCTGGCTTAGGTCACTGTCTGTGTGAAGTCTATGTTCTCCTGTGTCTGCATGGGTTTCCTGAGGATGCTGTAGTTTCCTCCCACAGATTGAAAGACGTGCTGGTTAGATGGATTGGCCATGCTAAATTTTCCCTCAGTGTATCCAAAAAGGCACCCGCTGTGTGACAACTGGGGGATTTTCACGGTAACTTCATCGCAATGTTAATGTAAGCCTACTTGTGATATTAATAAAATAAACTTTAAACTTTAAATATATACCTTCAATGCAAATTGGATGAATTTCAGGGCTTTGAATCAGTTGTTGTTTTCAAGTTCAGTATGTAGACTCAACCAGTCACTTCAAAACAATGTTATCTCTCTGTGTGCTTAAGACATTGGGTTAAAGCCGCAAAACTGATTTTAGTTTTTTCCTGAATAAGGAGTGTAAATATAACATGGTTGCATTTGGTGGCCATTGTTTACTTGTGCAGTAATGTGGGTTAATCATCAGCTTAGTTTATACGAAAACAGCGGATATGTTCTGTCAATCAGAGTCCCTGGTTTAGAGATTTGAATAATGGACATGCTAAGTTTGCTATCAGGCAGAGAAATTCACGGTCCCAATTTTAGCTTGCTATTAAAATTAACAGATACGCTACCTTCTGGAGCAAATGTTCCAATTATTGTTCCAAGTAAGCAACACTGCATCCTGAGACTCCTAATTTACAAAATATTCCAATATATTACTTAACTTTTTATCTTTTATTCTGTGTAGAACAGGAAAATGAGAAAATTTGTTTTTTTTAACACCATTTCATGGAATGTGAGCATTGTAGTAAATGCAGTATTTATTGCCCATCCTTAATTGCCCTTGAGAAGATTTGTTTTTCATTCTTACATGGGATGTGAGCATTGCCGGCTGGGTCAGTATTTATTGCGATTCCTTAAATGTCCTTTGAATTGAGTGGCTTCCATTTCAGTGGAGCATTTAAGAGGCAACTACATTGCTCTGGATTTGGAGTCACAAGTAGGCCAGACAGGCAAGGACGACAGATTTCCTTCTCTAAAGAGACATAAGTGAACGATAATCGACAATAGTTTCAAAATCACCATTATTGAATTCAAATTTCACCATCTGTTATGGTGGGATTTGAATATAGGACCGCAGAACATTACCCTGAGTCTCTGGATTACTAGTCCAGTGACAGTACCACTATATGACAAATGGCGATGAACCACCTTCAACTACTATAGTCCCTGCGGTGCAGTGCTGATATATAAGGAATTCCAGGATTTGACTCAGTGACATTGACAGAAATACAATATAGTTCTAAATCAAGATGATGTACAACTTGGAGGGGTGATGGTGTTCCCATGGATTTGCTACTGTTGTTCTTCTAGGTGATCATATGTAATAGGAGCAGGAAGAGGCCATTTGGCCCATTGAACCCACTCCAATATTCAATAGGATCATGGCTCACCTCCACTTTGCTGCTTATTTTTTCTAACTCTTAACTCCCTTGTCAATTAAAAATCTGTCCACGGTTACTTTTAAACTGCAACCCCTAGTTCAAGATTCCCTTCCAGTGCGCACTCAGTCAAGGCTCTCAGAATCTTATGTGTTTCAATAAGAGATGGTTGTGGGTTTGAAAGGTATTATTGAAGGAATTGTAGTGAGTTACTGCTAAGGAGAGTACCAATGGATGCACCTACATTTGCGCATGTAATTGATGTTGGATGTAGCATGATAGCTGCTATTCCTGTCATACAGCTAAGTATGGAGAGAACCTTTCCCCTTGTACAAACACTTGTATTGCAAGAAAAGTCACATAACACTTGTGGAATACACCACGAAGCACATCATAACTACATGGATAGTTGCAGAGAAACTCTTGAAACCAGAGTGATCCTTGATATTTTATGTGAATAACATTGTTAGCGAATTCACTGAAATATTGGGCTTCAATGTACACCTTCAATCTGTTGTGCCAGATTTGATAAACTGTTTTGAGAAGACCAAAGGGTTTCATAATCTTCAGTAACACCATTTAATCTGTTCTAATGCAGGTTTCCAGATATCCTGCTGGAATATACAGCATTAGGGGCATGGTAGAAGAGGGGACAGATGCAACATTAATTTCTCGGAATGGTTGCATATCATGCAATCTAACTAATCCTCACAAAGGATCAAAGAAATACTAGTAGACATCAGGTTATTGTAGGCTCTTCTCAGACATTTGTAGCAAGATCATTTTATGACCCTGCATTCAGAAGGGCAAGGCAATTTCATCATTTGGTACTCTCACTGAACAGGGACTTACCAATACATTTACTCTTCAAGATAGGAAATTCAGCAATGCAACACTTTAGGAAAGCACCCAAACATACAATGACTATGTGGATATACCCAGTCCTGCAGTGCCATCCTATAATCTATCTGGACCATTAATCAATGTCTACATTGTGAACTGCTGCATTATGAGGATATCATGGATAACTCTAGTATTATCTACATTTATTTGAATCATTGTGCGTCCAGAGTGAGATAGCACCTGAACATTACTCAAGTGAAATCTCTTTCTGTTAATTAAAGAGCTGGGGTTTAAGCATTTTGTACTCCACAGTAAAGGGGGCACAATGGGGGCTAAATTGGATATACCCTGAAAAAAGGTGGGGCGATCATAATGCATGATTAACCCACACAGATTAATTGCAATGCAGGCAGCAGTACAATTGTACCCTGATTACTCATTTGAATGGCTGCATAATGGTCGTCTTGTAGATCAGTTGGTAGCATTCACTGCCTCTGAACCAGAGGTCTGGATGCAAGGACTTGTTAGCCATGGAAGAAATATTCAGACTGTGACTCAACACATTGATAATCAGCTCGCTGAGCCTTCCAATATTACCTCACCATTCCCCAAAGTGGGGAAGAGTGCATGAATATATCAGACAAGCAATCTACTTAATGTTAGCCTGCATTGCTTAAAGTCAGGCTGTATTTCTTAAATGGTGGTAGAAAATCTGACCTGGGAATCTGTGAAAGGAAGACAAGGAGCTCCTAATTTTCAGGCACTGCACTGGAGATCTTGTTGAAGGAGGTGGAATGGAGAGCGCTCAAATACTTTATCAAAAGATAATAGGAACAGTTAGTTGTGGAAGTCAATTGCAGGAAGAAATCTAGACACAGTACCCTGAAAGATTCAATTATCTCACATGAGTGGCAGAGGTTAGTGAGTGTACCATCAAATATCACATTCTGTCAAGCATACTAGTAGCCTCAGGCAAATCACTAATCCGCTACATATACCTATCAGCGATCTCTATCAATCAGGCCTCATATCCAACATTCATTAGCTTCTCTTCAGCCTATGAGTGAAGCACTGCTACAAACCTCACTCCTTACAACTCGTTGACAAAGCTACCTGTTCAACTAGGACAGGCACATCATCATGACACTGATTGCCATATTTCCCTATTTTCCTCTAAACACCCATTCAACGGGTAAGAAGGATGCCAGTAATGTCTAAAAAGGTATCAAGAAACTGGTGTTTGGCTGAATTGATACATCCACAATGCCATTCTACTAGATTTGTAGACAACTGTCACCATAGTCTTAAATCCTTTGCTGTTCCTTTGTTATATCTATAGTGTAGAAACTGCCTGATCATTCCCTTCGTTCCACTGCTCCAGTTTTTTTTTTACAAATTACTAATCCCTTTCCTTTTCCAATTTTCCTTTATCTTCCAAAGATCCTGTAGCCTGGATAATTTAACTCCCACTTGTCTCAGCTTCCATTCCCAGATTCTGTAGTGGCTACTAGTACTTAAACTTGAAGTTGAATTTGTGCTTCGATTCTTATGTTGTGTGTGTTTGTGTACAAAAATCTTGTTTAAACCTGTCTGCCTGCCTTGATCTGACACTCCCTAATTTACCACACTTTTCCTGCTGGCATTCTGTGCATTGTAATGCATATAATTTAACATATTTATATTTTTCACTTCTATCTTTTTTAATGCATATTTTATTGTTACTTCCTGTAATAATTTTTGTTCTTGGAGAATTCATACCAGCTTTACCAATTTCTATCTTCCAATTTTTGCTTTTGTTCCTTTCTTATCTCCAGGTTACTATTTTTTCCACCCGCACTCCTTCCCTGCCTTGCAACTCACTGTTATTGGTTTAATACTCTTTCCACAGTTGTATTTGTCTTTTCTGCTAAGATCTTAGTTCCAGTCCTTGAGTCTATATTATCAATGCACTTCTTCTTGTCTCAGTTCTGGTGTCAATGTCCCACAAACTGGGACTCTTTTTCTCATCCCACTCACTCAGCATACTCTCACTTTATGGATTTGTTTTTCCAATTAGAACATAGCCAGTGTCAGCCAGTGAACCATCTTTGAGGCCTGTCTTCTGAGCGTAGCACCAGGCCTCTGGGACACGCTGGGCTCGTCTTCCACCCTGGTCTCTCTTACATCATAATTTCTGACATGGACCATAAAGCTAGTGCTTCCCTCCTCCCTTTTTACATTCCTTTCTAATAACTTTGGAAAATCTAAGATTTAAAACATTTGAGAGGGATTAAAAATTTGACATTCAGTGCACTGAAAGCCTGTTGTATTGTAAAACAACAGTGCTTGAAAGGCGTTTTCAGAATTAATACCAGCCAGCCTCCTCCCTTCCAACAATGATCCACTGTACACGTCTTGGATTGCTGCGATCCTTACTCTGACACTGTGAGACATTCAATTATGACTGCAATGAACATGTGGTGTCCTCCTAGTTATCAAATCCCCTCTAACTACAATTTTTATATCCTAGTTTTGTCCCCACTCCCCACATTCAACCCTCACATCATCCCTCTGGACTGCATCCTGCTACATGATGCCTTGACTAACATTATGGTTAATATCCTTTTCACATCTGTCTTCCTTATTCTCATGCACCAAGCACATCCTACCTGTTAAGAACAGTTTCTGCAGTTACTCCTCTCATGTCTCTGCTAATTTTCCCTCATCCTTGTCAGCCACCTACTGTTTCACTTGAATAAACTCTCTATATTTCTTCCCTTAATTAATTGAAGGACAGAGCAGGCTCATAGGTCTGAACTACCTGCTTTTGATCCAAATTCCTATTCGTATTTGTCAGAGTATCTCCAACCTGGCTGAATAACTGAGATCGCAGCAATCCAAGACGTGTGCAGTGGATCATTGTTGGAAGGGAGGAGGCTGACTGGTATTAATTCTGAAAACGCCTTTCAAGCACTGTTGTTTTACAATACAACAGGCTTTCAGTGCACTGAATGTCAAACTTTTAATCCCTCTCAAATGTTTTAAATCTTAGATTTTCCAGAACTTTTGACTGCGCTCCTTAAATAAATAAAACTTAAACATTTACAATGGAGCTGATGAATGTAAAAAACAAGACTTATAGGCCAAATATCATTCCAACTTCTATCATATTGATTGTAACAAAACAAATATTTCTGACAAGTGCTTATACAGCAGAAAAACAAACATTGTTTTCATTTTTGTTCAATGCTTCCACATATAAGAAATCCTTCCTTGTACATCCAGAATCATTTACCAAAGCGGTTTATCTGAAATAGAGCACAAAGCATAATCTCATCTAGTTCATTGGGTGCCTTCTGGCTCATGGACTAATGTCATGTTGTGACCTTTAGTAAGCATTAGGATATTTACAGATAAATACATCCTGTGAATGTGCCAAGATGCTCTTAAATTACATAAACACAGTATCGTTCAAGAAGTTTAAAAAAAGTACAACTCCTTTAAGCAGTGATATTTTCAAGTTACATTCCTTTTGTGTAGGCTCACTGGGCTGCTTGTTCCAGTAACATTGCTTACACAATGGAAACAGCACATTATTATGTTATGCTCACCACACACACAGCTTAAAACTGAATTGTTTGTGTCTTCATTCTTAAAGGAAAAGAGAACCTCGCTTTTTTAAAAATAGTTTTTAAACACAATAAAGTATGCTGCTGAATGAACAAACCAGAAATAATTGCTTTTGCTGGGATTTCCTTTGAGGCTACTCTTTTCGTGTCACTGTCTGTGTGGTGGGACTCCCTATCTGTATATGTAAATCAGGCTTCTGGCACAGTTCCAATATAATTATGGTCAGCATGGGAGCAGCTCTGACCAATTTCCCAGAAAATGTATATTTATGAAGGAACCCTGTCTTTTTGAGTTAAAAAGCTATAGATCCAGAAGAATAGTGCATTACCAAGGTGGTCATCATAGATCTTGAAAGTCTCCAGTAAATGGATGTATTACTTACATGTTCAAACATATGTTGCACTATGGTTCACATAGTAACTCATCATCCCCAACAATAAACTTAAACAAAACAATAGTTCCTAAAACAGTTTGCAATTGACTTTAGTAATAGCAATAACTTTTCAGCCTCCCATGATTTGTTACTAAAAATCAGGACTTTAACTACTTTCTGCTGTTAGAAATCAGGAGATTCTAGTCTGGAAAAATCCAGAAAAGAATTTTCATTCTTCCCTTTGGCATATTTCTCTCCCTCACACTCATTTCTCCATTTCCATCTCACATTTCCTTCTATCAATGAAGAACAGTAGGGGAAAGAGATCACTAGTGGGAGAGGTCTGTAGGCCCCTTAACAGTAACTACAACATAGGACAAATTATGCAAGAAGAAATATTCTTCATCTCATTCAAGCCAATTCTATGTCCTGATTGCCTGAACCAAAGTAATCTGTAACTATTATACAAATGCCATCTTTGCTTAACAGTGCTACCCCTCCACCTTAATCAAACTTATTATTCTTCTTGAATGACACATACCCCTCAAAATTCAGAACCCAGTCCTTGCCATCATGCAGCTAGGTCTCCATAATGGCTATCAGGTCATATTTATTGACTTCAATATGCACTATCAGTTCATTAACTTTATTATGAATGCTATGCTCATTCCGATAGCCTTTAGTTTTGTCTCTTTGTTGCCTTTGTAACATCATGGATGGGATTTTCCAGCAGTGCTCTCCCTAAGACTGCAAAATCATGCTGAGATCAATGGACTTTTTCACAATCCATGCCCCCCCCCCACCTGTTCTGATTCCAGTGGTGAGTGGGACGGGGAAATTCCACCCCAAGACTTTGTGCATTCTCCTGTTTTTTCTCTCCCTGTTCCTTCCTATCATTCTCCCATCCTCATTTCCTATTTTATTATTTTCCTTTCTTATCATGTCTGTACTCTTTGATACCTGAAAGCTTTCCACATTTAATCCCTCGGCTCCTCTGTTTAATTTAAAACCCTCTCTCTATTTCCCTAATAATGTGGTTCACAAGAAACCGGTCCCAGCACAGATCTGATATAGATAGTCACACTTTTAGTTCATTTTCTAATGCAGCTCGCACTCTGTTCTTTCCTGTTTTCGCTCTTTCTGTTTCTTTTGAGTTACTTTCCCATCTGGCTGACTTTCAATCGAACATTAGCACCTGTTATTGTCCACCAAGGCAAGGGGCCCATTATAATGAAACATTGTGGAATTACAAGGGCAACTGAGAACGATTTTGGCTGGGATGACAGAAAGGCATTAGGCACGAACCGAAAGCCATCAGGACTAAATATCACAATAAATGCGATCCCGAAGAGAACAACACCACTAATAGAAGCAGCTTGTCAAACTAGTTGGGTCCATTTTTCATGATGCAGTGTCCAGTAATATTTATCGGTCATAAAACAGTTCAAGCGAAACATGGTATGATTGTGTTTTGAGGTCACCCAGGCTGCATAGGGATTTGGGGTAATTAATTAAATGGTGACTGCATCATGGGGTATTTTAATTTTCCAAACATTCAAAAGATGGTCCCTGTAGAACACGGGGAAGGACAGTAAAGATTTGTAAATATGACCGAACAAAACAACATACTCGTGAAAATGCTAGGAGTAATTAGACACCAGAGTTAGTAATGAACAGTTAGTAGTGGACAACATAATGACTACAACAGTGAGAGTTTGGCTGATGAACTAAATTAAAGTTATCTATAGTCGCAGATTTTATGGAATCCCTACAGTGCAGAAGGAAGCCATTTGGCCCATCAACTCTGCACCAACAACAATCCCATCCAGGCCCTATCCCCATAACCTCATGTATTAACCCATTAACACTAAGGGCCCGATTTTACCATTTTGATTCTAAGTACTGAATCTGGGCGCAATTCAGATCCAATTTGGAAAAGTGCTCTCAGGCTCCCCCATATGCACTTAGCCTGAAAATATGGGTCTGAATTACACTGTTTGGGGGGAGGGTGGGGGTGTGGGGTGCTTATCATGTCCAAAATGCTGCAGCTCTGATTGGAGCTTTGAACTGCGCATGCGTGGTGAAAAAAATTGAAAAAAAAACCGCGCCCCTGTCACAACTTTCCCTGGCTGCAAAAAGCTGATAAAGTGGCCTGGGAGCAAAAAGAGGGAGTGATATCCTTGACAGATATCACACCCCACTCACAACATAACTGTCTCCCTTACCCATCCACTACCCCCCCATGCTATCCAGACTGATTGTGACTCTCTGCCCCCGTTCCTGCCCACTGATCACCCGCAGAGTGGCAGTGGTTTCTCCCCCTCCCTCAACCAGAGATCTATCTGGTGTCCCTCCCCCCACCAGAGAATGATCAGGCTTCCCACTACCCCTCCCCAACCAACCAAAGAATGATCAGGCTTCCCTCCTCCCCCCCACCAGAGATACATCTGACCCGCCTCTCTCCCCCCCCCCCCCCAACCCCCACCAACAGAGAACGATCAGACCTCCCTCCTCCTTCCCTTTGCAGGGAATGATCTGGCCTGCCTCCCTCCACCATCCCTCACCAATCTGAGTCAGAGAGCTGTTAGAAGTTCTGAGCTTTATTAGAAGCTGTAGTGCACAAAACAGACCTTTGCCGAGCATGTCTGTTTCGTGCCAAATGTGGACACGCGAATGCGATGGTAAAGGGAGAAATGCTGGTAAAGTTGCGTGCGCAGCATGCAAATGCATTTAAATTGCCGTTGTACCTGTTTCGGGCGCTGTTCAGACTGTGGCCATTTTTGGGCCTTGGTAAAATGAGCATCTGTGCGGACGCAGGCGCAAATCGCGCTAATCGCCTCACTCCCGACTTTACCAAGTTTTTGGTTTTGTGCTCAGAAATGGCTACAATGCTATGGTAAAATTGGACCCTAAGGGTCAATTTAGCATGGCTAGTCCACCTAACCAGCACATCTTTGGAGTGTGGAAGGAAACCAGTGCATCCGGAGGAAACCCACACAGACATGGAGCGAACATACAAACTCCAAACAAACGGTGACCCAAGACTAGAATCGAACCTGGGTCCTTGGAGCTGTTAGACAGCAACGCTAACTATTATGCCACCATGCTGTCCCTCCCAGAAGGACCAGATGTGCAAACAAGGATTGTGTGATTTATGTGGAAGAATGGAACTAGAAGGGATAGCAGTAATGCTGAAAATCATTTTTATGTGATAGAAACCCACATAACCTCAAAAGAAGGGCACAGAATAAAACAAAGTGAGATTTGTGGATGTTTCATGCTTAAAAACAAACTTGCATTAAGCAGCAATATTTATGCAAGCATAACAAGTAGATTCAGGAAAAGGACAGGTATCAATCTAAAGCTAAAGACAAGAAAAGTTATCAGAATAGCTAAAGTGAGTTGAAAAGGAAGATAGTGGATATTTGTGGTAATACAGAAACATAGAGACAAGGAGCAGGAGGAGACCATTCAGCCCTTTGAACTTGCTCTGCCATTCATTATGATCATGGTTGATCATCAAACTCAATAGCCTGATCCCGCCTTCCTCCCATAATCCTTGATTCCCTTTGCCTCATGAGCAGTATCTAACTGCTTCTTGAAAACATACAATGTTTTGGCCTCAACAACTTTCTGTGATAAATTCCACAGGCTGACCATGTTCTGGGTGAAGAAATGACCCTAACCTCTGTCCTAAACAGTCTACCCTATATCTCAAATTGTGACCCCTGGTTTTGGATACCTCTACCATTAGGAGCATCTTTTTCGCATCTACCCTGTCCAATCCTGTTAAATTTTCTGAGCTTCTATGCAATCTCTCCTCATTCTTCTGAACTCCAGAGAATACAATCCTAACTGACTCAATCTCTCCTCATATGTCAATCCTGCTATCCCGGAAATCAGTCTGGCGAATCTTCTTTGCACTCCCTCTGGAGCAAGAAGATCCTTCCTCAGATAAGGAGACTAAAACTGCTCACAATATTCCAGGTGTGGCCTCACCAAAGCCCTATACAATTGCATCAATTCATCCCTGCTTCTGTACTCAAATCCTCTCACTATGCTAACATACCATTTGCCTTTTTTATTGCCTGCATACTTACCTTCAGCGACTGATAGACGAGGACATCCAGATCTCATTGACATTTCTCTCTTCTAATTTATGACCATTCAGAGAGTAATCTGCTTTCCTGTTTTTGCTACGAAAGTAGATAACCTCACCTTTATCTGCATTATACTGTTTCTGCCATTTATTTGCCCATTCACTCAGCTTGTCCAAATTACACTGAAGGATGGCTACATCCTCCTCATAGCTCACCCTCCTACCGACTTTTGTATCACAATAGCAAGGTTACTTTCTGTGATGTTAATGGAGGGCTATTAAAAATTTGTAGTACTGTTGAAGAAGTACACCAAATTACATAGAATGTACAGTGTAGCCCAATGGGTTATACCACTGGTCTATGCCATTATGCCCCAACAGAAAACGCCTCAATTAAGATTTGTGTGGTTTGCTGAAATGTGGTAGAAATATGAAACAGCTACTTTATTCTCTATTAATTGAGTCAGTGATGGTCACAATAGTTTGATTCAGCAGCAGACCACATTCTCCAACCAGCCCAGCTGCATTGCTGGCTTGGTGCCTGGAAGAGTGAGTTCCAGTGACAGCATCAGCTGTTGAGATACCACAAACACTTTTCTGCTTTGTAAAGGTCAGTCCTTTCCAATACCCTGTAATTGTCTATAATTTTTCTGTAAATCTCTGTTCATGTGCCTGTTTATTTTGCTGGAAATGTTTGTTAATGAAAGTATACCAAGGTAAGCGTGGAAATGATAAATCATGAATAATGTTTGTGATGTAGTAAGGAAAGAAGGAACAGCTTAGAATTAGCAATTTATTGAGAGTTATGTACCCAAAAACCAAAGTTGGAAGTTGCATCCAAATAGGATTTCAGGCCTCACCTTCATCATTCTGCAAGCTGGACTGGATGCCTCGGTACAGATCGCCAATTGGAACCTTCTTAAAATAGGCCCATTTCAACTCTGGGCCAACTTCAGGTAAGATTTGAGGAATGGAGATATGAGCTGGAAGAGACAAGAATAGACCACCATGATTCACAGTGTGGCTTCAAATCCGAGAAGAATTGTCCTGATCCTCTTAGCTCTATAGTAAGGTAAGTGCGAAAAAAAAGCTGATCTCTTTATTGGCCACTAGTTAGGATGTCTACACTAGTTAGGACACAATAGGCTTGCTAAAACTGAATGATGCATGTAAAGGGCATGCCCTGCCCATTTCTTGCTGAGGTTGGCATTGGTGGAGGGCTTCTTAATCTAGATCTTGGTGAGCAAAAATCCAGAGCATTGATCTGTCCAGAATTTGTTCCACTCCTTACACAGTAAATGAAGTGGAAATCCAAAAATATTTTGCTAGCATACAGAGGTGTTCTCCTCAAGTTAAGGTTCTCATAGGACAAGTTATTATGCAAAAGTGGATACACATTCCTTTCCTCATCAATGTCTGAATGAAGTACACAAAAAAAACTTTATTTGTCCTATTCATCTCACTTCTACCTCAGTAAAGCCTCTACATCAGGCTCTATCTCATTTACTTTGTTAAATTACTTATCAAAAACACTTTCTGAACCCAAAAAGGAGCCAAATGAAATTTCCATTATCTGATAAAGGCAAATTACTGCAACAAAATCTGGAATTTGCAATAAAAACAGAAAATGCTGGAAAATCTTACGTGGGCTGACAGCATCTGTGGAGACAGAATAGAGCTAATGTTTCCAGCCTGGATCTAAAGGTCATCCAGGCTTGAGATGTTGGCTTATTGTCTCTCCACAGATGCTGTCAGACTGGCTGAGATTTTCCAGTATTTTCTGTTTTTGTTCCCATTATCTGATCCTGGTGAGGCGTCACTCACATGTCACAAGAACCACCCAACATTCCACATCATCTCCTTCGTCCTCAATCCAGATCCTGCGGATTTTTCTTTCTCTTCATGTTCCTGAAGTCATTGGTTTGGCAGGGTACAGCAAATGCTGGAGGAGTGCACATCCCAATTATCCGAGTCAGCGACAGACAAGGTAATCAGATACCCGATTGAGACCAGCCTACAACGATCCACAACACATTCTCCAGTCAGTTGGTTCACCAGTTCAACAAAGCAAGGAGAAAATCTGCTCCTAGGAGTTAAGGCTGGTTGTGCCTACCTCCAGGTTACACTACACACCAGGGGCTCAATGGGCAGGGAAGCCTTTGTAATGGAGAAATTACTAATGCTATTTTGCATTTTAATTTGGTTAGATGATAACAATAGCCCTGTATTATTTTGAGGTTCACTGGTCTTTATTTTTTTCCTACCTGCATCATGTTTTCTGAATCTAGGTGACAGCCTTTGTCCTTACATTGGGAAAACTAAAATCCTAGAGTACATAGGCAAAAATGGTTTCAGTGTGCATTTTTACCTTTCCTTTTTATCTCTCACTCCATAAGTTTTGTCCCTAGTATAAAGATATTGTGGGAAAATAATTCCTGGTAAATTCTTAGGTGGACAAGTCATATTATTTTAAAAACTATTCAACCAACACAGACATGATGGGCCAAATACGCCCTTCTCTATTATAACCATTCTATAATTTAATAACTATGATTTTTAATAAATCTAATTAGATTTCTAATTTTTTTGCATCTTTTTTCTCCCCTATATCACTAGTGCACTTCCTAAACCCCACCTTTCTTCAGTGAGTAACATGTGCTCAAGTCCGGCTCAGAGCTGCAAGGAATTAAAACAGGACAGACAAATGGGTGGCATAGTAGCACAATGGTCAGCATTGCTGCCTTACAGTGCCAGGGACCTGTGTTCAATTCCTGGCTTGGATCACTGTCTGTGTGGAGCTTGCATGTTCTCCCCATGTTTGCATGCATTTCCTCCCACAGTCTGAAAGACACGCTGGTTGGGTATATTGGCCATGCTAAATTCTCTCTCTCTGTGTACCCAAATAGGCATTGGAGTGTGGCAACTGGGGAATTTTCATGTAACTTCATTGCAGTGTTAATGTAAGCCTACTTGTGACTAATAAATAAAATTTTCAAGATATTCCATCACACCCTTTGCAGTAACAGATATATTTTTTAATTGCAGCAATAGGCTATTATAAAAAGGTAAGAGTAACTATTCTGAATTTGCCAAGGTGATGGTGGGGTTGCTGTATGCAATAATCTAAAACTTTTTTTTATTTCTATGTTATAATGTTATTGAACGTTTGTTAAACAACAACTATAGTTAGAATATAAAGAGTCAACAGGGGCATTGTTAGATAGATGCCAGGTTTTATGAGTGCAGCAAGGCACAGACTGAAAATATGGCACCAGCCAATAGTTAAGTCAACAGCTCATTATGTTCTATTTCTGATCATGGTTCATAATTTTAGGATTTTTCTTGCATGCTTTTTAAGGAAAAAGTTCTTTAAAGAAAGAATCTATTGGAATGAATCATAATGTTGCTATTAAAATCAAGAATCTTTTTAAAATTGCCCTGTATTCATTTTAGTGGCTCATCAATCTCCATTCCCCTGGAAATATCCCAACAACATTGTCGTTGCATAATTCTCGATCGTTCAATCCATCTGCAACAGGCAATTACAATGTTCTCTTTGCCAAAGTCCTGAATTAAAGGTCACTGCAAAATAAAAATACTCCACAACAACTTGATCCACCTACACTGCCAATAGTATGTACAGAAGCTATATTCCTTTAGTGCCAGTCTTGCTGATACCACTGTGTGGTCTAGCATTCCTGTGTAATGCCATTCCAATGGATGCAGTAGGGGGCAAATTGCACAAAGCATTGCACAAAAACCTTATACAGTTCTGGAACTCAAGGGCCTGATTTTGAACTGCACCACCTCATCACAATTGACTGCAATCTGAGCAGCTGAAAGTCAACGAAAAGGACACAGGCAGGGGTAGAAGCATCAATCATAGAATCCCTACAGTGCAGAAGGAGGCCATTCAGCCCATCAAGTCTGCACTGACCACAATTCCATACAAGCTCTATCCCCACAACCCCATGCATTTACCTTAACTAGTCGTCCTGATACTAAGGGGCAATTTAGCATGCTCAATCCACCTAACCTGCACATCTTTGGACTGTAGGAGGAAAGCAGAGCATCTGGAGGAAACCCATACAGACACAAGGAGAACGTGCAAACTCCATACAGACAGTGACCTAAGCCTGGAATTGAACCTGGGTCCCTGGTGCTGAGAGGCAACAATGCTAATCATTGTGCCACTGTGCTGCCCTTTAAAAGGTGCCCAATAGCTGTCCCTGGCACACATTTCGGATTTTAATCCTTCGTGAGAGAGAAATTCCAAACCTCTGGTGATCGCCTCCTTCTGATGTCATGGTCACCATGACCACCATTACAATTCACGCAGAAAAATAATAGAATGGATAGAATTTTTTATATTCATTTGTGAGCCATGGGTGCTGCTGGCTGGCCATCATTTATTCCCACTTCCACTCACCTGATGAAGGAGCAGCGTTCTGAAAGCTTGTGGCTTGTGCTACCAAACAAACCTGTTGGAATTTAACCCGCTGTTGTGAGACTTCTTACAGCATTTACTGCCCATCCCTAGTTGCCTATGGGTAGTTGAGAGTCAACCACACTGTTATGGGGCTGAGGTCGCAAGTAGACCAGACCAGGAATGTTGTGCTCTTGGAGAGAAGACATCAGGGGTGTACACTGCAGAGCCAGTGCCATTTCCCCTCTCAATTCATAGTAAACTGCTGGGGCTCAGAAATGGCTGCCCTCTGTAGTAAACTGCAAGCTCCTTTGTGCACTTGTATCTGCAACCCTGATAGCCTGCATGGAGCAGTACCAACATGACGGTATATATAAATCTTTACTGGATTTGTTTTTTAAAGACTACATTTTATAAAATAAATGAAACTGGGACTCAAGATAGCTCCTCAGTGTAATGCAGTGCAATGGGTGGTATAGTAGCACAATGGTTAGCAATGCTGCTTCACAGCTCCAGTGACCAGGGTTCCCAGCTTGGGTTACTGTCAGTGTGGAATTTGCACATTGCCTGCATCAGTTTCCTCCCACAGTCCAAAGATGTGCGGGTTAGGTGGATTGGCCATGCTAAAATTGTCCCTTACTATGCTGAATGTGTAGGTTAGAGAAATTAGCGGATAAATATGTAGGAATATGGGAGTAGGGCCTGGGGCAGATTATGGTCAGTGCAGACTCGATGGGCCAAATGGCCTCTTTCTGTATGTAGGGTTTCTGTATTTCAGATAGTTTTGTGGATTAAACTGATTTATCTCTCAGGAAAACAAGGAGGTCACAAATTTTTTTTTGATATTGAGTTGTAGTGGCTTCTTCCAGGAGATAAGTAAAATTCCTTTGACGTACTTATTGCAAAGATGAAAATTTGCTGTGTCAAATCTAAAGGCACAGCTCATCTAAAAATTCACAAGTTGGAGAGGATATCAGGCTGGTAATAAAAACACTAAGGTGCAACATTGATGTGAGGTCACATGATAAGCAGCCATCTCACATACTGGGGCTCATATTACCAGAAATATTCAAACCGTTTTTTAAAGATAATTTCAGAGATGCTGACAGAATTCTGAAGGCAAAATAAAAGAGGAAGTGAGAGAGAGAAAGGGCCTGACAGGCGAATACATGAATTGCTGCACCCAGTTAAGCAGCACATTAGCTGCTTACAATATATTTCAAGAGAAACTAAGCCTCTCTTCCCCTATCACCTTTAACCATTCCATCTTCAAGCCTACCTGTGAAAATAGCTTCTGGGCAGATCAACTCTGGGAACTGTCACATCTACTGAAAAATATTTACATTTTTTTCAGACCTTCACTTTAGCTAAAGTAACAACCTGTTTACAAGCAATTAAACCTTCACTGAGTCAGAGATTGCCTTAAATGCCATTCTTATCATTGTTATTTAACCTTCAACTTTCATTGCTGTATTAATGTAAGCTTTACTTGTGTCTAATAAATAAACTTATAAAAAAATCTTGTGGTAGCATGACCCCTTTAATGCAGAGAAGAAGGAAGGGTTCCATGAAGGCCACATAGACAGGCCAGACCTTATGGAGTATTGGGGTGGGAAGCTGAACTAATGGCATGTGAGGGCACACACTCTGTAGCAGCCTGTGAAATAGAATGACTGAAAGGAAATCAATTGCAGAGAGTGTCAGACCAGGGGAGCAGGCACAGCAAAACAACATAGAGACTGACATAAAAATTGGCCTAAAAGCAAGATATGCTGAGATTACCTCAGCCCAAAACATCTGCTTCGAGACAGGCTGTTTGCAAGATTCAAGTTAGACACTTGAAAACCAGAGATACACCAGGACATTTAACATGTGTAAAAGGACACATTTACTAAGTAACAAATCACCAAGATATACATGGGACAGATATGCATCAGTCAAAAAAAGATTTGATGAATATTAGAAATTGAAACTAGACACCTAGCACGTAAACACAAAGGATCCACCATTGAAACTCACTAAAACACATTAGAACCCACCAACAACGATGTGAAACTAATCTGATCTCAGCGCTGATAGGTCAAATCCTCGAAAGATTCCAGAAGGTAGCCAGTCAGGTATAAAAAACCTATGCCAGCAGCGTTTGAGAGAACCCACCTCTCCAATTGCAGAAATGTGTCAGGACATGGCAATGACAAGAGCAACTCACCTCCAGACCAGAGAGAGAGTGAAAGTGAGAATGAGAGGGAGAATGAGAGGGAGAGGGAGACTGAGAAGGAGAGTGAGCATGAGAGTGAGAGTGACAGGAAGATCGAGAAGGAGAGGGAATGGGAGAGGAAAAGGGAGAGAAAGAGTGAGAAGGACAGACTTGAGAGTTCAACATACTGATGGAATCACAAGGATCTGAGGTAGTATACTAATTTCTAAAAATTCAATTAGCTAGAGAGAGAGAATTGTTAAAGTTGTAAAAATTAGGTCTTTTACTGTTTGGAATAAAGTTGCGACTTGATTATTTATTATTGGTTAATACGTATAGTTCTTTTGCCTGATATATGTAGAGGTGTTTGCGTAAAATCCATTATACACAATGCTGGTTGAGTGAATCTGCAGGATATTAGAAATACCTTGGACAACAATCCTGGGTCAGAGGAGGATTTGCAGTTGGAACCAGGGAGTAATGGACGGTCTCATAGTTATTCTGTTGGACCTTATATGCATATATAGTTAGTTGTTGCTTTATCAATAAAGCCTCATTGAATCTCCCTTAATTAATTACTCTGGCAATGTGGAAAGCTTTCCAAGTCCTTGAGGATTGCAGTGCACAGCTTGAGGGGGAGCGTTGGAAAGAAAGGGACATATTAAAATGCCTTTGATCTGGAAATTAGAACATTTTGACTCCAAAGTAAAAAAAAACCTCGGGGCAGTACATGAGTAGCACAGTGGCATAATCATTAGTACTGTTGCCTTAATCAGAAGTTTAAAATCACCCGATGCTCCAGAACCAGAGGGGCAATCTTATGAAAATAATTCTAAGTCCAGAAGAAGCATGAAAATGGCAGAGTTTCTGAACCATTTTTTGGGTGAGACCAAATCTGTGATCTTATGCACTTAGAACAAAAAAACTTCTCAAAATCCATTCATCGCCAGTAGGGGATGGTGTAGGTCTTAAATTGCCCAAATGCTGGCTGAGAGCAGACAGACCTGTTATTCAACGTCTGCCTCTCTCATACAGGCACCATGGCCTAAAGGGGGCCTCGCTCCCAGCTACTTCAGGGAGTAGTCTATCATGACGCCCCCCACCTCGCCTCCTTCCTAGCCCCAACCTAGACCAATCTACCCCCGAGCCCCTCTCTGTCTGGACTGATCTACATGGTGCTGAGTGAAGCTTTCATAGTACTTTGCACTATGTGCAAAGAAAACACACAAGAGAAAGAGCTGCGCCCTTCCCACAGGGTTGTACCTGGTGGTCTCTTATCCTTCCTCCTCCTCCTTTCTGGTGTGCGTGCACCAACCTCTCCTCCTGGACCTTCTGCACGTGCTCCAATCTCTGACCGCTCGTGGTGTTTGGCTTTCATTGCCTCTGTATATGAGGGGCCTTACATATCTTTATTTTGCTCCTTCACACAAATCACTGCAGGACCTTCTCCAGCACAAAGTTATTCCTAGCCCCTGGGTGCACAAGTCAGTCGGGGCAAAAATAATTAGAGTGGACACAGTCACCGCTATCAGGGATGATTTTTAGTCAGTTTGACTATTCTGTTGTGGTAACAAGCTGGGCCAAGGGATTTGTCAATGCATTTATATCAGATTGAGTGAAGCTGTGTGTTCACATAGATGCAGCACACAGACAAGATTTCTACTGGCCTGTCGAAAACTCGAGAGGCTGATCAGTAAAACCTTCCTGGTGCAGTCACCTGCATCTGACTGGTGCAACTCATTAGCAGCACAGTGGCACAGTGGTTAACACTGTTGCTTCATAGTGCCAGGGACCCAGGTTTGATTCCCGGCTTGGATCACTTGTCTGTTTGGAGTATGTACATTTTCCCAGTGTCTGCTTGGGTTTACTCCAGGTGTTCCGGTTTCCTCCCATACTCCAAAGATGTGTGGGTTAGGTGCACTGGCCATGATAAATTTCTCCATAGTGCTCCTGGATGAGTAAGTTGGAAGGTTAGCAGGGTAAATATGTGGGGTTAGGAAGATAGGGCGTGGGTGGGATTATTACCAGTATAGACTCAATGGGCCAAATGATCTCTTTCTGCACTGTAGGGATTCTATGATTCTATTAGTGTTTGTTTTCCAGATAATCAGGAGCAAAAATTAAACATGGGGGCAGGATTTTCTCGCCTCCCAGCTGTGTGTTTCCTGCTGGCAAGAGGTGGAACACAGTTTACTAACAACAGGATTCTCTAATCCTGCCTCGATCAATGGGAATTCCCATTGTCACCTCACATCAGCAGGAAACGTGCAGAGAATTCTGCCGTTAACAAACTTCATGCCACCCTCGCTGGCAGGAAACACACTGGGTGGCCGGAGAATCCTACCCCATGTGTTTATTTTTTAGTTGTGGAAAACAAACATTAATAGAATCATAGAATCTCTCCAATGCAGGAAGAGGCCATCGAATCTGGACTGACAACAATCCCACCCAGGCTCTATTCCTGAAATATAGGATGTGAAAAACAACTGTAACCTTCAAATGGAGTTGATTAAGGTTTCAATAGCAGAACACAAACAGTCCCCATTTCAAAATCAGTCATTCAGACTTAATTTTGTGTTTTCATTATGAATTCTGTATTCATATCTCTGAAGGAGAATTTCTTTGTAGCTGTGTGGTGCTGTGTGTTTGTACTCTGCTGCTGGGGCTACTGCAGACAGAGTTTCCACAAGTTCCCGCACTGAAACCTATCACGCAAAGAAATAATAAAGCATGTGCCCAGCCTGAAATTCCATCTTCAAAGCACCAATAAAAATTCCAGTATGCCTGTAACACAATGGAATTTGATCGTGGAATCCATACAGTGCCGAAGGAGGACATTCAGTTCATCGAGTCTGTGCCAACACAATCCTACACAGGTCCTATCCCCCATAATTCCGTGCATTTATCCGGCTAATCTCCCTGACACTAAGGGGCAATTTTAGCATGGCCAATCAACCTAACCTGCACATCTTTGGACTGCAGGAGGAAACTGAAACACCCAGAGGAAACTCATGCAGACATTGGGAGAATGTGCAAACTCCATACAGACAGTGACCTAAGCTGAGAATTGAATCCAGGTCCCTGGCGCTGTAAAGCAGCAGTGCTAACCACTGCGCCTCCCCTGTATTCTGTAATGTATTTTGTCACTATAATTCACTATACGCGATGTTCTATGGGTGGGGGGGAGATCAGGATATTGAATTTGATGATCAGCCGTAATCATAATAAAAGGTAGAGCAGGCTTGAAGGGCCGAATGGCCTACACCTGCTTCTAATTTCTATGTTATCCCTTACGAAACACCCTCAATGCTAAAACATTGTCACTGACTCTTTGTGAGCTGCTGCTTGAGTGAAAAGAAAGCTGAAGTTTGCACTAATTGTTTACCTGCTTATATCACTATCAGTCATACCCAAACCAATAAAATAAACATGCACATTTTTCAGTATTTTGCCCTGATCAATGATGAGAAATATTTTAAGATTAAGTTGATTTATTAGTGTCACAAGTAGGCTTACATTAACACGGCAATGAAGTTACTGTGAGAGTCCCCTAGTCGCCACACTCAAGTGCCTGTTCGGATACATCGAGGGAGAAGTTAGCACGTCCAATGCACCGAACCAGCACATCTTTTGGACTGTGGGAGGAAACTGGAGCACTCAGAGGAAACGTACGCAGGAGAACATGCAGACTCCTCACAGACAGTGTGGGAATTGAATCCTGGGGGGGATTCCCTGGCACTGAGGCAGCAGTGCTAATCACTGTGCCTTACTGTTTTGTTACTTCTCTTTAAGTACTTTCACATTATAAGTGTCTCAGATTTGAAGAAGGCAATGCTGTAGTCATTAGAAAATTAAATAAAGGTCAGTTGTACAATCTCTCAATCCCATCCAGCATCAATTTCTGACCTGGGAACATAAACCTTCTCAGAGTGCCACCTGGTGGCAGAGTTATGCAATGGCGAGCTGTTCGTTACATTTACATTTCTGCCCCAGGCTGATCTTGAGTCTCCAATAAGATCCAAATCAATTCCCCTTTCTTACCCTATCCCTATATCCCTTGATGTACTTAATGCCCAGAAATCTATCGATCTCAATCTTAAGTAAGCTGAATGACCGAGCAAGCACAACTCCCTGGGACAGAGCACTCAGAAGTTTCATAAATCTTTGAAAGAAGAAATTCCTTCTCATCTGAGTCCAAAGTGTCTGTCTCCTCATCCTGGGACTATGATCTGTCAGTTCTTGACTCTACAGGAGAAAAAGCCTCTTAGCACCAGCCCTGAAAAGCCCTCTAATATTATGCATGGGATCACCGCTTGTTCTTCTAAACGCCAAGGATGATAGGCCCAATTCATTCTATTTATTGTCATAGGAACCCTTTTCAACCCTGGGCTTAATATATAGAACCACCCCCTCGACTCAGGAATCAATCTACTGAGTCTTTGTTGCCACCCTCCCACTCTCCCCAGCTTGCCCTGCCACCCCTGCCACTGCCCCAGCAAGTGTAATATTTCTTTTGGAAATCAAAAGTGTACATTGTTTTCAAGCTGTGTTCTCACCAAAGTTTTGTATAACTACAGTAAGACTTCTTTACCCTTATATGTCAACTTCTTGCAATAAAGTCTAACATGCCATCTGCCTTTTTAATCGCTTGACGTATCTTATTAATTCTGATTTATGTGTAAGAACAGTCAAACCCGTCTGAATGACATTTACTGGTCACTTACCTTTTGAAAATATTCTGCTGTTCTATTCTTCTGATTAAGGCAGATAATTACACTTCCCTTCGTTATATGCCTTTTAACCCAATTACGTAATTGATCTATGCCCCTTTCACTTTGCATCTTCCTTATTGGTTACTCTCCTATCTTGCTTTGTATTGTCAGCAAACTTGGTTATATTGCACCTGGTCCCTTTATTCAATTCGTTGATGTAAATTGTAAATAGCTAAGACCCAAGAACTGATCCTTGTGGTTTCTCCATTATTTGCAACGTGCCAAACTGAAAATGTCTTGCTTACTCCTACTTTGATTTCTGTCCACTAACTCATTCTCAATCCCAAGCTTTTATATTACTGCTAATCTCATGAGCCGTGATCTGATGCAACAATCTCATTACTAATGAAAGCCTTTAGAAAATCTAAATCCACTGATTTTTCACTAATCCACCTGTCAGATACCATATCAAAAGACCTTTCACACTTAGTTTCCTTAAAGTCATCAGCTGAACTCAGGGAAGACTGGATTAGAGAAGACATTGTGCAACACATATTGAAAAGTCTATATTCTCAAAAGGCCAGAAATGATTACTGGAGATATCAGCTGATAAGTGTTTAATATCTGTCTGCTATTTCTCCGGTCATGAGATTTTAAGTTTAAAGTTTATTTACTAGTATCACAAGTAGGCTTGCATTAACACTGCAATGAAGTTACTGTGAAAGTCCCCTCGTTGCCACACTCTGGTACCTGTTTGGATACACTGAGGAAGAATTTAACATGGCCAATGCACCTAACCAATGTATTTTTCAGACCATGGGAGAAAACTGGAGCATGTGGCCGAAACCCACACAGACACAGGGAGAACATGCAGACATCACACAGACAGTGACTCAACTGCAAATCAAAACTGAGTCTCTGCTGCTGTGAGGCAGCAGAGCTAATCACTGTGCCATCATGCCGCCCACTAATAATATCATTCACCACCTTGTGAAGGAAGGAGCAAAACAGTGTGAGGGAGAAAATAGTCTCAGTGGTGGCAAAAATCAGGCAATATCAGATTGGTGCTAACTGCGGTGTGTTAAGAACCAGATCAGAAATTTCAAGTATTTTATGAAACTAGCTCACATCTTAACTTTTATATTTGATTTTGGCCTTAAAGTGTGCATAAGGTGTCTCACTCCAGGTATGATTCAAGCAACCCACTAGAAAGCTTTTACCCAAACAAACTTTTTATTTCATATCACGTTTAGAATGCAACAGAAAGAATTAGTCTAATTTTTACCAATTAAATTGTTTAAATATGACAAAGTATAATTCTTAACAACCAACTACCTCTATTGTTCCAATTTAGCAGTATCCTCCATAGACATGAATCCCTTCCTTAGAACCAGTTAGCACAGAACCAAAGATGCTTACATGGGTAATAGAGTTCTGACCTTTCAACATCTTGGGAGAGTGATCTGGACAAACACTTGTGTTTTAATTTTCATGGTAACTAACATGGTAGAATTTAGAATTCTATTTGAGAGTGAAAAATTAGATTGGAAACAACTGTGCAAAGCTTAAATAAGGGTAATTGCAAAGAAATGAGGGTAGAGTTGGTTTGAGTGGACTAGAAAGGAGTGTGGCAGGAAAGGCAGTTGATCAACAATGTCGAACTTTTATGAAAATAGTTGAAAACCCACAATAAAGGTATATCCCAGAGAGGAAGAAAGATTCTAGGAGGGAGCTAAATCAATGGTTAACCAAGGAAGTTACAGCTATTACATTTGTGGCAAAGATTAGTGGTAAGCCAGCGGATTGAGAAAGTTTTAAAAAGCAACAAAAGATGACCCAAAAATAATCAAGAGGAAGAAGAAAACTGTGAAGGTAGGCTAGCAAATAATATAAAAATGGACACAAAGAGCTTCCCTAAATATGTAAAAAACAAAGAGAGAAACCAAAATGGACACAGGTCCTTTGGAGTCCTAAACTGGGGAAATAATGATGGATAACCAGGAAATGGCAGAAGAGTTAAATAAATACTTTATATCAGTCCTCATGGGAGAGGCACTAATCAGTGGGAAGTGGGACGTGAGTAAATAAATACAATAACTATTCTTCGGGAAAAGCACTAAGGAAACTGAATGGGCTAAAGGCTGAAGTCCCCTGATGAGTTGCATCCTAGAATTTTAAAGAAAGTAGCTACAGAGATAATGGATATGCAATCCATTCTAAGAACTGTGCCACCGTGTCTTTAGATCTAAGTTTAATTCCCGATTTGGGTCTGTGTGGAGTTTGCACTTTCTCCCCGTGTCTGTGGGGGTTTCCTCTGGGTGCTCCAGTTTCCATCCAGACTCTAAAGATGTTCTCCCTGTGTCTGTGTGGGTTTTGGCCACGTGCTCCAATTTTCTCCCATGGTCTGAAAAATACACTGGTTAGGTGCATTGGCCATGTTAAATTCTCCCTCATTGTATCCAAACAGGTACCAGAGTGTGGCAAAAAGGGGATTTTCACAGTAACTTCATTGCAGTGTTAGGTGGATTGGCCATGCTAAATTGTGCCTTAGTGTCAGGGGGATAAGGAAGGTAAATACATGGGGTTACAGGGGTGGGACCTGGATGGGTGCACACTCGATGGGCCAAATGTCCTCCTTTTGCATTGTAGGTTCTATAAAAATGTAATATCAGAGCTTTTAGAAATGCATAATATAATCATATTCAGCATGGCTACATGAAAGGGAAATCATGCCTGACAAATCCACTAGAAATCCTTGAGGTAGTAATCAGTGGGATAAATATAGGGAACCAGTAGGTGTAATATATTTGGATTTCCAAAACAATTTGGTAAGGTACTGTACAAAAGGTTGTTGAATAGGATAAGAACCCATGGTATTGGGATAGTATATTAGCATGAACAGAGGATTGGCTAACCAATAGAAGGCAGACAGTTGGGATAAGAAGGATATTTTCACTATTGCAACTTGTAACTAATAGAGTGTCACAGGGATCAGTGATTGGGCCACAATTATTTACAATATATATTAATGATATGGACGAGAGAAATGAATGTACTATTGCCAAGTTTGTGGATGATACAGAAATAGGTGGGTAGGTAAGTGCTAATGATGACACAAAGACAGCAATTTTGTGCCTCTGTTCACCTTGAGCTGGCAAGTTTTCATTTCAGAATCTCCCCTCTGTTCCTTGTCAGTGACATAATGAGGTTCTATCCAGTAGTTTCAGGAACTTCGTTTCAATAAATTAAAATAGAATTAAAAGGCTTCTCTGCTATAAGACGCCTCCCTTGCCAGACCCCCCCATCCATTGGAATACTCCCTTCATTGGCGTGACATCACACTGACAAGCTTTCCGATTGCTTTTGCAAAAGGGAAACAGGTGAAGGGAACCTGCTGGGGGCTATATAAGTAAGTAAGACACTGCCCAGGCAGTGTTCGGCCAGTGCCCAGACACTTACCCTGTCTCAGTATCATGGGACCCCCTCTGGAAAGCTCTGATGTGGGAAGTTACCCTTCTGCATGTTGCGGCCATTCCCACTATATGTGGGAGGAGGGTTTCCCTTGTGTGTGGGATAGCGGGTAGCTCTTATCCATGGGATAGGTGTATTTTTTAAAATCGCAGATCTGCACGCCTTTTGAAAAGACCATCCCAATATCTGTACAGCATCAACACCAGCTCTACTAGGAGCCACCCCACCGGACTGGTGGTATGGGCCACACTGGGAGATTGCTGCTGTACACTGGAAAAGTGCTGCAAAATGTGGTGAGAAAAGCTGGCTCTAACAAATAACAAAAAACAGAAAATTCTGCCCCAAGTATCTTCTCAGGGATATAGACAGGTTAAGTAAATGGCAAAAAATTACCAGATGTAATTTAATGCAGGAAAATGTGAAGTAATACACTTTGATAGGAAGAATAAAGGAGCTGAACATTATTTAAATAGAGGAAGTCTATAGAAAGCTGCAGTACAAAAGGTCCACAAAAACTAGCCTGTAAGTTCAGCAGGGCAAATAGAATATTGGCCTTTATTTCAAAGGGAATGGAGTAAAAATAGAGTAAAAATAAAGTCTTGCTAAAACTATACAATGCATTAGTTAGGCCCCACCTGGAATACTGTGAACAGTTTTGGTCTCCTTATCTAAGGAAAGATATATTGGCATTGGAGGCAATCCAGAAAAACTTCACCAGGTTGATCCCAGGTATGGAGGGATTTTCTTATGAGGAGAAATTGAGTAAGCTTGGCCTGTCCTCATTGGAGGTTAAAGGAATGAGAGGTGACCTTATGAAGACAGATAGGCTTCGGAGGGGGCTTGACAGGGTAGATGCTGAGAGCTTATTTCCCTTTGTGGGAGAGTTTAGGACCTCTAAGTAAGGCAGACATGAGGAGAAATTTCTCTCAGAGACGGCAGTGAACTTGTGGATCTTTTTTTACAGCAGAGGGATGCAGAGGCTGGATCGTTAATGATGTTCAAGGCTGAGATTGACAGATTTTTAATCAGTAAGGGAATCAAGGGCAATGGGGATAAAGTGGGAAAGTGGAGTTGAGGATTATCATACTAAACCAGTCATAATTTCATTGAATGGTGGAGCAGAATTGATGGACCCAATGGCCTACTTCTGCTCTTACATTTTATGGTCTTGAAGACCTCTGGCTCTGATGACTCCCACCCCCCCACCCAGTTTGGCACAGAGAAGCCATCTCCATTGAACTGGCTGCTCTGCACACGGCAGAAGGCTGCTCTGCAAAACTGCTCCATCTCAGATGGTTGAAGTGTTAATTTGTAAATGTACTGGCTGTATTCTCAACTCCAATGCCCTGTTCAGTAATAAAAACAGTGAACAGTCATGGGCCTGGGCCCAATATTTGGAGGGTTCCACGAATAACATGACATCCATTAAATGCAACCTTTTGTCTGTGGGATTGCTGTTAATTCCTAATTCTTAAATAGAAATGATTGAAGGCCCTGCCAATGAAGACACAGCTGAGGGAATGAATAATGCAAAAGAGGTCACAGCCAAACTGCAAAAGGAACAACTTGGCAAGCTGGGTTGGAAGTGCTCATATTGTAAGGAATTGGCAAAGCTGTAGTGGCATTTATACACAAGCTCGAGGAACATGTGTCAGAAATCATAGCATCGAAAGAAACAATTTTGTCCATTACACCCCATTAATTTTCAGAAGTAAATTAATAAGGTGCTGCATGTGAGGGGAGGCAATGGTGGTATTATTGCCAGATTATTAATCCAAAAACTCAGCTAATGTCTGGGGACCTGGGTTTGAATCCTGCCACGACCAAAAGTGGAATTTGAATTCAATAAAAAAACATCTGGAATTAATATTCTCCTGAATTCGAGTGTCGGAAAAAACCTATTTGGTTCCTTCCTTTAAGGAAGGAAATCTGTTGTCCTGACCTGGTCTGACCTACATGTGAATCCAGAGCCTCTGCAACATGGTTGACTCTCAACTGCCTTCTGAACAAAAGCAACCAAGGATCGGCAATAAATGCTGTGAAGTGGAGTTGCCAGTGTTGGACTGTGGTAGGCACAGAAAAATGTCTCACAACACCAAGTTAAAGTCCAACAGGTTCATTTGGTAACATAAGCTTTTGCAATGTTGCTCCTTCTTCAGATGCTTCTTCTACCCAATAAAGACTGGCCAGCCAGCGATGTCCATGTCTCATGAATGAATAAAGGAAAAAAAAGGTACCTTCTCAAACAAAATCGATTTCTGGTTGAAGCTATGAAATTGGCAACCATCTTTATTAGTCTATTACACCATGGGCAGAATTCTTGTAGCAGGCAGGATGGGAAAAGTCCCTCCTGTCCACTCGCCATGGAGCAGCACGGTGGCACAGTGGTTAGCATTGCTGTCTCATCGCTCCCGGAACCTGGGTCCAATTCCCGGTTTGGGTCACTGTCTGTGCAGAGTTTGCATGTTCTCCCCATGTTTGCGTGGGTTTTCTCCAGGTGCTCTGGTTTCCTTCCACAGTCCAAAGATGTACGTTTAGGTTGATTGGCCATGCTAACTTGCCCCTTAGTGTTCCGGGATGTATAGGTTAGAGGGATGAGCAGGGTAAATATCTGGGCCGTTGGGGATAGGGTGAGATTGTTGTTGGTGCAGACTTGATGGGTTGAATGGCCTCCTTCAGCAGTGTAATGTACTGTTTCTACGATTTACAAACTAAAAAGTTTCTTTTTATAATGTTAACATTCACTCCATTAGAATCAGTCATTGTATGGAAATTAAACATACCTTTATTACAGAAATTACCAAAATATACAAAAAACTTACATTCTTAGAACATTTATCCTGAATTGAAGCTTTATGTACATTTACTAAATTGTATACTTTATTGCTAAATACTGTTGACAGACCTAAATCTGTTTGTGAGGTATACAACACAGTAATGATTTATTCAAAGTGAATTCTGCTACATTAAGAAAATCAATAAAAGGTGGAATAGAAGATATTCTAACATGTTCAATTAAGCATTTAGAAATCAAAAGTGAATAAATATTGTTCAGCTTGTTCCATTTTGAAAAAAAAACAGCTTTTTTTTTTAATTCATTTGTGGGACATGGATATCACTGGCTTGCCAAAATTCACTGCCCATACCTGATGGCCCAAGGAGAGTTGGGGATCAACCACATTGCTGTGGCTCTGAAGTCACATGTAGGCCAGACCAGGGGTAAGGATGGCAGATTTCCTTCCCTAAAGGACATTAGTGAACCAAATGGGTTTTTTCTATAATTGACAATGTTTCATGGTCATCAATACATTCTTAATTCCAGGTTTGTTGTAAAATTGAATTCAAATTCCACCATCTGCTGTCCCCAGAATAATAGCTGAGTTTCTGGATTAATGGTCTAGAGACCATTAGGCCGCCACCTCCCCTACACACAAGGACATGACTGGCTGTGCGTTGGTATCACTGAGCTAGAAGTTCACACCAGACAATCAGAGGGGGATAGCGTAGTGATAAGGTTACTGATCCAGAGGCTCGGACCAATTTCTTGGAGACATCAATTCGAGTGCAGACGGTGGAATTTAATATTCAATTAATAAATAACTCTGGAACAAAAAGCAATAGCAATTGTGAAACTACCGACTTGTCCTGAGCATCCATCTGGTTTACTTAATATCCTATAGGGAACACAATCTGACCTCCTTAGCTGGTCTGGTCTGCATGTGGCCCCACACCCATGGCAATGAGGTTGACTCTTAGCTCTCTCTGAAATGGCCTAGCGAACCACTCAGAAAACAGCTCATCGCCACCCATTCAACAATAATTCCAGATGGACAATAAATGCTGGCCTTGCCAGTGAAGCTTACATCCCATGAAAGAATTTTTAAAAATCATCACACAGCACTTTCCTAATGAGGGACATCTCATTACAAGCCACATTCGGTGGTCTACTCTAGAAAAATTATGTTTTATGAACATGCTTAACGGAGGAAAGAGGTTTAGGAGGGAATTTCAGAACATTGGAACAAGTCAGTTGATAGTGTTGGCATCAATGTTGGAATTGACTGCAGCGATTCAAGAAGGCAGCTCACCACCACCTTCTCAAGAGCAACTAAGGATAGGCAATAAATGATGGCCAGCCAGCGACACCCATGTTCCACGAATGAATTAAAAAATGACGTTGCAGAGGCAGAAAGGGATTTAATTCCTCATAGAAAGGAAGTAGAGAGGAGAATTACAAACCATTCTCTCAAATCATTGCTGGTAATGCTTGTATATTCTGCCAAGGGATTATTGGGCAGTAATAATAGTGAATGGAAGTAAGTTACATGGGTACATTGTTGGACAAGTACAGTAATAATCAATGCACCATATTGTAATTTCTCTGGTCTAGAACTCCAATGTGTGGAAACGTCCCTTGCAGACCCCAGAACTCAGGCTTGTCAACTGTGGTATTACAACAGCCCTGGGTCCACTGGGTCAATGCGGCTAAACAACAGACGTAAGATGATGTATGCAAAGTGCTCTTTTAAGGTTAGAAAATACCTCTAACTGCAAGTTCAGAATGAACGCATGATGTTTCTGTATTGGTAAATGAAGGCGAGTGTAACTCATGATCCTTTGTAACTGCCTGACAGAAGTGCCCGGAGTGCAGGAAAACCAGCAGGACATGTGGCTAAGCCGGGATGTTAAGTGGTAGCTTCAGTCTTCATTGTGTTTCTGCTCTAGTCTGTCTGCTATTTCGGGTCGATATCCTGGACTGGCAACTCTGCTTTGCAGCCACTGGCAACTGGACCAAAACTGAGGGAGATCTTCAGATAACTTGGCTTCAGGTCATTGTCTGTGTAGAATTTGCACGTTCTCCCTGTGTCTACATGCGTTTCCTCCAGTGCTCCAGTTTCCTCCCACAGTCCAAAGATGTGCGGGTTAGGTGATTGGTCATGTTAAAGTGCGCCTTAGTGTCCCAGAAAGCATAGGTTAAAGAGATTAGTGGGGTTAATATGTGAGGTTACAGGGATAGGGCCTCGGTAGGATAGTCATTGGTGCAGACTCAATGGTCTCCTTCTGCGCTTTAAGGGTTCTATGATTCTGTGAACTACAAGTGCCTTCAAGTACATATTGAGTGCATTGGGATATACAAAGCTTAAAGAATAGGCATATATTGCTATGCTGTTGTAATGATCAATTTTATTCTGGACAAACGTCTGTTAGTGCATCAGGTCATATTTTCAAATGAATGGATTTGGTAATGTGCACTTTTGTGGCTTTACATTTGTTTTGGCATGCCTTATATCTCAGATGTACATTTATATCTGATTAGCACACTTGTGGTTGGGCATTCTAATGTTATCTCAGAATCCAGAAAATTCCAAAATTCAGAAATTCTATAGAATCCCTACAGTGCAGAAGGAGGACATTTGGCCCACTGAGTCTGCACTGACTTTGTGATGGAGCCATCACAGTGGCTGAGTTGCATAGTGGCAGTGGTTAGCACTGCTGCCTCACAACACCAGAGACCTATGTTTGATTCCCGACTTGGGTCACTGTCTGTGCAGAGTCTGCATGTTCTCCCTGTATCTGCTTGGGTTCCCTCTGGGTACTCTGGTTTTCTCCCACAGTCCAAAAGATCTGCTGGTTAGGTTCATTGGCCATGCTAAATTCAGTCTCAGTATACCCGAACAAGTGCTGGAACGTGGCGACTAGGGGATTTTTACAGTAATTTCATTGCAGTGTTAATTTAAGCCTACTTGTGATACTAATAAATAAACTAAAAAAAAGTGTTTTAGAAACAGCTTCTGTGTAAATCAGAATTGTTAATCCAATTAATAACATAACAAAATTTAACCTCATTGGTTGGACATCACACTGGGATTTTTTTGAGGATAAACAGAAAAGAAATAACATAAATTAAAACTAAATATAAAGGCAGCCACTGCTGTAAATTCAAAATAAAAGCAGAAAATACTTAACAGGCAGCATCTGTTGAGAGACAGAGAAAGAGAGAGACAGAGAGTTAACATTTTAATTTGATGACTTTTCAATATTAAATAATTGAATGCTATTTGATAGACACTATCTAAGGTGCTAAAATACTTTGAAAGATCAACACTTTTCTTGCAAAATTTACTTCAGGACTCTAAGATTATTGAACCATTTCCAAGCAAACAATATCTGACACTATTTATATTCTAAGATATTGATGATTTGCAATTTGAGTAGTCTGACTATATTAAATTCAATATTTTAAGAAGCTGTAAAACCACCTTAAACAAAACAGAGTAAAACCATTTGAAAAATAAGGAAGACCTTTGAGTAGTTAATGTTACTAGCTGAACCATCAAATCAGAAAGGATACTGCTCCCAGTCTTGTATCGATTTTTGATCTTAGTGTGCGTTGAAGTTAAAACTAGTAGCTTTAGTGATGCAATTTAGGTGAACAGAAACTTGTTTTTATATAGCATCTGTAAAACAGTACAATTCCTCAAGGCACTTGATAGCAAGGTGGCAAGGTGGCACACTGGTTAGCACTGCTGCCTTATTGCTCTAGGGACCTGGGTTCAATTCTGTCCTTGGGTGACAGTGGGGATGCTGCACATTCTCCCCATATCTGCATGGGTTTCCCCAAGGTGCTCTGGTTATCTCCCACAGTCCAAAGGTCTACAGGTTAGATGGGTTGGCCATGCTAAATTGCCTCTTAATGTTCCAATAGCCATGGGAAATGTATTGGGTTACAGGGACAGGGTAGAAGATTATGTACAATCTCAGACAATTGGCAGGGAGAGGGCTGAAATTGTTAGCTAGGGAACTAAGTTCGTAGCAGGGACCAAAGTTAACGGATTCCATCTTCTGAATATATAATTGGAATAGATTTTCATTCATCCAGTACTGGGTGTCAAACAAACAGTGTGAAATTTACACAGCTGTGGAAAGGCAGGGGATTGCATCGAGAGAGGTGGCAGTGAAATAGAGTTGGATATTGTCAGCATGCTTGTGAAAATCAAAACAGTACTTTTAGATAATGTCACTGAGTGGCAGCAGCGTGATGAGAAATAGGAAGGAGCCAAAGAAAGACCATTGGGAGATACCGGAGGTAATGGTCTAGAAGTAGCAAAAAACAGTTTTTGCAAATAAACTTTTGGCTACAACTGGATAGGCAAGAATGGAAGCAGATCAATGCAGTCCCAAGTAGCTGGGCGGCACAGTAGCACAGTGGTTAGCACTGCTGCTTCACAACTCCAAGGACCTGAGTTCAATCCCTGGCTCGACTCACTGTCTGTGTGGAATTTGCATGTTCTCCCTGTGTTTGTGTGGGTTTTCTCCAGGTGCTCCGGTTTCCTCCCACAGTCCAAAGATGTGCAGGTTAGGTTGATTGGCCATGCTTAAAAAAATTGCCCTTAGTGTCCTGAAATGTGTAGGTTAGGGGGATTATTGGGTAAATATGTAAGGATATGGCCTGGGTGAGATTGTGATTGGTGCAGGCTGAATGGCCTCTTTCTGTACTGTAGGGTTTCTATGTATTTATGTATTCTATGTAGCTGGATAATAGCAGAAAGTTGGAGGAGAATGGTGTGACTAACCACGTGAAAGACTGCAGGCAGGTTAAAGAGGGTGAAAATGGATTGTTTACCACTATCACAGTCACATTGGATGTCACTTGTGACTTTGCTAAGAGCCATTTTGGTATTGCAGTAGTGAAGAATCATGATTGTAAGGTTTCAAAAGTTCTGGGAAAGTTGGGCATGAATTTTGAAGGAGAAATGAAGGATGCTAATGGAATGGTAGATTGTAAGTGTGGAGCTACCGAAAGGTTTCTCGCAGGGCTGGTGGGGGGTGGGAGGCTGGGTGGTGGAGAGGAAACATTGGCAGTGTTGAAGGAGAATGGAACTGTATCTTGGTTGAGAGAATCATTTCCAATATTAGTTAACCCGGGAGTCAGGAAGCCAGGATTGTCAAACGTCAATTTATTAGAAATAGTGTCAAGCAATCAGGAGGTCAACCTTATGGGCAAGACAGAGAACAAAGTGAGTTGAACTGAAAGTTCAGCTCATTGAGGAGTCATTTGGTTCAGAGGCTGAGAACAACAGTAAAGGTAGCTCAGAGAAATTTTATTATAGTTTGTGGTGGGTGGGAAAGAACAAGGATTTTAAGTCAGAGGTGGGAGAGATGAAAGAAAGCAAAATGTTCAATAGAAGGAAAAATGTCAGACCAAGGAGACATACACCCAAAAATGCATGAACACATTTTCAATATGTAGACTTAGCTGGAAACAACTGCATGCACCTCCACTCTCTGATAATCACATTCACATGCATACATTCACTCGTATAGATTTTAGATTGGCAAAACATGAATAAAAGCAAACACATTATATAAAACTGTACTGGGACCGATCATCCTATTGACTTCTTTGCAAATGGCAAATTGGCAGGGTGTGCCCTCTGATTCCCTGATCCAGTCAATTTCCAATATTTAAATCTAGTTTAATAGCTGTCATCCTGGACTTCCCTCTTCTGTCAGGAAGCCCACCTCAACTGAGGAAGGAAAATGACAGTTGAACATCTGGGGACTAGAGTGCACTGCTGCCTTTAATGTTGTCAAATAAAGTGTATTTGTAATATATCTTAAACAATAAATTGGGCCTTGTAATTGTTGGAGCTTTTAAAATGGTTGGTCTTTACCTTACATCAATGCTATATATTTGTTGACTAAACTCCCATTGTAACAATAAAAATTTAGTAAACTTTTCTCAAAGAAAAAAAGTATACTCCTTCACTCCACAAATATTTCTTTAAAGAGAAACTCCCTTTGTTTGCCCAAGTGCTACTTAGTAGCAATGCTTAGATAAAGAGAATGTTACTTTCAAGTTTTATAAAAATGAACCATGTGAATTTTACCTACAAGAACTTGTTTGAAAGCAAAATATTGTGGATGTTGGAATTTGAAGTAAAAACAGAAAATGCTGGAAAATCTCAGCAGGTTTGACAGCATCCGTGAGGAGAGAATATAGTTAATGTTTTGAGTCTAGATGTCCCTTGATCAGTACACTGATGAAGGATCATCTAGACTTGAAACATTGGCTCTTATTTAGTTGTCATGTAAAATGGCAATGGTGCCATAAAAGTTTACAAGTCTATTAACACTGGACTGCTTAATGGCATTATGGATATTTAAAGCCCAGCTTCCAATCCCACGCAGTATTTTTACAATGTGAAGAATTTTAAAGGAACTTTTGATTTCCAATCTTAACACTATTTCTTGTTGATGGAAAAACAGATATCACCTTCATAATGGTTGAGGGACACCAGTAATTGTACTAATGCCTTAAACGATGGACGATATTGTGCTACGCTGTTCCAGCACAGTAGCATTATTTCATACAATTTTCCAGGACATTCGTCAGGACAAGGCATCCGGTAATTTTTAGAAATCATGCTGACTACTTCTCTGTTCTGCATACCTGTGGCAAAGTGATCTATGTTAAAAGGATTGATCTGAAAGATTGTTTTTCCTCCAGTGTTTTTCAGTACACAGATCCTGTACAACAAAATGGAAAGACTACCTGGATAAGGTGTTTTTCCATAAGTGATGATTTCATAAAGAAGAATGCCAAAAGACCACACATCAGATTTCACAGAGAAATGTCCAAATTCAATTGCTTCTGGAGCTGTCCATTTATATGGAATTGTAGTTGATTGTGACACATAGACACCTTCCTGCAAACAATACAACATTATAAATGAACAAGAGGGAACATTTTATTCCAATATCTGACACTAATGTCATAATTGGATTATAGTCTAGGAATTGCAGAGGGCCAGAGAGACCTTGGGGTAAGATCCTTGAAAGCAGCAAGACAAGTAGATAAATTGATTGAGGCAGCATACGGATACTTGCCTTTATTAGCCAAGACTTAGAATATAAGAGAATGGAGGTTATGATGGAGCTGTATAAAACACTTATTAGGCCACAATTAGTATTGTGTGCAGTTCTGGTTGCCACATTATAGGAAGGATATGATCACACTAGAAAGGATGCAGCAAAGATTCACTATGATGTTGTCTGAGCTGGAATGTTACGAAGAGAGACTGGTTATGCTGGGATTGTTTTCCGTAGAACAGAGGAGGCTGAATAGGGGGAGTGTGAGGACCTGATTGAGATGTACATAGTTATGAAGGATACAGATTGGGTAGATAGGAAGAAATTTTTCACTTTAGTAGAGATGTCAAAACCCAAGGGTCATGTATTTTCGGTAAGGGGCAAAAAAATTTAGAGGGGATTTGAGGAAGAACCTTTCCACCCAGAAGGTGATGGAAATCTAGAACTCTGCCTGAAAGGATGATAGAGATGGGAAAGCTCACAACATTTAAAAGGCATTTAGATCACTTGAAATGCACAGCATACAAGACCAAGTGTTGGAAAATATGTCCAGTTTATTGTTGACATCCACCTTGATCTTCAGATGCTAATATGCCATTGGAACACAAACTTTTTGTACCTTCTAATTAAGATTCATGATCCCCTTAGTACTGCACTAGGGACTGCATTTCCAACTGGTCAACTCCTTAATCAGTAAAAATAATAGCATTGTGACTCTATCAGACAGATACTCCAAAATGATCTATTATAGTGCTGTTTAAAATAGCAACATTGAAGACATTGTCAGGAATGTATAACAGTGGACACTGGCTTGTTTGTTTTCTTCTCTTTTTAAGAGAGGTGGGTTCATTGGATCTCTTCTGTATCGTGCAACCTTTTGTGCGCATTCCAGATGAAAACCAGGATTCAGCTATCTGTTCCATGGTTTCTAGATTATTCAAGAAGAAAACAGAAAGAGCAGCACAGCAGAGGAACAGACCTTTGGCCCACCAAGTCTGTGTCGACATATGACATCTTTCTAAACTAAAGACATTTTGCCTCTCTGCAGTGTTCTTCCTCTATTCCAGCATCTATCAAATTCATTGTAGCGAGACAAGAGTTTGCGATAACAAATAGCAGGCACTACTAAATACTACAGAATGAAATAAATTCACAAAGTAAAAGACAGCAACAACACAGTGGGGGGAATACCTTTGACAAAAATGAAGATTGCAGGTCACAGAAAGAGAATTGTAGGGGATTTGTTGCTCAGGAAAATAGTTAACCACATGCATCACAAAGACAAGGCTTAAATGTCTACCAGTCACTGGAGCGGTTCACATTGTGAAATGCTACAAGGGATACTGACAGTGACTGTGATGATGGTTTATACAAGAGTAAATAACAGAGGGAGAAGCTACATTAAGAGATATATGTATGAAATTGTGCCAAAGCCCAAAATGATGCCTAGGAATGGAATTCACTGAAAATATTGAGGATGGAAATGAATGGATGTCAACCTACAACCAAATTTGCAGCATGAAAAGAACAAATATGTTTAGACTGAATAGGAACAAAGGGATTTACAAAAAAAATTAAGTAGCAGACTAAAATCATTTAAACAAGATGGTTTGGAGGGAGGGCAAAGTGGCAACTAGGACAGTTAATATCATAGAAAGATGATCAATAAGTAGGAATCCTTCCTTATTTTGTAGCACTGCTCCTTCATTAGATGATAAAGGATCAGCATTCCAAAAGCTCGTGATTCCAAATAAACCTGTTCAACTTTAGCCTGATGTTGAGAGACTGCTTATTGTGCCTACCCCAGTCCAATGCTAGCATCTCCACATCATAACTTACTATGTGCATGGAGTATTAGAAACCTGGTTAAACCTAAAGGATAGAAATGGAAGGGATACTGAAATTCAAACCAACAGACCAAAATTGACAGAACAAATTAAACAAAATCTTTCGGTGGTCAGAACAATGTCAAATGAAAACTGATACAGGCAAATGTGAAATACTGCATAAAAACAATTGCTGGTGACACTATACTCCATTAACTGAAAGGCTGAAATAACAAATTTCTAAGACAAAAAGGAGTCTTAATAGAATCGATAATTAGGGGATACTTGTGGTCAAACTGTACAGTTCAGTGGTCAGACTACAAATCAGATGCAGTGTTCAGCTCTGATTGCAATGGGGCAATGGAAGCATTTAACTCCAGCAAATGAAGGATGGGAAAGATGGCCTTATGGAAACACATAAATAAGTTCAAAGAGTGTAACATTACTTTGAATTAAACTCCAAGAGTAATACAAAGGGACAAAGGTTATACATCTCAAAAGGTAATTTTTACACAAGCATTAGGTAAAAATTCCTGATTCGGACTTTAGGACATTGTTGGATGGATGAATGACCTTTCTCATCCATACACACTCTCATTTAAGCACAGAATTCTAAAAGGTACAAAAGATCCAAGCAGAATCTACACTTGAAACAGAACGCAAAGAACAACTTTAATGAGTATTCTTGAACTAATTAGATTTCTAGTCATTTCTGGTGTGTTGGGCTATACATGTTCAATACAATCTAATCCAGAAGAAATTAAGACAGTTGCATAAACAAATTTATTATTATGCACTTGTGAAATGAGAAGGAAGTAATATTACCTTTACCACTCTGGCTAGTCCAAAGTCAGCGATCTTGCAAATGCAATTATCTCCAACAAGCACATTTCTTGCAGCCAAATCCCGATGGATATAGTTCTGGGATTCCAGATATGACATCCCCTCAGCTACTTGGATTGTCATGTCAAATAGTTGGTCCAAATGCAAATAATATCCTTCTTTGCCTAGTAATAGTTTAAAATAAACAGAAATAAGGACACATAGAACATAAAAATGGATTATGCAAAAAACTAACTTTTATTGAACTACCTTGATCCACATTTTGGAAAATTATTTTACCATTAGGAAAGTTCACATAGGAATGTGCTAATTACTACACAACAATCTTACAGTGGTTAGCACTGCTACCTCACAGTACCAGGGACCATGGTTTGATTCCCAGCTGGGGTCACTGTGTGGAGTTTGCATGTTCTTCCCATGTCTGCGTGGGTTTCCTCTGGGTGCTCCGGACTCCTCCCCCAGTCTGAAAGATGTGTTGGTTAGGCGCACTGATCTAAACAAATGCCGGAGTGTGGCAACCAGCGGAATTTCACAGTAACTTCATTGCAGTGTTAATGTAAGCCTTACTTGAGACTAACAAACAAACTTTACTAATAAATAAACTTTATTTCTCAGATGTGCCTAACAGCAAAGAACTTGCTCCGTGTGTGCGTGCATTAAGCATCTTTACACAACCTTGCATATGGAAATTTCTACTACCAAATCCTCGCTGTAGAAAACAGAGTTCAGTTCAAGCAAAACCACATACCGAGAAACCAAAATCAAATAGATACACTTACAATTTATCAACTGAAAGTAAGTCAGAGCTAAACGAGTCTCTTGAGGATTTTCAGCCACATGACCTTTGTCAACAACTAGGTCAAATCGTTGCTGCAGATGCCCTTTAATTTTGTTGTGTAATATGGACTTATGAGTTAAAAGAGCACAAAAGGATGTCGCTCAACCCATTATGCTTTTGCTCTTTGGAAGTACTATTGAATTAGTCCTATTGTGGCTATAATAAATACAAATAGTTTTTGTGATAATGGAGTTCTGTCAGCAAGTTTCAGAGCTGAGGAAGAAATGCAATACTGTCTTCATGATCCCTCAAAGGAGACCTAATTAGAGTAAACTCTCAATAGTTCCAACAACTGAAGTCAACAATACATTATTATTAAGTGAGATAATAGGAAGGTTAACAGCGGCAATTGTTCTAATTTATCTAATCGGATCCCTCAAGGCATTCTTGCTGTTCAACATGTGCACTAATGACCTCAAAAGGAATGGTAAGTGAGAGCATTACATTTACAACAGGCACTGAGGTTGCAATAGGAAGTTTGCCAGAGGCAGTTCGAAAAATCATCTGAAGCATTAACCTCTCAAATTTTAGAGGTTTAAGTTTTCAGTTTAAATTTATTTATTAGTGTCACAAGTAGGCTTACACTGACTCTGCAATGAAGTTGCTGTGGTGCCTGTTTGAGCACACTGAGGAAGAATTTAGCATGGCCATTGTACCTAACCAGCACGTTTTTTAGACTGTGGGAGGAAATCGGAGCACCCAGAGGAAATCTGTGCAGATACGGGGAGAATGTGCAAGCAGGCAGTGACCCAAACCGGGAATAGAACCTGGGTTCCTGGCACTGTGAGGCAGGCCTGGAGTTGGATTCTTTGATTTTGCTTGCAAATTCCCAGGTAGATTTGGCAATGTTATGATTGTTTTTTCAACATATGACTGGGCTCATGCATTGGGTTGAATTTCTGAAACAGAAACAGAAAATGCTTAGCACAGCAGGCAGTGTCTGTGTGAAGGTAACAAAACAGATCAAAGCACTTCAGGTCAATCAACCTTTTGTCAGACCCAAAGTGTTACTCCATCCACAGATGCTACCTAAACTGCTGAGGGCTTCCAGCAATTTCTGTCTTTATTTCAGATTTACAGTGGTTGGTCCATTTTGCTTTGTTTCAGATGTCATATTTTTGGTTTGAGATAGGCAGCCTAAACTGCCTCAGGGCTCACAGAACTGTAGAAGTCTCATTTCCACTTTGGTTCCTTGAATGATAATCTTGAGTCTGTATCCTTTATCATCAACTCGCCAACAATATAAACAGCCCGTTATTTATCCTCCTTGAGCCTGTCAGGATTCTAAAAAAACCTTGCTAGATCCTTAATCTTCTCTTGTGTATGGAAAAAGCTCCAATTTTCCACATCACAGCTGTAATTTGAAAGATCATAAGCTATTATTTGCAAACACAATAATTTCTGATGACTTGTTCTGTTGGCAACAGATCCTATTAGTGTAAGTGGCTTCCACTTACACAAGGGTGGCGATTTTGGGAAAAGAAATAACTAATATCTTGAAAGTGTTATGCTTCCATCGTTTAAATAGTTTAAGTAATTCTTCTTGATGTCCAGTTTTCTTCAGTCTCTTTGGAGATATCAATGTCAAATCAAAAGGATTTCAACAAAAGATGGCCCAATTACTATAGAACACTTCACTATCCCAACATATAAATTCAGCATTCAATAGGAGCCAGAGATAGATTTACAGTTTGTGGGGCTTTGTGCTCACCTTTATTCTCATGCCCCCCTGACCCACCCACCCTTGCCCCACAGAACACAAAGGCTAAAGCCATAAAAATGCCCAAATTGATCATTGCATTTTAATTTTTATATTTCCCATATTATCTATGTGAAATATTCTATCTCATTCAGATTTTGGCCATGGAGCAATGTCTTCAGAGTAGGTTTCTTCTGCCACTTCAACAAAAGAATCAGCAATATCTTGTAATTATTCATTGTCATTTCACAGTCTACTCCTTGTTCAGTATTTTCAGGCGATGAGGTATCTCTGGATATCAGCAAATCCGCTAGCAGGATTTTCTGGCCACTATCGCTCTAAGACCAGAAAATCCCTCCCGAGGTCAACAGACCTTTGCATGGCCCTGTCCCACCTGCTATGATTCCTGAGGAAGGTGGGGGGATGGGCAAATTCTGCCTTAAGTCTTTGAATAATTCACCCATACTTTTGGATGAGGTTAAACGTACAGTTTGTGCACTATTCAATACTTCAAATATTTTAAAAGAAAAGTGATAAATTGTCATTTGACTAGTTTCACCCTCTTGCCTCGCTCTCAATTTTCTGTATTGTTGGCTGCCAGTTATTGTATATTGCTAAAGAAACCAATCTTGGTTTTAGGAAGCTAATAAAGTGTCTGAAAGAGCAGGCATTTGCACAATCATTCCCATGATTTCAGTAGGTTCAAGATCTGCAAAATTTGGATTCATTGTTTAACTCTGAAGATATAATGCTGATCATAAATTTTAAACAACACCTGTTCTCTGAAGCAAAAAGACAAGTGGTAGTTGTAGGGGGTTCTATAATTAGGGAGATTGATGGCATCCTTTGTAAGTAGGTTAAGAGTCCCTCATGGTGTGTTGCTTGCCCAATGTCAGGATGAAGCACATCTCTGACTGGTTTGAAAGGATATTGGAATGTGAAGGGAGAGAACCAGTTGTTGTGATCCACACTGGGACAAACAACATAGACAAGACTAGGAAAGAGAACCTGTTTGGGGACTATCAAGCACTTGGACTAAATTAAAGAACAGGTCCTCAAGGGTTATAATCTCCAGATTATTACCCGAGCCATGTGCAAATCAGTGTAGGGATGAGAAAATTAGGGAAGTTAACACATGGTTAAAGGAGTGGTGCAGGAGAAAGGGATTCCATTTCATGGGGCTTTGGCATTAGTATTGGAACAGGAGGGATCCGTACCACTGGGATAGTCTTCACCTGAACCAATCTGGGATCAGTGTTTTAGTGGAAAGGATAAATAGGGTGGTCACAAGGACTTTAAACTACCATGTGGTGGGGGGCAGGGGAGAGCGGGAAGAGAAGGGTAAAACTACGGGAAGCATAAAGGTTAATGGGAAGCAAAGCAGCAGGTTAGCATGTGGGAGAGGAGGGTTCAGCTACATGGAAAATTATGAAAAAAGTTAAAAGAAAGGAGAACTTAGGAGATGTAATTAATGGAGGGGTTAGGATTCAAACAGATATTAAAAAAACTAGCATTAAAGACACTTTAAATAAATGCTCGTAGTATTCAAAATAAGGTAAATGAGTCGATGGTGCAAATCATTGCGAATGAGTATGATTTAGTGGCCATTACAGAGATATGGTTGCAGGGCGGTCATGACTGGGAGTTTATATCCAGGGGTATCAGACTGTTCGGAAGGACAGAGAGGGAGGTGGTTAGCTCTGATATTTAAGGATGACATCAGGGCAGTAGTGAGAGATGTTATAGATTCTATAGATAATCCATTTGGGTAGAAATTAGAAACAGTAAGGAGAAAAAGTCACTGATAGGTATAGTCTATAGCCATCAAATAATATCATGGGGTGAGAAATAAAGAAAGAAATAACTGATGCACGTAACAATGGTACAGCTGTTATCTGAGGGATTTTAATCCACATGCAGATTGGTCAAACCAGGTTGGTCAAGGCAGTTTTGAGGAGGAATTCATAGAATGTATCCACAATAGTTTCCTCAAACAGTATGTAATGTAGTTTTCAAGGGAACAAGCTATCCTGGATCTGGTACTGTGGAATGAATCAGGAATAATTAATTATCTCACAGTGAGGGATCCTCTTGGAAGGAGCGATCACAGCATGGTTGAATTTAAAATACAGTGAGTGTGAGGAGGTAAAATCCAATACCAGTGCCTTGTGCTTAAATAAAGGAGACTACAATGGAGTGAGGGAGGAGATTAAGATAGACTGGGAGCAAAGACTTTATGTTGGGACAATTGAAGAATAGTGGAGGATTTTCAAAGTGATTTTTCAGCAAAAGGATATATCTCTGAAAAGGAAGTACTGTGGGAAAAGAGATAATCAGCCATGGATATCTAAGGAAATAAAGTAGGTTACCAAATGGAAAGAAAAAGCATACAAAGTGGCAAATATTAGTCGGAAACTAGAGGATTGGAAAATCTTTAAAGGTCAACAGAAAGTCACGATGAAAGCTATAAAGAAAAATAAGATAGATTATAAGAGTAAACTAGAATATAAAACAGATGGCACAAATTTCCATAAATACATAAAATGAAAAAGAGTGACTAAGTAAACATTAGACCTTTAGTGGATGGGAAGGGGGGATTTAATAATGGGAAATGGCTGAGGCATTGAACAGGTATTTTTTTGTCAGTCTTCACAGTGAAAGACACAAATAACATGTCAGAGATTAATGACAAGAAGACTATGGCAGGTGACGACCTAGAAATGATCATTAACACTAAAGGGGTAGTGTTGCGTGGCTAAAGATAGACAAGTCTCCTGGCCCTGATGGAATGCATCCAAGGTACTAAAAGAGATGGCGGGGGAAAATTATTAAAATTTGCTGGATTTTTGGAGTCATTTTGGCAGACTGGAAAACAGTAAATGTGACACCACTGTTTAAAAAAATGACATAGATGAATACTGGGTGACTGTAGGAAGATTAGGTTAACTTCTGTAGTGGGGAAAATGCTTGAATCTATCATCACAGAAGAAATGGTGAGACAGCTGGATAGAAATTATCCCATTGGCAAGACGCAGCATGGATTCATGAAAGGCAGGTAATGTTTAGCTAATTTACTAGGATTCTTTGAGGACATTATGAGTGCAGTGGATAATGGGGAACCAGAAGATATGGTTTATCTGGGTTTCCAAAAGGCATTCGACAAGTTGCTGCACAAAAGGCTGCTGTATAAGATATAAGTGCACAGCGTTATGGGTAATGAATTAGCATGGATAGAGAATTGGTTAACTAACAGAAAGCAAAGAGTGGAAATAAGTAGATGTTTTTCTGGTTTGCAATCAGTGACAAGTGTTGTCCCTCAGGGATCAGTGTTGGGACCATAACTGTTTACAACTTACATAAAGGATTTGTAGTTGGGGACAAAGTGTAGTGTGTCAAAGTTCGCAGATGATACTAAGGTAAGTGTTAGAGCAAAGTGAGTACAGGACACAAAGTCTGCAAAAGGATACAGATAGTTTAAGTGAATGGGTAAGGATCTGGCAGATCGAGTACAATATTGGTGAATATGAGGTCACCCATTTTAGTAGGAATAACAGCAAAATGGATTATTATTTAAATAGTATAAAATTGTAACATGCTGCAGTGCAGAGGGACCTAGGTGTTCTTGTGCATAAATCACAAAAAGTTGGTTTGTGGGTGCAGCAAGTAATTAAGAAGGCAAACGGAATTTTGTCTTTCACTGCTGGAGGGATGGAGTTTAAAAACAGGGAGGATATGTTGCAGCTGTATAAGGTGTTGGTGAAGCCACACCTGGAATACTGTGTACAGTTTTCTCCTTACTTGAGAAAGGATGTACTCGTATTGGAGGGGATGCAGAGGAGATTCATTAATTGATTCTGGAGGTGAGAGGATTGGCTTATGAGGAGAGACTGTGTCGATTGTGACTATAGTCATTGGAATTTAGAAAAATGAAGGGTGATCTTATAGAAACATATAAAATTATGAAAGGAATAGATAAGATAGAAACAGGGAAGTTGTTTCCACTGGCAGGTGAAACTAGAACTGGAGCATAGCCTCAAAATAAGGGGAAAGAGATTTAGGACTGAGTTGAGAAGAATTGTGAATCTGTGGAATTCTCCACCCAGTGAAGTAGTTGAGGCTACCTCATTGAATGTTTTTAAAGCAAATTTGGATAAATTTTTGAACAGTAAAAGAATTAAGGGTTATGGTGAGCTGGTGGGTAAGTGAAGCTAGGCCAAAAAAGATTAGCCCCATGATCTTATTGAATGTGACATAGGTTCGAGGGGCCAAATGGCCTACTTCTGCTCCTGGTTCTTATGTTCTACTCTCTTCTGCCCATTCCCCTCACAAACACATCTGTTCTGTGGGTCTCCAACCCCATCACAAACTCTCCTTCCCCTCATAATGCCATCCAGTCCTCACACTCTCCTTCGCTGCATGTCTGCAACTCAAATCCTTCACACATTCTCTTCTCCCCACATCCTCACAGTCTTTCCCCTCCATTCCCCATCCCCTCACTGTCTCTTCCAGCCCCTCATGCTCTCCCATTATCACCATCTTGCTTACCCCACTTGTCTGGGCTCTTCAAAACAGCCTGCCTTCCTCACTGTGGTTGCTGATCATCTCCCTCGCCTTATGTCATTATTATGTGGTCTATTTCCACTTCTCTGCTCATCAGCTCCTCATGGCTTGGTTCAGGATGACATCTTGAGCACATGTTATCATTGCTGGTTGGGTCTGCTCACCTCGCCTGCTCGGTGGCTCCTTATGGCTTGATTCAGCAGGTGCGCTTCACTGTTGCTGGCCTGAGTCTGTGAGTGCCAGCACCTGGTACAAACATACTCACCTGCTTGCCTCCTTGTGGCTTGATTCACAAACCACAGCAGCCTTTCTGTAATAACTCCATGGAGGCAAAAGTCCCTTCACCAAGTTACTTTATTTACACCAGACATCTGCACACAGCCAGCTCTCTCATTGCTCCCTGCTGAATGCAGGCTGGGAGTCTGACAGACCTGCTTTAAATAGGGAGCGTGAGGCTCCCTGATTTAACCATCAATTAGGATTCATCAGGCAGTTCATTTTCTAGCAAGCCAACCCCATTAGCCTGGCTGACGTCATCACACTCTCCCTCGCACTTCATCATAGTCTTGTGAGCGCGTGCCTCAAGTTAACCATTCATTACCAGTTTTGCTGCTGTCACCAATCAGAGTCTGATTTTGCTGTGCATTTGCTGCTGATAGCCTCAAATGAATCAATCAGCAAATGCAGAGTGATCAGCCTTTGATTGGATGCCCAGTGCACCAGCCCGGTGTGGGGCTCCCCTCTCCCATTGGTCAGGAGCTTTGCCTAGGCACAGTGTGTTTCATTGTAAATCCACCTCTGCCTGGAGCACAATTTCACCTGTGCAGCTATGGATAGAGGTGATGTACTTGTTTTTATCCTACAGGTGCTTTGGTCCACCTTGTTGTCTAACAAGGGGCATACACGCGATGGGTCGTGAGAGGGCTGCTCTTGGATTTTTTCGAGAGTATCCTAGTGCTTCACGTCATTAGTGTACGCTTGACCTGGACCATTTGATGGGCAACACGACAGCTCAGTGACTATCGCTGTGCTGTGCAGATACATGGATTTGGGCCTGTGTCTGTGGGAGTTTGCGCATTCTCCCCGTGCTTGCGTGGGTTTTCTCCGGGTGCTCTGGTTTCCTCCCACATCCCAAAGATGTGCTCTTAGGCTAATTTGCAAAACAAATTCTCCCTAAATTGCCTCAAATTTGGTTTTTAATCCATAGATCTATAAACATAATCAGGGATCATGGGTAGAGGTGGGAACATTGGGGTGGCGGCGCAGGCTCGTTGGGCCGAAGGGCCTGTTTCCTGTGCTGTTTTTGTTCTTTGTTCTTTGATAAGACCCCTTAAGCCATTAGTGAAAGGCATGGCTACATTACATTGAAAAACAATGCCAAAACACTGGATAGGTAAAAATGAAAAGGATATCTACTCAACTTCTTAAATAATGTAGCAGGCTGCCGTTTTTCATGAGTTCCGTTACAATGTAGAAAGGATCAGCTGTTGTGCAGATTGCGTACAGAGACATGATATGAGGATGATGCAGTTTCTTCATAATCTGCGTCTCTGCCTGAAAGTCTTTACGATTCCGCACTTCTGGAGAAAAATGTACACAAAACTGTAAGAATGAATTTGAAGAAACAATGATATTTTTGCTTGCTATACCTTTGGGACATTGTCACAAAAACTGTCTCCTAATTTTAAGGCATAAATACTTAATCATTAAAAAAATTAATTGTAGCAATTTCTTTTGAATTGTTCAGATAGCTTTCCTATTAGGCTGCACTAGTTTTAACAACTTTCTTTCTGATATGTATCTTCCAGAAGAAGAAAACAAAGATCTATCAATCCAAAAGTACAATTTGAAAATGAGAGAATTATACCACTTCTTTTTATTCATTCATGGAACACGGGCATCGCTGATTGGCCAGCATTTATTGTCCATCCCTAGTTCACCCTTGAACTGAGTGGATTGCTGGCCATTTCAGAGCCACATTGTTGAGGCTCTGGAGTCACATGTAGGCCAGACAAGGCAGATTTTCTTTCCTAAAGGACATTAGTGAATCAGATGGGATTTTTTTTGACAATTGACAATGGTTTCATGGTCATCAGTGGATTCCTAATTCCAGATTCTTTTTATTGAAGTCAAATTCCATCTACTGCACCAATATTAGAACCTAGGTCCCCAGAACATTAGCTGAGATTCTGGATTAATAGACTATCAATAACACCAATGGGCCATTGCCTCCCCATTGCATCTAGGGTAAGTATTCTCCATGTCTAATTTTGTCTGAATCTTTGTAAATACATTCATGATTTTGTGGAGAGAACATTTGTCATAAAATAATCCTATCATTTCATAATTCATCAGAAATAATCTCAGTAAGAAGATGGATAAGGGATATTGGTAATTACAGTTGAACACTTAGCACTCTTAGATGCGTGCTTCACATGCTGTAGTTTCTATTCTATGTACCGCTATCTGGGTTTAGACAATAATGATAAGTACAACCATTATCAGCGATATTTCAAAAGCCTGAGCATATTTTATACTTCTCCCAGTAATAGTTTACTATTGGACTCTGTTTATATTTCCTCTTCCCCATTTTCAGTTGGTTATTTCCTGCTATTTAATGATGTACAATAAGTTGTGGGTAATTGCTTGGCCTGTCTGTTTTCATCTCCCTCTCCCTTCTTATTCAGTACAGCATATCCTGAATGAGGCTGATAGTTTATCTGATTAGCTCAGTGGCACAAATTTACACCACTATCTGGCGGTGAGATTGGACACAAGAATGTTTCAATGCTGGCCTGGCTGCCTTTCAGGCTAATTTACCTCTTTCAGGAATCTGGCATAGTACTTCACCCTTTTCTACTTCTTTTGCTTTTCCCATCTCCTCCCAACCCTCTTAATTTTCAGCTTTGTAACTAACTACCAGGGCAAGTATGAAACCAGTTATGGTAATTTCTGTTATTTCTCCATCCCTCTAAGAATTAATGAACTTTTGCAATGGAGCCACACAACCTAATTTCTGCAAAGGGGTGCAAGGACAACAACCACTGTGCTAATTGGTCAACGAGCAAGGCATATGTTACTGCAAGACTTTAATAGATGTGATAACTTCGTTATTCAGAGTTGTTAACTTGTTAGTGTGGCCAAATGGGCCATCTAAAATGGCAATTTGTAAAGTACTGTGGGACAATTGGGCAAGAACTAAAATGACAGGCTGCAGCCTAAGAGGTTTATTTGGTGGCAAAATCCGCTAGCTTTTGAAGCACTGCTCCTTCGTCAGGTGAGTGGAAACTCTGTTCACAAACAGGGCATATAACAAACTCAATTTACAAAACAATGGTTGGAATGCGAATCTTTACAGGTAATCAAGTCTTAAAGATACAGACAATGTGAATGGTGAGAGCGTCTAGCACAGGTTAAAGAGATATATATTGTCTCCAGACAGGACAGTTAGTGAGATTTTGCAAGCCCAGGCAAGTCATGGGGGTTATAGAGAATGTGATATGAACCTTTCTCTACTTACATTGTCTGTACCTTTAATCTAGAATTGTGAGATTTCTTATTGTGTTTACCCCAGTCCAACACCGGCATCTCCACATCATGCAGCCTAAAAGACAAAGATAAACAGGCTGCAACCCAGAAGAGTGAATACACAGGATATGGCTCATCTCCAGGACAAAAGAGACTTTCTGATCAAACTGGGTTGTTTACCAGACATAGGGGCACCTTAACCCCTTACTTGGGAGGTACTTGTGTATTCTATGTGCCCTCAGCAGCTGCAGACATAACTGCTGGGGACACTCCCAGAGATTGGTGTGGCAGCATCAATTGGACTTTATCAATCAAGGTAATCAAGTCCTGATCGATTGATTGGTAATAGTCAAAAGGGGCGCAAAACCCAATGCAGTATAAAGGGTGCTGCACAACGAAGTATCTCTCTCTCTGACCCAACGTGCTACAACAGCGGTAACCATCGCCAGCAAAGAGCAGCACAAGGTGAGCCACCACACCTGAGAAGGAAGGAAGACCAGAACCAGAGTGCCAGACGACATCAAAGACCAGATACACAGAGGAGACTGAGACCAATGCACAAATAAAGGCTAATATTTGTTTGGGTACTTGCCAATCACGCAAAGTTAAGTCAAGGTTTTGTATTGGACTTGAACTCTAGCATTTTCTATAAAGATAACATTGTTGGTTGGGTGGATGATTATTGATTGTGTGTCTTAAATAAATATTGGTTGTACTAACAAGATGTCTACTCGCTGTTATTTGTCCACTGTATAAGGATTGAAACAAACTGTGCAGCAGGCACAACAGGGTTACATTAACACTGCAGTGAAGTTACTGTGAAAATCCCCTAGTGGTAATACTCCGGTTCCTGTTCAGATACACTCAGGGAGAATTTAGCATAGTCAATGCACCAACTCAGCACGTCTTTCAGTGTGTGGGAAAAAACCGGAGTACCCAGAGGAAATCCATATAGACATGAGGAGAATGTGGACACTCTGCGCAGACAGTGTCCCAAACTGGGCGCTGTGAGGCAGCAGTGCTAACCAATGCTCCACAGACTAGTCATGGGCTTTAATGTTGATGTCATGCTATTAACTTCAGATATAAAGCAAAACAGAATGTCCAACAATGAGAGAAAAGCTGAAGTTGCATTATTATGATGCATTAATTACCTCTGTAGCCTCAGATATTAATTCTGTCAGGTTATTCATATATATAAGTTCTTTGCAAACTATTATCAGGTATTCAGTAATATGTTAACCATATTTCTAATAAGAGTATTTCAGGATTTCATGGTTTGACTTTTTGTTATATGATTCTGTCAAAAAGTTATATACCACACTCTCAGTAGCTTACATGGGTCCATTATCAGGGATTGGCATGTAAATATTAGTATAATTTCAACCAGTTCATTTTTGAAAATTTAATGAAGCCAAATGTACACTTCTAATACTTTCCCCAAGAGTGGCTGGTAATAAATCTATTTCACTGTTTGCTTTTTTGATTTGTTTATCAAAATGTTCACATAATAATGCAAGGAAAATTAGCAGCTGTTAAATTATGGGGAAAAAGTGCTCCAGTAACACAAGGAAGCACTGGCGAGGATTGATAAGGAAGGTAAAATGAGTGAATAAAAATGCTATGCAAATTATTTTGCACATTCCATAACGAAAAACAGAATTAATTGCAGGAAACTTTTGCCAGTGCAGGCTTGGAGAGCATGTTCCTGCATTGTAATTTTCTTTGAAACAGTATCTGTGAACAAAATCATCCTCTCTCCACCTACACTCCACAGATATAGAAAAGATGTATCACATCACATGATGGCTGACTGTATGGCATAAAATAAATCATTACACACGAAGAAATAATAATCCTTTCTTTTAGCAAGAAGAATAAAGAAGTGGTGAGAGATTGCAGAGCTTTGAGGTACAGAGGGATCTGGGTCCTAGTGCATGAATCACAAAAGACCAGTATACAGGTACAGCAAGTAATTAGAAAACGAATAGAATGTTAATGTTTATTGGGATAAGTTATAACAAAATTGTTAATATTTAATTACAAATTTGGGGGGGTTATGATTTAGTTGTATAGGGCATTCATGATACTATATCTGGAGTATTTGGTCCAGTACTGTTCTCCTTGTCCAAGGAAAGCTGTCAATTCATTACAAACAGTTCAGAGAAGGTTTATTAGCATAATGTAGGAATAGGCAGATTGTCTTCTGAGTGATTAGGTCTGTATCCACTTGAGCAAAGAAGAGTAAGAGGTGACTTGATCTTGAGGAGTATTGACAGGGTAGATATGGAGTGGATGTTTCTGCTTGTCAGAGAATCTAGAATGAGGAGTCACTGTGCAAAAATAATGGGCCACTCGTTTAAGATGGAGATAAGGAGAAATTTTTTTCAGAGAGTGTTGAGTCTATGGAACCTTCTTCCTCAAAAGGCAGTGGAAGCAGAATATTTTAAAGCAGAGCTAGGTAGATCCTTAACTAACGAGAGTGAAAGGTTATTGGGGGTCGGCAGGAATGTGGGGTTGAGGTTACAATTACATCAGCCCCGATCATATTGAATAATGGAGCAGGCGCAAAAGGCCAAGTGACCTATTCCTGCTCCTAATTCCTATATATGTCGTAATCAAATTATTCAGGAAGAAGGGCCTGGACATAAGGATTGGAGGGGATTATCATAATATCTAAATAGTTATCTAGGTATTTGTCCATACTATGCCATCTGCTTTCTTTGAGAAGAACTTAGCGGCTGATATGGAATGCATTCTCTAACCTGAGGACCAAATGTTACCCCTTCCACTTGAAGTGAACACCAGAAAAGACACAAAGAGAAGCAGTACATAAGAGGTAGTAGACGGGGAAACTTAAGTCGCATAAATAAAGAAAGAAGTGTTCCATGAATGTGAGTATCCTGCTGAATAGTGTACACATCTGAATAAACCTGTTTTGCAATGGAGGACTTTTACCACAAAGATGTGCCTTGAACAATCACTTGCTTTCTTTTACATACTATTAAAAGTTAGTATGATAAAGTTGGCTATTTACATCTAAAGGGAAAGCTAAAGTCCGTTAAGTTGTTTCCTGCAAGTCAGAAATATCAGTCTTGAACATATTGCATATTATCTCACCACAACTCTTTGATTAGAATTTAGAGTCATTGTAAAAGGGAAGGGAATGCAAATTCCACATCACAAAATGAAAAAACATTCAACGTAAACCAGTCTCAACAGCTGTGAAGTTGCAATGAAAGAAAAGAACATTTAAAGTAACTGTTTCATAGAGAATGTCCTCCATCCCAGCTAGTCAATGGGGTATCTTGGGAATCACCTTGTTTGCCTTTTAGATATCCTCCACTTCGTTTCCATATCATCAAAGAATGATTTAATTCAGTTGTGCAATGATATTTAAATCTGTGTATATGTTTAGCTTTTCTGTGTTCTTGTTAATATACTTCACTACGAGATGTTTTCTTGGATGGAGGAGTTGAGTGCAACTGGTGTCCTAGCAAAGTAGCTTCTGTGAGAAATATTAAGCAGTTATTTCATGGACCTGGGACTAACCCTAATGTATCACTATCAGTGACAGGGATCTCTTTTGTTGAAGGCATTCTGTACATAATGATTTAAAAGATGGTGTTTGCTATCACTTAATGACATTAAATGGTTCCTTCCTGGATATTCCATAAAGTTACAGTTTAGTAATCTAGATTAATATGGAATTCCTTTCTTTTTTTCCTGTTACCATTCTCCTTGGACTTTGTAGCACTCTAAGTGAGCTATTGGGGGCTGGGCGCATTCTGCATCTGTAATCAACATCATGTGATATTGCCATATGCTAATTTTTTTAGCCATTAACAAATATGCAAAACCCAAAAGACATTCAGCACTCAGCAGAGCTATTCGGGACTCTTTCATTTCAGCCAATGGCAAAACATTTACTTTAAATATTCTTTTCTTTCATTGCAACTTCACTGCTATTGTGACTGGTTTACATTGAATGTTTTTTCATTTTGTGATGTGGAATTTGCATTCCCTTCCGTTTTACAGTGACTCTAAATTCTAATCAAAGAGTTGTGGTGAGATAGCATGCAACATGTTCAAGACTCATATTTCTGACTTGCAGTACAATAGTACATTGCTAAATTGCTGACTGCCCCTGAAAATCATTGCTGATCAAGTAGCATTTGACAGTCATAACATTCCAGGTATACAACAGTATCATAACTGACTGCTTCCCTGACATATCCTGGTCGCTGAATTCTCACTGTACCCTGTGCCTGGGATAGTTATGTGGCTTCTATGCCCTCATTTCCCTTGAACATCTTCTCTCCTTTCTTCACTCCAAAATATACCTGCCTCCATCTGTTCCATCCAATATCCTCTCATAGAAAATTGAATTAGTCACTTCTTTCACTACGGTTGTGATAATAATTCCAAAACTTTCTCTTAATAATTAACCTCATTGACCGGAAATTTACAACCTCTTTGTTCTTTGGGCTGGGAGGCAGGAAGGCTGGCAAAGTGGCATGGGAATTGAGCCTGATGTCTTCCCAGTGCCATGCCATTTTTCTAGTGATGGGAAAGTTGGATAAACGTGCTGCCCACTGGGAGCCCTATTGAGTCACTTAGCAGGGTCACTTCCAGCATCTGTGGGCATTCTGCTTGCACAGGTTGAGGAGGCGGAGGATGATGGGGGCAGGGTGGGTTGGCTACCGCCATGTCCGAAGAGGGGAGGGAGGGGCATCTTTTTTGGAAAACTATGGCCCATGGATGATTCCCTCCCACCTCCAGTCCAATGACGATCCCTGCCTGAAGCGGTATCATTTGTCCCACGACTTTCTACCTTCTCCCAAGAATGCTGGACTTGCCTGCCTAGCCCCAATATTTCCAACTGTGCCATAGAGGTGCTCCCTTTTTGCAGCTGCAACGTCAGCAATAGCTGTTGTTAGTGGTGGTGTCACTGAGGTTACTGAACTGCCGTCTCTCTGAATGGGACTTCCTTAACCCAGACATTAACTAGATGAAAGTGAAATGCTCCCGTTTAGATTGAACCATTATACGCTACATGAATTTCTCATTGATGATTTAAACAGGGCCTTGAGAAACAAAATAAGCTTTTAGAAATATCTCCTTCATTCACCAAATTCTGGGAGGACAAGAATGGTTCAAGTCTGAAGTAATCTGTTGGCACTCTTTGATAAAATTAGACAGCGCACTTCTCAGCAAAATCAGCAAAACATGAAAACAGGCCCTTGAGTAGTCTCTTCCTTATTAAAATATTCATAGATCATAGAATCCTTACAGCACAGAAGGAAACCATTCGGCCCATCGAGATCACAATCCTATCCAGTCCATTGCCCTATGTATTTACCCTAGCTAATCCTCTTGACACAAAGTGACAATATAGCACAGCCAATCAATCAATCAATCTTTGGACTGTGGAAGGAAATCAGAGCACCCAGAGGAAACCCACACAGACACGGGAAGAACGTGCAGACTCCACAGAGACAGTGACCCAAGAGGGGAATTGAACCCGGGTCCCTGGCACTGTGAGGCAGCAGGGCTAACTACTGTGCCACCGTGCTGCCCCATGGACAGGTTTTACATGACATAATTTACTGGAAATTAAGTTAAGATAATGGAGTGATTTCTTTAAGATAATATGTAGCACAGGATACTAGAAAAGTTTGAAGAGAAATTAAAGGCCACACTGTTTACAAATTTGCTTAGATTTGCTAATGCTTCAAGAGAATAATCTGTTAGTTTTAAAATATACTTAAAAGAAAATCAATAACATTTTCAAGTGTGACTTCAGTGCATAAATTTGTTGGATTGGAAGTTTTAAACAAACAACAATAAACAAGTTGTAGCAGATAATTGTGCCCAAAAGAGCTTTATAGGTCAGTATAGAGATGCTAACACTTATTAATGAGGCGTCAATGCCAAGGATAGTCCTTTCAAAAGCAACAGGTCTACAAAATTCAACCAACATAAACACCAACAAATAAACTTTGGGTGAAATTTTCCTGCCTTTCTCATCTTCCGGTCCATCCGACATGCATTCCCATGCCAGGTTTCCCAATGCCGTGAAATCAATTCAAAGGGAAATCCCATTGACACGACTAGAGACCCTGCAGCTGGCCAATGATGGGTCACCTCTTATTGCTGAGAAACACACTGCAAAGGGCGGAGGGTGCGTAGAGAATTCCACCTGTTATAAGGGAATTGACCAGGAGCATGTTTCCACCTCTGGGAGATCAGAAGCAAGGGACACAGTTTAAGAATGAGAGGTCTCTCTCTTCAGACAGAAATGAGGAGAAATTCTTTCTCTCAGAGGGTCATTAGTCCCAGAGAGCAGTGGAGCCTGTGCCATTGAAATGATTCAAGGTAGAATTGACTGATCTTTGACAGACAAAGGAGTCAAAGGTTATGGGAGGCCAACAGCAAAGTGGGATTGAGACCATAACCAGATCAGCTATTTTCGAAGGTCTGAATGGCCTACTCCTGATCCCAGGTCCTATGTCACTATCTAAGACAATGTTGTATGAACATGGGGGCAGCATGGTGGCACAATGGTTAACACTGCTGCCTCACAGCTCCAGGGACCTGGTTCAATCCCTGGCTTGGGTCACAGTCTGTGTGGAGTTTACATGTTCTCCCTGTGTCTGCGTGAGTTTTCTCCAGATGTTCTGGTTCCCTCCCAGACCAAAGATGTGCAGATTAGGTACATTGGCTTTGCTAAATTGCCCCTTAGTTTCTCAGGATGCCTGGGTTAGAGAGATTAGTGGGGTAAATATGTAGGGTTATGGGTATAGGGTCTAGAAAGGATGTTGTCAGTGCAGACTCAATGGGCTGAACGGCTTCCTTTTGCACTATAGGGTATCTATGATTCTACAATGGTTGAACTATCAAGCTTCAGAGCTAGCAATATGACTCATGGACTGCAGGTGGACACCCCTTTTATAATTGAACAAACTGCTCTGATGTTAAACCTCTGTCCTAATAGATATCACTTCTGGTACATCCTTACCAACATGGACTGTTTTGATGGCTACTTGAACGGTTTTATTCCAATATCCAGCATACACTTGTCCAAAGTGTCCAGAACCCAGCTTTTTCGTAAAAGTAAACTCTTTCCTTGGTCGTTCCCAGGTATCCGCAGTCTGATGTGACAAATCTCTTATGTTTGGCTGATATTGCTTCAAATATAAAATACATACAAGACAGGAATGAACATTTCCTTCAAGAGTTCATGATTACCAAAGTACAAAAACGGATATTCAATTGCTCAATAATTAGCTTGTCAGACACTTGAGCTAATTGGGATATATTTCCTGTCAGCTGCTTTTCTTGAATAAGCACTCAAAATATAAGTGTTGAAATTAAGCACTGATACAGAGGTAGTTTCAGTTGAAACATATTAAGAAAATACTTCATTTTAAGATCTTATTAGTGATTAATGCATTGGCATTTTGCAAATGTTAGAACATGAACGAAATATCATTAGACATTCTTAAGTACTACATGAATGTGAGAAAGGGGAGTTCACTTGACTGTCATCTTCAGCTGTTTATTTACAATTTCATTGGAACCTCAGTTTAGCTAGCAGCAGCCTCAGTTTCAGATGTATAGCTTGTAGGCTAAAGCCTATACCAGATTTCAAAACAAAATGTGTGACAGCATCTGTGGAGGGAGAGTAGAGCCAACTTTTCAAATCTAGGTGACTTTTTGTTAGAGCTGAAAACTTTTCTTTGCCTTCAGATCATAGAATCCCCACAGTGCAGAAGGAGACCATTCGGCCCATCGAATCTGCACTGACTACAATTCCACCGAAGCCCTATCCTCATAACACCATGTATCTACCCTATTAGTTCCCCTGATATTAAGTGGCAACTTAGCATGGCCAATCAACCTAACCCCGCACATCTTTGGACTGTAGGAGAAAACCGGAGCACCTGGAGGAAATTCACGCAGACACAGGCAGAATGTGCAAACTCCTTTTTTCCGGAGTGGAAGAGTCAATTACGAGGCGGCATAGCTTTAAGGTGCAAGCGGCAAGGTTTAAAGGAGATGTACAAGGCAAGTTTTTTTACATGGAAGGTGGTGGATGCTTGGAACTTGTGCCGTGAGGGATAGTGGAAGCAGATACGATTGTAAGTTTTAAGGGGGTTCTGGACAAATACGTGAATAGGATGGGAATAGAGGGATATATCCCCGGAAGGGTAGGGGGTTTTAAGTCAGTTGGGCAGTAGGTTCAGTGCAGGCTTCGAGGGCCAAAGGGCCTGTTGCTGTGCTGTAATTTTCTTTGTTGTTTGTTCCATACGGGCAGTGACCCAAACTAGGAATCGAATTTGGGACCTTGCTGATGGGAGGTAATAGTATTAACCACTGTGCCACTGAGGATAGTCTGACTAAGAGTCATGTAGACTTGAAATGTTAGTTCTATTCTCTCTCCAATATGCTGTCAAACCTGCTGAGATTTTCCAGAATGTTCTGTTTCTGTTTCAGGATCCAGCATCTGCCATCTCTTGCTTTTACATTTTTTGTACTCCTGGGATGGAGCCTGGTCCATCAGGAGCAAAATGATAGGTTGCTTTTGTGTCATTCTCTGATATATGAGGCTCCATGCAGGGAATCTGCAATTGGAAAGCTAATCCATAATATTAGGAAGTGCAGATAGTTTAAATCAAGAAAAGGGCAACCTGCTTGCACTCACAGCACACTTTGCCATGTTCCAATTTTCAGGCAACACTGTACATTTTTCTCCAATTTGAAAAAAGTTTGAAGATTATAAAAGATTAAACATGGATAGGTTTAACTTAAAAAAAATCAACTTACTTTCTGACAAGGCCTGGTCAGTCGGAGGCCTGATCGAAGGTTATTTAATTTGTAGTATTCCACTAGTTCTTTCAGACTGGAAAATTCAATGAGTGTATTCAGGGAAAACTGCTCAGTTTTCTTTTGCCTGATTCGATAGTGTCTTACCATGTCTCCATCTCGTACTGAAGAAGAAAGGGTAAAATGGAAATTCTATGCGATATAGTAAGGCAAAGAATCATAGAATCCCTACAGTGCAGAAGGAGCCATTTGGCCCATTGAATCCACACCAACCATAACCCCACCCAGGCCTGACTCCTGTAACCTCACATTTTTATGCTGCCAATCAACTTAACCTGCACACCTTTAGACTGTGGGTGGAAACCAGAGCATCTTGTTCTCTCACAGGAAGATTGTAAGAGCCTAACCAACTCATTTAACTCAATCCACTGGAACTCCAAAGAGAAACATAGATGAAAGCCTTCATTTGACATAAGCCATTGCAGTCTTTCGATTCAAATTCTAAAAGCCCCCTGTTTTACTATGTGCATTCCTATGTAAGGAGCAAAAGGATGGTTAGAGGGAAGATTGGACCTCTCAGGGACAGAGGAGGGGAACTATGCTTAGAGCCTGAGGGAATGGGGGAGATCCTGAATGAATACTTTGCGTCGGTATTCACGCAGGAGAGGGGCCTGATGTCTGATGCCGGCTTTGAGGATTTTGAGGACCCGTTAAAGGAAATAATCATTACGAGGGACAAAGTGTTGGGGCTTTTAGGTAGCATAAAGACTTATAAAGCCCCGGGGCCTGATGGTATTTATCCTAGGCTGCTAAGGGAGGTGAGAGATGACGTTGCTGGGCCTCTGATGCAAATCTTTGTCTCTTCTTTGGACACAGGTGAGGTCCCAGAGGACTGGAGGATTGCAAATGTAGTACCGTTGTTTAAAAAGGGTCAGAGGGATAATCCAGGAAACTATAGGCTGGTGAGCTTGACTTCAGTTATAGGTAAGCTAATGGAGAGGATCCTCAGGGACAGGATGTATGAGCATCTGGAGCGCTGCGATCAGATCAGGGATACGCAGCATGGCTTCGTTAAGGGGAGGTCGTGCCTTATGAATTTAATGGAATTTTTTGAAGAGGTGACAAAAACGGTTGATGAAGGACAAGCCGTTGATGTCGTCTACATGGATTTCAGTAAGGCGTTTGACAAGGTTCCCCATGGTAGGCTGATAAAAAAGATGAAGGCGCATGGGATACAGGGCCAGGTATGTAGATGGGTTGAGAACTGGCTTGGGAGAAGGAGACAGTGGGTAGTAGTGGAAGGCTCTTTTTCCAACTGGAGGTCAGTCACTAATGGTGTGCCACAGGGCTCAGTACTAGGACTTCTTCTATTTGTGATTTATATAAATGACTTGGAAGAGGGGGTAGGTGGTGTGATCAGCAAATTTACTGATGACACTAAGATGCTTGGATTGGCGGGGACTGAGAAGCAGTGCCAGGCAATACAACAGGACATAAATAGGCTGGTAGATTGGGCAGATAGATGGCAAATGGAATTTAATCCAGATAAATGCGAAGTGATGCATTTTGGCCGGAATAATGTAGAGGGGAGTTATAGGATAAAAGGTAAAACTATCCGGAGTATAGAGACGCAGAGAGACCTGGGGGTGCAGGTTCACAAGTCTCTGAAGGTGTCAGTACAGGTGGAGAAAGTGATAAAGAAAGCGTATGGTATGTTAGCCTTCATAGGAAGGGGTATAGAATACAAGAGTAGGAGTCTGATGTTACAAGTGTATAGAACGTTGATTAGGCCTCACTTGGAGTACTGCGTCCAGTTCTGGTCGCCGTACTACCAGAAGGATGTGGAGTCCCTGGAGAGAGTGCAGAGGAGATTTACCAGGATGCTGCCTGGTATGGAAGGGCTGTCTTACGAGGAAAGATTGAACGCACTGGGTTTTGTTTTCCCTTGAAAGACGTCAGCTGAGAGGAGATCTATTAGAGGTATATAAGATTATGAGGGGTATAGATAGAGTAAATGGTGGTAAGCTTTTTCCACCATTAGAATCGGATAGAACGAGGGGTCACGGCCTTAGGGTGAGGGGGGCTATGTATAAGACGAATATTAGAGGGCATTTTTTCACACAAAGGGTAGTGGGGGTGTGGAATGCACTACCGAGTAAGGTGGTGGGAGCAGGCACGCTAGGGTTGTTTAAGGGTCTCTTGGACAGCCACATGAGCGGTCTGCAGATAGAGGGATATAGGAGGACTGTTTAAATACTTTAATTGTTTCCACAGGCTGTTCGGTCCACCTTGTTGACCAACAAGGTGCATGCATTCGGCAGGTCGTGCGAGGGCTGCTCCTGGATGTTACTTCAGGAGTGGCCTAGTGCTTCATGTCGTTAGTGTATGCTTAAACTGGACCATCAGATGGGCAACATGACAGCTCAGAGACTATCGCTGTTGCTGTGCAGACACATGGATTTGGGCCTGTGTCTGCGGGAGTTTGCGCGTTCTCCCCGTGGTTGCGTGGGTTTTCTCCGGGTGCTCCGGTTTCCTCCCACATCCCAAAAATGTGCTCTTAGGCTGATTGGGTAACAAATTGTCCCTATATTGGTCTCTATATGTCATTAAGACGTTAGGACGGCGGCGCGGGCTCGTTGGGCCGAAGGACCTGTTTCCCGTGCTGTGTTGTTCTTTGTTCTTTGTTCTTTGTTCACTCATTGGGTCATTGGACCAACAGTTAATAGTGAAAGAAAAATGTTAAAAAAGAAAGTTGGGAAGTTGTCCCCAATTTAAATCAACAATAACTTACACAATAAAACAACATTAATATAGTGAAATATTTCAAAACATTTCATAAAATTTCAATTTATGAACCTGGCATGATAAGAAGATCATCAAATAAGGCTTTTAAAGGTGTGAAAAAACAGATCGATGGATTTAAGTGTCTACAGATTTTGCCACGCAACGGACTACAGAAATGGCAAAACAAAAAGGGATAGAGTATTGCAAGAGATTGCAGAAGTGGGGGTGGTTTGGCGAGGTGGGGGTTGGTGGAATTGAGGATGGGCAGGTGGGAGGGCAATGCTGGCACAGTATGTGTCCTTGGATAGTGTAGTCCATCAAAGTCAGGATAAGTGTGAAGGATGAGAAGAAGCTAAAACAGAACTGAATGACAGGCAGGGTTACTATGTCCTACATAGAGAGCTTCAGAGCAATAGGACTGGACATGGGATGGGGGGATGTGGTGGATGTAACCCATCTTTGCCCAGTTCTGCTCTGGTGGCTTTCCCCAGGGTACACTGCACCATATATTTCTGTGACAGCCAGGATCGGAAGATCCTGGAAGGAATGCCCAGCAGTATATTGCAGCACTGCCACTGTGCAAAAGATTCAGGTGATTATTTCCATCCTCTGTTCCCTTTCCACTCCCACATATAAAAACATAAGATATAGTAACTGGTATAAGCTTTTCTTTAGTGAGGCTGACTGAGGGACGAATATTGGTCGGGGGAAAACTGCCCTATTCTTCTGTGAAATAGTGTCAAGGGATCTTTCACATATATTTGTGGGAACGGAAGTTTTAATGTTTCATCTGAAAGATGGCAAAAAGTGCAGCTATTTCTTCAACCCTGCACAGGAATGTCAGCCTAGGCTTTTGTGTTCAAACCGTGATTAACACAAAGCGGACCCTTAATTTTGAGGCTCTGATCTGATTTCCATTCGTGAGGGGAGTTGGGGAACCCCAAACAGGCACCTCAGTATTCATCAGGAGTGGCACAGTGGTTAGCACTGCTCCCTCACAGCACCAAGGACCCAGGTTCAATTCCAGCCTTGGATCACTGCCTATGTGACATTTGCACATTCTTCCCATGTCAGCGTGGGTTTCCCCTGACACTCCGGTTTTCTCTCACGCTCCAAATCTGTGTGTGTTAGATTGATTGACCATCGTAAATTGCCCCATAGTGTCAGGGGGATTAGCAGGGCGAATACGTGGAGTTACGGGGATTGGACCTAGGTAGAATTGTAATTGGTGCAGACTTGATGGGCTAAATGGCCTCCTTCTGCACTGTGGGGTTTCTACGATTCTATGAATACAGGACAGAACTTCAGTCAGGTAGCAATATACATAGGAACAAGGGGAGGTCATGAAAGTGGAGGATGTGGGATCTGGGGTAGCAGATTGTTTGTGGAATGATTGGGGTCTAAAAATGTGTCTTCATGAGTCACTTTAGCGTGTGCAATGGAACCTCAGAAACCACAACTAAACCCGTTTCTACTGTCTCAGATGCTGACATGAACAGATCTTGGTTTTCTGACTTATGATTGTCTCATTAATGGGACGAGCAGACTTTTGCATAAAGCAACAAATTGGAAAAATGGGCACCAAAAGGATGGAATTCTCTGCGTTTTGACAGCACAAATTGGCCCTGGGCGCAGCATGTGTCTCTCGCCTGTAGGTCGGACACCCATTATGCTTTACAAAAATAAAACTTAAAAACTTGTTCTGGGTTTATTGAGGGAGGAAACAAAGATGTTGACTATAGAATGTTCCCGTGCAGGAAATCTGGTTCAGGTTTGACCACAAACTGACTGGGTGTATGGTTTTTACTGTCCTGTTGCAAATGATCAGCAGTGGTTGTGAAACTCAACACATTACTCCACAATAAAGCTCAAAATAATCCAGCTTCTAAATTTCTCATGGTAGCGAATATTAAAAAAATCGTTGATATTGGCAGATAATATATATATATATTTACCTTGCAAAAAATGCTTACCAGATAATGCGTATCCATTCTCTTGATTCTCGCTCTCCCGGATGAGGAAAGACCCGTTTGCACTTTGGGAAGAGAGAAGAATAAATTTTGCTTCAGATCGGCTGAGTTTCCCAACATACCAGCTACAAAGAAGAGAAATAAATAAAGCTCAATGGGAAAACAAAAGATAGGACTGCAGATAACTGATAGCATGTATGAAATTGCTAATAAGCATTCCGTGTGGGCGAATTCCGCCATCAAGAAGGCATATTCATCACATTGATACCAGTTAAATCATAACCATGTCATTGGGGTCATTTTCCATTCTCTGCTAAGTCAATCATTAACTTGCTTCCCACTGCCTTACATTTTGCTCAGACAACCGGCGAAATATTATTATTTTTTTCCTTTTATTCATTTGTGGGACACGGGCATCACTGGCTGGGCCAGCTTTTATTGCCCATCCCTAGTTGCCCTTGTGAAGGTGGTGGTGAGCTGCCTTCTTGAATCGCTGCAATCCACGTGCTGTGAGTTGACTCACAATTCACTTGCGTTGATTTAATGTCAGGTAACTTGGACACATTGATGCCCTATCCTTAACCCACTGACTTACTTGTGCTGGTCAATTCCAACACTATCTGCATCGAGCTCTTTGTGGTGTTGCAATTTTTAAAGTTAGTCATTCCTCAAGTCAAATTTTGAATTTCCAGTTTTAGTGGGGCTCAGGGCCAAGATATTTTAATCATTCTTACATAATTCAATCTAACAAAACAACTCCAATTTTTTTTTGCTGTTTGTGTGATGTTATATAGACTGATGTTATTTAGGGTGTATTTACTTGGACTGAAATTACATTACAAAATTATTTGCATAATTGGAAATATTCCTATCAGCACTAACTATTCAATCAGATACTCCCTTAGAATCCCTAAAAACGTAAGAAGTAGAAATTGGAGAGGGTCATTATGCCTTTTTGATCCTGCTCTGCCATTCAACTGGATCATGGTTGACTTTCTACCTCAAACTGCTTGTTTTTACTCGGCTTAACTTTCCATAATAATGTACATGGACATACATGTCCTTTGAAGTGCAAACATTCCTCAGCCTTCCACCATCCAAAAATAATGGTTTGATGGATATGCTGGATTGTGGGGATGGACCTGTGTATGCTGCTCGTTGGAGGGTTAATGTAGACTCAATAGGTTGAATGGCCTCCTTCTGCACTGCAGGGATTCTATGCATTTGCTAGCTTCTCTTATTCAAAGAACAAAGAACAAGAACAAAGAACAGAACAGCACGGGAAACAGGCCCTTCAGCCCAACGAGCCCACACCGCCACCCTAATGTTCCCACCTCTACCCGCGATCCCTGTCTATGTCTATATTCATATTTTATTATTCATTCTAATAAGGTCTGTATTACACCAATGGCTGCCATACAAAATGATTTAATTGGCCAGAAGGTTTTTTGTGCTGCTCTGAAATTCAGTCTTTAAATGGGGCAGGCAGATAAAATCTGACTCAGGGTTCAAAGTACATGGGGGCAACAAGCAAATTTGCCCCGGAAATGTCACAAAGAGCCCCCAAAAGTTAATTGATCAAGGTGGAAGTTCAAGAAAGGCCATTTTAATTGGAGGAACAGTGAGCACAAGCACTTGAGGAGCCAATCACAAATTCCAGATCTCCCATGTTGCTGCTCCAACTCCTCCAATCACAGGCTCCCTCCTTCCTGCTCCTTTTTGCCTGTTCTTGTTCTTTTATCTTGCTTATTTTATCTGATATTCTTGGGTAGCAGCATGGCCTAGATGTTGAACAGAGTCCCGTCCTGGGCTATGGGAGTTCTCCCTGTAACTTTTGTCATTGCTAATGGGAAGTTACAGGTGACAAGAGATGATTCAGGTCTTCCTATCCAGGACACCACTGGCGGTCAGCTTTGGGGTTTCAGTGGCAGGGATTTCTGGCTTGACACGCAGATGCAGTCAATAAGGACCAGCTCTGAAAGAGTGCTTGTTGGCTTTGGCCTGAGCAAATGCATGTCACTGGGGATTCTGGCTATGAGGGAGAAGCTGCCATGAGCTCCACATTCTCTCTGCCCTGCATTTGACCCCTGCTGGTGGAGGCTGGTTAGGCCCTTGCTCCAGGCCCTGGGGATTGGTTCATAATTCTGTCCAGGTTGGGCTTCAGCTGGGGCAAGTTGCAGATGACACTGGTATGTGTTTCTTTCCCACCCCAGGAGGTGGAGGGAGATTGCAGGCATTATCCTGTGGCTCTGTTATATTAAATTTTGTTCAGTAATTTAGTACTTGGAACTAATATCATAAAACAGAGTTGAGTTACGTACCTGCACAGTGAGGAAACAGCAATCTAATTTGTCAGTGAAGCTCAGTTGGTTTATGACTGAAACTCTTGCTAAAATTATAACACTGAATCGCATTTAAAGTCATAGAGTCATACAGTGCAGAAGTGGCCCTTTAGCCCATCCAGTCTGCTCCGACCTGTGAGAAACATTTCACCTAATCCCATTTACTAACATTTTGGCCCATCGCCTTGAATGCTATGATGTGCCAAGTGTTAATCCAAGGAACCTTTTAAAGGATATGAAGCAACTTGCCTCCACCATTGTCCCAGACAGTGTATTGCAGACCTTCCTCTGGATAAAAACATTTTTTTCTCATATCCTCCCTGAATATTCTGCGCCTCATTTTGAACCGATGTTTCCTCGTGACTGACCCTTCATCTAAAGGGAACAGCTGCTCTTTATCCACACTGTCTATGCCCCTCATGATCTTGCACACCTCTATCAGGTCACCCTTCAGTTTTCTCTGCTCCAACAAAATCAAGAAGTGGAGATGTCGGCGTTGGGCTGGGGAAAACACAGTTGGAAGTCTCACAACATCTAGTTAGAGTCCAACAGGTTATTTGTAGCAAACACCACTAGCTTTCAGAACTGGCTGTTCTGAACCTGGTATTGTGAGATTTCTTACAACAAAAACAATCTATGTTTGTCCAACCTCTCTTCATAACTTAAATGTTTCATCCCAGGCAGCATCCTAGGAATCATCTCTGCACTCTCTTCAGTGCATTCACATCTTTTCTAAAATATGGTGACCAGAACTGCACACAGTACTCTAGCTGTGGTCTCACTAAAGTTCTGTACAACTCCAACATGACTGCCCTGCTTTTGTAATCTGTGCCTCATTTGATAAGGGCAAGTATCCTATGTGCTTTTGTCACTGCCCTATAAACATGCCCTTCAGCCTTCAGAGATCTATGGACAAGCAATCTAAGGTCGCTTTTGTTCCACAGAACTTCCTAGTGACATTCTGTTCACTGATTACTTCCTTGTCAAATTACTACTTTCAAAGTGTATCATTTCACACTTTTCAGGGTAAAGTTCCATCTGCCACTCATCTACCCTTTCGACCATTCTTTCTATAATCTTCTTGTAGCTCAAGACACTCAGTCTTGCTGTTAACCATCCAGCCAATCTTTGTGGCATCTGCAAACTTACTAATCCTATTTTCCCCACTTAGTCATCTATGCCATTTATACAAATAACAAATAACAGGGGACTCAGCACAGATCCTTGAGGTACACCACTGACTTCCAGTCACCAAAGTAGCCTTTTGCCAACATCCTCTGTCTCTTACAACTGGGCAGTTTTGAATCCACTTTGAATCTTCTGTTAAACGTTATCAGTTGATTTAAACTGTGCACTTTCTTCATAGATTTTCCATTCTGTTTCATTGCATCAAATAGTTAGAATTTGAGTTGAATCTGACCTTAATTTATTACTGTAAAACAGGAATTGTATTTTTTTGATTTGATTTAATTTATTATTGTCTCATGTATCAGTATACAGTGAAAAGTATTGCTTCTTGCGCTCTACACAGACGAAGCATTCCACTCATAGAGAAGGAATCGAGAAAGTGCAGAATGTAGTGTTATAGTCATAGCTAGGATGTAGAGAAAGATCAATTTAGTGCGAGGTAGGTCCATTCAAAAGTAGATAGATCCATTCAAAAGTCTGATGGCCGCAGGAAAGGAGCTGCTTTTGAGTCGGTTGGTACACGACCTCAGATTTTTGCATTATTTTCCCGAAGGAAGAAGTTGGAAGAGAGACTGTTCGGGGTGCATACGGTCCTTAATTATACTGGCTTTTAGAACCCAAATGTGAGAGGAAATACAAAGGAATTGAGGAAGTATGGTATCCTGAATTCCTTATATGAAATGACTGAACAGAAACCAAAACGTAGCCCTGAAACATAGAAAGTAGCCCTTCAGAAAATCTCTAGAGCTCTTGCAAAGAAGGTTTGATCTTCAGCCTGATTGATATCTGGCTACAAATGAATGGGAACTAAATGTAACAGTCCCTGAAAATAGGAACATTGCTTCTGATACAGGCAGCACACTAAATAGAATCATAGAATCCCACAGTGCAGAATGAGGCCATTCGACCCATCGAGTCTGCACTGACCACAATCCCACTCAGGCCCTATCACCGCAACCCACAATTTATCTTACCTAGGCTAGAGACAATTTAGCATGGCCAATCCACCTAACCCGCATATCTTTGGACAGTGGGAGGAAATTGGACCACCCAGAGGAAACTGTATAGATAGCGGGACAATGTGCAAAATCTACACAGACAGTGATCCAAGCAGGGAACTGAACCCATGTCTTGGTGCTGTTAGGCAGCAGTGCTAACCACTGTGCCACAATGCCGCCTCTAAATTTGTGCTGCTTGCTAATTTACGCAATTGCAGAGTGCAGCCAGCATTAACCATGCTGATAAAAGGCTGCACACCTTAGCAGAAAACCCACAATTGTTAGAAGCTAGCCACAGTTTAAGCTAATTTGCACACCTTGAAAGATAGCACCTGGCTGCAGCAGGTGCTGGAAGTTATTCCACCGCTGATTCTGACCTAGCAAAGATACACATATGGCACAACGTGAGAAAGGGACTGAGTTCCAAGGTTTCCTGATGCCACTCAGGAAACGTTTCTCTATCCACAGGTGAATAGGAGAGCTTTCAGACAAACTCTCAGGAGGTAATGCTGGTCATCTAGGTCATTCACAAGAGTTAAGCTCTCAGGATCTGGATGCAATGCCACAAAAAGTTCAATGACCTTACCAGAATGGTGAAGGTCAGCTAACATATCTTCAAATTGCCAACTGCACCAGATATTGCTCAACTCAAGGCATAACTCCATCGTTCATCCGTCCACAATCTCTATTAATTAGGACTAACATTTATAACTTTTCTTTGGCCTCAGATACTAATCACTAATAGGAACCTCACATCCATATCTCAGAATGGAAAAATACCCAGCTATTCCAACATGACAGCCAAATCAGTCAAGCACATTGCATGACACTCCCTGGGACCCTTCTCTCTTTCTCAAAACAGGATGGTACATAATTAGAAGCTGCAAGTTTTTAACAATTATTTCATGCAACATTTATGTCACTGACGAAACCAGAATTTGTTGCCCATCCCGAAATACTCTTAAATAGGTGGCGATAAGCCACATCTCGAACTGCTGCAGACCATCTGTAGGTACAGCCAGAGTGCTGTGGAAGTAAACTGGATTTGGATTTCTGAACTGCTGTAGAGGAGATGGTGTGTTCCATCATTAGGAGTGGTGTCATTACGGAAGTTGCAGTCAGCTGCAAGGTCAAAGCGATGGAAGACGATGGTGTCTTTGTATCTAATCCTGCTTCTCACATCTCACTTCCTCTTCATTCCACAATCTTGCCTGATCAAGCAGCTTCCTTTGTCCTAGATGGTGTCAAACTGACTACTGCTGGAGCGGCAATTCCGTCACACTTTATCTATCGTTTAGGGGTTTGTGGTCATGCATTCCAGGATTCCTCTGGCCTTTCAGTATCCTCCCATTTATTATGTATTTTCTTGCCTTATCTTCCCTTCTCACACTCCCGAGGATTAAATTTCATTTGGCATTTTTGTGATCCATCTGATCAGTGCATGATGCCTTCCATGATGCATGGAAGTGGTTAACCACTGCTGCCTCACAGTGCCAGGGACTTGGATTCGATTCCAGCTGGGGGTCACTGTCTGGGTGGAGTTTGCACATTCTTCCTGTGTCTGAGTTTGTTTCCTCTAGGTACTCTGATTTCCTCCCACAGTCTGAAAGATGTGCTGGTTAGATGCTTTGGCCTGAATAGGCGTCAGAGTGCGGCGACTAGGGGAATTTCACAATAACGTCATTGCAGTGTTAATGTAAGCCTTACTTGTGACTAATAAATAATCTTTGCTCCTCCAGCCAACAAATTTATTCTTCATTACTAACCACAGTGCTAACATCCCTGACCTCAATCCTTCCAAAGTAGGATAGATTCAAATCCAAAAGCTTAACTAAATTAATTCACAGCCACTTGGTCAAACAAATCCAGCAGTCACATCCAGGATGGAACACCATCACCTGCAAGTTCCCCTCCAAGCCATCCACCATCCTGACTTTTGAGTTACTAATGTCACAAGTAGGCTGATATTAACATTACAATGAAGGTACCCCAGTCGTCACACTCCAGCACCTGTTCGGGTACACTGAGGGAGAATTTAGTATAGCCAATGCACCTAATCAGCAGGTCTTTCAGGAAACTGCAGCACTCGGAGAAAATCCATGCAGACATGGGGAGAATGTGCAGATTCCCCACAGACAGTGACAAGCTGGGAATTGAACCCTGGTCCCTGGCACTGTGAAGCAGCAGTGCTAACCACTGTGCCATAGTGACTTGGAAACATTATCATGGTTCCTTCACCTTCAAAGTCCTGGCAATCCCTCCCCAACATCATTGTGAGTGTAGCTATACTCAGTAAACTTTGACAACACCAATTTTAAATCCAACCAATTTGTTTGATAGTAAATCAGCGAGCTTTTGACTTTTCGTCTTCGTCAGGCAAATGCAGTGTTCTGGCCTGCAATAGCACACATAGCACAGTTTACAGATTGCTGATTAGAATGCGAATCCTTACACCTAACCTGCTATTCAAGTGTTAAAGTGGCTAACAATGTGAGTGAAGCATTGGTTAGAGAAATGTGTATTTTCTCCAGACAGCACAGTAAGTGAGGTATTTTGCTAACGAAAAGTCGAAAACTTTTCGCTGATTTACTATCAAATAAATTGGTTGGATTTAAAATTGGTGTTGTCAAACTTTACTGAGTTTACCCCAGTCCAACGCCTGCATCTTTACATCAGTGTAGCTACATCTCAGGGACTGCAGCCTTTCAAGAAGGCAGGTCACTACCATCTTCTGGATGGTAATTAAGGACTAACAGTAAGTGCTGTACTGGCCCAGTCAGTAAATCAATGAAAACAAACTACATGTCCTCTTATTCTCTTTCGTGGGGATAATGAAGTAGACAGAAACAGCCACAATCATCAAAAATGAAAGCAAAATGCTGGAAATCTGAAATAAACTGCTGGGAAAACTCTGCCAGCATCTGTTGAGATGGAAATAATTAGCGCATTAAACGTTTTGAGGAAGGCAGTATTTTCTGGATTTTTTTTGCTTTTGTAGCAGCATTCTCTGCTGTTATTTAAGCTACAAACATCACTTTTGCAATGTTTACAAGTTAAATCCCATGAAAAATATCTGAAATCACACTCACAGTTCTGTGGCTAAACTCTCTTTTTTAGCAACGTAATTATATGGGATGTATCCCACGCACTCCCCATTGGCACAGTTGAGTTTCCTCGCGAACCACCAAGTTCCAGAAGAATGAGGATCACCGTTCAGGATTTCAAATTCATCCCCAACTCGGATAGACAGTTCTTCGCTAGTCCGGGCGCAGAAATCATACAGCGCCGTGTACACGGTGGGCCGGTTCTGCTGGGGTTCAGCCACCGAAGGAGTTCGCGGACGGGGTGAATCTTTCGCCCTCTCCCCCTCAGAGTTCCTCCTCAAACAGGGACAAAGCCTGAAGATGGTTCCGGCCATAAGGACTCAACCTGGAGGTGATAATCACAGCCTTGACTCCACTCCACTCCTCCTCGTTGACTTGTCACATTCCCAAACGAATTAAACTTCAGCGCTTTTCCATCTTTACTTCCTTCTTACTTTCATTGATGTAAGCAGCCGGTTTTGTTAAAAATAAAGATTGTATCTGTGAAACCACGCCTCGCTGTTGAGCGACCAGCTCATGTCCAGTCTTTGTGGCAACACGGAAACCACCCCAACAGTTTATTGCTGACGGCTGGATCCCAAAGGCCAAACAGAATGAAGGTGATAAGGTTGTATACTTGTGTATTCATTCATCCGAATGAACTTTACTGTGAAGTCAGTCTAGGTAAAGTTGGTAGATTTCCTTCCCCTAAAGTGAACCAGATTTTTAAAATTCCCATCATTAGGCTTTTAATTCTGGAACAGTATTAAGTTCAAATTTCACAATTAGCTCTGGTGGGATTTGAACCCAGCTCTCTCAGCATTACTCTGGGTACTCAGGATTACTGTTCCAGTGACAATATCATCACCACTTCTGTACTGGTACTTTTTTGATTTGATGTTGTCACATGTATTAGCATAGAGTGAAAAGAATTGTTTCTTGTGTGCTATACAGATAGCATACCATTCATAGAGTAGGAAAGGACAGGGTGCAGAATGTAATGTAACAAAGCTAGGGTGTAGAGAAAGATCAACTTTGTGCAAGGTAGGTCTATTCAAAAATTTGATGGTTTAAGGGAAGAAGTTGTCCTCGAGTAGTTGGCACTCAGACTTTTGTACCTTTTTCCTAATGGAAGAAGATGGAAGATGTATATCTGCAGTATGTAGGGTCCTTGATTATTCTGGCTTTTAGAACCCAAATGTGAGAGAAAATACCAAGGAATTGAGGAAGAGTGGCATCCTGAACTCCTTTGATAAAAATGATTCAATGGAAACCACATAGTAGCCCTGAAATATAGAAAATAATACTTCAGAAATTCTCAAGAGCTCTTGAAAAAAATGTTTGATCATTGATATCCCACTACAAATGATGGCAGCAGGGAAGAAGCTGTTTTTGAGTCAGTTGGTACATAGCCTTAGACTTTTGTATCTTTTTCTTGATGAAAGAACATGGAAGAGAGAATATTTGTGTGTGTGGTCTGAGATTACATGGGTTGCTTTTTCGAGGCATCGATAGACTGAGTCAATTGATGGGAGGTTGGTTTGTATGATGGACTGGGCTTTGTTCACAACTCTGTAGATTCTTGTGATCTTGGGCAGAACAGGAGCCATACCAAGCTGTGATTAATCTGGAAAGGGTGCTTTCTATGATGCATCTGTAAAAGTTGGTGGGAGTCATGGTGGACATGCCAAATTTGCTTAGCCTCATGAGAAAGTAAAAATATTTAGCAATTCAATTAAACATTTCTGCATCCACTCGCTACAAGGAGTTGGTTGATTGGCACCAGGAAGACAATGCACCTCAACACTCTGACCTCTGCCCTCCACCAACCTCCCTACCATTTGGCATGTTCTCCTCTTCCACTCCCAGTAACATAATTCTAGATGGTGCCTTTCTGATTTCAGTTGGTTCTGGTCGTTGGAAACACACGCACTTCTCTCGATGCACAAGCTTCTGAGCTCAAGTCTCACAACATAACAATCCAGTGCAGAGTGGAGGGAATGCCGCACCATCACAGGTGCTGTTTTTTTAAGGTGAGTGTCATCTGGTGGATGTGCATGTCACTATTTAAAAAAAGGACATTATCTGCAATATTTTATCAAACAGCATCATTAGAAAAAAATTATTTGATCATTATCATTTTTCTGTTTGCCAGAGTTTGCTGTGCACAATCGTTAATCTGATGTGGATGGAGAGCATTAGCACACTTTCCACTTTTGTGTGCTAGTTGCCTCATATTTTCAGCCTACATTGCTGGCAAGTAGCAATGTAAAAAAGACATGTGTAAATCTCTCCTTGTCAGTACCTAGCTTCTCCATTGGTAAGTCCACTGGCGTGTGACGTGTTCTGACACTCATGAACAAATCTAAGGACAAATTGTTCCAATGCTATGTAGAAGCCTTGGGAAAGTTGAAGCTGAATGGAGTAAACCCTGACAAAAATAAACCTGTTGTTTTCCTTGTTCTGATTTTATGATCATATGTTTTAGGAGCATTACTTCTAGTTTGTAAATTGGAAGTTTTAACTGTGGGATGAATGAAATTTTCTGGTTTGGGAGGCTGGCAAACAAACATAGGGCAATTACAAATCAAAGGGTGGCTGTCTTGACTTACTAAGTTCATAATGGGATTCTTGAAAGCAAAACAGTAGACAACCTTTCAAGGTTTCTTGACAGAGGCAGGTTACCTACAGCTGTCCCAATAAGAAGATTAAATTGTCCCAGTGGTTTCCCATAATAAAGTGATTTAATAATTGGATGCAATGAATTGAACTTTCCCTCTGTAACAACCCAAGAATGTCACATTGCTATGAAAATATGCCATGCATGCAGTTACCCTTGTGTTTTTGGTTGATCTGTGCAATTTCTCACAGAAAAATCTATTCTAGTTGGGAAGCTACTGGGGTCAGAAGAGAGAAGACTGCCATCAGTTGGTCTTTTAAACTAGCTGGAACCTGTTGCAAAGGGCTATCAGGAGCTAAGAGTGCTTCTTGGTTTGGAGTCACTCGACAAGAACGCAGTTTAACCCATGTTTGAGATGTAGAGTTCATATAAAGAGTCTATGACTAGAATTTTACCACCCAGTGAGTGAGATGGACAATGGAAAGGTCTGATGATCTTAGATAGGATTTGACAGTTTCAATATGAGTGAGGCCATAAAACCCTATATGTGAGGTATTGTAGGAGAGTTAGTGTGTTTTCCTTACCTGATGCTAGTGGAAGGACCCCAAAGAAATCTCATGCTTGAATAGCTAAAATAGCTGGCACACCTAAGGAGAAAAAAAGTGAATTGCTGAGAGGTGTGGCAGACCTTAATTTGGTTTCAGAAAAAGTGAATGGATCCTGTAGAGGATCAAGGAAACGTTTGGGTGGACTTACAAGTGTTTACATTGTGTTAAGTGTTTTGGGATTAAAGTGTAAGTGCTTCAAAAATATAGTGATGTTATTATTGCTTGCTTTCTTTAAGTCTTGTGCAGTAAAGGTTTTTGTTCAAAATGTGAAATCTTGTGATGTTACTCTTTCATTTTATGATGGGGAGTTTGGATTTATTTTTAAAAGTTATTAGTCTCTATGGAGAGTCTAAATATGCTATTTTTCTGGCAAATAATGTAAAGAGTTCTCAAATGTGCTTTGCACTCCTTTGGTGTCAGTTTGAACAGCCCATGGTGTCCATAATTTTTGCAAAGAGGATTCATTGCAGAATGTTAACACAATATGGAAGATAGCAGTTTGATAAGCCCAACTGAATTGGCTTAGAGGACGGGTACTATGGGCTGTCTCTGATGGTGGGAGAGACAGTTTTGTCTCTCTGATTGGCCACCACCCACCTCAAGTCATACAGTTGCTGACCAGTAAGTTGCTGACTTGCCACAGTCCCTCTGCTTCACTGGTTGCTGGAGCTTCATGAGTCTCTGCTCAACAATTGAACAGAATCCATCACACCTGGCAAACAAAACAAATAAGAAAGATGTCCATGCTTTGATTGGCATGGTGAATGTTAAGATCATGTGTGTGGGATTGACAGATGATTTGCAGCTGTTCAGTAACACATGCACAAGACAGATGTAATTGACATGAAACTTGATAGGCTGAACATTGACATGGCTTCCCTACAGGGACCAGGCTCAGCCAGAGCAGATCACTGAAAGAAATAAAAATTCTTTATCGGGAGAGTTCAGAGAAAGATGCATAAGCAAAAGTGTAGGCTTTGCTGCAAGAAACTCACTACTTCTGACAATAGAACCCACACAAATAGTTCTGAACCCATTCCTCAACTCAAAGATGGCAGTTAACCTCATTGGTGTCTATGCCCCAGCACTGTGCTCCACTACAAAGTATCAAGTTCTCAAGGAGCTTGACCGTGCTATTAGCAGAATTCCTAAGCCAGAACATCATCACCTCCTAGAGGATTTCAAGGCAACAGTGGGGATGGAACATGAGACATGACACTCCTTTCTTAGACATGGTCTTGGAAAGATAAATGACAACACATAACGCCTACTTGAGCTTTGCTGCTACTGTGAACTTTTGTGTAACTGGAATGATGTATTCCTTTCAGGATACACTATGCCACAGGACATCCTGAAGATATCCAAGATTAGGGCATTTGAGCCAGCTGGATCTGATCTTCACCAGATGTGACTCTCTGAATGTTATTCTCAACATAAGCAGCTATCACACCACTGACTGTGATACAAATCATCCTTTGGTGTGCACTAGGATAATACAACCCTTGAAGCTTTCACATTCAAAGCAAAAACGCCAAATCTGTATCAGTGTCAGCCATATTTTTAAGACAGAGATTGATAGATTCCTAACAAAGGAGTCAAAGGTTATTGGGGTAGACAGAAATGTGGAACTGGGGCTATGATCTGATTAGCCATGGTTCTCGTTCAATGGCAGAACAGGCACAAGGGACCATAATGGCCTATTCCTGCTAATAATTTGTATGTTTGTACTCACATAAAAAACCAACAGTTCTCAGTCGAACTTGTTCTCTGGCATTCTGAAACTGAATGCAGAAGCAAACTGGGACAACCTTTGAGACACTATCTACAACACTGCAACATCAACATGTGGGAAAGAATTGTGGAAATAGTTTGACTGGTTAGATTTTAATATCACTGTGATGGAACCTAGTCATTGTTCTCAGCAGTCAGCTCTCAGTAATTACAGGAGAGATTCAACCAATAAAGCTTTGAATGCACTGAGAGCCACTCAGAGTAAAATCCAATGACTGCTAGGCAATGCATCAGTGACTGTTGGTTACAACTTTGCCAGAATACCTAGATGTGCTTTGATACAAGGAATATCAGAGGCACATATGAAGGAATCAAATAGTCACAGGTCCATCAGCAAAGAAAACTGCAAGGAAGGTCCTCAGTAATTGCATTTGAAGACTGCAGATCTTAGCTGAAGGCATCTACACCAAATTCCAGCGCAGTTTTAGAACTGAAGATCTACAATTGACGTGATTTTCTCAGTCTGGCAGCTACAAGAGAAATGCAGTGAATAAAGGAAACCACAATACATTGAGATCATTAATCTCACCAAGTCATTCGACCATGTGAGTGGTGGACAGATAGTTGATTTAAGTTGCTGGAGAAAATTTGATGCCCACCAAAGCTGGTCTATCTGAAGCACACTTTCCAAGGCAACATGATGGGTAAGGTAAAGTTCTGTGTTCATAAATTGACAACTGAGAAGGCTGAAGAATGTCAGACAGAATATGGTAGGTGGTGTCAGTACGCTGGTCTCATATCAGAAGTGATTCCCCTGTAATATCAGATTAGCTACTGTCTAGGGTGTCCAGCTCCTGTGTTATAGTGATTCAGAAAGCTCTGTATATTGTTTAACTTCAAAAAAGTAAATGTCCTTTGATGGCTGGAAAATCCTTTTGTAAAATTGGTTTGTTCCAACACCTGTCTCGCTACTTGATCAACTTGCTGAGAAACTAGTGGTACTAACAGTCAAAAAGGATTCTGTAGAGCTCATTTTCTTATGATATTTTAGGTTTTGGTTTGCCCTTTTAAGCTGACAGTTAAGTTTTGGGCCTTTTTTTGGAAGGGGAACTGTTTTAAGTATTTCATGTGTGAATTTTCTGACTACTGAGGAAACTTTATCTTGATGCTGCTCTGCTTTTGTCTGGATTAGATATAGTTTATTCCCATAACAAGCAGTTTGTTTCGGGGCTGGAGGAAGCAGAGGGCATTGTGTAGGTTACCACACGTGCAGACTGTGTAAAGACTATTTAGCTAACATCTCTCATACTTGCTTCACCAAGGAACAAAATGCGAGGCATTCATGCTCCACTAAAATACTTGTCACTTTTGCAGCCACAATTGGAACCTTAAACTGGTGTCTGAGAATGCTTCCTGTGACTGGCATGGTCATTGTAACAAACCACATCGAGGCCAGTACTGAGGAACCATACAACTAGGATGCACTTCCCAATTCTTAGTAATAATAATGCAAAACAATGATTTGTTTATTTATTAGTCACAAATAGGCTTACATTCATACTGCAATGAAGTTACTGTGAAAAGCCCTTAGTTGCAACACTCTGGTGCCTGTTTGGAAACATTAAGGGAGAATTTAGCATAGTCAATTCACCTAACCAGCACGTCTTTTGGACAATGGGAGGAAACTGGAGCACCTGGAGGAAACCCATGCAGAAAAGGGGAGAATGTGCAAACTCCACGCAGATAGCGACCTATGCCGGAAATCAGACCTGGATCCCTGTTGTTGTGAAGCAGCAAAGCTAACCACTGTGCCCCATGCAATTATCTGTCACTGCAAAGTTTGCGTTTTAAACAACTTTACCAAAACTTAGTAAATTTCTTAGACTACTTCAGGAAGTAGACTATCATTGATGTGCCTCAATGCAATCACAATGTGCTGTTTTATTGTGCATTGATATTGAGGAAATTCCAGATCTAACGGTACTGCTGCCCCTGCTGGAATGCTGAGTATAGGTGCTACATGAAAGGTCAGATTTAGAAGACTGCAAAGATCCTGATATGTTGGACGGCTGCAGGAAGTTGGAGAGATGGAGAGGACTGATGCCTTTGAAGGATTTGAAAACAGACAAACATAACATGCTGTTAAAGTGGGGGTCAATGTCGGTCAACTGGAAGTGGTCTGGGGATATCTATAGAACTCGTAATGAGAAGGAAGTGATATTAATTTTAGCTTGTTTTGTGAACTGGGTGGCTGATAACCCATTGTTACAGCCAGATGAGGAGGTTCAATTGGCTTCCTTCTTTGATTTTATTAAACTTACGAAAAACAATTTCCAACAAAAAAAAGTGTGCAAAGATTGGTTTTGTTATACTTAAATCGATCAAAGTAAAATACACACACACACACACACACACACACACACACACACACACACACACACACACACACACACACACAATATTGAAGTCCATACAAAAAGTAAAAGAATATGCAGTCTGTAGTTTGGTGACTTGACTGCTTCAGACTGAATTCAACAAACTCAATGGTCTCCAACAGTTGAATATATCAGTTTATTGTCATAAGTGCCTTGCTAACAAAACAGGAGATGAGAGTTCTTCACACTTCTCCAAAATAATTGGCCGAAATTATCCCATTTTGTCTGCTGCAGGAAAGTAGTGGGCAAGATAGAAAATTTGGCAGACCATTTAAAGATCCATTGAGCCCACGTGGGAATTTCTAGTCTTTGGGCATGCACGTCTGGAGAATCCTGCCTATTGCCTTTGATGGGTGTTGCAGACAGTCTGTTTTCTAATCAATTGGAATATGGAATACAATGCTATCTTGGGCTGTGAGTTCGAGTCACTTTAGTCTTGGGAATTTTTAATAAGTCTGTTTTTAAAAATTTAATTCTCATTTTCACTTGAGCAATTTAAAATCATCATTTTGTCCAAAGCACATCTTTATGGCGTCATGTTGAAGAGTCTGAAAACCAAGCAACTGAGAAGCTTTTGCTTCAGAAATCTTTGCTTGTCCAACATAGAATACATATTAATTGCTCATTGGGTTACATCTAACTTAGCCAATACTTTTCAAGTTTTAGTACTAATCCAGACTGGCCAGTCAATCAATATGCCAGAGTTTTGAAATCACTGGATTTTAATCTGAAAATATTGTTAAGGGGTCCAAGGAATGAGTGTTTGAAGTTGATATATATATTTTTTTTAAATTACACCATTCACAATTTAAGAGTACTTATTAAAAAATGTGCACCACCTGCAGTTTCACAGTTGCTAGTGCACAATAGTTATGAAGCAAGATTTGGAAAGTTTTTTGCCATTTGACATTGGCAACATAGTTTACTTTTAGTTCCACCAACTTCTGGTTCTGCCAATAAAACCTGACACACTATCAGCATCAAAGATACTATTTGCTAATTACAGAAGGAAATTAAACAGCACTAATTGTTAGATGGCAATATTGATATTTAAAAAGTGGTTTCCTCACAGTTTGAAACGTCATTACTTGTACTTTCTTCCCTATCATTATTGCCCATCACAGCTCTATCCCCACGAGCAAAATAGCCAATGACTGACACGGTTACAAAAACTGGGGACTAAGTTAAAGGTCAGTACAGAACATAATGACTTTCAACTCCTCAACAAATGTAAGTGGTACTGACCACAATTTTAAACAAGAGATAATTGAATTTCTAAGGCAGACATTAGCAGGTAAGAGGCTTTTACTTATATATTTATTTTCAGACATATCAAAAACAAAACGTACTGGCAAATGAAAAAATATGTAAACTACAGGAAGAGTTGTATTGAATAGAAACACTTAAGTAAAGACCTCTGTTAGTGACTGTAATGGACTTGTATCACTCCAAAGATAATGTTCTTTGTTTATAAATTTACAATTAAGCAGGCTGAAGAATTTCAGACTTGCAATATTCCACATTATAAAAGATTTCAATGTAAAAAAAATTGTTGCTGATATTAGGGGGCGAAAGATTCGCATATTTTTAAACTCATTCTCAGCCTGCTATTTTAACAAACATTGGCATTAATTTTTAGCAGGCTGTGCTTTTAGAACATAGAACATAGAACATTACAGCACAACGCCGACCAATATAAAAAGCAATGCCCCTCCAAACTAAACCATTCCCTTCTCTTCCATATACTTATCAACTAACCTCTTAAACGCCACCAAACTTGGCGCATCTACAACTGCTGCAGGCAGGGCATTCCACTCCCGAACCACCCTTTGGGTAAAGAACCTACCTCTGATATCCGTCCTATAACTATCACCCCTTAATTTAAAGCTGTGTCCCCTCGTGCTAGCTTTCTCCATCCTAGGAAAAAGGCTATCACTGTCCACCCTATCTAAACCTCTAATCATCTTATATGTTTCGATTAGGTGCCCTCTTAGCCGCCTCCTTTCTAACGAAAACAACCTCAAATCCCTCAGCCTCTCTTCATAAGACCTGCCCTCCATACCAGGCAACATCCTGGTAAACCTCCTCTGTACCCTCTCCAATGCCTCCACATCTTTCTTATAATGTGGGGACCAGAACTGCACACAATACTCCAAGTGCGGCCGCACTAGAGTTTTGTACAGTTGCAACATGACGTTGCGGCTCCGAAATTCAATCCCCCTACCAATAAAAGCTAAGACTCCATATGCCTTCTTAACAACCTTCTCGACTTGACTGCCTACTTTCAGGGATCTATGCACATACACACCAAGATCCCTCTGTTCATCAAGACTACTAAGAATCCTACCATTAGCCCTATACTCTACACATTTATTATTCCTGCCATAGTGCATTACCTCACACTTTTCCACATTAAACTGCATTTGCCACCTCTCGGCCCAGCTCTTTTTGGAATAGTGACAAAGAAGTTATTTATGGGAAATATGGAATTCCTGTAGCTTTTCACTGCAGGGTATCTCTTGCATTTCGTCAGCTCTCATGGAAGAGCCAGCTTCATTGACTGATTGGTTGGCTTCCTGCTGGGTGGCAGTGGTGTATGAGACTTTGCGATGGGTAGGAGATAGTAGTGGTGGGGAGGAGAGAGAGATTGCAGGGGAGCAAGATAGCAATTGTGGGTGATGGGGGAGGAAGAAGGGGAGCGGCAGGAGGGGGAGCGAGATGGAAGTTGAGGGTAAAAAGATGGCGGTCAAAGGAAGTCAACAACCATGGAGGTAGAAGCAGGTTTGATGGGGTGGTGTATGGGAGAGACATTTCTGCTCCAACTGATACACAAACAGTGCTGTAAGGACACAAACCTTATACTTAATCCATTCTTATCTCTTTTCTCCTGTCAGGTTTCATGAGGCCTGGGAACCTTGGTTGACATTAAAGCTGAAAAAAATAGAGGTATCCAACGTCTTTAAAGTCTATTACCACCCAACAGGCCTGATTGGTGGCCCTTATCCCATCACCCATTATCCCATCTGTATTAAAATCAGAAACAAGTGGTTTGATATCTTAAAAATACTAACTCCTAACTCATCCCATTTTGTTGGCCAAAATTCTCCCCTCAACATTTTAAAATAAATGGATTAATAACTTCCTTAAAATAGCAAATTGATAAATTTCACTGACCAGTTAAATGCTGTCCCACTAAGATACCCAACAATAATTTCAAAACAGTTTTTCTTTAGAACATGCAATTGGTTAACCATTGGATCATAAAGAAACAAATTAAGTTCTTATTTAAGATCATGGCTTATTAATAATTTAAGTTTAGAGTAAATATGGTTTGCAGGGGCTGGTGGGAGAGTTGCAGTGAGGAAGGAGAGCGACATATTATTTTCTCTCTGTGTTTCGAATGAAACGTCAGAGTGAATTTGATTATTCTCCAGTGCCAGCAGGCCCCAATTTTACAAGACACACTTACTGAAGCCAGTCTCCCTGCTGGTAACTCAGAACAAATCTTGGCACGTGAGTGTGTAGAAGTGAATGACGGGATATTAAATGGAAGGCAGGAATGGTAAATAACGTAAAATGCTGAAAGGAGAAGTGTCAAAGGAGTAGGTAGGAGGAAGGATTTGTGATAAAACCGCATTAGTGTAATGCTCTGGGAGATGCAAGTGCTAGAGAGGAGAAATGTCATATTATCGGGTCTAATTTTCACCTTTCATGGATAATAGGCAACGCATGTAGTGATCACCTGATGTTCTCAGTGAGTGATCAGAGCTTTTTTGGTGGCCAAGCTGATTAGTGAGCACCAAACTAGCATTCAAAGGCAGCTGACCAGCCAGGCTAGCAGCAGAGGAGGAAAATCCAATGGCTCCTCTTGTGGAGCTGGGCTGGAAGTCAAAACCTGAAAAAACCTAAAGTGGAGAGGGGGGGGGGGGGGGGGTGGTGTAGGAGGGAGGGAGACAGCTAGTCAGGAGTGGAGCATTGACAGGTCAAAACATCCTCCTGCATCAACAAAAAAAATTATTTTGGAAACACAGATGTATGTTTTCAGAGTTTCACAAATCCTTTCAGGAGCTGCTTAACAGGCTACGCTATGGCAAGTACCAGTGGGTGTGATGCAAGGCTCCACTCATCTCCATCTGAAAATTACATTGCAGTTCTTTATACATTGCAAAGTTTGATTTGCACACTGAAAACACTGAGGTACAAAATCAGCTGTACTAAATGTAGAATTTACTCTGTCGTGTTCAAACTCTTTCTTAGGCCCTATGCCTTTGTCCAAAGAGACTCCAAGCTGGGAGCAGGAGTGCCTCCATATAGGAGTCTGGCTTATTCAAAGATTATGTGGAGGGAACATTCTCTCTGCCAACAGTTACATCGCAGCAAATACATTCAAAGAAAAAGGAATGAAGTGTAAAAAAATAAGTGTTTTGTTAAGCGGTTAGAACATAAGAACAAGGAGTAGGAGTAGGCCATCTATCTCCTCGAGTCTGCTCCACCATTCGATAAGGTCATGGCTGATCTTTTTGTGGACTCAGCTCCTCACACCTGCCCACTAACCATAACCCTTAATTCCCTTACTGTTCAAAAATTTACCTATCCTTGCCTTAAAAACGTTAAATGAGGTAGCCTCGAATGCTTTAGTGGGCAGGAAATTCCATAGATTCACAACCCTTTGGGTGAAGAAGTTCCTCCTTAACTCAGTCCGAAATTTGCTCCTCCTTATTTTGAGGCCATGCCCCCTAGTTCTAGTTTCACTTGCTTGTGGAAATAACTTCGCTGCTTCTATTTTACCTACTTCCTTCATAATCTTATATGTTTCCGTAAGGTCTCCCCATAACTTCTGAATTCCAATGAGTTTGGCCCCAGTCTATTCACTTTCTCCTCATAAGCCAACCTTCTCAACTCCACAATCAACCTAGTGTATCTCCTCTGCACCTCCTTCAGTGCCAGTAAGGAGATCAAAACTGTACACAGTACTCCAAGCGTGGCCTCACCAGCACCGTATGCAGCTGCAATATAACCTTAATTTTCTTTTTCTTTTGGAAGTTAGCTACAAGTCTCCCACTTCCTTTCTCAGGCCCTGAAACCTCACATGTCCGTGAAATTTGCATAGCCTCTTTGTTGATTACATTGGTGGCAGGAACTAACGTGGGATTTTCCAGCCCCACCGGGATTGTCCAGTCTCGCCAAAAGCCAATGGATTTTTGGTTGGCCCACTTTATCTCCTGCAGGACTGGGCAATCCCAGCCTAAGGCTTTTTAAATGCCGTATTCAGTCTTAGAATTATTTTCAGGTTGTCAAAGTGGACAGTTGCTGAGGAAGTTATGATTTGTATGACATTCTTCTGTCCTCTGTTTTAGCAGAAGTGCTGATTTTTGAACGAAGTACCACCTGTGCGTGTCAAAATAACAGATAAAGGAAAATCACACAAATAGTTTGTTCATTAATGTTGCCAACAGTCATTTCTAGCTGAATATAACTTTTAGGAACTAGACATGGTGCACAAAAACCACAAAGGTTTTTATGGTACCAGAATAACTGTGCTCTGAAACAGATAGTTAAAACATCTTTGATAATGCAATTATTAATGTTGGTGAAATCTGGACTCCCTTTAAAGAAATCTTAGATTGTAGATTTAATTTTTTTATTCATTTGTGGGATATGGCCGTCGCTGTTTGGCCAGCATTTACTGTCAATCTCTAGTCCTTGAGAAGATGGCGGTGAGCTGCCTTCATAAATTGCTGCAGTCGACATGATTTTGACCCAGCGACTGCAAAGGAATGGTGATACATTTCCAAGTCAAGATGGTCAGTGGCTTGGAGGGGACCTTGCAGGTGGTGGTGTTCCCATTTATCTGCTGCCTTTGTCCTTCTAGATGGAAGTGATTGTGGATTTGGAGGGCGCTGTCTAAGGATCTTTGGTTATTTACTCCATTGCTTCTTGCAGATAGTACACATTGCTGCTACTGAGCGCCAGAGGTGCAGGGCTTGAATGTTTGCAGATGTGGTGCCAATCAAGTGGGCTATTTTGTCCTGGACAATGTCAAGCTTCTTGAGTGTTGTTGGAACTGCACCCATTCAGTCAAGTTGGGGGTTCTCCATCACACTCCGGATTTGTGCCTTGTAGATGGTGGACAGCTTTCAGGAATCAGGAGGCGAGTTACTCACTGCAGAATTCTTAGCCTCTGTTGTATTTTTATATCATCAAGCTACTAAATTATTTTCCTTTCAGTGCTTGATAATACTTACTAGTAATTGGCTAAAACTTACTCGTATTCCCATTATTGAGCACTGTTCAATGAAATGACATGACATTCCCTTCTCTGCTATTTTAAAGTAGGCATCTTCTCATTTAGTTTAACACTCTTCATAGAATATTGCATAGAAGAGTATCATACTGATTACCAATTTTGGGTAATACCTTTACCCAAATTTGTCAACCATAATTTTGAGGAAAACGTATCTATCCTTGCCTTAAAAACATTCAACGAGGTAGCCTCAATTGCTTCAGTGGGCAGGAAATTCCACAGATTCACAACCCTTTCCGTGAAGAAGTTCCTTCTTAACTCAGTCCTAAATCTGCTCCCCCCCAATTTTGAGGCCTTCCTCCCTAGTTCTAGTTTCACTTGCCTGTGGAAATAATTCCCCTGCTTCTATCTTATCTATTTCCTTCATAATCTTAAATGTTTCTATAAGGTCTCCCCGTAACTTCTGAATTCCAATGAGTACAGCCCCAGTCTACTCAGTTTCTCCTCATAAGCCAACCTTCTCAACTCCAGAATCAACCTAGTGAATCTCCTCTGCACCTCCCCCAGTGCCAGTACGGATCCAAAACTGTACACAATATTCCAAGCATGGCCTCACCAGCACCGTATACAGCTGCAACATAACCTTAATTTTCTTTTTCTTTTGGAAGTTACCTACAAGTCTTCAGCTTCCTTTCTCAGGCCCCGAAACCTCACATGTCCATGAAATCCGCACAGCCCCTTTGTTGATTATACTGGTGGCAGGAACTGAGGGTGAGATTTTCCAGCCCCACTGGGATTGTCCAGTCTCGCCAAAAGCCAATGGATTTTTGGTTGGCTCGCTTTATCCCCTGTAGGACTGGACAATCCCATTGCAACAAAAGTTAAGGAAAAAACCATTATTGTAAAGTATTGTTTTACGAGTTAATTCACGTGCAGTTCCATCTGGCATTGCACCATCACCAACAATATTTGTTGTGTCCTCACTGAGTTTGGTCCTCACTGAGTTTGGTCTTGGCTTTTGTAATAATATGTAGCATATAATGAATTAAGTTCATCCGTTAGCGTACGAAATGAAGGCCGGCTTTCCTCAGACTCGTTCCAGCACCTAAGCATTATTCCATATATGTCTGGGGTACAGTTTTTTGGACAAGGCATTCTATACCCATTGTTTACTTGATTCACCACTTCCTTGTTCGTCATTCCTGCAAAATGAAATGGAATTGTAAATACAATGCATGATTCTGCTTGCAAAATGCCTGAGAATTTGGAATTTACTTACCCTCGTAAGGTTCTTTGCCGTAAGTCACTATTTCATACAGAAGAACACCAAAGGACCATACATCTGACTTCACTGTATACCTCTGGTAATTTGCAGCTTCAGGCGCTGTCCACTTTACAGGTATTTTAGTCCCAGCACGGACATGATACACATCATCCTGCTCAATTAAAAACAAGGGATTTGTTATATTCACAAACATAACAGAAGAAACAAGGGCTTTCCAAGTTGATGATTTAGTTCTAGAAGCCAGAAACTTTGCAGCAAATCGACATGGGTGACTGGAAAAGTTGTGAAAAGAACAGGGCAGATCTCTTATGTTGTAAAAATACAAAGTCATCATGTCAAAAAACATTTGAGGGAGAAAACTGGGCCTGATACAGGGGATCAACAGGTGACCAACCCCCTTCAATAGATTTGGGTTCACCCCTGTTGTAAATGTGGAACCAAAGTCTCCAGTGGTTTCTGTAACCGAGCAGATAGTAGTTACTGAGGAGGATTTTGACCCCGGTTGATGAGTTTATCTTTTGCAAATGTCGCAAAGATTCCTCATTTCCTGAAGAGTATAACACAGAATTGAGTCATTCCTCCATGTCTGGAAGTCTCCTGACTAACTAAACTTGTTATGAGTTTTTACCCTTTCCTGCTTGATTGGCAAGGTCAGGATCATAGAATCCTAGAATTCCTACAGTACAGAAGGAAGCCATTCAGCCCTTCAAGTCTGCACCCACAACAATCCCACCTAAGCCATATCTCCGTAACCCCACATATTTAACCTCCTATCCTCCCTGACACTAACTGGCTAATGCACCTAACCAACACTTCTTTCGGACTCTGGAAGGAAACCAGAGCACACAGATTAAAAAAAAACAAACGGAGACAGTAAGAAGGTGCAATAGAAAATGACCCAAGCTGGGAATCGAACCCTGGTCCTTGGCACTGTGAGGCAGCAGTGCTAACCACTGTGCCACCATGCCATCCCTGAGATTAAAGAATTAGAATTATGTAATGAGATCCCAATTAGCTACAAACATACTTGTTGCCATTTTTATTGCAGTGGGCTGCATGGCCTCCCATTTTGGGAATTTGGCCTCTTCATTATAATATTTAAATCAAGCTTCCAGGCGACCAGGGGAAGAATAGATCAAATGGTGATTTGAACTCCCTCCCTACCCAAAGAGTTTCCAAGGGTTAAGAAGCCCACCAGGTAAAAGGGACGGGAGTAACTAGATCAAAAAACTGTGTGTTTTTATTTAGGAGTGCCGAAGTTACAAGGAAGAGTAGAAATGTTTGCCGTGCTCCTCACACAAATCCTTTGCCCAATTGACTGAATTCACCCTCATGGAACTTGCAATTCCAAGCATTCTGCCATGCAACCTCAGCTGGGCCCTGCTCCCTCCATTTTGCTGCTCTGACCCAATCACGTTATGGGAGCAGATCTGCTTTGTGATGAGGAACAGGACTGAGAACACAAACACAGCTGAGGGCACGAGGGGTCCTGTAATGTCAGGCTGGCCATCAGACCAAAGATAAAAGTTACCCAACCATTTGCAAACTGTTTCTTTGGTTCGCTTTCTCTTCTAAAGTCAAGTTGCGAGTTTAAAGATGCACACCAGGATTTCAATATTAATCTACAATGAGGCAATACTGAGGGAGTATCATGCTCTTTGAACAAGAGTTAAACCAAAAATTAAGGTTCTATGTTATAAAGAATCATTTCCATCGACAGTGAAAAATAATGACCTAGAACAAACAATGGAAACATTCAGTATGACCCCATTCCATGTGTTACGGACCCAATTGTCTTCTATTCATGTATGTATTTACATTTCATCTTAGAAACAGATGTTGTTAATAGAAGACTGGACTCTCTGAACCAGTTCAGGCTGGCTGACAGTGTTAGTCACTTACCCGGATTAATCTTGCTAATCCGAAGTCTGCAACTTTACAGACAAGCTCTTCTCCAACAAGAACATTTCTTGCCGCCAAATCCCGATGAACAAATCCAAGACTTTCCAAATAAGCCATTCCCTCGGCCACTTGGCTAGCCAGGTACACTTGATGGGCCATTGTCAATGTTTCACCTTCTGCACCTAGAGATAAAATACTCAAATATACCATCTACAGAAATCATTTCATTTCTAAAGTTGGCAACTCGCAAGAGTGCAGGGAACACAGCAGCTTAGTATGGAGATAAGTTAGAATTCAATTGGGACTGTTTACCATCGTGGTCCTGTCTTGAAATGAGGTGCTAACCCAATTTCTAGGTTGGGAGTTACGGTGAAGTGCTACACTTGACCTCTGATAGCACTCAAAGCTGCAACGGAGCAAATTGAGCTGCATTTGGATAGGGCGTTCAAACATCAATCAAGCTAATAACATAAGTGATTTTATGAGAATTTGGCAAGAACTCCACAATCTGCCAGCGACTTCTCATTATCTGCTGAATATTAATGACTTATTCTTCAATTGAAACTTAACTGAGGCACACTATTTGGCCAATCATCTGTTTCTGGCTGATTCCTATTTATGTAATAACCCTTCATTAATACGTGAGTGATTATACTGAACACTAAATGGCTTCTTATCTCAGCATGAGAAGAAAATGACATTTTGACCTTTCATTGCTGTGCATGTAACTGAAATTAACCCGAAAATGATTGGGATTCACTGGGCATGGACAGAGGCGAGAGTTCATTTTAAACAGCAGGGAGAGGCGAAAGTTCAAATTGGTCTTCACCAATCTTATATACATTGCTATGTAAATTTGCAATCCAGCTGGATAATGGTGAAGAAAATGAGAGTTGTTCATCTTAATGGCTGAAAAATCTTCAGCAGCATTTGTCTGGGTTTCTGATATCTGCTACCAGAATCCTTAATGTCTCATGCCCCAGTGAGTACAACTCATGTGCACTGGGAAGAAAAATAGAAAGATATTGCAAATAAAACTTTAAAACAATGCAATTTTTTTTCTTTATGATTCCCACATTTATAAATTTTAATGCACTGCTCGAATATGCTATTCCTGTACATAACAGGTGCCAATTTTGGGACAGTTTCACTTAAGCTAACACACTTTCCCATAGATAAGAGCATAAGGGAGGTGATGGCTTAGTGGTGTTATCGCTTAACTGTTAATCCAGAAACTCAGCTCATGTCCTGGGGACCCGGGTTTAAATCCTACCACAGCAGATGGAATTTGAATTCAATTTAAAAAAAATCTGGAATTAAGAATCTATTGATGACAATGAAAACACTGACAATTGTTGGAAAAACCCATCTGTTCCACTAACAAAGGACTGAGGTCCTTCAGGGAAGGAAATCCGCTACCCTTACCTGATCTGGCCTACATGTGACTCCAGAGCCACAGCAATGTGGTTGACTCTCAACCACCCTCTGAAATGGCCTAACAAACCATTCAGTTCAAAGGCGAGTAGGATGGGCAATAAATACATGCCAGCCAGTGGTGCCCATGTCCCATGAATAAATAAAAATAGGAACACATTCTTATTAATTCTAATGATTTTTGAGTACATTTAAACTATTTGTCCATTTTGTCACAACTCAACTCTGACTGTAAACACTGCAGTGAATTATTCAATGCGGGAACAAATGGGAACAAAATTGTTCTGAATGAACTGATTGAGTGGTTACCATTCCAACAATCTTGTCTGTTACATCTCACCGAGCTGCACTAGTGCCTGGTGTGTGCTTTCACAGGCATATCCTCCTGGGACCACAACAACAATGTTCAAAATATACCCAAGTCCAGAGATTCTTCTGTGAAAAAGACCTGCACGTGCTTGGTTAATCCTTAATCGATCTAGCCAAGGGCTGAAAATAGGTATCAGGCCACTCCATTTGTATCGTCAGGGCCTATCTGCTGCAATTTAATGTGGCTTTCACCTCTGGCTCGGGCTTGGGATACATCAAAAAACCCAGAAGTTAAAATAACATCCCATGTTGGTAATGTTAAACAAGTGTACTATCTCAACTTTAATCCATCACACACACACCTCATTCTCATCAGATGTAAGGTGAGGGTGGGGTAGTAGTGGGGAAGTGGAGAGCTAAAATGATCTCTATGACTTCAATTACATCCTAACAGACACATTCACAAACTGCTGTTTGTAATTTTTATAAATGATCTGGATGAGGGTATTGACGGATGGATCAGTAAATTTGCAGATGACACTAAAGTCGGTGGAGTGGTAGATAGTGAAGAGGGGTGTTATAGTTTGCAGAGGGACTTGGACAAGTTGCAGAGCTGGGCCGAGAGGTGGCAAATGGAGTTTAATGTGGAAAAGTGTGAGGTAATGCACTATGGCAGAAATAATAAATGTGTAGAGTATAGGGCAAATGGTAGGATTCTTAGTAGTCTAGATGAACAGAGGGATCTTGGTGTGTATGTGCATAGATCCCTGAAAGTAGGCAGTCAGGTCGAGAAGGTTGTTAGGAAGGCATATGGAGTCTTGGCTTTTATTGGTAGAGGGATTGAATTTCGGAGCCGCAACGTCATGTTGCAACTGTACAAAACTCTAGTGCGGCCGCACTTGGAGTATTGTGTGCAGTTCTGGTCCCCACATTATAAGAAAGATGTGGAGGCATTGGAGAGGGTACAGAGGAGGTTTACCAGGATGTTGCCTGGTATGGAGGGCAGGTCTTATGAAGAGAGGCTGAGGATTTGAGGTTGTTTTCGTTAGAAAGAAGGCGGCTAAGAGGAGACCTTATTGAAACATATAAGATGATTAGAGGTTTAGATAGGGTGGACAGTGATAGCCTTTTTCCTAGGATGGAGAAAGCTAGCACGAGGGGACACAGCTTTAAATTAAGGGGTGATAGTTATAGGACGGATATCAGAGGTAGGTTCTTTACCCAAAGGGTGGTTAGGGAGTGGAATGCCCTGCCTGCAGCAGTTGTAGATGCGCCAAGTTTGGTGGCGTTTAAGAGGTTAGTTGATAAGTATATGGAAGAGAAGGGAATGGTTTAGTTTGGAGGGGCATTGCTTTTTATATTGGTCGGCGCAACATCGAAGGCCGAAGGGCCTGTTCTGTGCTGTAATGTTCTATGTTCTATTATTATATGTAATATGAAATAAAAACAGAAAGTGCTGAAAAGACTCAGTAGGTCTGGCAGCATCTGTGGGGAGAGAGAAAATTAATGTTTCTCATCTATACAACTTTTCGTCAGAACTGGATCAAATAGAGTCAAAATATTAACTTTATTTCTTTCTCCAGAGGTGCTTTCAGGCCTGCTGATTCTTCCCAGCACTTTGTTTTTATTTCAGGTTTCCAGCGTTTTGCTTTCATTAATACAATATAGGACTGTATCACAAAGCTAACTTTGCCTTTTGAATAGGTCAGGTTAAATTTTATTTATTGGCATTGACATATCTGCATATTCTGTCCAGAGTTTGTTTGTGTGTGTATATATATATATATATATAACACACACACGAGGTGGACAGGATATCCTGACATAATCAAAAGCACCAAAATATATTTCAACTCAGTTTCATGATTTTCGGTGCATTGAATTATCTGTGCCACGGAGAAGGATGATGTATAATATAATATTCATCACAGACTCACTCCAAAATTACTGAAAAGGATACAATGATGCTAGATGGGTTTTGTTTCACTTTGTAACGGTATTGCTTATTTAAGTCGAGTGATCTACCTGATGTACCTTTGTGTATAATGCCATTTGTAAAGAAATTTGACTAGTAGTTTTATTCTTATACACATGCCTGAAATTGTGCTATTATTACCTTTTGGAATAGAAATTAGATGATGACGTACTCTCAGGTGAACAAAGCCCACTTCATCACTCAAACCAGTCTCCTATCCATTGACTCTGTCTACACTTCCAACTGCCTTGGAAAAGCAGCCAGAATAATCAAGGACCCCACGCACTTCAGACATACTCTCTTCCAGCTTCTTCCATTGGGAAAAAGATACAAAGGCTCATGTACCGACTGACTCAAGAGCAGCTGCTTTTCTGCTGCTGTCAGACTTTTGAATGGACCTACCTTATATTAAGTTTTTCTTTCTCTACATCCTAGCTATGAATGTAACGCTACATTCTGCGCCGTCTCTCTTTTTTGTATGAACGGTATGCTTTGTTCGTAATAGTGCGCAAGAAACAATACTTTTCATCATATACTAATACATATGACATTAATAAATCAAATCAAAAAAAGTTGTTCCTCATGCAATATATGTAATTAGTTTCTTATTACACTATTCCCATCATGGTGTAAGGATGGAAATTTCTTCATAGCAGTCTACCTCTAGCTGAAGAAACGCTTTCAGCACCAGGCATCCCCTAATCATAGCACCATATTATCAACATTGAAGTAAACCATGACTCTGGAGTTGCCTGCCTCCAGGATGCCTGCGGGCATGGTAGATATATGGTTCGCCCACCTTGTTTCAGGGAACCCAGTGAGGTTGGGGGTCGGGAGGGGAGTTGACTTCAGCTGGACTGGATGATCTCACTGACAAGAAGGCTTGAAAATTCCTGCCCTGTGTGTGGATGAGCCAGTTCAAATTTACCTGATTCATGCTTATTAAAATATTACATAATACAAATATTTTCATACTGCCAAAACATGGTCTAACTGCTCAGTCTCAGTGACTGGAGCTCCTTGCTCAACTTGTTAAATGAGGAAGTGAAGCCGGAAACCTGTCTCTCATTTTTAGTGCTTAGCTGCAAAGCTGTGGTGTAGCAGCATGTCGCAATATCTTCAGTTGCAGGGCAGGAATTGAATTGGCTCAGTGACAAAACATAATTTTCCCATTAATGTTCTGTCTCCCAGCCCTATTCAAACTCACTGCATTCTCTGTTTTCCTCATGTGTTAGCTCACACACTCTGAACCATACTTCTCTTGACCATTAAGGATTGGGATTTTGTGCTTAGGAGATTTTCAATTCCAATTTTCAAGCCTAATATTGAATTCAAAAACTGAAAATAGAAAAGTAATTGGCACCATCATAATTCTCTGGCCTTGATACGTTAAGCAGAGCTTTTGAAAATATGGCTCACAAAGTCCACAGGCTGGGGAACACTGATGTAGATAACAAAATGCACAGTCACAAAAAAAAAGCAGTAGCTATGATGTGCTCAGGAAATAGGTCTCAGGGCAAGAGTGGGCAAAAGATTTGAAATAAAACTTTGTCTGCCTGTTGTATAGTATTTTTCTCTGATAAGCAGATGGAAATGACAACCCCCAGACCTCCTAAATATTTACCTTCCTGGGATAAGCTGATAAAAGCCTACAGCACGTGGAGTGGAATTCTGACATAGAAAAGTGATTTCCCCTCACCACCACAATCCCAAGTGAAATCTTGACAGATGGCTGGTAGAAATGCATTCATGCTCTAGAAACCTATCTTACCAGGTGTTAGGATTAAAATTGTCATATTTAAATATGACAATTGCATCTTGTCATACTTAAATATGACAAGATACAATTCTTAATTTAATTGAGTTCCAATTTAAGCAATATTCCTCTTATAAACTTAAACCTCTCTTTAAAATTAGTTAGCAAAATACTTGCTTATGTCAGGTTAACTATCCTAGAGTCTCTGGAATAAGAGACAGTAAAGTACCTGTTTTCTTTTGGAAGTCCAAGAAGTAACCACGTGTAGTTTCAAAAATGAAACTGAAATAGCATTTCTTTTCTGCAAGCTTAGTTCATCTCATTAAGCACGTGACTCTGAGCTTGTCAGTCAACCTAATCAAAACTCTACACCAGAAACCCCAGGGAAACCCAAGTAAACAAAAATGCATTAGCTCTGCTTAAAACAAACACTCCACATCTAAAATGAATATTTATCCTGTGCTCCCAGCTACTCATTTATAAGACAAACAGGCATCCTACAAAACAGACCTTATTTCAAGCATTTCTCTTATAAGAAATATGACATGCAGAAATTTTTTAAAGATACAGTATCATAACTTAGAATTCCTGGTATACCAGATAGGAGACCCAATTCACTTTAAGTGATGCAGTGCTACTCTTGGCAAAAAGATTGCTCTTTTTTACATGCAATATTTCCATTTATTATAATTTGTTTCCCTCTCTTTTTTGTAAAAATAACAGATCTTTGTCTACTCAGATTTTCTCTACAGATGCAATGTGTGAATGTTTCTCTCTGGCATTAACCATTAAGCAACTGAATCCAATAAAAGGCAACAGTTCGAAAGAAGGCACTGTGACCAGTTGTACTGTGGTGTTCTGACTTGGCTGCATCAACTAAGGGATGTTAAAGGTATTGGTTATCTCCCTAATATCCCTTTTCCAAGGTCAGTTCTTCAGCTAGCATTGGACCTGTGAGGGCATGGCCCAGGAGATGAGTGTCACTGTATTGGAGCCATTAGTCCGGAGGGTAGCACAGCGGTTAGCACTGCTGCCTCACAGTACCAGGGACCTGGGTTTGATTCCCAGCTTGGGTCACTGTCTGTGCAGAATCTGTATGTTTTCCCCATGTCTGCATGGGTTTCCTCCAGGTGCTTTGGTTTCCTCTCACAGTCCCAAACACATGCTGCTTAGGTGTATTAGCTATGCTAAATTCTCCTTCAGTATATCTGAACAGGTGCCAGTGTGTGGCGACTAGCGGATTTTCACAGTAACTTCATTGCTGTGTTGATGTAAACCTATTTGTGACACTAATAAATAAACTTTTACCTGAATAAATAGATATGCTCTATAGGTTGCTTTTGGGCTGGAATATATCTGTACAGGAGTACATTAGTCACCAAAAGCAGAGAGTTTCCTGGCCTAGAGCTCTTTGGAAGCAGAGAGATAGCAGGATATTAAGGATGGCTGAGTGTCTGCCAACAAAGTGTGATTGTCCAGGATCAGAAAGCTTCTTAAAACTCCAGATTTGCCATTCCCGTCAATATTGTACCGACACCTGCTGCAAAAGATAGTCTAGAGGACACAGTAAGAACCACCCATTTAGACATAGTTATCAGACGTACCTGTGCTGGGGAAGGGGCATGAAGACCTAAGACTCTTTTTTCTATTTGTATTTTCTTTGGTTGTGATGTTGCTACTGCACTGTAGCGATATGCGTTGTTATATTGCTGTGTGATTCTCCCGTCTTTTCTTCAGGATTATGCATTGCAATTAACCCTGCAGAAAACTTCCATAAGGACAATAAAGTGTATTGAGAGATTGATTAGCCCAGTTTAGAGATCCGTAATCTAACAGAGAACTACAAGCGACTTCATTCCACAGAATTTGTAGTCTCCTAACGTTAAAAATGTTGGAGGGGATTTTCTAGCCCCTCCGCAGTATGCTCAAAGGCAGAACACTATTCACTGGCAGCCAAATCCCCCAGTCCTGCCTCTGACAATGGGATATCCCATTGACTGCACCACCACACTGCCGGGAAACTCAGGGCTGGGGTGAGCTGTTGGCGGGACCAAAAGATCCCACTAGTGCGAATGCTGGAAAATTCCGGCCTTTATACAGAGGTTTCACAAAATCAAGATTCATTCTCACAAATGTATATCTTTTTAAAATTTAAAATAAATTGGATGAAATTCAGAGGTTGAAGCCAAGTACAGGCATTTTTAGGCACATATCCCTGAGTCACTCAAACAACCATGTTCGTTGTTAATTTGCTAGACCAATGATCATAGAATCCCTACAGTACAGCAGAAGGTGGGTGGCACAGCGGTTAGCACTGCAATTTCACAGCGCCAGGGACCTGGGTTCGACTCTCAGCTTGGGTCACTGTCTGTGTGCAATCTGCACGTTCTCCCCGTGTCTGCTGGCTTTGCTCCAGCTGCTCCTCACTCAGTCTGAAAGATGTGCTGGTTAGCTGCATTAGCCAGGCTAAATTCTCCCTCAGTGTATCCGAACAAGCGCTGGAGTGTGACAACTAGGGGATTTTCACAGGAACTTCATTACAGTTACTGTAAGCTGACTTGTGACACTAATAAATAAACTTAAAGGAGGCAATTCGGCCCATTGAGTCTGTACTGACCATAAACCCACCCCGACCCTATTCCCATAAATTTACCCTGCTAATCCCCCTGACACTAGGGTCGATTTAGCATGGCCAATCAAACTAACCCGCACATCTTTGGACTGTGGGAGAAAACTGGCACACCCAAAGGAAACACATGCAGACACGGGGAGAAAGTATAAACTCCACACAGCAGCAACCCAAGGCTGGAATTGAACCCGGGTCACTGGTGCTGTGAGGTAGCGATGCTAATTATTAAGCCACTGTGCTGCTCTTGTGTTGCTCACTTAAGTTTTCTTCCCCTCATTACTAGCCAGCTCAACTATATTTTGAAAATGTGTATCACAAACAACTGTACCTTATGGGTCAGAAAATTAGGATTTTAAAATGAACACTCTGTGGACTTAATACAGTAAGTCCTAATTAATATTAAGTGAAAGCACAATGAGTTAGATAAGGCGATTCCTATTATTTAGCACTTCGCCCAAATAAAATTGTACATAAATATAGTTTCTGATTGAAAAAAACCTTATTGTTTCTTTGGACAATAGAGGATTTCATTGTCATGCAGCAAAATGTTTGGCTTAAAGTTTGTTCACAATAGATTCATAATCTTAAAATACTGTTTAGTCCATTGTGCCAGTGTCAGTGAAAGAACTAAACATGCACTTCAAATGTTCCTTTTCTCCATTTTTCAAATACTAACCTCGCAAGTATTGTTGTAAGTTTCCTTTGGTCATGAGTTCTGTGACAATGTAAATAGGTTCCTCAAGCGAACAGATGGCCAGAAGCTGGATTAGCTTTGGATGACTGATATTCTTCATAGCTTTTATTTCTTTAACAAATTCATCCTCAATCATGTCATCTGTATAAATAAAATGCCTTATTTAATATTTTAACTGATTCCCTTTGTCAATTGTAAAATACAAAGAAGAGCGATACATTTGAGGATATATGAATTGGATGCAATGGTTTACTAACCATAGGTCGTGCGTTACAAAATAAAGACTGCAACATCCACTTTATGGCACATTCAATATTCCTGCACTGTCACAGGATCTCACCACACAGAGGAGCAGTACAGTGGTTAGCACTGCTGCCTTGCAGTGCCAGGGACCCGGGTTCAATTCCAGTCTGGGGTCACTGTCTGCATGGAGTTTGCTCATTCCCGTGTCTCTGAGAGTTTCCTCTGGGTACTTCGATTTCCTCCCACATTCCAAAGACGTGTGTGGGTTAGGCTCTTTGGCCGCACTAAACTGACCTGTTAGGGGATTAGCAGGGTAAATACATGGGGTTACAAGAATAGGGCTTGGTGGGATTGTGGTCAGTACAGACTCGATGGGTCAAAAGACCTCCTTCTGCATTATACGGATTCTGGAAGGACAGTGGGAAAAAAAGACTGATTCTCAGACTTGTGCTCTCATCAAACAAATCTCTGCTTTGGAAACATGGAGTAAGCTCTCACACCTCAGTTTCTTTCAGCAGAGTTATATATTGTACATTTGGCCAAGAACTACAGCTGGCTCAGAGTGTACAATAAATACAGGGTGACATGCTTTGGATAATATTTGAAAACTGCAGGAGAAAAGCTAAGTGTTTGTGAATTCCATCTGATTCCACAGATGCATTCTGAAAACTCATTATTTATTCCAACGTAACATTTCATTTCACATCTTCACACTGTTCTCTGTTTTATTTTTACTGATAGGTTCGTGCGGTCCTAAATTCAGTGTAGGACATGATTACAAATATTTAGAATATTGATTTGAGATTTGTTATCTTACCATAACATCTAAGCCATTAAAATTGCAGAGAGGGGGATTTCAAATAAATCAAATGCATTGGTATCGCGTATGTCATTTCAGGGACAACATCTTTCTTTCACCACGTGAGATTCTGGGTGGCACGGTAGCACAGTGGCCAGCATTGCTGCTTCACAGCTCCAGGGACCTGTGTTCGATTCTCGGCTCGGGTCACTGTCTGTGTGGAGTTTGCACATTCTCCTCGTGTCTGCGTGGGTTTCCTCCGTGTGCTCTGGTTTCCTCCCACAGTCCAAAGATGTGCAGGTTAGGTTGATTGGCCATACTAAAATTGCCCCTTAGTGTGCTGGGATGCGTACCTTAGAGGGTAAAATATGCAGGGATAGGGGTATAAGGCCTGGGTGGGATTGTGGTCAGTGCAGACTCGATGGGCCGAAGAGCCTCTTTCTGCACTGTAGGGTTCTATGATTCATTTTCATACCCATGCCATTATTGATAAGATTGCCTCCACAGCTTTCAATTATGTGAGTGAAATAATCTTTGAAAATCATATTTTGCCTAAACAATTGACTGTACCATTTCCAATCAGCCAAAGTTCACATTATATTGTCCCAACCTGTTTAACCTTCGCTTGTAAAGACAACCCCTCCCATGTTTGGGGAATCATCTGAGTGAACATTTTCTGAATTGCCTCCAATCAAATAATGGCCACAATTCTCCCATCCCGCCACACTAATTTTTTTTAGTGCAGCGGGTCTGGAGATTCTTGTATTGGCTGATTCACGGGTGTCCCCCAGTGCCAGATTTCCGGCGGCGTCAGCCCCGTACCGGAAGTCGATGGTGAAGCACAAAGACCATTTAAATGGCCATTTTAATATAATTTGAATATCATTTGCAGACTCCGAGCCCGCTAGCCTCTCCCCCACCACCTCACCTGGAATGGTTCACTCCATCAGGGTTTACAGTAGCTCCCCCACTTTTGTGGAGATAGTGGCCTGACTCTGTTGGAATGAAGGGGGGTTGGTAATAGGAGCTCCCCAGAGGGTGGGGTGGTGCCCCTCGCCAGTACCACCTTGGCAGTGGCAACCAAAGGGCAAAGTGCCAATGCTCAGGAGGTCCTATTGGGCATGGGCTGTGTCAAGGCCTATGAGGGGCAGAGTAGTCTGCTGCCACTTTGCAGTCAAAGGGGGGTGGAGGAAGGAGGGAGGCCAGCAATCAGGGCTGGCCATCGATGTGGGGGTGGGATGTGGGGAGGTCAGCCTGCTGTGGGGCCAGCGCAGAGCCGCTGAGCAGAGACTGATAGCCAAGTTCCGCACACACGAGGACGGTCTTAACAGGGATCTTGGCTTCATGTCACACTATCTGTAACCCCCATGACTTGCCTGGGTTAGCAAAAAACCTCACTTACTGTGCTGTCTGGAGACAATACACATCTCTCTAACTGTGCTCAGTACTCCTTCCACGCACATTGTTAGCCACTTTAAGACTTGAATAGCAGGTTAGGTGTAAAGATTTGCATTCTAATCAGCAATCTATAAACCGTCTGTGCTGATATGTGTGCTATTGCAGACCAGAACACTTCATTCGCCTGAAGAAGGCTAATAATAGCTGAAAGCTTGCGGGTTTACTATCAAATAAATCGGTTGGATTTAAAACTGGTGTTGTCAGACCTCTTAACTGGGGCCAGCAATACAGGGTAGGGGGTCATTGGCATTGACAGGGAAAAGTGGAGATGGAGTTGTGGTGGAGGGGAATTGGAGATCAGGATGGTCTGGGAATTGGGTGGGGGGGGTGCATGGTTCAGGGCTGGCCCAGGAATGGTCAGGGGGTCAGCAATTAGGCCGGGGGGGGGGGGGGAAGGGGTGGAGGCCTGTAATGCAGGAGTCATAGGCCTGGCCAGCGATTGATCTGACCAGTGATCGGGAGGCCAGCAACCAGGAGCTACTGCGTATGCACCAGTCTCGGCATTGAGAGATCAGCACATGCGCAGCGGCCCACTCAACACTATGTTGCCAGTTTCCCTGGTGAGAATAGGCCCACTGCCTTTTAATGATATACACGCTAGTGACCTCCGCAGTGCACAGAGTGTGGGAAATTCTTCAGTGAATTCCCACTGAAAAAAAAAGCATGAATTACTCCAGTTTTCATGCAAATTCGACAATTAGAAATTTTTTGGCAGAATTCCTGCCAATATCGTTCCTTAAATAAGGGGACCAAAACTGCTCAAAAACACATCAGGATACAAACTCTTTTTAAATATTTTGATTGCCACGCGTTGATTTTCCTTCCAAACGCCTTCCCAGACTTCTCCAAAGTGACCTTCTCCGAGTTTTCGCAGCAATGTAAATTCTTCCTTGGGCTTTTCCCAATCATCAGCTGTGTAAACATTCTGCTGCGAGAAAGCCAAAATAGTAATAGACTTTTGATAGACTTGAACAAATTATTAAACAAAATTGAAAGGCACTGCAAGACTCAACGTTCAGTCTCCAGGACATGAACATTTAATCAAGCAGATTCTAATTTAATAATATCTGGGAACCATCATAAATTCCTGCATTTAGTATTGACATTAACCTCCTTGTAGATGGGGAAATAGATGATCTAATAAGTGATTTAGGGCTCCATAAATGGGTTTGGACATCAATGTTGGCTTTATAATCTATGGGTATATTTCAATGTAGTACAGAGGGACAATTGTGCTGTTGAGGATTTCAGGTACATTGCTGACATCTTGAGCCTGCATTCGCCTATTAAGGGGGTGGCAGCAGGAACTCCATTTCCAGCGAAACCTGGAAGTCGCAAATCTTGCCAGCAAGATTTGTGTTGCCCCCTCACCGGTTGCATACTCAGGTTCACGCCTACATAGAGTCCATAAAGTTTTACAGCATGGAAACAGGCCCTTCGGCTCAACTTGTCCATGCTGCCCCTATTTTTTAAACCCCTAAGGTAATCCCAATTGCCTGCATTTGGCCTATATACCTCAATACCCATTGCATCCATTTCACTGTCTAAATACTTTTTAAAAGGTAAAGTTGTACCCGCCTCTACAATATCTCTAGCAACTTATTTCCGATATTCACCACCTTCTGTGTGACAAAATTGCCCCTTTGGACCCCTTTGTATCTCTCCCCTCTCACTTTAAATCTACACCCTACTTTTGGGAAAAAATATTGACTACCTACCCTGTCAGTGCCCCTCATTATTTTATAGACCTCCATAAGATTAACCTTCAGCCTCCTACGCTCCAGAGAAAAACATCCCAATCTATCCAGCCTCTCCTTACAACTCAATCCATCAAATCCTGGTAGCAGCCTAGTAAATCTTTTCTGTACTCTTTCTGGTTTAATAATATCCTTTCTATAATAGGGTGACCAGAATTGCACACAGCAAACAATGATTGAGGGAAGAAAAGTTAGGTTGCTGGCATGTGTTGCTGAATTGGGGTAGGGGGGAGCAGTCTGTTCATGTGGGAGGGGAGGTTTTATGGAACTGGCTGCTGGAGGTGGCATGAACCTAGTTTACATATATTTAAATACATTTGCATATGATTAAAGGGCACCACCCCATTGGATACTGATCCCCCCTATTTATTTAAACCATGAACCTGGTGTGGAGAGCCCCCAGTGGCATAAAGATGAGTATAGCACCTTGAGGGAGAGGGACGTGAGCAGGCAGTGGCCTGGCAGTGCCCCCGGCACAGGTTGGCACAGTTTTGAACTGGACGTACCTTCTTTGACAGTTAAGAACTGGAGCTCCTTCATGACGTCGTGTACAATGCCACATCACTGTAATGGTTTAACAAGATCAGCCTCCGATAAAACCTGTGAACAGTGTGGGATGAACTAACTGTTTCTTCACAGGTTTTGTAGACTATGAAGGTATGTCCAGTTCAAAACCGTCCATGCATTTTATTGACAAGGAACCAGCAGAATTGAGGAAAAATGAACGTCCATGAAAAAAAAGCAGAGAAATCTTAGCAGAGTCAATCCGGGACAAACTAGCTGTTTCTTCACATGTTTTATCAGAGACTGATCTTGTTACAGGTTGGCACAGCCAGATTGGCACCTTGCCCATGCAAACATGGCAGTGCCAATCTGTGGCAGGGGTAGATTCCAGCTGGAGCTACATGGCAGGGACGGGTGGATGGGAGCAGACATGGCAGATGAGGATGCTGATAATGACTGTCTGAGGGGTGCCAGAGAGGAGTGAGAGGGTGCGGCGCTGGGGGAAGGGATCTGATTATTGAAGGAAGGAAAGTTGGATTGCTGGCTCTGGTTGCTGGATTGGGGTTGGCGGGGCGGGGGGGAGCAGTCTGTCCACGTTCATGAGGAAGAAGAGGTTTTGTGGAACTAGCTGCTGGAGGTGGATGGGAAGGGGGAAAAATGATGGCTCCGATCAGGGTGGGGTGGGGGTAAGGTGGATTAAATACTAGTTCTGATCGGGAAAGGAGGGGAGGTTAGGAGGGAGGGAGTAAATGCTGGTTCTAATCAGTGGGGGAATCCTCAACACCTCCATGGTGTTGGAGTGGAGGCTGTGGAGGACACTTTTTGCTTTGTTTGGAGCGCTCTCTTTATACTTGGTGCCTTAATCTTGGTACAGCTGGGCTTTACTGGTGTGTTGATGTGCCCTGTGCCCACCCCATTCCCTCTGCATCTCCTCATTCCCCCCCAAACACAAACAAATACACACACACGCACAAATAATGTCATAAAACACACTAGTGTTTTTTTGTTAAGATTGGGAGAAAAATCTGTTGAATTTGCAAGGAAACTCTGTCATTTTTTTACTGAGATTCACCCCCAGCATTGTCTTTGGTGAGCTCGTGAATATTTCATTTCCAGCAGCCAGTTACCACAGATATAGTGGCAGGCTTCTAAGACTGCTGATTATGCCTCTGTCACTAGCATCAGTGTTAAGTGCAATGTTTTGCCACAGGAGTAAGCACGTACCAGTTTTGCATTGAGGACAGAAAATCTGGGTGGCTCATGGCCCTGGCAGACTCAGAGCACTGGAGTCTAGCAAGGAGTCAGTGGAGGGGGTAGGGCTGGATGAGGAGAAGGGCACAGAGAAATGGCCCTAATATCTGAAGCCTCGCTTAATTACTCAGGTAGAAGTAAAGATCCCATTATGTTCCCTGAAGAAAAGCAGAGTGTGTCCTTGTCATCCTAAAACAAATACCATCAGACAGGGAATCTACCCAGAAATTCATTCATTCGCTGTTGCAAGATGCTGTTGTACACAAATTATCTGACATATTGGGCTGCATCATAACAGTCATTGCAATTCAAAATATATCCATTGTTGTCCTTCTCTAAAAATCATTCATCCCATGTTCAATCCATTAAAATAAAAGTTTTGATTTTGCCCCCTTATAGCTAGGGCAAATGAGAGGTGGAAGACAAAGAGGGAGGGTCCACAGTTAAGCCGAATATGTAAATTAAAACCCAAATTGTTACGTGGAGAGGAGTGAAGGTTATGTGCTTAAATTTAAAGCTTATTTACTAGTGTTACAAGTAAGGCTTGCGTTAACACTGCAATGAAGTTACTGTGAAAATCCCCCAGTCACTACACTCTGGCGCTTATTCGGGTACACTGAGGGGAAAATATAGCATGGCCAACACACCTAACCAGCACGTCTTTCAGACTGTGGGAGGAAACTGGAGCACCTGGAGGAAAGACACAGAGAGAATGTGCAGAATCCCCGCAGACAGCGATGGTGACAGAATTGAACCCGGGTCCCTGGCGCTGTTAGGCAGCAGTGCTAATCACTGTGCCATCATTTGCTGCCCTTCCTGACATTACATTCCTGAACCATGCCACAGTTTCTGTTTATTATCAGACACACACTATTCTGTACAAAGCCATTCCTGTAGATATTAAGAAATGGAAGATCATTGTTATTTGGCTATTTAGGCACACTTTGACAATCTGATAACATGATCTACTAGCCAGGTGATCTGACCAGGAAATGCCAGGTTGTGAGCAAAACTCCTCCAAACGTTAATAGAATTTTATGTACAAATATAATTAAGTTGTTCTACCAAAATCTACCACTTGTTTCTTTACTCTGGAGTTTAATTTTTTAAGCATCTTGAGACAGAAAAGGTGCTGTATAAATGAAACAGTAGTTGAAATTTTAGAAATCATTTCAATCATTCAGGCAATATCATTAATGGCATTGGCACGATGGCACAGTGGTTAGCCCTGCTGCCTCACTGGGACCTGGGTTCAATTCTGGCCTTGGGTGATTATCTGTATGGAGTTTCACGTTCTCCCTGTATCTGCATGGGTTTCCTCCAGGAACTCAGGTTTCCTTCCACAGTCTGAAAGATGTGCAGGTTAAGTTGATCGACCACGTTAAATTGCATCTTAGTATCAGTGGGATAGGGCCTGGATGGGATTGTAGTCGGTGCAGACTCATTGGGCTGAATGACCTCCTTCTGAACTGTCGGGATTCTATGACAATTCTAAGATTAGGCCAGAAGTCAATATAAAACAATCATTTCATGGTTTCCAGACCACATATGGGTAATATTGTCACTTTAGATTAAGCAATCCACAACACATTGTCATTTTTATTAACCACAGATGCGTTTGGACAATGCTCCCTGAACTTAGTACAGCTGTACATCACAAATCTTTTGTGTATGGTTTTATGTTACACAGCAAGAACTCCCAGTACATACCTTTGCATGAGCCTTTGTTAATGGAAACCCAAGGGTTCTACTATCTCTCTTGTAGAATTCCAAAAGCTCACTAACAGTTGCAAACGTTTGATTCTCATGAAGATAAAACATTCCCTCAGGTGAGGTCAATATCCGAAAGTGATAGACTTTATTATTGAGAGCTGTAGGTGAAAAAAAAAACATTTTAAACTGAAACACATCATTCTTTACCTCATGTTTTATGCTTCATAAGTGAACCAGTAAAACAAGTCTCAGGAGAGGGCAAAGTCTGGCCTGAACATGGCTCTGTAACCATCAGCAATGGTGCTTTACCATTCATTAGTATGTACTTTTGCTATTAGTTCATCCCTTTTCCCATTAAATGATTTTTCTCCAATGGGCATGTTTGTCTGTGCTAACTATCTGGATACGAAATAGCTTGACATAGTGACTAGAGCAGTTCTGTGCCCCTCATGCTGAGAATGAATCAGATTTATCCAGCTTCTGATGGTCATTACATTAGAGTGACCATGTGAAACAAAAGCAGAATGTTCATTTCAATATGTGAATTGCGAGGACCATCAATGACCGGAACACAGTCTCAAAATATCATCCATCCCATGTTCAATCCATTAAAGTAAGAATTTTGATTTTGCCCTCTTGTAGCTAGGGCATGGGCGGGGTTAAAATATTGCAGAGTGGTGACAAACGGTGGCATAGTGGTTAGCACTCCTGCCTTCGACTGGGTTCAATTCTTAGCCTAGACGTCACTAATTCCCAGTCTGTGTGAAGTCTGCACATTCTACCCGTGTCTGTACTGATTTCCACCCACAGTCCAAAAAACGTGCTGATTATGTGCATTAGCCATGCTAAATTCTCACTCAGTGTATCCGAACAGATGCCAGAATATGGCAACGAGGGGATTTTCACAGTAACTTCATTGATATGTTAGTGTAAGCCTACTTGTGACACTAATAAATAAACTTAAACTTTAAAGTGGCACCTGCTGGATCCACACTGTGATGCACATTTTAACAGATGCATTTGAAATGTGAGGTTCTTGTTTCAGTCAGGTAAGAGATTGATCCAAAGGCATGGGTTTAATGACGTCAATCAGGCTCCAAAGCTATTTTATGTTTGGAGTCTGAGGCTGATGCCTCCTATTGGCTTTGTCAAGGAAAACCAGCACCCCAGAAAGCAGGCCTGAAAGAGTGCCAAGTTGGTTGATTAAGTTAAAAGCTTTCACACAAGCACAATAAGTAATCAAAACAGGTAATGAAATGTACGGTGTTACCTATTTATTTGGGAATAAGATACTCGCTTTGCCAGCAATGCTCATTTCCCATGAATTAAGTCTTCAGAGGGTTGGAATTCAAAATGAAGGAAGTAGTGTTTCCGCTGTAGCCATCACTCCATCTGGACTCCTGTGTTCAGTTTTGGCTATTGCAACTCGTGAAAGACAAATTGTCCTTCGAGAGGTTACAATACAAATTGGTCATGACTACACCAAGGTTAAAGGTTAAATTAGGGAAGGTTGCATTAATGTGGCTTGTACTAAAGTTGAGGTCGGCGGGGATAATCCAGAATAAAAGGGCAGAATCTTAAAATCAGCAAATTAAAAGCTCTCCAGCATTTTCTGTTGATATTTCAGATTTCCAGTGCCTCCGTTTTGTTTCTGATTCTAAAATTAGAATTTGACCAGTGAGGAATGAGTGGAGATGCGTTTGTGCTGTTGCTAGGGGAGAGGTGGAGAAGAGGCAAGATGGAAGGAGGATGGAGAGGTGAGGGCAATAGGAGGAAGTATTTTTAATTGAAGTGAGGAAGGAGTGGTAGGAGGAGGTTGTAATGACTTCAGTCAGGCCACTGATGTTGGTCAATTGAAGTATGAGTTCCAACTGGAGGATGGGATGGCATAGCGGCACAGTGGATAGCAATGCTGCCTCACAGCGTCAGGCACCCAAGTTCGAATCCCACCCTGTGTCTGTATGTTCTTCCCGTGTCTGCATGGGTATCCTCCAGGTGCTCTGGTTTCCTTCCGTTAAAATTTGTCCCTGATTAAGGATCCAATTGATAGACCAACCAGGGGGTCTTTGCCTTGCACTTAACTGGGAGTGTCAGTTCCTTTGACAGCCCTGGAGATAGACTGCTATTAGCACTCTGTGTACTGCTGTTAGAGCTTGTAAATAAAGGGATTTTGATAAAGAGATTTCTGCCTCCGAAGACTTATTACAGAAGTTAATCAAATGGTCAGTTAATATGTGGCGTGAAGGAAGCAAAAGATGTGAGTGTGTGTTGAATGAAGAAGAGAGTGATGCATGTACCCATGTGACTGGTACCTGAAACATGTGATGGCAGGGAGGGGATGGTAGACAATGATAGGAGAGGGATGACAAGATTCATTAGGTGGAGTTGGCAGAGGTGGAAATACAAAAAGCCATTTTCACTCGTCCTGCTCTCGTAAGGTCGCTATACCTTTTTCTGCATTGAGCTTCCATCCTGGGAGTGATGGCGGCAATGACTCTTCCAGCTACCTTTGCCAGGTCAAATGCATTATGGCTTTATGAACACGTTTTCAGTATCTAGAGAACCCTTACTAACTCTTTGTTCTCAATCCCTCTACCCGGACCTCTAGGGAGGTATTTGAAAAGTATGGGGATGTTGACCAACATTTGCCCACGATCCTCACTATGAGATTGCTTGAGGTTGAGTTATTAATCACAGAGTTGGGATCAAATCTGAGAATATCAGATCTTCTAAACTCAGTATCACATCACACCTGCACTGATCCATCAAACTACCTATTACCACTTCACTTTCATTGAAGCTTTACATTTAACCAAGTTTTGCATACCTGATATTGAATAGTCACTGTTTCCAGTCTCACTTTTACGGACTAGGAAAGTTCCATTTTGATTTTCTGCAGACTGAAGCAATTTTTCCGCACTGGTTCTTGATATGCTTCCAAAATACCATCTGATTGAAAAAAAAAGTTGGATTTTTACTATATAAATACCCCCTGGCATTGTTCATAGTGTATCAGACAATACAACACTTAATATTAAAATGTCTTAATAAATCAAATTTTGTTTTGTGAAATCAGTGTTATGTGTGAAATGTTATCCCTATTTATAGGGGTGAGATCCTTTGGCCTCCCCTCAGCAATGAGAGATAATATGCCATTCACTGGAAGTGGGATATTCTGGTCTTGCCACTGTCAATGGAAATTCCCATTGAATCCATCTCACGGCACTGGGAAATCCGTGGCAGGGGCGCATCATTGGCAGCACCAGAGAATCCCACCAGCATGAATAGCTGGAGAATTTCAGCAGGATATGTGTGCTATATACTATATGTATTGCATCCACACAAATATACAAAGGAACATTTTATTCAAACACTGGCAGGTTCATGAACTATGAGATAACTGAGGATATTAGGATCACAAAACATCAAAATTCCTGACAACAGTTGCCACATAGAGTGGAAGAGTCAAGTACCGGGGACATAGGTTTAAAACGTGAGGGGCAAGGTTTAAAGAAGATGTATGAGGCAAGCATTTTTTTTTAAACACAGAGGGTGGTGGGTGCCTGGAATTTGCTGCCGGGGGAGGTAGTGAAAGCAGATATGATAGTGAGCTTTAAGGGGCGTCTGGACAAACACATGAATGGGATGGGAATGGAGGGATATGGTCTCTGGAAGGTTTAGGGTTTTAGTTCAGTTGGTGCAGGCTTGGAGGGCCATAGTTCCTGTGCTATAATTTTCTTTTCTTTGTTCTAATTATAGAATCTTATAGAACAGAAACCAGTAGATGCCTCTTTGTTCTCTAGAAAACTATTTAATATATTAGAAATATCTAATATAACTCTTGCTTGCTCCCTTATCCTTTATATTCCTCTTTTTTGAGTGAACCCAGTCTTGTTGGTTCAACCTGCTTTGTTTAAACCATAGATGTCAGTACTGAGAACTATGTCTGTACAATGCACTAAAATTTGTTACAATGCCTGTTGGTGTTACAATTAGACAGGAAGATTCCATAATTGAACTCTGCTTCAAAAGATTGCAACTTTTGATTTTTTTAGAAAATATGGAGGAAGAGAGTCATAGGACTTCTAATTAGTTTTACAAGGAATAAACATTTATTAATCAGAAATTTGATTATAACACTATACTGTTATAATCCAGGTCAGAAACTCCAAGGCTTTTTATGAAGTCAGCTTAGATCATAAGTTTTGCACTTTAAATTTTGGCACAGATAAGCATAAGACATTTCATTCGATTCGTGTGATTCAAATGACCCATTAGGGAGCTTTTATCAAACAAGATTTATTTAAGATTACAGTTAACATATAACAAGACAATTAGCAATAACTTTTACCAATTACAAACAAGGGAAAAAGAACAACCATGATATTGTATAAATCTTAACAGCTCTGAATACCATTCCAACCAAACAAACTCCCTTACAGACATACACCAGTCCCAGGGTTTAGCACAGAAAATAAGAATGCTTATGTGCTGATTTTCTAGCTCTGCAACACTTGCTGTAAATTAGTCCTTTGGATGGAAAATTGAAACTGTTCCTAGTCCTGGAGTTCTAGTCCACTTTGAGGTAAAGATGGAGCCTTTGCTTGCCTCCAGCTAGCAAGCCATTAACATCAAAAGTTTCACTACAGAGAGGCAAGAAAAACTGCTTCCGACTAGCCAACAGAACTTCTAATACTGGAGAGAGATACAGAAATACTGCTTTTCAGTCAGGAGTCTAACAGCTTCCAACTAGTCAGCAGCCAAAACTGCAAGTAAAGAACTCTTTGCACCTGATCGTCAATCATTCTTCCCCCCAACAATTCAAAAGGGGTCGTAAAATTCACATAACTCCAGACATCACATTAGGTCCAGATTAAAAATAAACAAAAAGCCTATTATCTGACTCTAATAACAATAAAAGATGCCATGACAGACTTCACAGTGCCAAATAACAAAAAAAACAAACTTGCTTACAAACTGCAGAGAACATGATTATGAATACACTTTTAAAGGTATAGTAGTGTCACAATACTCCTTTACTGGATACTCAGCCAAGTCTCTGTTACTACAGCAGAGAATCCAGCTGGTGTGAATGGCTAGAAAATTCTGGCCAGTATATTTATTTATTTTTTACTAAAACAAATATAATTTTAGACCCATTTTCTGTAATGAGGCGGTCAATGTAATGAAAACTTGCACAAACTCTGTGTGTTATTTGACAAGGTCAGCTTACTTGTATACGACGTAAGGGTAGCAAATTTATACACTGTTTTCCCAGTGTCAGGTAGGGAACATAGAACACTACAGCACAAACAGGACCTTCGGCCCACAAGTTGTGCCGAACACATCAAAACCTACCAAAACGGAAGTTCAGAACTTTGGGGTCATCAGCTACTAATAGGCTCTGCCTCCTTGGGAGGAATGACAATTTTTTAGGCAGAGGAAGAAAGATTGATTTGTATTTGTATATAGTACTTTCACGACCACAGGATGTCATGGACCACTTTGTAACCAATAAAGTGTTTCTGAAGATAGGCACTGTTATAATGTAGAAAACTCAGAAGACAATCTATTATCATGATGATGGCTGAACAATAAATATTCCTGGGGGAGTTCCCTGCTCTTTTTCAAAATAGTGCCATGGAATATTTTATAACTGCCTGAGAAGGAAGATAGAGGGCAGGATTTTCCAGCCATGCATACCCCAAGACTGGAAAATCCTGCCTGAGGTCACTGGACCTTTGCATGGTCCATGTCCCACTTGTAGGATTCCCATGGTGGGCAGGACAGGAAAATTTCACCCAGAGCCTTGGTTTAATATTTTATCAGAAAGGTGACAATGATGGCAGTGGTATCCACTTTGATTCTTTGAAACCAAACTACGGAAAGGCTGTATGGTCTTTGGGGAAGGAAAGGGCCAGGCAGATAAGAAACCGTAATTGTCTTTTTAACCAGTTCTCTCCATTGGGATCGAGCTCCCATTAACTGTTACAGTACAGTTCAGGCAATCTATTACAAAGCCACATATATAACAAATATTTTTGAGGGTATAATGAGCTTTTTGTACACAGATTCCCGAGTGCTGTTTATGTGAGCCAGCCATATTGGGCACAGGGTAGGCCTCAGGCCTGTGATTATAGAACCATTATTGATCATATAACCGTTTACTATTTCCTCCATGTTTAAGATTTCTTGCATCTCGTACATATGTGAATTTTAGGTTCATTTTTCCAAAGTAAATTGATAAGTTATGTACAAAATTATGGTCAATAACATTTTACAGGATTCTACAGTGTTTGTGGGGTCAGTGAAAGAAAGCAACCACTGGATCAGTAAGCAAGATAAGTAGCTGTCGGGTTTTTCTTTAACTTTCTGTTTTAAGCAGCTGAGCAGGACATGGGGATGAAAATCATATCGGCCACAACTGAATGGTGGAGCAGTCTCAATGGGCTGAATGGCCTAATTCTGCTCCTATATCTTATGTTCTAATCTCATTATTCAATTTTCCTTTTCATTTTGTTGGTTGCAGCATACCTTAAATTCATTTGGAATGCAGCATTGATCAGTAACAGTGCTATATACTCTGATCAGGCACATTCCAAGAGATTTCATCGCATGACTTTCCATCCACCCCACCCAGTCAAAAAAAAAATTTCCTCCCATCTTCAATATTTTTTTTGCAGTCAAGGAAGAGTTCAAAAGAATTTTAAAAAACACACCATTTTAATGCCTCTAGGTTGCTCAGAGCAGTGGGATATTAATGTTTATAGAAATTCCAGGATATTTCTACAGCAATAGTAAAGCTTTATTTCTTCCTTTTCAGAACTCAAGTAGAAGAAAATTGTGCCCATCAAAGCTGGATTGTCAACACTTGAAATCTGTCAACTTTTCATTTTGAGTTAAATTTGCAAGGGCTCGAGGAGATGGGTCAGGTGGGATGGTGGCAGGGAGCAGGGGGCTGAAACAAGAGGTTCCATGGCCTGTCACCATTGCCTCTGATGTAGGTGGATCAACAGTGAAACTGATGACGTGATTAGCCGCACTGGATACCGGATAGGACTGAATTAAGGACACTTTCCTGGCACCACCTGCATTCTGCAGCCAGAGTTAGGCAGAAGCACGAGATTGTTTCAAACCAGCCTTCCAGCAGTGGGCACCTTAGCGAGAGGAGCTGGACATTCTGTTCAATGGTAAAGTCACTGAAGAAGTCAGTCAGTCAATCCTACTGCTCTGAGCAACCTGGAGGCAATAAAAAGGTGTGGTTTCTTTTTTTTAAAAAAAATTTGAACTCTTCCTTGACTGTAAAAAAAATATTGAAAATGGAAGGAAAATGTTTTTTTTTGACTGGGCGGGGTGGATAAAAGTCATGTGATGAAATCTCCTGGAATGTGCCTGATCAGACCATATAGCAACGTTATTGATCAACGCTACATTCCAAATGAATTTAAGGTATGCTGCGGCCAACAAAATGAAAAGAAAATTGAATAGTGAGATTAGAACATAAGATATAGGAGCAGAATTAGGCCATTCGGCCCATTGAGACTGCTCCCCCATTCAGTTGTGGCCAATATGATTTTCATCCCCACGTCATGCTCAATTGCTTAAAACATAAAGTAAAATACACCTGACAGCTACTTATCTTGCTTCATGATCCAGTGGTTGCTTTCTTTCCCTGATCCCACCAACACTATAGACTTTCGTAATATGTTATTGACCATAGTTTTGCACATAACTTTACAATTTGCTTTGGAAAATTGGGGGTTGATTTCACCTCCTGTCCAATAGCACTAACCCTGTGCTCCCCTCTTATATCCCACATTTGTCACGGGTAACTGGAAGGAGGAACTCTCACACTCCCTCGCATACTTCTCTGAAGCTAAGGCTGTCAATGTTTCTGTGCTGAATCCTCAGGATTCAGGAGCAGTGGTGCCCATTTCATCACTAATTGGTTGCCGCTTCCAAAATCTCCCCCAGAGTTCTGCTATTGGTATTTCCAGATTCCGGAATTGCTCTTCAAATCAGTAACAAGATCGAGACCCAGGAACAAAATTTCTACCCTGAGATTTTCCAACATTTTCTGTTTTTGTGTAAAACTGAAGTCATTTCAGCTAATTACGATGTTATAAAAAGCCTTCCAACAGCACAGTCAACATCCAATTCTCTCCCAGCTTGTTTTTGATTGGTTACAGCACAGACGGAATCCATTCAGCTTGTCCTATGCATGCTGGACTTCAGCTAGAACGATTCAATTAGTCCCATTCTCCTGCCTTCTCCCTGTAGCACTGTAATTGATTTTCCGTAAGAAAACCATCCAATTCTCCTTTTAAAGTTGTGACTGATTCTACTTCCATCACATTGTGCTGCATTGTCAGGCAGTATTGCTAACCACTGTGCCACTGATATAATCGCATGACCAGGCTCAGTGATTCTGTGAGTAGAGTCTGGCTTGTGATTATTGCCATTTTGTTCCTGCTTTTAGAAACCCTCCCTGTGCTAAACTAAACTTCAATTTTTAAACATTTTACTCTTCCCTGTAGTTGAGGAACTGTGGATTTTGTTTTTTGAAATAATTCTCTACTACTGTATCTTACAGTGCAGCTACAGTACTGTACTTCACAGTATAGTATTCAAGGCTATGAGGTAGTATTTCAATTTTTGCACTGCGTTTTCCAGCCAAAACTGTTCTCAGGAACCTAACTCTAGCTTTGCGTTGATTGCTATGAGAAACCGTGCTTCATTAAAAGTGTGACTTTCAGGAATGTAACCAACACTTCAAGTGATGACTACGTATACAGCAATGTACATTATGAACTGGATTATCCTGTTAAAGTCTCCATTCCTTATCTCCCAAACATTTTGCATATTCTCTATTATTACTCACAAAAGGAAAAGCCAATGTTTCCGCATTCTTTGAATATTCAACATGACTTTTCACAGACCAAATATTACCTTGAACAAAATCTCTCAAATTTTACACCTTAGATGCATTTCCTTAAACTTTAAAATTACAACATTGGGTTGGGTTTAATAGATCATAGAACATAGAACATAGAACATTACAGCGCAGAACAGATCCTTCGGCCTTCGATGTTGCGCCGACCAATTATGAAAAAAGCAATGACCCTCCAAACTAAACCATTCCCTTCTCTTCCATATACTTATCAACTAACCTCTTAAACGCCACCAAACTTGGCGCATCTATAACTGCTGCAGGCAGGGCATTCCACTCCCGAACCACCCTCTGGGTAAAGAACCTACCTCTGATATCCGTCCTATAACTATCACCCCTTAATTTAAAGCTGTGTCCCCTCGTGCTAGCTTTCTCCATCCTAGGAAAAAGGCTATCACTGTCCACCCTATCTAAACCTCTAATCATCTTATATGTTTTGATAAGGTCTCCTCTTAGCCGCCTCCTTTCTAACGAAAACAACCTCAAATCCCTCAGCCTCTCCTCATAAGACCTGCCCTCCATACCAGGCAACATCCTGGTAAACCTCCTCTGTACCCTCTCCAATGCCTCCACATCTTTCTTATAATGTGGGGACCAGAACTGCACACAATACTCCAAGTGCGGCCGCACTAGAGTTTTGTACAGTTGCAACATGACGTTGCGGCTCCGAAATTCAATCCCCCTACCAACAAAAGCTAAGACTCCATATGCCTTCTTAACAACCTTATCGACTTGACTGCCTACTTTCAGGGATCTATGCACAAATACACCAAGATCCCTCTGTTCATCAACACTATTAAGAATCCTACCATTAGCCCTATACCCTACACATTTATTATTCCTGCCAAAGTGCATTACCTCACACTTTTCCACATTAAACTCCATTTGCCACCTCTCGGCCCAGTTCTGCAACTTGTCCAAGTCTCTCTGCAAACTATAACACCCCTCTTCACTATCTACCACTCCACCGACTTTAGTGTCATCTGCAAATTTACTAATCCATCCTTCAATACCCTCATCCAGACCATTTATAAAAATTACAAACAGCAGGGGCCCCAAAACAGACCCCTGAGGTACACCACTCGTCACCGAACTCCACGATGAATATCTCCCATCAACCCCACCCTCTGTCTTCTATCTGCTAGCCAATTTCTAATCCAATTAGCTAAATCACCCTCTATTCCATACATCTGCATTTTCTGTAGAAGTCTTCCATGGGCCACCTTATCAAACGCCTTACTAAAGTCCATATATACTACATCAACCGCCTTAACCCCATCCACCTCTTTGGTCACTTTCTCAAAAAACTCAATGAGGTTAGTAAGGCATGACCTACCCTTCACAAAACCATGCTGACTATCCCCAATCAATTCATTTCTCTCTAAATAACTATAAGTCCTATTCCTAATAATTCTCTCCAATACTTTGCCCACAACAGAAGTAAGACTCACTGGCCTATAATTCCCTGGAAAGTCTCTCTTCCCCTTCTTGAACAATGGGACCACATTCGCTATCCTCCAGTCTTCCGGAACTATACCCGTAACCAACGACGACCTGAAGATCAGAGCCAGAGGCTCTGCAATCGCCTCTCTTGCCTCACAGAGAATCCTAGGGTAAATCCCGTCCGGCCCAGGAGATGACGGGCCAGTCAGTGGCAGCTCTAAATGTAACTTCACTTTGTGAAGACCCTCTAAATTAAATGCCATCAGATAGGCAGGTTTTATGAAGGACAGAAAGTAGTATCACAACACCAGGTTAAAGTCCAACAGGTTTATTTGGTAACACAACCTTTTGGAGTCTTGCTCCTTCTTCAGGTGAGTGAGGAGCTGTGTTCACAAACAGGGCCTATACAGACACAAACTCAATTTACAAGATAATGGTTGGAATGCGAGTCTTTATAGGTAATCAAGTCTTAAAGATACAGATAATGTGAGTGAACAGAGGACCAAGCACAGGTTAAAGGAGTGTGTATTGTCTCCAGCCAGGACAATTAGCGAGATTTTGCAAGCCCAGACAACCCGGCCACAGCAACCTCTGCAAGATGTGCCGGATCATTGATGTGGATGCCATCATCTCACGTGAAAACACCATCCACCAGGTACCCGGTACATACCCTTGCGACTCAGCCAATGTTGTCTACCTGATATGCTGCAGGAAAGGATATCCCGAGGCATGGTACTTTGGGAAGACCATGCGGATGTTATGACAATGGATGAATGAACACTGTTCGACAAACACCAGGCAGGAGTGTTCCCTTCCATTCAGGGAACACTTCAGCGGTCACGGGCATTCAGCCTCTGGTCTTCAGGTAAGCGTTCTCCAAGGCGGCCTTCAGGACACATGACAATGCAGAATCGCTGAGCAGAAACCGATAGCCAAGTTCTACACATGAGGACGGCCTCAACCGAGATCCTGGGTTTGTGTCACACTATCTGTAACTCTCATGAGTTGCCTGAGCTTGCAAAATCTCACTAACTGTCCTGGCTGGAGACAATTCACCTCTGTGCTTGGCCCTCTCCCCACTCACAGTGTTTGTACCTTTAAGATTTGATTATCTGTAAAGACTCACATTCCAATTATTATCTTGTAAATTGAGATTCTGTCTATATATGCCCTGTTTGTGAACATAACTCCCACTCACCTGAAGAAGGAGCAAGACTTCAAAAGCTTGTGCTGCCAAATAAACCTGTTGGACTTTAGCCTCGTGCTGTGAGATTTCTTACTGTGTTTACCCCAGTGCAATGCTGGCATCTCCACTTTATGAAGGACAGCAGGGGTGGAAATCCTGCCTACTGAAAGCTGCCATCCTCTGACTGACCTGTTCATACAAGCTCTACACTGCAAAAGGAGGCCATTCGGCCCATCGAGCCTACACCAACAACAATCCCACCCAGGTTCCACATGTTTACCCTGCTAATCCCCCTAACACCAAGGGTCAATTTAGCATGGGCAATCAACCTAACACGCACATCTTTGGACTGTAGAATGTTGCAGTTGTATAAAACGTTGGTTAGACCTCATTTGGAATACTGTGTCCAGTTCTGGTCGCCTTACTACTGGAAGGACGTGGAGACCCTGGAGAGAGTGCAGAGGAGGTTTACCAGGATGCTGCCTGTACGGAAGGACTGCGTTACGAGGAAAGATTAGGTAAATTGGGGCTGTTTTCTTTAGAAAGATAGAGACTGAAAGGAGATCTAATAGAGGGGCACAAGATTATGAAGGGTATAGATAGAGTAAACAGTGGTAAGCTTTTTCCTGGGTTGGAATCAAATATCACTAGGGGTACAGGCTTAGGGTGAGGGGGGCAAGGTATAATCTGGATGTTAGAGGGAGGCTTTTCACACAGAGGGTTGTGGGGGTATGGAACGCACTGCCAAGTATGGTGGTGGAAACAGGCACACTGGAATTACTTAAGAGGTGCTTAGATAGGCACATGAGTGGAATAGGGATGGAGGGATACAGTAAACTGATTTAAATAGGGATCATGAGCATTGGGACATTCCTCAGAATTGCATAAGTTGTGCATGTGTATTTCTCTTTTATTCTACAAATACTTTGGTCTGCCTTGTTGTCCAACAAGGGACATATATGCGATGGGTCGTGAGATGGCTGCTCTTGGATTTTTTCGAGAGTAGCCTATTGCCTCATGTCGTTAGTGGACACTTAAACTGGACCATTTGATGGGCAACACGACAGCTCAGTGACTATCACTGTTGCTGTGCAGATACAGGGATTTGGGCCGGTATCTGTGGGAGTTTGCGCATACTCCTTGTGCTTGCGTGGGTTTTCTCTGGGTGTCTGGTTTCCTCCCACACCCCAAAGATGTGCTCTTAGGCTGATTGGTGAAACAAATTGTTCCTAAATTGTCTCCCCAAATTGGCTCCAATGCAGATTTCCGTAAACATAGACAAGGATCATGGGTGGAAGTGGGAACGTTAAAATGGCAGCGGGGGCTCGTTGGGTCGATGGGCCTGTTTCTCATGCTGTTGTGTTCTTTGTTCTTTGAAACTGGAGCACCCAGAGGAACCCCATGTAGATATGAGGAGAATGTGCAAATCCTACACAGACCGTGATCTGAGGCTGAAATTGAACCTGGGTCCCTGGTACCGTGAAGCAGCAATGCTAACCACTGCATCATCATGCTGCCCCAAATCTCTGCACTGAGGCGGCATGGTACTTAGCACTGCTGTTTCAAATGCCAGGGAAGCTGGTTCAATTCCCAGCTCGAGCCTGCACATTCTCCCTATGTCTGTGTGGGTTTCCTCTGGGTGCTCTGGTTTCCTCCCATAGCCCAAAAGACATGCTGGTTAAATGCATTGGCCATGCTAAATTCTCCCTTAGCAAACCTGAACAGGTGCCAGAGTGTGATGACTAGGGGATTTTTACAGTGACGTCATTAGTTATGACTAATAAATAAACTTTAAACTTTAGGATGTATAAGTAGTTAAGAGCAAGCACGAGTTCGAGACTACTGATGAGGCTAGCCTTTTGTCTTTTGCCAATGCACCTGGTATCAGCTACCTGTTATAAATACAGAAGGGTCGCTGGAGTTGATCTGATTTTATTTATTTTTGTGGCAGGAAAGTTGAAAGTATTTGCTAGGCTTTGATATTTTTGTGTGGTGCTCTTTTAAATATTATGTATTTACCTCAAGCATATGTTAAATATTTGAAATAAACTGTTCCTTTATGTTGTAATATACAAGCAGATTCCCTGTGATACTGATAACCCTAACCTTAATTCACAATAATGTGAAAGTTGCAATTTTATTGTATCATGTCATACACAATATGCTTTTGAAATCCAAAATTCTCTACGTGCGTACGAGATTGGGAATTTATCACACCATTACCCAAAATATTTAGGAATCTTGTAATTTTACATTGAAACATAGGAGATAGGAGCAGGAGGAGGCCATTTGGCCCTTCGAGCCTGCTCTGCCATTCATCACAATCATGGCTGATCATCCAACACGATAGCCTAATCCTGCTTTCTCCCCATAACCTTGCATCCCATTTGCCCCCAAATGCTATATTTACCTACCTCTTGAATACATTCAATTTACAGTCATTTTATTTGATGATTAGGTTTGTTTCAGGACTGCCAAGTGAGCGCTTAATTCCATTATAACACTCAAGTTTTAATCATGCTACTAGCAGTGGCACTCCATTTTAAATGAAGGCTGATGAAACCTTGCTCAGTATTGGACATGCCAATCAAAGCTGTCCTCAGGATTTTCTCCTCAATCGATAAACTGTCTGCTGGGATCAGTTCCCTTGGGGTTTTGACACTGGCTTCCTCTAAACACAATCCTCTCTGTCCACCAGCCTTCTCCACAGTCCCACTGTTTTCAGACAGGATTCCCATCTGTTTAGTGCTGGTTGGTGGGATGCCAGAGAGATTGCCACCTACATCAGGCTCTACTCTCATCCCCAAGTTAAAACTGGGGGTTTTGGAACAACACAAAGGGAGCACAGGACTCTTGTAAGCAACAACATTCAATGGAGACTACGATAATCCCCACGAGGTCCATGGGAATCACTGGTTGATCTCCCTGTGGGGCCCATTGAGTGTAGGTTTCCCTGGTAACAGGCAGTGGCTTGACCTAGCTAGTATCATTACCTGAGCCTTTTTTAAGGCACGCCCAGGACTGGACCTGCTGAAGTGTAGTCCCTGGTAGGGGCTAGTGTGTGTAAACCGCAGTAGTGTTTTTACTTTTCACTCAGTAATAAATTATGTTCTTTCCCAGTCAGATTTCCGGAATCATTACAGAAACAAAACACAAACCAAAGCTCTTAAACCGATGTAAATGTCATTATCTGAGGAATAGTGAGGTTCCTATTTATTCCTTAATCATTAACACTATAATAGCTCATCTGGTTATGTTTCTGCTTGTGGAGGCTTGTCACATGCAATGTGGCTGTCATATTTCCCTTTATAGGTAGTATTCTGTAACTTGTAAAGGGCTTCATTGAATGAAAGCTGCTTTGGAAGGTCCTGGGGTCATAAACGGGACAAAATAGGTAGAAGTTATTTTTTGTATGTTCAATGGTTTTCACTTAAACATGTAAGTCCCTCTAATTACGTAAGGTCTGATCTTTTAATGGGATAGAGGTCATGTTCGTGTAGTTGAGGGGAAAGCAAGCCTCAGATTATTATAACTCTCACAGCCCCACTAATATTTGAATTTCAGACTGCCTTTTCAATTCTGTAGAATTGGGTAATGCAATGATGTGATTGGTCCATGACTTTAAACATTTTCCTGATGGACGAAGATGGGAGAGAATGTCCATGGGAGTGGGATCCTTAATTATGTTGGCTGCATTGTTGAGACTGTGGGAAGTGTAGACAGAGTCAATGGATGAGAAGCTGGTTTGCATGATGAATTAGGCTACATTCATGACCTTTGAAGCCTAAGAATAGGTGCAGCATCTGGAATTTGAGTTAAAACGCAACTGGGGGAGGTACAACTTCATTTGAGAGTGACTTTTACCTTTTAATTAGTGCCTTTAGTGCAGGAGAAGGCAAGATAGAGTCATAGAGCAATATAACATGGAACAGGCCCTTCAGCCTAACTGGTCCATGCTAACCAGGTAGGCATCCCAGCAAATTGCCCACATTTGGCTCTATTCCTCTAATCCTTTCTCATCCATATACCTATCAAAATTATTTTTCCAAAAATATAGTTTATTCATAAAAATCTCAAATAAACCATGCAATTTACATGTCTTTGAATTGCAAACAGTGCAGAATTAAAACTTTTTAACAATTCTATTCAACTTACAGTCATAACATTTCAAACTTACAACTATATAGATGTATCAAAAATTACTGTGTGCTGTTATTGCTCAGATTGGCACACAGTTACGCAGATCGAGGGTATTCTGCAGTTCCCGGGCCCTCGGTCTGCTTCTGTTAAAAGGCCTTACAGTGTGGCCTTTCCCCTTGTGCTTTTGCGGCAGCTGCCCCAAGCTTCAGTGCGTCCCTCAGCACGTAGTCCTGGACCTGGAATGTGCCAGTCTGCAACACTCGGTCGAGGACAGTTCTTTCAACTAGAAGATCAGCAAGTATCAGGTGGACCACATACCTATCAAAATGCTTTTTAAATTGTACCTACCCCAATCACTTTTATTCCATATACATACTGTCCTCTGCATGAAGAAGTGGCCCTTCAGGTCCCCTTTTAAATCTGATACATAATATAGTGCGGAATATGGTTCCAAGGTGCCAAGATCATGTATGTGCTTTACAAAACACATTATTCTTTGAGGAGGTAACAGATATGGCAAATGGGAGTAATACCGTGCACGTAAGTAAGATATATCGACCGTAGGAAAGTCTTTGACAAGCTCTTACACAGAAAATTATGAGAAGCTTAAGGAGTGTGGAATTAGGGCAAGGATAGCAAAATGAACCAAAATTGGTTTGAAAGAAGGGAAGAAATGGAGAATAGGAATGATGACCAGATCACTGAAAGTAAAGAATAATAGCCAATTGTGGAACCACTACCCGAGGCCATGGATCTGCAGTATTTATAGGAAATTGGAGACATTTAGAGTGTAATCCTCTCAACATTTGCAAAATCAAGAAAATCCTGTAATTGAGCAGAAGACAAACACATTACAACTGGCCTCATGCCTTCTTTCAGGAATATATGTAAAGAGACACGCTGTCCCTGGAACTGTTGGGAGGTTAAGGAACAGTTTGGCAGTTAGGAAACTTTGAAGGCCAGGTTTCTCTCAGACCTTCCAAAAGGTTAATAAAAGGACGCAATTTTTGAAATCAGTCACCTGGCAGTTGCCAGCGAGTCTGGAATTGTGACAGATTGTTAGGCATGCAGCCTGTGGCTCCAGGCCACACTCAGTGAGTGTAAAGGTGGGCCAGAGAGATTGAGAAGAGGGGAGAAGTTTGTGCAAGGGCCCTGAGAGATCAAGGAAAGAGATTGTGGAAGGTTTTGAGGAGGCGGGATGGGGGGGGGGAGGGGCAGTTCTGGGGATGGTGATGGGGGAAGAAAACTGGAATGGCGCGAGGGGATTGTGGATAACCTGAAGGGACGGGAAGGAAATCGGAAGCTGTGAAAGACATCACGAGGTCATCAGATTGCAGGGGAGGGTCTGGGTTTGATCACCGGGGAGATTAATAGGTTTGGGAAGCTATTATCCTTCACCTGGCTCACAAGCAGTGCTGGAAAAGCACTTTATCTGTTCCATGAAACAGTCCTGGCCTCTCTCCAGCTGCTGAGTTTCGGGAAACTAAATTAACAGACATTCACCAGCATGATACCCAGGCTGTGGTCACACACCGTTTGCAAATTGAGGAAGTGGGAATCCTTGTGGTCCAGGAAAATAGCAGAAATCACATAACGAGCTCATAACTCCTTGTGTGTTATAAGGAGTTATGAGCCCTGAACATTTCATTGACTGCTCATGCAATGGAACCCTCCATGATGGGGAAGCCTGCAATCCAAGTCTTGTAAAACTGAAGCAATTGGATTGGGACCATTCTGTGCTGTTGGTTATGATATGAGGAGAATTTTTACATGCGTGATTCACACATGGAATGCTTCCAAAGTCAGCTAGACTACTGGAACAAAGTCATCCCTACTTGTTTCAGTAGTGGCTATAAATGAAGGAATAATGCAAGCCTTGACACAGGTTGCTTGTTCATCTACTCAGGGCCTAGACCAGGTTCTTCGGGGCTTGTCTGTCGAAATAGCTACACAGAGCCTGGTGTCCCTTTTCCAGATTCCTGTTATTTACAAACTTAATTCCACTCCTCAGATTGATTCAGGTACAAAGTCAAAATCCAGAGTGTCAATGGCCCTGACACTCTTCAATATATACATATATGTGAAACTCCCTGATCAGTCAGGCAATCATTACCTCAATCAGGGAGCTCATACTCCAAGAAGCTAACCCCATGGGCCTCATTGAAGTCATTACATCTATCCTCCCAGTTTGAGACTGTTAAAACCATATTACAGCTGATGTGTATATATTAGGAACTCTGCTCCCTCTAGATTGGGTTTCTCAATCATGTGATGTTATATTATCAAGACATCAGCATCCTGTGTTTTTAGTGTTAATCTTTCCTCCTCTGGTGCCCCTCACCCCCAAAATCTTTAACCCAATTATATATGTGGCAATTGCAAGGATTGGCAATCACCATTAGTACGAAAAGCTAGAATCATAGAATCCTGCAGTGCAGAAGTAGGCCATTCGGCCCATCGAGTCTGCACTGATCACAATCCCACCCACCCCCTATCCCCCATAACCCCATGCATTTACCCTAGCTAATCCCCTGACACTAAGGGATCAGTTAGCACGGCCAATCCACCTAATCCGCACGTCTCTGGTCTGGGAGGAAACTGAAGCACCTGGATGAAACCCAGACAGCGTGGGAATCGAATCTGGGTCCCTACAATGATTTGTTCACAAGCTGGCTATTTTCATGATGTTAACATGGCCCATTCTGGCTGCAAAAGTTTGCGTTCTGCACAAAAATCCCTGCGTTTGTTTCCCATTGGGTGATTGGATCACAAGACCTTTCTTGTGTAATGCTCTTGAAGGAGCTTGCTACAATACATATTTCTCCCTCCAATATCTCAGACTTCGCGGAGTTAGCTTTGACCAATCACTTTGATTTTATTCTGATCTCTTTCTGAGGGTAGAAGATATTCTGTACTCTCCCTTCATTCAATGTGATTGTCCTTCTCTTGAGTGGCGGTAGAGCTTTCTTTTGTTACTTCTACTTCCTTTTTAGGATCTGATTTGGAAGCCCAAGTTTCTCATGGCTTTCTTTACAAGCATATTAAGACACAGAGGATTCTCCTTATAGTTCTCTAATCCGTCTCAATTCTGTAGGATCTAACTTGTGGAGTTCTTTTGATTTTATGCCTCCTCTCTGTTGGTCTTGTATCCATACTCTCTCAACACTGATCTGTCTCCTGCTCTACGCCTGAAGTTACAGTTATAAGCTGGCTTCTTCCTCATACTGTTTCACCCTCTTGTGGTCATGTAAGGTAACATTAGCTTTTAGTTTCTGTTACAGAGCTGGAAATTGCATTCTCAATCTTCTTCTCATTAATAACTCTGAATGATGAGATTCAGCAACCTTGGAACACCTGGATAACGAGGACACTTATGTCAGGCTCTTATTTATAGCCTATAACTCATTTAACGCCATTAACACAACAAAACTCATCTCCAAACTCTGTGGCCTGGGGCTCAGCTCCTCCCTTTGCGACTGGATTCTAGACTTCCTAATCCACAGACTGCAATCAGTAAGGAGAGACAATGACACCTCCTCTACGATTATCCTCAACACCAGAGCTCTGCAAGGCAGTGTCCTCAACCCTTTACTACACTCCTTGTACACTTATGACTGTGTGGCCAAATTCCCCTCCAACTTGATCTTCAGGTTTGCTGATGACATCACTGTAGTGGGTCAGATCTCAAACAATGACAAGATGGAGTTCAGGAAAGTGAAGAAATGGTGTGATGATAAATAATCTCTCTCACAATATTGGTAAAGGAGATAATCATCGACTTCAGGAAGTGCGGTGAAAGACATGCCTCTATCTATGTCAACAGTAATCAAGTGGAAATGGTTAAGAACTTAAAGTTTCTAAATGTCCAAACTACTTACAACCTGTCCTGGCCCCTCTATACTGAAAGCCCACCAATGTCTAATTTCTCAGGAGGCCAAAGAATTCAACATAAATTGTTGAAACATAAAATTCTCACCAATTTTTACAAAAACACCATAGAGAGCATCCTTTCCAGATATATCACAGATTGTATGGCTTCTGCTCTGACCAAGACCACAAGAAACTACAAAAGGATTGTGAACGTAGTTTAGTGCATCACCCAAACCAGTAAACTCAAGGACAGCTTCTTCCTTACGAGGAGTTTGAGACCTTCATGAGTACAAACAGATCAAGGTACAATCATTAGACTTTTGAATGGACCTGCCCTTATATTAAGCTGACCTTCCTCAACATCCTAGCTATGACTATAACACTCTAATGTGCACCCTCTCCTTTCCTTCTCTCCTATGTACTCTATGAATAATATGGTTTGTCTGTGCAGCGTGCAAGAAATAATACATTGCATTGTAAACCAACATGTGACAATAATAAATCAAATCAAATCAGAAAAACTTTCTTAAGATCTTCGTTCTTTTTCAAGTCTTTAATAGTCCATCCCATTTTCTTAGCTTCTTTGTTTGCTTGAGGTTTATGAGGTGAGCTGATTATGTGGATTAATCCGTATTCCTTCACAGAAGTTTGTAACAATTCATAAGCAAATTTATGGATCACTATTTGACACCATAATGTCCAGAATATCACGTGTAGCACTTATAGTTAAAAAAGAAACATATGAACTTCGTTTTCAGAGAATATCTGTTTGCTTCTCATGCCACTCTGGAATATGTGGACCACCCGCCCAGCTGGCCTTTTGAGGACGGGTGGTAGGGCACCATGCAGATGTACCTTGATCTGTTTGTACTCATGAAGGCCTGAAACTCCTTGTAAGTAGAAGGATTCCATTGACTATCATGAGAATCTCAGATTTACCATGTGTACTAAAAGATTGACAGAGTTTCTCCGTGGTGTTTTAAGAGGTAGTAGATACCATTTGATGCATGTCAATACATTTTGATTGAGTGTCGATGAGAATTAAAAACATGAATGGCCTCATAGAATCTGCATTTACTCTCTTCACTAAAATAAGCGATATATTGTGGATGCTGGAAAAGCTCAGCAGGTCTCTATCAGGAGAGAGAGAGAGAGAGAGAGAGTGTATTGATGTTGTGGTTGTGTGCGGTCGAGTGTGTACATATGACAGTGCATGGCACTGAATGAGGATGTCAAAATGCAGCAAGAATAGCAATTTGAGGAGCAATGTATATCCTGAAAATACTTGTAATTCTGGGCAGGATCTCCCTGGCCATTCCCATGGAGGCCACAAGGCTGCTGGTGGGCCTTCTGTACATTCTGGCAAGATTTACACTGCTTGACCAGGTTTTTGATATGGCTGTCTACGTCAGGCCATCAAACATAGCTTCTTGCGAGCATTTCCATCTTAGAAGTACCTGGGTGGCCACTGTGCAATTCTTTGAAGTGTTGGTTGTTGGCCTGAATATGACAAAACCACCCGGGCTCCTCACAAGAATTGCCATCTTCTATATTCAACTCGCAAAATGTAGAGGGGCAAAGTTTCAAATTCTCCACAAAATAAGATGTTGAGGTATAGATTAGGTGGATGTTCAGAGGCTTTTTCCAAAGGCTGGAATAGTTGCTACAAGAGGACACAGGTTTAAGGTGCTGGGGAGTAGGTACAGAGGGAATATCAGGGGTAAGTTTTTCACTCAGAAGATGGTGAGTGAGTGGAATTGGCTACCGTTGGTGGTGGTGGAAGCAAATTCGATAGGGTCTTTCAAGAGACTTCTGTATGAGTATATGGAACTTAATAAAATTGAGTGTTATAGATAAACGTAGTAGGCGTATCATCAGCGCAACTTGTGGGCCAAAGGGCCTGTTTGTGCTGTAGTTTTTCTACGTTCTATGTTCTAGTTAGGACAATGTGACGTAATTTCGCCTACGTAGGGTCTTTTGGGGCCATGCCTGGATTTGCTTGGTGAATACTGGCAGATTGCCCAGGGGTGTTGCAGTGGCAGAGTGGTTAGGACCCGTGAGGTGGCACAATGGCTAACAGACCAGGGTTCAACTACTAGCAAAAAAATCTTGTTTGCAACCATCATTCTTTTTTTATAAGGTGGGCAGTCTTTCTAATGTGACCAGATATATTGGTTGAAGGACAGAAAACATAAAACAATCATATCTGCTTTGGTTTCTTTTGAACAGTGAAATTCCTTTTTCTCCATGTTTTAAAATAAGCGTTAAGCATGGAACAACAATTTAAGCCATATTTTGTTTATTTTAATATTTAATTCAGTGCCATTTCTCTTCCAGGAATGTCTTCCTTGAAGAAGTATTGCTCTAACCAGGATTTGAACCCTCACATTTTGAATCTACTCAGAATTGCAAGTATTTTCAGGATATACATTGTTCCTTGAACTGCTGTTCTTGCTGCATTCTGAGATCCACATTCAATGCCATGCACTGTCATATGTACACACTTAACCTCACAAACAAACAGCATTGATATACTCTCTCTCTCTCTCTTTCCTGATAGATATTGGAAGACCTGCTGAGCTTTTCCAGCATCTGCTATTCATGTTTCAGATTCCAGCATCCACAATATATTGCTTATTTTAGTGAAGAGTTTAAGCTGGGTATTCATCATCAGAAATATTGAATAGTACAGCTGAAGTGCAAATAGTGTGTACATCTAATAAACAGCCAATATTAATTAATTTCAGCAAAGTCAAATGTGGAAAACGCCAATTTTAAAATTGAAATGTCAGAAGTAATCTTTCAATGGCAAGATAATACTGTGTCACAGCAATAACTGCTAAGGGATAGAAGGCAACATTTAAGGAACTGGATCAGGAGGTTGCAGATAGAACAGTAGTTGTAGAGGACTGAAGATAGAATAATACTGGTTTTCAAGAAGATAAATTATACTCGAGAAGAGCAAACCATCAACTAAAATGGAACCAAGAAGGGAGTTGAATGAAAGATACAATGAGGATGTAGTTAATTTTCTATAGACAAAAAAACTTTAGTTAGTATTTATTCAATGAAAAAATTTAATACTAAACGATAAAATGAAACTACATGTAACTTGCACTGCAAAGACTTTAAGACAAGATAGTAAGGAAATGTAAATTTCACTCAAATGAACTGTAAGTTAGATTTAAGGTACGTTGTTGGGAAGACTGAATAAAATTGTACAACTGTCTGGATTTGCATCTACTGAATTGCGACACTGAGTGCCCAAAGCAGGAAGTTGTACCAATCACTAACATTAGATGCCCCTCAATTTAATCAGTAAAAAATTCAAATAACAGATACAACAAAAAATGGCAATTGATGCAATCTTTAACTTCCTTTTGACGTTGTGAAACACAGATGAAGTGAAAAAGAAAACTTCAATTTATCGGACCAATTCAGTTTTCTGACAAATTTAAGTATGTTGTGAATTCACAGAAATTGTTCAGTTGCATATTGCATAATTTTTATTCTTAATCCCAGCATTTAATCATGTGTATTTATGTATAATGAAGAGCTTTGAGAATAACTTTCCCTATCTAATTTCATGCTCATTTCCCTCTCATTGTTACTCTTCTTCTGAATGCAACGTGTGATGCTGGATTGCTGTTCCATGGGGTTTAAAACTTATTTTAAATGACACTGCAGGCACACCCAGTCCATACTATCTGGCCACCATCACAATACTGTTTGTGGAGCTTATCACGTGCACATTGGATGCCACAGTGCTACAATAGGATAGTGACAATAGTTCAATTATTACATTGCAATCATTGATACAGTGAAGAACAAGAGCACAAACAGGTCCCATGAGTTTTTCTACTTCATCTCTGTACAAGGCCCAAGGGCAACGGAAACATCAGTTTCTGAGAAGATTTGCAGGTTAAAAAAAGCAATTACTGCAACAAATTCTTTGGTTTATCATTCATCTATAACATTTTTCTCATTTAAGGAAGGTGACGTGCTATTGCTTATGGAGGAGGAAATGATTTTGCATCACACTTCTTTACTAGTTTTGAGATGGTATACATTCAACTTACCCTATAAATTGCATTCTTTAATATGGAGGCATAGTGATTAACACTGCTGCCTCACAGCTCTAGGAACCTAGGTTTGATTCCTGGCTTGGGTCACTGTTAAAATTAACTTTCATGGAGTCTATCACAGAAACATAGAAAATAAATGCAGGAATTGGCCATTCTGCCCTTCAAGTCTGTTCTATCATTCAGTATGATTGTGGCTGATCTTCTTTCTCAATTTCATTTTCCAGCGCCCTTCCCAAACCCCTTGATGCCTTTAGGGTCTAGAAATCTATCTGTTTCATTAATTTAATCCATTAGACATGCTTTCGTATATTGGAAATGTTAATGTCTCACCTATATATGTACATATATGTATATATACATCAATTGTAGTCTGCAATGTTAAGGTAACATCATTTTTGAAGTGTTATCTTGTGCTCCAGATTAGTTAACCTGCACATTTTAAAGGGTAATTGTTTATTTTTATTTATTATTATCACAAGTAGGCTTACATTCACACTGTAATGAAATTACTGTGAAAATCCCCTAGTTGTCACACTCCAGCGCCCGTTCAGGTATACTGAGGGAGAATTTAGCATGGCCAGTGCAGCTATACAGCACATCTTTTGGACTGTGGGAGGGAACTGGAACATCCAGAGGAAACCCACGCAGAACAGGCACAGCATGCAGACTCCCCACAGACAGTGATCCAAGATGGGAATTTAATCTGGGTCCCTGATGCTGCGAGGCAACAGTGCTAACCACTGTACTGCTCCTATTGCAATGGTTATTGTTTTGAAGAGATTTAAGGTTACTTCATTTCTGGAGCAAGTAACTCAATAAAAAATAAATTTAATGTTTGCCATGTTGAACAATGGGGAATGTTTGTGTTGCACTGGGTAACATATCTTCTTCATTGGTAGTTCATTTTACTTGAGGTATTGGGTGAGCAGTCCAAAGATCTTCCAATATCGGAATTTGGATTTGATAAAAGCAAATTACTGCAGATGCTGGAATCTGAAATAAAAACAGACAGTGCTGGAAAATCTCAGCAGATCTGACAGCATCTGTGGAGAGAGAATACCACCAATGTTTCGAGTCTGGATGATTATCTGACTTCATCAGAAATCTGGGTTTGAATTCAATACAGACTGATTAGGAGTAAAATGACATTCCTAGCAGTGGGAAGAATCCTATTTGAAGTTAATCTGAGCAGTTTCAGTTTGAAATGCTGGATGTGTATCAACAACTTGGTGCAAATTTGTTGGGGGGTACATGGGTGGCACAGTGATTAGCATTGCTGCCTCACAGCGCCAGGGATTGGGGTTCGATTCCAACCTCGGGTCACTGGCTGGGTGGAGTTTGCACTTTCTCCCCATGTCTGCGTAGGTTTCCTCTGGGTGCTCAGGTTTTCTCCCACGCTGCAAAGATGTGCACGTTAAATGGATTGGCTATGCCAAATTGTCTCTTAATATCAGGGGGATTACAAGGTAAATACGTGGGTTAAGGGGATAGAGCCCGGATGGGGGGGACTGTTATCAGTGCAGGTTCCGTGGGCCAAAAGGCCTCCTTTTGCACTGTAGGGAACCTATGATTCCTATGAATCAAAACTAGCATTTTTCCCCATCTGACTCAGGAGAGCTGATGTGAAAAATTAAAACCTGAGGACTAACCTCCCTTAATTCAATGAGCAAAACATTTCTCCACAAGATCAAGTGGTGATAGTAGTGTTGATCTAAAAATTTTAACACATCATTGAAGTGATTTATTAATCTCAGTATAGTAGCCTATTCAGAGCCAATTCTTTATAACAACCTTCTATTGAGCAACATGATCAACCTGTCATATATCTCAGGTGTTTGAAAGACATTGCAGTGCACTGTCTGCTGCATATGCTTATGTCAAAGTGACTGCTTTTGTGTAAACTGCGTGATGTCTTTTTGTATAGGGCCTGGAATTTACCTGTAGGTGCAACGTGAATGTTAGACACTCCAATTTACTCCTTATTCCACTCCTACTTTGCCAATGTTAAATTACATCCAAATTTCTGACTAATTTCATGAGAATACAGCCAGAAATAAAATGAATGCAAATTAACATTAAAACAAACTAGCACAGTGGTTAGTTAGTACTGCTACCTCGCAGCTCCAGGTTCCTGGATCTGATTCCTGGCTTGGGTCACTACCCGTGCAGAGTCTGCACATTCTTCCCATGTCTGCATATCCTACGATGAGTTTCCTCCAGTACTCTGGTTTCTTCCCACAGTCCGAAAGACATGTTAGTTAGGTGCATTGGCCAAGCTAAATTCTCCCTCAGTGTACCTGAACAGGCATCGGTGTGGCAACTGGGGGATTTTCACTTCATTGCAGTATTACTGTAAGCCTACTTGTGACATTAATAGATAAATTTTAATGCATACTTAAATAAGGAAAGCCAGCCCCTGTCAAATATTTCTCAAAGTAAATTCAGTGGTCTTGAAGTTACACTGAATGAATATTAATGTGTATTCTTAACGTTTAAAGACAGTCCTTTATTTAGTATTTTAATGGCACATTATCATAGTTCAAGATAAATAAGCAAGTTAAATAAAAGGTTAGATTGTTAGAAATATGAAGTTTTAATTTATGCAAACCAGCCTCTCATCCACTGACTCTGTCTATACTTCCCACTGCTTTGAAAAAGCAGCTAGCATAATCGAGGATCCCACACATCCCGAACATACTCTCTCCATCTGCTTCCATTGCAAAAAAGATACAAAAGTCTGAGTTTACGTACCAATTGACTCAAGAGCAGTTTCTTCCCTGCTGCCATCAGACTTTTGAATGCTTATTCTACCTTATATTAAACTGATTTTTCCCTACACCCTCTAGCTTTGACTGTAACACTACACTCTGCACTCTTTCTTTTCCTTTTCTATGTACTGTACTCTTTGTCTGTGTTCAAGAAACAATACTTTTCACTGTAAAATAATACATGTGACAATAATAAATCAAATCAAAAATCAATATGTACGAGGCATATCCTAATGATGAAGGCACGGCGATCAGGAAAGTGTGACATACTTCCTCCATGAAAAATGCATTTATTAAAACAGAAAAACAGAGTGCAGGTCTTAATGATAGAACATAGAACATAGAACATTACAGCACAGAACAGGCCCTTCGGCCTTCGATGTTGCGCCGACCAATATAAAAAGCAATGCCCCTCCAAACTAAACCATTCCCTTCTCTTCCATAAACTTATCACCTAACCTCTTAAACGCCACCAAACTTGGCGCATCTACAACTGCTGCAGGCAGGGCATTCCACTCCCGAACCACCCTTTGGGTAAAGAACCTACCTCTGATATCCGTCCTATAACTATCACCCTTAATTTAAAGCTGTGTCCCCTCGTGTTAGCTTTTTCCATCCTAGGAAAAAGGCTATCACTGTCCACCCTATCTAAACCTCTAATCATCTTATATGTTTCGATCAGGTCCCCTCTTAGCCTCCTCCTTTCTAACGAAAACAACCTCAAATACCTCAGCCTCTCCTCATAAGACCTGCCCTCCATACCAGGCAACATCCTGGTAAACCTCCTCTGTACCCTCTCCAAAGCCTCCACATCTTTCTTATAATGCGGGGACCAGATCTGCACACAATACTCCAAGTGCGGCCGCACTAGAGTTTTGTACAGTTGCAACATGCCGTTGCGGCTCCGAAATTCAATCCCCCTACCAATAAAAGCTAAGACTCCATATGCCTTCTTAACAACCTTCTCGACTTGACTGCCTACTTTCAGGGATCTATGCACATACACACCAAGATCTCTCTGTTCATCAACACTACTAAGAATCCTACCATTAGCCCTATACTCTACACATTTATTATTCCTGCCATAGTGCATTACCTCACACTTTTCCACATTAAACTCCATTTGCCACCTCTCGGCCCAGCTCTGCAACTTGTCCAAGTCTCTCTGCAAACTATACCACCCCTCTTCACTATCTACCCCTCCACCGACTTTAGTGTCATCTGCAAATTTACTAATCCATCCTTCAATACCCTCATCCAGATCATTTATAAAAATTACAAACAGCAGGGGCCCCAAAACAGACCCCTGAGGGTACACCACTTGTCACCGAACTCCAAGATGAATATCTCCCATCAACCACCACCCTCTGTCTTCTACCTGCTAGCCATTCCTAACCCAATTAGCTAAATCACCCTCTATCCCATACATCTGCATTTTCTGCAGAAGTCTTCCATGGGCCACCTTATCAAACGCCTTACTAAAGTCCATATATACCACATCAACCACCTTAACCCCATCCACCTCTTTAGTCACTTTTTCAAAAAAACTCAATGAGGTTAGTAAGGCACGACCTACCCTTCACAAAACCATGCTGACTATCCCCAATCAATTCATTTTTCTCTAAATAACTATAAATCTTATCCCTAATAATTCTCTCCAATACTTTGCCCACAACTGAAGTAAGACTCACTGGCCTATAATTCCCTGGAAGGTCTCTCTTCCCCTTCTTGAACAATGGGACCACATTCGCTATCCTCCAGTCCTCCGGAACCACACCCGTAACCAACGACGACCTGAAGATCAGAGCCAGAGCTCTGCAATCGCCTCTCTTGCCTCCCAGAGAATCCTAGGGTAAATCCCGTCCGGCCCAGGGGACTTATCCAACTTCAAACCCTCGAGAATATCTAGCACATCCTCCCTATCTACTTCGATACCTTCCAGTTTGCTACCCTGTACCACAGTGTTCTCCATAACTACATTTACATCACCCTGCGTGAATACCGAAGAGAAATATTTATTCAGTACCTCTCCAATCTCCTCAGGCTCCACGCACAACTTCCCACTGCTGTCTATGACTGGCCCTAATCTTGCCCTAACCAATCTCCTATTCTTAACATATCTAAAGAAAGCTTTAGGATTCTCCCTAATCCTATCAGCCAAAGTCTTCTCGTGTCCTCTCTTCACTCTCCTCAATTCACTCTTTAGCTCCCTCCTGGCTAATCTATAGCTATCCATTGCACTAACCGAGCCTTCAATCCTCATCCTGACATAAGCCTCCTTTTTCCTTTTAACCAGCAAATCAACTTTTTCGTACACCAAGGTTCTCTTACTCGACCATTTCCTCCTTGCCTGACAGGGACATACTTATCGAGGACTCGCAGCAGCTGCTCCTTGAATAAGCTCCACATTCCAGATGTTCCCAGTCCCTGTAGTTTCCTAGTCCAATCTATGCACCCTAATTCTCTCCTGATGGCCTCATAATTACCCTTCCCCCAGCTATAACTACTGCCCCCAGCTTCATGCTGATAAATCTTAAATACAATCTCCAAAGTTTCAATAAAAGTTTCAATTAAAACTTTAAGAAACTAATGTTGCAATACTGTAATGATGTGCAGTACCTGTAGGATAATTGTCAAATCTTGAAAAACATATTATTTGTGATTTTAAAGTTGTGGGGGGATGCCTTGTTGAAGGGATCACTTCATTCCTGAAGCCAAATTGATTTTTTTCTGTGCCTAAAGTTCAGATGTAATTTGAAGGAGAGTTGCTGGATAAGTCCAGTTTTGGGAAACAGGTATGTAAGGTGCTGTTGTAACAAGAACAATCTCCATTATACAGCATTAATTGTGCTAATATAAATACCCCAAGGCATCGCAGCAGTGCATCAAACAGAATTTGACACCAAGCTGTTAAGGTGATACTATGACAAGTGTTGGTTAAACAGGTACGCTTTAAAGAATGTCTTAAAAAGAGAAAAGAGAGGTGGAATGGTTTTGTGAGGGAGTTCCAAAGGGGCTTGTTGGGATATAGCACAGAAGCCAATGGGTTTATTTATTCTTTCATAGGGTGTGAATATCATTGGTGAGACCAGCGTTTATTGCCCGTCCTAACTGCCCCGAGAGTATGTTAGTGAGCTACCTTCTTGAACTGTTGCAGCCCATGTGGTGTAGGTTCACCCACAATGCTACCAGGAAGGGAGTTCTAGGATTTTGACCCAGTGACAGTAAGGGAACAGTAATACAATTGGAAGTCAGGATGGTGCATGGAGGGGAACTTATAGGCAGTGGTGTTCTCATGCACTTGTCCTTCAGGGTGGGAAAGTTCACGGGTTTAGAAGGTGTTGTCAAAGGAATCTTGCTGAGCGCTTCTGTAGATGCTAAATTGTCCTTAGTCTCGAAAGATGTGTAGGTTAAGGGGATTAGCTGCTGGTGGGTCTGGGTAAGATACTGTGTCAGAGAGTTTGATAGGTCAAATGGCCTTCTTCTGCATTATTGGAATTTTATGATTCTGACGCAAATACATAAGAAATTTCATCGCTGGAATTCTCCAACTGTTCATGCTGGTGGGGTTCTCTGGTCCTGCCAGCAGTGCACCCCCTGTCCCCGGACTTCCCCCGGTATGGGGTGATGTTAATGAGAACTCTCATTGACAGTGACGGGACCAGAGAATCCCGCCACTAGCAAACAACACACCACCTCCTACTGGCAGGAAACACACGGTTGAGAGGCTGGCGATTCTCGCCCCATTATGTTTTTCCCAGGTGCTATATGAATGCACATCTTTCTTTCTAACCAGGGAGCAAGGTTTATCCTGAATGACTTCTTTCAACAACTTTCAGACCGTTCAGCGGGAAAGAGCAGCATTTTCGAATAGGTTTACTTACGGTTGATGTGCAAACTTTTCAGAGGCTGTCACATAATTGGTGGGGACCAAGCCCTGAGCCCCGGAGCCGCCAACTTTCTGAGCAAACAGATACTCTCCCTCATCCCGGATGACTTTCAACCTCTCCCCCTTCTTCAGCGACAGCTCCTCTGAGGATCTGGCCTGGAAATCGTACAGAGCAATGTAGAGGGGTTCGGATTTGGGTGCCAGCAGCGGAGTTAGGGTCAACTGCGGGAGTTTGGACTGCTGGAGGGGGCCGGAGATGACAGTGATCTCCGGTCGGCGGGGGGGAGTGCTGGGGGTCACAGGCTGGGGCCACAGGCAGTCCCACAGCTCCCCCAGACAGGGCATGCAGCTCCGCAAGCTCCTTTCCATCACATGCACTCACCAGCCCTGCTCTGCCATGAAACTGCTGCAAAGTTTCCTGGCCCGGGGAGAGGAGCTCACAAGGATCCCAGCTCCCTCCACGATCCCCCTCCTGCCTACCTTTCCTCGCTCGCTGAGGAGGAGAGGGGGGGGAGGAGGGTTCACTTCCTGCAGCCACAAATCAGGTGGAACCAGTTTCCAAATCTCAGCGGCAGCAATGCGGAAACCACCGGAGTCAGGTTCAACTCCAACCCCCTTCCAGCCTGCCCGGGGATCCCTTCCCGCTGGTTTTACTTTCTTTTTTTAATAAAAGCTTCTTGGGCACTTCTACTGCAAAGCTTCAAGTTCAGGGCAGAGAGGGAGGGAATCACAGGTAGTTCTCACAGCAGAACAATATACTCTACTGAACCCTACCTGGCGGCATATCTGAAATGTAACACTGTGGACAGGGAATTTCTGACGCCCAGCTGCTTTCTTTTATCTCTGCCAGGTTTCTGGAACCCCTCATCCCACCCCCACACACTTTGCCATCATGCTTTCTTTTCTACCTATCCACATTGTGTCTCTGTGTCTGCCCTTTCATTTCACTCATTGTGATTTGTGCTAATATCACTTTCAGCATCTCTCTGTTCTCCACTTATTAAGCACAGTCCAGATCACTCTTCCCCTAACACACACTTCTACCAGTGCCTTCTTAAAGCACTGCTTATCTTACAATTCTAGTTATACCTGCACATGACCGTCTATCATCTCTCCACAGATGCTGCCTGTCCTGCTGAGCGTTCGGTGATAACTTTTGATGTCTTCATTTTAATAAAGGCAAGCAGAGATAATGTTTCTCCCCATTAGACTAATGGATAACACCACTGCCTCACAGCGCTCGGGACCTGGGTTCGATTCTTGGTTTGGATCACTGTCGGTGCGGTGTCTGCACATTCTCCCTATGTCTCTGTGGTTTACTCCAGCTGCTCCGGTTTCCTCCCACAGTCTGAAAAAGATGCTGATTAGTTGTGTTGATTGTGCTAAATTTTCCCTCCTTGTACCCAAATAGGTGCCAGAGTGTGGATTTTCAAAGTAACTTCATTGTAAGCCTGCTTGTGACACTAATAAATAAACAATACGCTGTGAACAATATAACTCTGAAGCTAATGGATGAACTTCAATGGAAAGTAGGGAATGGACAGTATCCCAGGAAGAACTGACTAGTTTTAGTGAAGATATAGGTCTGGCTATGGATAGGAACAAGGAACATCAGTAGGCAAATTCAACCCTTTGGGTCTGCTCTGTCATTCAATCACATCATGGCTGATCTCTCCCTTGTCTCAAATCGACCTCCTCACTGGTCTCCATATCTCTCTTTTATTTGAAATATGTCTATCTCTCTCTTGAAAATATTCAATGATTCAGACTTCACTGTCCTACGGGGCGGCACAAATTCACCACCGTCTGTGAGTACTAGCTCCTTCTCATCTCAGTTTTAAATCGACCACCTCACAATCGATACCTGTGATCTCTTCTTCTAGGTTGCCCCTTAAGAGGAAACATTTTGGAAAGTCTTGAAGCCCTAAAGGATTCAATGCACTGGGGAGATAGGCTGAGTTTACTTTCTGTATATAGAATGTTGTGATTTGTTTTACTTACAATGGTGTTTCAGAAAGTTGTAGTTTGTCACAGCTGCTGTGGTGGAATTTGTCACTGCTACAGTGTAGGTTGTTAGATGTGGATAGGCCTGGAGCTTGCTCGGTAAGAAGGAAGCTTCTGATAAAAAGATGTCATTCTCTTGGTGTGTACACATTCTCCCTGTATCTGCATGGATTTCCTCTGTGTGCTCCAGTTCCCTCCCACAGTCTAAAGATGTGCAGGTTAAGGTCATTGGCCATGCTAAATTGGCTCCAGTATCATGGGATTAGCAGGGTAAATATATGGGGTTACGGGAATAGGCCCAGGTGGGATTGTAGTCAGTGCAGACCTGATGGGTTGAAAAGCCTCCTTCTGCAATGTAGAGATTCTATGGATTTCTGTAGCTTTGTCAGTGCAGACCTCTATGATTGTTAGAACACTGGATCAACACAGCACGGCAGACATATGCAGTATACTGAGTGCGCTTTTCACCTGCTAGAGGACATAGAAAACAAACATAGAATAAAACTATAGCATAATACAAAGCTGTGCTGAACATGTCCCTACCTTAGAGGTTACTAGGCTTATCTATAACCCTCTATCTTACTAAGTTCCATGCACTTATCTAAAAGTCTCTTAAAAGACCCTATCGAATCTGCCTCCACTACCGTTACTGGCAGCCCATTCCATGCACCCACCACGATCTGAGTGAAAAACTTACCCCTGATATCTCGTCTACACCTCTGTTATCTTTGTGTGAGGGCATGAAAATAACAGAAGTTACAATAAAAAAGTCATCCTTTGGCTCAAACAATTGTGATTAGTGAGCAAATAGTTCAAATCATACATACTTTGATCAATAACATCTTATTTCCTTATCTTTAATTCACATATCTGATGATCGCAACAATTAATCCTGGCAAGAATTCCACAGTGCATTACTCCTGGTATAAACCAGCTCTGTTCTATTATTTAATTTCATTTTAGTAGACATTTCTCAGATCTTGGCTACTGGAAACTATTTATTCTTCTTCACAATTCCAGCACATGATCTGCATTTTTTCTAATGAAAATAAGCTACTGTAATCTTTCATATTAGTGTGATAATGCATCTGTGTTTTCTCCAAAGCCACAAAAGTTTTCTGTACCATGCAGCCCAGTACCTCACACAATAATATAAGTTCACAGCAGTGGGGTTGATTCTTAAATGCCTTCTGAAAATGGTCCAGCAAACCACTAAGTTCAAGGACAATTAGGTAATAAATGCTGGTCTAGTCACTGACGTCCACTTCCCACAAAAGATAGGGAAAGACTATAACTAATGACTCATCATAGTATTACATAGGCTCATCATTGTCTTTTCCAAAATATTCTGATTTCTAGAATTCCATTAGTTTTTTTTAAAAATGGTTTTGTCAGCCTTTGAGGTCATATGAGCCTATATCTCCAAACCCTTTTGTCCTTTCACAGCACTTTACCTACAAGTGCAATGACTTATTGTCAATAAGACACATTACCTCATACAAATTGACAATTGGTTCCATAATGACTTTGTAATCCAGCCTCCATCTAACTGAACTGAAATCAACATATTGTAAATGGATGCTAATAACCTGAAAGAGGAAATGCTGGTAAACTGAGCAGGTTTGGCAGCTTCAGTGGAGAGAGAAACAGAGATAATGTCAAGTCATATGGAATCAAAACATTAACCCTTTCTCCTTCCACAGTCGAAATAAACTAATAAAATGCGCTCCAACTTTCACACGCACGAAGTAAGTACTGAGGAAGGTAGATTAAGCACGCCAATAACATTAAAGGGAGATACAGTTTTTGGATGAATTGACTGGTTTCTATGATCCTGAGCTGATGACATTGCGATGATTTAAAGATGTAAGTGGAAAACTTCTTCTAGAGACAGTAATGCTGGAGTAAATCCTTGACAGCAGGGTCTTTCAAAGTGCGGGTCATTATTGTGTGTGGGTTGTAGGGATGTTGAACATGGTTTACCAGGTATTCTGTTTTAACAAAATGCGGGATGTTCTGAGATCCTTTTCAAAAGAAAAGTGGGATATTTTGTGGTCCTATTCACTATATTGTATAAGATTTTGTGATCCTGTTCCAAAGAAAAGTGGGATTTTGATTTATTACTGTCACGTATTAGTATATCGTGAAAAGTATTGTTTCTTGCGTGCTATACAGACAAAACATACTGTCCACAGAGAAGGAAAGGAGAGCGTGCAGAATATAGTGTTACAGTCATAGCTAGGGTGTAGAGAGAGATCAGCTTAGTGCGAAGTAAGTCCATTCAAAAGTCTGATGGCAGCAGGGAAGAAGCTGTTCTTGAGTAGGTTGGTGCATAAATAATATGCATTTTGTAGAAGACAGTTTGACAATAAGGATCTCTTGACTCAGACAATGACATAGCCAGCATAAAGAGAAATAAATTAGCTTGCCTGATACAATTCAAGTTATGTACACTTTATGAAAGGAAAAGGTAAGGTGGTATATTTTTAAAATGTGTAGTAAATCCTGTTTAGATTGCGACTGTAGCAACAATATTGCAGCTTTCCTGGGCATTGTGTCATAAGGGGCAGCCATTTTGTAGAAGGGAATCTCTGGGGGGGAAAAGAATTGAAAACTATTCTTTTAAAGAAATCTCAGTCTGCAACACTGGGGTAGCTACAATCAACAAACATGGTTCAAAAGGTTGGACTGGAAAGAGAAAGGAAGGAACCCATTTGCCTCTTAATCCTTCTGCATCTCAGTTGCTAATGTTTAAAAAGATAGCATTGGTTTATAGTATGTCCCATGACTGATCCTCTCCAAATAATCTGTAACTCAAACACACTGGTGACTAATGTATTCCACTTGTGACTCAATTAAATCATGCCTGAGTATCTCTTTCTTAACCACTGTCCACATGATTAGTGATTGGGTTAAATAGTTTGTCTCCAGCCAATTATCTCAGGTTATTGTCTTGCTGTTTTGTTAATGGAACAGAAGGTGCGATTGACTTAGGTTTCCCTGCGGGGTCTTCATCGCAGTAGTACAAAGGTACAGCTATGCAAATTGTGTAGTCATAGAAGCGTTGAAAGATATGGTGCAGAAAGAAGCCATTCAGCCCATCATCTTTGCTCCAGCCAAAAAGAGAGAAACTAGCGACTCATTTTAGTCCCGTTCTCCAGCACCTTGCAGGTTACAGCACTTGGTACCTGGACGCGTTAAAATGAGGGTTTCAGACTCAACCACCAAGTTGGGCAGTGAATTCCAAATGCCCACTATCCTCAGGGCACAGGATTTACCATCCAACCCACCATGTACTATGTGGTAGCTGGAGATGGCCTGTCGTTGGCTGGTGGTGGGATCTTTCGATCCTGGTATTGTCAACACGGGTTTAATGCACCCCTCGCTCCAACAAAATCCACGGCAGAGATGTGCCACTGACAGAGCTGGAAAATGAATGGCCAGGAAGTTCCGACAAGAGTGAAAAGTTTTTCCTCATGTCCTCTCTAACTACCTTTAACTCTGAACTCAAGTCACTGGAATGCAATTTTTAATCTCTATTTCTTAAAAGTTTAATTTGACTTTCCAGTTGATAGATTCAAAAAATCAAAATGAACATAAAGCATAACATTTTCATAACAGTACAATGTATTAATTGCCTTTGTGCTAAATATCATTACGTCTCCTTTCAACTAATAAAGAGCTAAATTTCTTGAGAAATAGCATTTCAGTCAGAGATCAAGCATCATACCTCTCATAACTATTCACACAATTTGTTTCAACAACCTCAGTTTCTTCTCAATTATATCTTTGTAACTTTTAAAAAAATTACAAACAAGTTAGTTCCACACCCAGCTCTCACATTTGTTTCTTCATTGGCCAGTATGGACATGTCTCTCCTGTTACAACAAACGATGTATAATTGTGGATAATATCACCTTGGAGATACTTAGCCTAAATGGGTACCCACCTTCGCTCAGGGATATAATTAAAGAGTCATAGTCATTCTACAACATGTCCTAAAACAAACAAAGATTATGGTTATAAAGGCAAAATACCGTCTGCTGGAATCTGAAACAAAAACAGAAAATGCTGAAAAATCTCAACAGGTCTGACAGCATCTGTGGAGAGAGAATAGAGCCAATGTTTCGAATCAGAATGATATGAGGTTATCCAGACTTGAAATTTTAGCTCTATTCTCACAGTTGTTTCCAAACAACTTGGAAACTTAAAATCAAAAAAGAAAGTATCAGTTTTCCACCTGGAAGTTCTCCCCAATAAGGTAACAATATCTTTAAGGATTAGCATTAGCAATAGTGTTTAGCATTTCATTGCTGCATTTTTAAGAAACATTTTTGAAATGGGCAGCATGGTTGTACAGTTCTTCTGCTTCACAGCGCCAGGAACCTGGGTTTGATTCCTGGCTTGGGTCACTGTCTGTGTGGAATTTGCACGTTCTCCCCGTGTCTACGTGGGTTTCCTCTGGATGCTCTAGTTTCCTCCCACGTTCTGAAAGACATGCTGGTTAAGGACACTGAACAGGCACCGGATTGTGACGACGAGGGGAATTTCAAAGTAACTTCACTGCAGTGTTAATGTAAGCTTTACTTGTGATTAATAAATAAACTTTTTAAAGTGAAATATTTGAAGGATACAGTTTTCTTTAGTCCCCCCGTTATTTATTTTCCAGTTTGACAATTTATCTTTTTGGAAAACTGCTTATGCATTTTATATTTCCCTGACTTTTACCTATAATTGGAAGTCTATATCCAGTATATGATGGTTAGATGTAATTTGGAAATCTAGTTAATCCAAATTGGTTGTTAGTGGAAGGTGGAGTAGACATAATCATTAGGATGGTGAGAGTTTTCTTCATTCAAAAATTAAAACATACAGGCTGGAATTCTCTGACATCACCCGCGGCTGGGATCCTGCAATCCTGCTGCATTGAATGGCATCTTGGCTGAGCGCCAAATTCTCTGTTGTCACTGGCAACAGTGGCAGGACGAACCAGATTGGAGAATTCTGGCCATAGTTTCGGTAATGTATTTAAGGATGAATAGGCAAAATTCAAAGGTAAAAGTAATATTGTTTTCATAATAATATTAGTCTGCTTCTTAAAGCAGCAGGATGTGGTTTGAATCCCATGTGAAATAGATATACAAACATCAAATTACAAAACAGTTAAGGGTGCTAATAGGTTACACATACTGGTATTAACCTTATATCCATTTAAAGTTCCGACTGAACAATTTTTCAATTTGTTCTTGGGTTGTGATCATCACTGGCAAGCGAGCATTATTACCCATCTCTAATTGCACTTAAGATGGTGTTGATGAGCCACCTTTTTGAACTGCTGCATTCCATGTGGTGCAGGTATATTCAGAGTGCTGTTAGAGAGGGAGGGAGTTCTAGGATTTGATCCAGTGATAATGGAGGAACAAACATATTCCAAATCAGGGAGATGTGCGCCTCGGATGGGAACTTGAAAATAGTCATTTTTCCTTGCATAAGTGCCTTCATTCTTTGAGGTTATACAGGCCAAAGGAGTTGCGTCAAAGGAGCTTTGGTAAGTGCTGCAGTGATGATATACTCTGCTGCTACAGTTTGCCAATGGGAGTGAATGTTTAAATGGTGAATTAGATACTGATCAAGTGGATTGCTTTGTGCTGGATGGTATCAAGCTTTTTCTTTGGTTCTGCACTCAATCAGGCAAGTAGACATTACATTCTTGACATATGTTTTGTAGATGATGATGTAGAGATACCGGCGTTGGACTGAGGTAAACACAGTAAGAGGTCTGACAACACCAGTTTTAAATCCAACCGATTTATTTGATAGTAAGCTCACAAGCTTTCGGCTTTATAGCCTTCGTCAGGTGAATGAGATGTTCTGGTCTGCAATAGCACACATATCAACACAGACAGTTTACAGATTGCTGATTAGAATGCAAATCTTTACACCTAACCTGCTATTCAAGTCTTAAACTGGCTAACAATGTGAGTTCCCCCATGGTAAATGAATCAGACTTTCAGAAGCTGCTACATAAAATCTGTGCACCTTTTGACAGAGACAGAGAGAAATGTGCATGCTTGGGCAGTAAAAGCAGTTTAGTTCATCCACATTCTTTCAGTTTAATAGTATGCTAAATACTCTTTTTGTCTTAAAAGCAATAAACATTCACACAGAATGATAAGCTGTGCTCACTTGCACCTAATCAATCAATGTTCAGAGTTGGTCCAATGACCTATCCTTGTCCTTAGCAGCATGGTGGCACAGTGGTTAGTGCTGCAACCTCACATTGTTAGCCACTTTAAGACTTGAATAGCAGGTTAGGTGTAAAGATTCGCATTCTAATCTGCAATCTGTAAACTGTCTGTGCTGATATGTGTGCTATTGCAGACCAGAACATCTCATTCGCCTGATGAAGGCTATAAAGCCGAAAGCTTGCGAGTTTACTATCAAATAAATCAGTTGGATTTAAAACTGATGTCGTCAGACCTGTAATTGTAGATGATGGGCAGGTTTGGGGAATCAGGAGATGAGTTAACAGATGCAGAATTCCCTGCCTCCCACCTGCTCTTGTAGCCACAGTATTTATATGGGCGATCCAGTTAAGTTCCCATTCAATGTTAACCTTCAGAATGTTGATGGTAGGGAACTCAGCAATTGTAACTCTGAGTTACCATTGCTGAACCCCTACCATCAAGAGGAATTGGCTGGATTCTTTCTTGTTGGAGATAGTCATTGCCTGGCACTTGTGTGCCATTCAAGTTACTTGCCGCATAGCAGCCCAAGCCTGAACATTGTCTAGGAATTTTACTGCATACTGGCACAGCTATACTACATGCACCATGCTCTTTTCTAGTGGCTAGCTTATGAAAATCCTCCACGGATGAATACCAAACCGATACTGAGGTTTTCCAGATTCTTAGAGGAAGATTTGATCATTGGGCAAACAATGCAAACTGTTGCTGACTATGAAACTGTACATCATTGAGACTCAACTGTCTGCAACATAGGACAAAGGAGAGGGCAAGGCAGAAGATGAAAATTAAGTATAGAATTTTTTAAGCTCACACATACATTGCTTCCAGTCTTAGATGATTCAGACACCTGGGTCATCTAAGGTATTGTATATGCTAGCAATGACTCACAGAGTGACAGGCCTTGCCATATCCATCAAGTGTTCCAAACAAATGATTAATACTAATATCCCAATGTAACCTTATCTTTAAGGTATTTTATCTGATGAGGAAGAAAGGACATTCGCTGAAAGAGGAAAATATAAAGCAAATAAAAGAAGCATGTCTGTTTTTTGTTTTTAGGTACCAGAGGTAATTCTACAGTGTTGAAACTTGTGTCCCAGGTAGAAAATATCAATTGAAAATGGGATGTTCCAATAGAAATACTGAACTGGGTACTGTTTATATCCTCTGTTGGAAACATCAGATTCAAAGATAAAATATAGAAAGGGAACTTTCAATGAAAATTCAGACAGATATTTTGCTACATTGTTAATTGCAGTATTATTTACCGATTTTAAATTAACTTTTGAGTTTTTATTCAAACTGTTGAAAATATACAGTATAAACTGGTGTCTTTCATGTCTTATCCTAGTTATGCAATGTCTGTCAGGGCCTTCTATCATCCTGATCTCGAATCACTTTTCTACTAAAAATAGTGAATGGATCCTGCAATTACAAATTAATGGTCTCCAGCTCTGATCATTATTTCCTGATGTGCAGTCTTTTCTTTTGTGCCTGCAATGAATGATCGACAAGATTTAGAGCAAATTTAAATGCTATTTTAAAAAGAAAATTCTGCATCAGAGTGATAGAGCACCAAATCACAAGAGAAACAATGGATATAGTGAAGTAAAATGTTAAATTTGTTCTGCAGCCATGGTAAATGGATCAGGCTTTCAGAAGCTGCTACAAAAAATCTGTACATCTTTTGACAGAGACAGAGAGAGATGTGCATGCTTGGGCAGTAAAAGCAGTATAGTTCATCCACATTCTTTCAGTTTAATAGTATGCTAAATACTCTTTTTGTCTTAAAAGCAATAAACATTCACACAGAATGATACGCTGTGCTCACTTGCACCTAATCAATCAATGTTCAGAGTTGGTCCAATGACCTATCCTTGTCCTTAGCAGCATGGTGGCACAGTGGTTAGTGCTGCAACCTCACAGCGTCAGGGACTCGGATTTGATTTCTGGCTTTGGTCACTGTCTATGTGGAGTTTACACATTCTCTCTGTTTGCATGGGTTTCCTCCAGGTGCTCTGGTTTCCTCCCACAGTCCAAAAGACATACTGGTTAGGTGCATTGACCATGCTAAATTCTCCCTCAGTGTACTCGAGCAGGTGCCAGAGTGTGGAAACTGGGGGATTTTCACAGTAATTTCATTGCAGTATTAATGTAAGCTTACTTGTGATACTAATAAATAAACTTTTTCAAAAGAGAGGAACAGGGAGATTAATAATGGCAGGGTGGTGGGAGAGCATTTCTCTCACTGTTTTGCCCTGTCTTCCTTCTGCCTGTGTTTTATGAAGTAATGTTAGTAGTCTTTGCATCTTTCGTTTGTAAATTTTCAATAACAAAAAGGTTTTCCTCACTTATGCCGCAAAAGTATCAATTTGGACTGTGAACATGTAAATAATGTGATGGTGTTCATCCTGTTCTTTTAAGAACATGAATTTTCTTTTTACCTTCGATACTCATAGTATTCCAAATCCTCAATTTAGAAAAATGCTAATTTATTCATACTTTGTATGCCCACTTTAATAAAATCGACCTCATTCCCATTTGAAATGATAGTCTTTCTAATGAAAAATAATTCACTGGAGCAACAGTCCTTCTCTTGATCTATGACATTAGGTGCCTTGTCATATTAAGATCTATTTTTATCAACTATATGTTTATTACTTGTTTGCAAAAATCAAAATTTAGAACTGCACAATTAGAGATTTTAAAACATTGCATAACCATACAAATCTTTTAAAAAAATGTTTAGGCCTCAAAAATAGCATCATCACAAAGCAATGTGATGATGTAAATTCTTCTCTTTGCTGTTAAAATAAAGCTGGTTAATGCTGCAATTGAAATAATAGTATTTCATAATGCACTCTCGTGTCACCAGAGATTACTACTGTATGGGCCATGCCCATATATATATATACATATATATATATAAATCATGTGACTGCCACACATCGTTATATAACTTGGAATTTAGATATACTGTTACCACAAAATCTACAATATACCCATTAACAAATTGACTGCAACAGATCAATCACAAGCTGCAATCAAGCAACTCAAATAGTTAAATGTAACATCTGCACAATTTGTTCAATTCAGCCTTAAGAGGTCAAGAATTTCACAGAACATGGAAGGTGGCCATTTGGCCCATTGAGTCTGCATCAACTCTCTGATAAAGTATCTTAGCCAGGCCCTTTTATCCTACATATTTACCTTGCTCTTCCCCCTAATCTACACGTCCTGGAACACTTAAGGGCAATTGAGAAAGCAAATCCACCTAACAAGTGACTTGGAGCCACTTGTATAAGCAGTTACCATTGATCTCTGTAGATTATTCCCAATCATTCTTCAACAATCTGGATATATAAACTGTAAGCAGGAGCCTACACAGCAGTTTCTCATTCTTCACTAATTCTGAGCTGGAATTGGCTTTTTCTCACAATGTAAAAATACTTTCAATATCAGCATTTGTATGCTAAATATATTGTTTTATATGCTGCTTTTGTTCACAGATCATAGGAAGATTTGATAAGTAAAAAAGTTCGGTACTCACAAAGTAACTCATGTAATACATCTTATTTTGCTTGCTATACATTTGTTATAATGCCTTCTGCAGGGGCCATGCAGCACCATATAATATTCCATTAAAGAACAAGTTTCCTTGTGAAAAATATTGCAATAAAAGCAGCAACTCTATTCTGAACGTGGAATATGATAAAATATGGATATACTGCCCAGTTGTTAGGTACGAATCTCAGCACCACAATGGTGATGATTTGCAATTTATCACCGGAACGTAAAACTGTCTTGTGGGTTATCCGTTACAAAAACTGTCTCCTCTTCCATCAGATCGATACAAAACTTTCCATAAAGACCAACACCGACCTTAGTTTCTGGTGGCAAGTTGTAAATTGCCACCAGCATCTCCACTTGCTGAAGGAGAACATGGCAGCTTGAATACAAATGTGCCGATGGAGTGGCCAGTGAGTTGAACCTCCCTCAGTTTCTTCATGATGAAGTTTCCCAGTGGAAAGAATAATGGTCAACACAGCACAGAAATCCAACATGTAAATGAACACATTTAGGTTTTTCTGAAAATGTTCACAATTCAAATATTCTCTTGCTGGATAAAAGAGTGGGACAAGATGATACCGGACAAAAACGAGGAAAAATACATGTGTTTTTAATTGAAGTTTTTGTTCCCGACTGGCTGAGTACATACAGTGTCACGTCGCAAATTTCACTTCATACACAAGTGAAATTACAACTCGATGAACAGTAAAACAAAACAGATACAAGCCATAGGGTAACCTTCCAAATCCGTGCTGGCAGTGGGCGTAGAACCAGACACGTTGCTGTGACTTGCATTGAAATCAAATGCCAGCAATTTTCCAGTGTGTGCTGGGAGCAGGCAAGAGTCCCTGCTGGCAACACATAACTTGGAAAGTGACCCCTCCCTGGACTTGGAACCAAGGCAAACGATTCTGTCATTTATACATTATATCATACAAGGATACATTTTCCACTTTGTGTTCATGGCTTTACGCCTTGTCCACTGAGCATATTATTCAAGGAAGCAACCAGCTCAGCCCGTCATTTCCCCAATGTCAGTCTCAACGGAGGGGAAATAAAGGATTGCATTCACATGATTTTTCACTATACATGTTGGGTGGTGAAGAACCCACAGAAAATTCACCTACTAATCTTTAATACAGTACCTGTAAAATGTAAAGCACCCAAATCTAATCAACACACATTACAATGCAAAGCCAGTTCTTACAGCACAAGCGAGGGGGTGAGGTGGGAGGGAAGCAGTTTGATGACATCAAATCTCTTCTGAGAAATGGACCCCACACCCTTCTAAAAACATGATGGAAAAAGTTAACAGTTTTCACCTTAGCCCTCATGTAACATGATGTACCTTGGTATGATTCATTGAAGTTACAACAGAGCAAATGTAGCAGTGTTTACAAACTGACAAGTCCAACAAGTAAAAAAAGGTACAATGTATAAAATTCAAGATGTAATATCTTTCTAACTGATAAAGACTAATAACTAGCACCACAGTGATGAGAAACCCTTGTTCTGAGGTAACCATGAAGCACCATTGACATTTACACAGTTAAAAAGCTGTGTTTGTACAGATCCCAAAATGACACACTGTAAAGGGAACATGTTTCTTTGAAACAGTGCACATTGTAACTGGCACACACGAAAGGAATTTAAACAATTGAACTATTTCAGCTTAACAGTCACTATGTCTGTGTTGAATGAGTGAGCCAGATTTCTAATGATTGAGGTGATGGAGCGAAGAGAGGAGGTGAACTGTCACAAAAATGTAAAAATATTCAAACAATCACAGATGCATTCAGTGCCTGGATGTCAACAGAGATGATATTATAACCTGTTGATTTTTTTTTTACTGGTTGTCTCTATCGGTTCACTCCTCACAGATAGGGCAACATTCATCTTGCTTCGTTACTGGATTGTTGCAGCTCTGAGGGCAGGTTGTCACCACACATTTGACCTCTGTATCCTGTAAGTAGCAAGTGGTAAATAAAAAGATTACATACATCTCTCACAGAAGACCAAAGACTAGATTTTTAAAAAGAGGTTGGGGTATAGGTTGAATCAGGCTTGGAGGCAGGCATGTGAATATTTTGCCACTTTCGTAAAGGTGGTGATTCCTGCCACAATCCTGACCGATGCCATGTGGAAAGAAGTCACCCTGCCATTGGATTGGCTACCCACTAGCAAGCAGCTGGGTGACCAATTTAGGTCCATTAGATTTAACTAAGAGACCTATTAAGGCCTGTTCTCATGCTATTTCCAACCAGCAATAGGTCATCCCATTTCCAGACCAACATAGTGGGATTGAGACAAAGGGGAGGATGTGACTTTACATGAGGACACTTGCCACACCTGATATGACCGTCTATTGGTAATTTGTTGCACTACATTGTCCCTTTAAGATTGTCATGTGGCTGCAGATCTTAAAGGGACAGCTTCAGTATGCGGCAAGTTGGTCTCCTGCACCAAATGTTTCGGAGCACTCTGTGGCTGTGCAGGTCAGAGAAAATACTGCCCCTGTTGTTCACTGTCTGCATCCTTACAATTAGCTCCCTCAGCTGTTGAGGCTGCCAATCACCCAGAAACTCATTGGGCCTTATATTGCCTGCATTTGGAAAGGGAAGGGGAGAAAATGCGTGGCAATGCAGAATGGAAGGTGAGGTTAATGATGAAGTGAGTGACGAGGATCAAAGTGAGAACAAGATACGTTGATTGAGTGGATGATTCATAGAGCTGTAGGCAATGGCCTAGTAGTGTTATTGCTTGACTATTATTCCAGAAACTCAGCTAATGTTCTGGGGGCCCAGGTTCGAATCCTGCCATGGCAGGTGGTGGAATTTGAATTCAATAAAAAAAATCTGGAATTACAAATCTACTGATAACCATGAAACCACTGTCGATTTTCAGAAAAACCCATCTGGTTCTCTAATGTCCTTTAGGCAAGAAAAACTGCTGTCCTTACCTGGTCTAGCCTGCATGTGACTCCATAGCCACAGTAATGAGATTGACACTTAACTGCCCTCCAAAGACAATTAGAGATGGGTAATAAATGCTGCCAGCCAGCAAAGCACATATCCCATGAATGAAGTGAAAAAAGGTAGTGATAGGAGCAAATGAACAGGTATGTTTAGGAGGGAGAATTAGGAAATATATTCTGTTGCTGGCGGAAGTTTCTTTGTAAGTCATTTGTTGTTTATCAGTATTTATCTGCTCCTCCAAGGTCAGAAAAAAAAAGCTGGAGAATATGATGAGTATTCCTTTCCTGCTAAACATGTCTTTTGATAATGTCACACAGAAATATCCATTTTGGATGCCTAAAACTTTAAATGGCAGTGATGGATTCAGACCGTAGCCGCCCTCAATAGGGGCATTTAATCATTACATAAGGTCTTCTGGCAAGACCAGTTCTTATTGTTCATCCTGAGATAAATTTGAGCATTTGCTTAGCCAGAGACAACAATTAATAATCACATTTTGTTTCCAGATTCTTTGAAATCAAATTCAAACTCTCAAACCGTCAAAGTAGAATTTGAATTTACGTTCACCATATGGAGCTCCAGATTATATGTCTGGGGTAACATTACCACTCCCATTACTTTAATCAAAATTAATTTAGGTAAACATTTATTTGATGAAAACTACACAGAATTTTAGATGGGCCTATCCCTCAGCTATTATTACCAATATCAGAAACACAAAGTGAACACAACTTTTTACATGCATTTAAATGAATCTAGGGATTAGGAAATCCAAATCTGTTTCATACTTCCTGGTCTAATTAGTTCCTCTGGAGATAGGATTTTTGTTGTTCTACAGACCAGAGTTAACTTATGTAAATAAATTTGTGCTGCATTACCTCATCATGTAGGTGGATCGTAATTTTGATGGGAGTGAATTGACCGCCCTTTATACACAGGCAGGTATTCTCCAGCCATTTGTGTCGATGGGATTTCCCGCTCCTGCCGGCAGCATGCCCCCTGCTATGGGTTCCCAGCAGTTTGCGCTGCCTTCAATGGGGAATTCCCAGTGGTTAGCACTGCTGCCTCACAGCATTAGGGTGCCCGTGTTCAATTCCTGGTTTGGGTCACTGTGTGTATGGAGCTTGTAAATTCTCCCCGTGTCTGTGTGGGTTTCCTCCAGGTGATCCAGTTTCCTCCCTCAGTCCAAAGATGTGCAGGTTAGGTGCATTGGCCAGGCTAAGTTGCCCCTTAGCGTCAGGGGGACTAGTTTGGGTAAATGCATAGGGTTAGGGCCTGGATAGGATTGTAGTCAATGAAGACCCAATGTATGGACTCTTTCTGCACTGTAGGGATGAAGGCAATTTACAACTTTCCGAGATTCCTTTCCTACCTTACAGAGGCACAATGTGCATGGATCTTTCTGCCAGTGTTCATCTTCGCGTCTTATATCCCCATCCTTATCGATACAGCCTGTTAATTTCAAGTGAGCTTCAAGCTTTTCTATCTATATTTTGTTTAAAAAAAAGTTCATGTTGAAGATTGCTAACAAACTTTTTGATTTGAATTTTCCCATATTTTCAGAAAATGTCATGGAAATGTTCCATTATTAATGCAGAAATGAAGGCCGGGATTTTCCGGTCCCGCTATGGCAGGACCCATCACGGGAGATCCGGCCGCCCAGCCGAAAGTCCATTGATGTTCTGTGGGACCAGACAGTCCTGGCAGTGGGTGGAGCCAGAAATGCCCGGCCTTGTTACCACTGCAATATTCTCTCCCACCAACTTTGCCATCCCAAATGAGGAGGCAAAGGACTGAACCTGGGAGCGTTCTGGTCTGTATAACCCTCCAGTATATTCTGCTGCATCTACTCATTGATGAAAGGAAACACAATGTGAGCTGAAAATGAAAACATCACGGAGGTGATCTTACCAAAAAAAATTTTAACTGTCATAAAAAGTCTGAAAATAGGAGTTTTTCACCCTTACTTTCACACCAACATGGGTCCCTAACATGCCCTCCTGATCATGAACCCTTCCAGGACCTACCCCTGAATGGTTCCCCCCACAAACTGCCCCCCCCTCCCCCCGCCCAACCCTGTCCCTGCAAATGACCCAACCCTTTGCATAGCCTCCCTTCTATAGCCCCCCCCTTGTGCATCCCCCAACATCATGGCCCCATCCTATTCAGGTCACATCCCCTTTTCACTGCCTTACATACTTACGATCCCCAACTGGGCATTGCCAGGATGCCAGGTGGACACTGTCTGATAGACACTGGCTGGCCATGCTCCTGAGCACATAAGGGCTTTAATCCCCATGTTGTGGCCATGGCAGCTGGTCCCCACTTCTGCAGAGCAGTAGTGATTCTCACTGGCATGAGATGTTCTGGTCTTGAAGAGCAGAGCCTCGAAAGCTTGTGTGAGTTTACTATCAAATAAATTGGTTGGACTTAAACCTGGTGTTTTCAGACTTACTGTGTTCACCCCAGTCCAACACCAGTATCTCTACATCATGACATCCCACCAGCAGGGAAGAAGATTCCAGGAGGTGAAAAGAAGCCGTGAGGATTAAGGTAAGTTCTTTAACTCTTGTTAAATCTGTGTTAATAGGCTTTGCACCCTTTCTGGGCATGAAGCCATGCTTGCCAGCTAACCAGAGCAGGAAAATAGCAAATGCACAAATCACTATTTTAGGCTCAGATATTATCTTCCTGGCTCATCACACAATTAACTGGTATGGTGAGCCAGTGAGATCGCAGCCCATTCTTTTCAAAGTATATTATAATTCTTAATGAAATGCAAACAAAATTGAATGCACAGTATTGTGCAAGTACTCCAAAACTCCACCCTACTCCAGAATGAACCATAATAAGTAGAGGTCTTCTTGAAGAGTTACTTAAGAGTCATGTAATTGTCAGATATATGTCAGGAATATAAAAACATAAAAGACTATTATGATACAGCTGGTTGGTGTGTTATAGTTATTGTAAGTAAATATCTTTCTGTACTGTAGGCACACTAATTAAATACTAGTGACTTCAGTTATGCACCTTCGAAATTAAAAACCAGAAAAGGAATTCCAACTGCAGCACAGCAAGTTGTAGCTTGCTGCTTTGAGAAAAGTCAGAATAACTTCATAGAAAAGGTTAGGGTGTGTATTTCCTGAAATAATGTTATTCTAATGTCAAGATTCTGTGTAAACTTTGAAAAAGCTGGAACATGAGCTGAAATCACAGGTGAAACAGTTCGCGCAGGGGTAAGCAGGTACATGTAGGCAATACACATTGTGGGCAGAAGTTTCCATTTTGGGTGCCTTTGGCAAACTTGCACTCAAAGTTACAAGGTTTGAGGGGAGTATTGTTCTGAAGTTGCTGCTGAAAGTTTACCAAATACAAAGTCTGCCATTTAATAGAATGTAATTTATGAGAAATATTTTTGCATATTCCTCACCATATTTCAGAATGGTTAGCTGGTGAAGCTTGATTAATACAGCTGAAAATAGGATTTTCACAAATTTTAAGCATTTTAAGTCTAGTCCACCATCTTTAAGTTACGCTACATTCAAAAAAATTATTGTTAGACTTCAGATCAGAAACCCCAAAGTTTATTATAAAGCCAGACCTGACTCCAACTTTTGTTTTTATTTTTGGCATAGATGTGAGGATAAATTGTTTCATGGTAGGTGTGATTCTACTGACACATTAGGAAACTTTTATCAAAACAAACGTTATTTTAAAAATGCAGTTTAAATAGCGGCACGGTAGCACAGTGGTTAGCACTGCTGCTTCACAGCGCCAAAGACCTGGGTTCGATTCCTAGCTTGGTTAAGTGTCTGTGAGGAGTTTACACATTCTCCCCGTGTCTGTGTGGGTTTCCTCCAGGTACATGAGTTTCCTTCCATATTCTGAAAGACATACTAGTTAGGCGCATTGACTTGAACAGTCACTGGACTGTGGCGACTAGGGAATTTTCAAGTAACTTCACTGCAGCATTAATGTAAGCCTTACTTGTAACTAATAAATAAAAATGTTAAACTTTAATGAAAGCATTTACCAATTGAAATACTTAAACATGATAAGTTATGGTTCTAACTGACCTATCTTTATTAGTTCCAATTTAACCAAGATTCCTCTTCAAAATCAGTTAGCGAAGAATATAGGCTTGTGTGTTTTACTTGATAAAAATCCTACAGTCTTTGAGCACCCCTGGAGAGAAAGAGAGAGAGAGAGAGAGAGACAGAGAGAAAGACCTGTCTTCTGACAGCTCCAAAACAGCAGCTTCCAGTGAGAAACAGGAAAAGACACCTCTTGCTTCTTGAAATTGCCTGTTTTCCTCAAACCTTAGCATCTGTCCTTCACATTACTCTGTCTCTTGCCAATCAACTAATCAAACCCTATTCGGAAACCCCAGGGGAAAAAACAAACATCGCAAAAAAGCATTATTCAGATTAAAATAGACACCCCATTGTCTGGGATTGTTTATTCTCCTGCATCCTCAGTATGTGGATTGCCTGGTTGCAGATAAATTAGCAATAGGTAAACAGAGATGACTCCTAAACATACATTTCTTAAAGATATAGTATCATCACACTATGGCACACTGGTTAGCACTGCTGCCTCACAGCATCAGGCACCAGGGTTTGATTGCCGGCTTGGGTCACTGTCGGTGTGGATCTGCATATTCTCCCCATGTCTGCGTGGGTTTCCTCAGGATGCTCTGGTTTCCTCCTACTGTCCGATCGGTGTGCTAGTTGGAGGCATTGGCCATGCTAGATTCTTTCTCAGTGTATCTGAACAGGTGCCAGAGTGTGGCTACTAGGGGATTTTTGTAGTAACTTTATTGCAGTGTTAAGATAAGCCTAATTGTGACAATAATAAATAAACTAAGCTGAAACTAACCATTAACTGGCCACATTAGTCAGTTCCTTTGTAATATAGAAATAGAAAAGAATTCTTAAAAATAAGCCTATACATATGCTCAAGAACAGCAGTTTAATTTTAAGAGCCTTGTCAAAGATCTACAGATACAACTAGCAGAAGCTTGCGATGATGATTAATTTGATCTGGGATGTTGCCAATTTTGTGATTACAGCCAGTTTCTTCTACAATTCTTTTTATCCAGAGCAAAATATCACTGAAATTCAATTAGCACTCACTGGAATTAGCACTCGATTTAATTTGCACTCGATATTCCTGATTTTTTTGCTTCCTTGGCTGATATTTGGTGAATTGCACTGGAAAAACCATCACAATCTAGTGTAAATACCAATATTCTTTTTACCTCAGCTTATTGCACACAGGCTATTGGTAAGAAAGTCTCGCTTGCCTCTACAGATTTTAAGTTCTTAAATTAAATGCAGTAACTTCAATTCATCTATGGTACATGTGGATACAACTAAATCAGCAATTACAATCAGGAGTGTCTATAAGTTGCTGCAAATGGGGGAAACGTCATTGATGCTGTAATGTCTATTCTGCCAGCATTACACCAAAGGTAAATTGTGGAGTGTTGCAAAGGCAAGGTTTCACAAAATGGTTATGTTTTGAACAGTCTCTTAATGCTTAACTAAACATTAATAAATCTTTTCATTTCTGTAGTTTAGAATATTAGTTGCCTATTAGACTAATAAAGAAAGATTGGATAATCAACAATAGTCAACGTTGGATAGTCCAGTATCCGCTGGAGTTTAGAAGAGCAAGAGGTGACTGAAACTCTAAGACTGGGATGGACTTGACAGGGTGTATGTGGAAAGGATATTTTCTCTTGTGTAAGTATCTAGAACTAGGAATTACGGTTTAAAAATAAGGGGTTGCCCATTTTAAGATAGAGATGGGGAGAATTTTTTTCTCTCAGAACATAGTGAGTTTTTGGAACTCCCTTCCCCAAAAGTCAACAGAATCAGTCTTTGAATATTTTTAACGCAGATTGTTAACTTGTTTAGCAAAAATCTAAGTGATTGGATGTGCGCTGACACCAGCAAATTACAGGTCTTAACGGAGCCATTTAGTATTACTGTAAACAGGCTGTAACCTTTCATTTAGGTGAATTTCGGCAAAGCCACCTATCCGCTGCCCAAAGATGGACAGGTTATGCAAGTCAGCCATGCTAAATTGCCCCTTAGTGTCCATAGTTGTGCAGTTAGGTGAATTAGCCATGATAAACATAAGGGATTATGGGATGGTACTGAGTAAAATGCTCCTTGGGAGAATTGATGCAGACTCGATGGGCCGAATGGTCTCTATTCGCATTGTATGGATTCCAAGGTAGTGAAAGGTTATCAGGAATAGGCAGGGGGTTAAAATCAGATCAACCATGATCTTATTTAATGACAGAACAGGCTTGAAGAATTGAGAGATCTACAACTACTCCTAATCGGTATGTTTGTATGTATTAGGGAATGTTTAGTTTATTGATTATGCTCTCACTACTAATGCTTAATGCTGACTTGTGGTGTCAGATCATCCCCCATTTTAAACAACAAAAACATTATTAAAGAAAAATGGTTGCTGTTATAGAGTTCAAACAAATAAGAAGCTATATTTGTCATGCAAACCCATATTTAGATTTTACAAATAAAATCCAGGCAGTTATATCGTTTACTAAATGCCTGAAACAATCCTACCTTTCGCCTCAGGTTTTCCAGTTCAGCCCCACAGTTGTCAAGCTGTTTGGTGGAGTTGTTGGAAATCTTTTCCTGAACTTCTCCATCTCTAAAGGACATGACCATATAACAAAATCTCAAACTGAGAACATATCAGAAACATGATGGAAATTAGAATAAATGGACCCAACATAACTATCAAGTAATATTGCATAATTTATGTTTTTAATACATGTATTATATGAAATAGGAAGCAAAGCACCTTCGGAAGGCTTCCTAATATATTACACATTGCATGGTCTCGAAGTTACTGTTTATGTTGTTGAGCAAATTAATTGGTTATATACAGTGTTTCTTCACTAACAATTTTAGTGAACACAGTGGAAGATCTCACAACACCAAGTTAAAGTCCAACAGGTTTATTTGGTATCACAAGCTTTCGGAACACTGTTCCTTCACTGGATGAGTGATGAAGGAGCAGCACTCAAAATGAGCTGTTCTCAAAATCAGTTTTACCTTTCAGGAATTGAATTAATTTAGAACAATGACTGCAGGATGATTTCAATTAAGCGGATTACTCTGCAGCTGAGCTAAAACAAACCGATGTGTGTTATAAATTTCATTTGCTCTTATGCTAAATAGCAATAATGTTTTCTTTTGTTGTTGGGTAGAATTGTGGAATAAACATTGCTGAAACATGAAAAGCTGCAGTAGTCACACAAAATGGCAGAAGGAGCAGGTTGGCTCTACCTTTTTTTTCATCGCTCAGATCCTATCCAAGATGTCCAATTCTCAGTTTTATTTTACATTTGCAATATATATATCATCAATTCTCAGCAAAGTTCTGACTCTATGACTCTGAAGTTGGGCCTGGAAGTTGAGGGTTCAGTGAGTCTCGACAACCATACTCAGTTAGATTCTACCTGTCTTGGGGGGAAGAATGTGTAGAGTAAAATGTCTCTGTAATATAACATACATACAAAAGAACAGGGGGCAAAATGGTAAGAAGTTCTCAGCTTCTTTTTGTGAAACCAAATATTTGGAAAATGTAAAGAAAATGTAAACTACTGCAAATGTGAATTTAACCCCCATGTCCCCCACCAGAAATGGTATAGGTACAAAGCAAAAAAAGTAGAGGGGAGGCAAGGAATAGGAATATCTTAAGAAGCTAAATAGTTTTTTTTGTAAAGATTTCTTTGTAGAGTGGCCCACTGAGCAATGGGTAGAATGAAATCACAGGCAGCAATACTGAAATGTGAGAAATATGGAACCATTACTTTGCTTCTTAAGTATCTACCAGGGAAGCAGACCGGTTGGCCAGCAGAAGAGAGTAGAAATGATGCAACTGCATTTGGAATAAAGAGAGGAGCCTTATTAAATAAAATAATCAAACTCCAAGAGAACAAAATTACTGACTCAGGCAGATTACATGCATCATTTGAAAAATATCTAGGGAAGTGACAGCAGGGGCACTATTGTACACATTTCATAATGTGTTCAAAAATGTCATGCCAGAGGACTTGCTGATAGCTAAAATGATACTGATATTTAAGAAGGGAGATGCAGCAAGTAACTATAGACCAGAAAGCTTAGCACTGATTGTAAGAAAACATTGTTGAATCTTAAAGAGAATGTAAAAAATCATCTAGAGACCAAAAATGTAATGGTGAACAGTTGGCATGGATTTCAAAGGGGACACAGTAGACAGGGGTCATGCAGTGGATCTAATTTATCCAGATTCCCAAAACCCTTTTGACAAGATACCACATAATAGATCAATGAATATGGTTAGAGTAAGTATAGTCAGGAGTCAAATCAGAGAAAGGTTAGCCAGCTGACTTCAAGCCAGAAACTTGCGTGTAGGGAGAAAAGGGTATGTATTCAGAGTTTTAGAAGATGGAAAGTGGGCTTCACAAGTGCCGGGACCACTAAGTCAACAATTTAGACTTGCAGTCAAAAACAAGACTTCTAAACGTGCAAATTTTGGGATATTGCGATAATCAATACTGAAGACTGCAAATTACAAGAATACATTAATACACTTGCAGAATGGGTTATAATTGGCAAATAAATTCAATACGGATAATTGGGAGGTCTTACGTTTGTTAAGAGTAATATATCACATATTACTTGGAGAGTGAGAATCTAAATGAGGAAGAACAAAGGGATCTTGGAGTACCACTACACTAATCACTTAAGACGAATGATTGACGTCAATAAGATGGTTAAAAAAAGCAAACTGAAGGAATTTTTCCCTACATGGCTAGAATTGAAAATTCGGATGTTATGTCAAGCATTTGTTAGACTACAAATTGTACACAGTGGAGTGCTATGTACAATTCTGGTCATCATATTATGAAAAGAAAAGGATTCAGAAGCACTGAAAAAGGTGCAAAGAGATTTATAAGAATGATACTGGAAATGTAAGTTCTACTAATGTGGAATGGATGAAGAGGCTGTGTCTCTTTAATAGAATTTTAGAGCATTACAGCATAGAAAGAGGCTCTTTGGCTCAACCAGTACATGCTGTCTACGGTGTCCTCCCTGCTGGTCCCAATTGCCCGTATTTGGCCTATATCCCTCTAATCCTCCCCCACCCATGTACTTATCCAAATGCTTTTTCAATGTTGCTATTGAACTACCTCAACCACTTTCTTTGGCAGCTCACTCCATAAAGACTCCAGTCTCTGCATGAAGAAGTTTCCTCTCAGATCCCTTGTAAATCTTTTCTCCCTATGCCCACTAGTTTTCAATTCCCCTTTCTGGGAAAAAGGGAGTGCATGGAATTTTATAAAACTTTTTTTTAAGTGTCCAGCCAGCAAGGATATGGGAGACTTCCTGAACTATTTTCCGGGCGATTTTTCACACTGAACCTTATGATATAGTCTTTGAAAAAGTGGGCAAGATTGTTTCTAGCCACTAGAGGCAATGGGTGGGACTTAATTCACCAGATAGCCTGCAGTTCAGATCAGAGCTACAAACTGCACATGCGGAGAAAAAGCACAGAAACAGTAGCTCTCCTCACAGAACACCTCTGGGCCAGATACAGTCTCCCCCTCCCACCCCCACCATGGACATCAGGGACTACCATCCACAACATTAGTGACCCCTTTATCCCCTCTACTGGACCCCCTTGCACATAGTCCCTCACTATCTCCCTGGTCCTGATGGCTAACCAACATGATCCTCTCTCTCCCCTGCCCCCAATCATCAGAGAAGCACAAATTCCACTCTTCTCCCACTCCTCCTACTCATTTCATCAGCACACCTGCAAGTGCTGACTTGGCTTCCCCTCCAAGGTAACAAGGCAAACTGCATCAAACTTGCTGGAATGCTCTAACAGGCGCATGACTCACCCAAACTGCCTAACAAGGAAAAGCCCCATAAAGACTCCAAGGATGGATAGATAGGCAGGCAGTGCTGGACGAAATGGCCTTCATTTCGTTTTCTGATGCAGATCCAGCCAGGTTAAGGCAGGACACCCTCTTCCCCTCAGCAGGACTCCATTCCAAGGGAATTGATGGAAATGCAGCCTGGGAGACAGTGGCAACATGTGTAAGTGCTAGGGCACTGGTCAAGGGAACGGGGAAGCAGTGCCGCAAAATAAACTGAATGGCCTAATATGGGCAGTAAAAGTAAGTGTTTAACCCCAACTAGCATTTCCCCCTAAATGACCCCAAGATCCTCCCCACCCTAGCACCCTTCATACTTCCAGTCCTGATCCCCAAGCACCTCCCTCCCAAGAGTATAATAAAGTTTGCGCTCTGAGGGTCACCCCCATATCCCCTGCAGGAATTTTACATGGTTCCTTCAGTCCCCACAGGAGAACAACATCTATAATTACCGGGAAAGAGGATGGCATGCAAGACATCTGGGTCCTCACTCCCTTTGAGGAGCAGGCACTGGAGCTTGTGGAAGAGGAGGAGATGCAGACCATTAGTGACAGCATGGTTGGGCTGGAGCAAAGAAGTGAGCACCTGCCAATCCTCCACTTGTTCCATACAGCCCAGATTCCTCATCATAAGTCATGTGGGGGAGTCATCACCACCCTCCTACTTGCCCAAGTGGCTGGGGGGTGGAGGGGGAGAAAGGAACCCATGTATAGCATCACATTCCCCTACTGACCAAAGTGCCTAGTGATCAGGGCCTCCCTTGCATGCCTGAACCTTGCAGCCACCAGCCCTCCAGCGACTGGGTGGTGTTGCTCATCGTTGTCACCCTCCCCCCTCCTCTTCTGTTGAGTGGTCTCCTCCACAATGACGCCCAACTGGTCGGCCTCCATGTCCTCCTCCTCCTCCTCAAGAACATCTTCTTGTTGCTGTGCCAAGTTGTGAAGGGAAAAGCACATGACCATAATGCAGGACGATATCAGGGGGTTATATTGGAGGACCCCACCAGAATGGTCCAGGCATCTGAACCACATTTTGAGAAGCCCCTATGCACCATTCCACCATTGAACATGTGGCAACGTGCGCCTCATTATATCAGGTCTCCGCCTCAGTGTCAGGCCTCTGCACAGGTAGTATCAGCCAAGTCCAAAAAGGGTACCCCATGTACCCCTAGAGCCATCCCTGCATCCTGGGCTCCTCCTCAACGACTTCCGGGACATCGGAACTCTTCAGTATAAAACTGTCATGCATGCTGCCAGGGGATCTGGCACAAACATGCATGATATTCAGCTGATGGTCATACACCAACTGCACATTTATTGAACGGAAGCCTTTTCTGTTCATGAATCTTCCTGGATTATTCACTGGAGCTTTGAGGGTGATGTAGGTGCTGTCTAAAGCCTCCTGCACATTTGGCATCCCCACCATTCCTGCAAATCCTGCAGTTTGGGCTCTCTACTGCACCTAATCCAAGTCAAATTTAATATACTGGCCAACCTGGACGCACAACACATCCATGACTGTAATATAATGTCCAAACTCCTTTATTCAATACCCTGACTGATAAAGGCCAATGTGCTAAACGCCTTCTTCACCGCTCTGTTGATCTGTGATGCCACCTTCAATGAACTATATATTTGTACTCCTAGGTCCCTCTGTTCCTAATCTTGAAAAGAGAAGGCTGAGGGGTAAGACGTCTTTGAACTTCTGACATTTTTTGATAGAGTAAACACAGAAAAAAGTATTTTCACGTTGGGAAAGAGCAAAATTACAGGCCATCAATATAATGATTGAGAAATGTAATAGGGATCTCAAAAGGAAATGCTTTAACCAAAAAGACTGATAGGGATATGGAATTCACTGCCACAGGAAGAGGTGTGGGTGAATGGCTATTTAAGGGGCAGCAAGGTACGCATATCAGAAAGAATAGAATAAAAGATTATGCAAATAGTTTAAGACAAGGAAGGATGGTTGAATGAAGCATAAATGTCAATATGAACTAATTGGGTTGAATAGCCTGTTTCTGTACATTATATTTTAAGTAATTATCTGAAAATTAATTGATCATCATTTCAATGAAGCAATAAAAAGTTATAAACAAATTGCTACTGGTTGTTAGCTTCAGATTATTTGATCTGACCTGCAGCAAGTAACACAATAATTATTCAACAGTTTTATTATGCAACATGCTAAACAATGATTTCCACTAAGTTTGAAACTGCTTTGGTGAATTCACAGTTTCCATGCTCCCATTTGGGAATCTTCATCCAGGAAATGGGATTTGGAAATAGGGCTAAAGCACTGCAGTGCCAACTTTCTACACTCCATTCCCTTAGCCTGTGGCTCCAACTGGAAGGGTAGAATTGCTGAGTGTCTCATCGGCATAAATATATCATCTTAAAACGTCTGGATAAATAGAAGGAAAACTAAAAAAAATGACAGAATGAGGCCACGAGCAAGTGTGGAGGAAAAATACAAAAAAACCCTCAATGTATGCAAGACAATATGCAGCAATTGTGCTTCAATGAAAAGAGCAAGCAATTTAACATACTGAATTGTTTGTTGTGGCTGGCACAGAGTTAATTTGATTACTCACTCACATAGCATTGGCATCACATTGTGCCCAGAACTGTGGAGTTAAGTTCCCCTCCAGAAAGGCTTGGCACAGAAATAGTTACCTCTCACTTTGTTCTGTCACCCGTTTGTAATTTGCAGACTTGTCTTCCGGGAAACTAAACTCTTCTGAACGCTTGCTACGGAATCTTTGTGACAGAGAGTTGAACTGTCCTCGAGTTGCGCAGTCTGGACAAATAAAAACATGACGCTCATTATTACCAGCTTGAATGCCCTTGATTCACTTCAAGGTTTTATTCAGGAATGTCAAAAATCCAAACTTTTCAATGTGCGTGTTTGATTTATAGGTCGATTGATTTTCCTGACACTTGGGCCAGAGCTTTCAGACGCCTAATGCTCTTGCCCCCGCTGCCCATTGATTTGGTGCTCAGCCAATTCTCCATTCGCTATAGCGGGACTGGAGAATCCCGATCGTAGGCAGCGTTGGAGAAGTCCGGCTTTAGGCTGCATATTTCTCTTTATGGTTGAATGTTGTGAAAGACTGTTGGCAGATTTGTACATTTGAGTTTTTGCTCTGCTCCCACTAACTCATAGGAAGCTATTCCTGTTTTGTAAATATTTTTCCATTCTTACATGACTGAAGGAAGCTGAATCCAGGATTCTGGAGTGTTGCATGATCACAGCTCAAGAATGACTTCCTTTCCTACTTTCGCCGTTTGCCCTTGTGGAGTCATTAAATCTCCATTAGCTTACTCTCAACATGGCTGAGATTCATGACTTGGGATATGATAAATTTTGTAAGCATATGTTTTATGGAGTTTAGAAGGCTGAGGGGGGACCTTATAGAGACTTACAAGATAATAAAGGAGCTAAATAGGATAGAGATTCTTTCTGCTTAGGAAGGAAATCAGAACTGGGGGAACAGCCTCAAAATACGGGTGAGGGGGGGCAATTTTGAACAGAGTTGAGGAGGAACTTCTTCGCTCAGAGGGTGGTGAATCTTTGGAATTCTCTGCCCATTGAAGTAGTGGAGGCTACCTTGCTGAATATATTTAAATCATGGGTAGATGGATTTCTGTTAGATAAGGGAGTTAAGGGTTATGGGGAGCAGGTGGGAAAGTGGAACTGAGCCACTTCAGATCAGCCATGATCTTGTTGAAGGGCAGGCTGAAAGGGCCACATGACCTATCCCTGTTCCTATTTATGTTCTTATGTCGTATGCAGTAAAGTGTAATGTTGTTGCCTAATTTATGCTTTTTTATTGATATTTAACTTTTGTGATGAAGTATGTGATTTACACTTCCTCATTATCCCTTGCAGTACTTGCATTTATTGAGCACCTTTAAAAAAATACCAAGGGAATAATCAAAGAGCAGACACAAAGGCAAATTAAGAGATATTTGTATAAGCGACCAAAAACATAGACGGAGGTTGATCTTCATGAAGTGAGAAAGATAGAGTGGTTTACTGAGGAAATCTCCGAATGTTGGGCTAAGGCAACAAAAGACACAGTAGGGATTTGAAGGGATAATTGGATGTGCCAGACCTAGAGTATGAGGGACAGTTATATCTGGAAGGAGCTTAGGAAGGGAATAGTGTAGCCAATGAAAAGATTTAAATCTCATGAGAATCAGAGACCCATTTAGGTAACTGAAAGTGGAGGTGATGGGTGAGAAAGACTTGGTGCAAGGCAGGAAATGTGGAGGAATTGTTCTGGATGATCAGAAGTTTGGTCGGTGTGGAATGGTAAGGTGGCCAGGAGAGTATTGGCAAATACAAATCTGGTAGTGAGTTTCAGCAGCGGAAATGGGACATGATGGCAATGTAAAAGAGGTGAAAGTCGGAAAGCCTTGTGATGGGGACAATATGGAGGTGGGTACTCAGCTTAAGGTTGATCATGGTGCAAAAGGTTGCAAACAGTCTTTTTCAATTCAAGATAGTGACCAAGAAGAAGGATCAATTTGGTGGTGAGATAAGAGTTTAGCTGATGTTAATGACTTAGGCCTTTGTAATGATTAAGTGAAGGAAATTGTAGCTCTGTTAAGATTGATAATCAGATAAACAGCCTGACAACACAAGCAGCAAGGAAGTTCTAAAATAGTGACGGAGAGTCAGTTGAGAGCATACGTGCTGGTTGACCCCAAATCTAGGGACATTGTCACCAAGCACTAATATAACAAAAAGCCTTGTTTCCCCCTTATGTAGAAGGCTAGGACCAGAGGGCATAATCTCAGAGTGAGGAGTTACTCATTTGAGAGATGAGGAGGAAATTCTTCTTTCGTAATGTATCTGTGAAGCTTTTCAGAGCAGAGGGCTGTAGAGTTTGGTCATTAGATATGTTCAAGGCTGAGATAAACATATTTTTAATCAGTGAGGGAGTCAAGGGTTATAAAAATCAGATGTGAAAGTGGAGTTGAGGATCAGTCATGATCCTAGTGAATGTCAGGGCAGACTCAATGGGCCGAATGGTCTACTTCTGCTCAGTGTCTTATCACAGAATCCTCACAATGCAGAAGGAGGTCATTTGGTCCATCAAACCTGCACTGACAACAATCCCATCCAAGCCCCATCTCATAACCCCAACACTAATCCCTCTGACATGAAGGGGCAATTTAACATGGCTAATCAACCAAATTGCACATTTTTGGAGTGTGGGATGAAACTGGGGCAACCAGAGGAAACTCCACACAGACGCAGGCAGGACGTGCAAACTCCACACAGATAGTGACCCAAGGCCAGAATTGAACCCGGGACCCTGGCTTGTGAGGCAGCAATGCTAACCACTTTGCCACCAGGCCACCTTTATGGTCTTAAAAAATTAATTTTCAAAAGAGAGTTCTTTCACGATAGCTCTGTGGTTAGCATTGTTGCTTCACAGTCCCAGGGGCTTGGGTTCAATTACCAGCTTGGGGTTGTTGTCTGTATGGAGTTTGCACATTCTCCCCATGTCTGCGTGGGTTTCCTCCAGGTGCTCTGGTTTCCCCCACAGTCTGAAAGACACATTGATTAGGTGCATTGACCCGAACAGGCGCTGGAGTGTGGCGACTGTGGGGAATTTCACAGTAACTTCATTGCAGTGTTAGTGTAAGCCTTACTTGTGACTAACAAATAAAATGTTAACAAATTTACTCGTGCCTGAGTCTAACCTGGTCTGAGTCTATTTGTTCTCTTGCCACTAGATGGAGGCAAAAATGTCACCGAGCTGGATCTGCTTTATGTTCCAATTGGCTTCCATCCCAAAAAGCCAGCAAACAGCTGACACTTTGTCCAGAATCGTGTGTACATCTGAAGCTGGAAATTGTAGCTTGACACAATGATTTAATTTAAAGCTTGTCAAGCCAATATTTACTCTGTAGTATAATCAAGTATTACTCCAACATTCCTTCAGGTTATTCTATTAAAGTCATAAATGTTTCTTGGTAGTGTAACACTGTCAGCACCGGGGGCTGTATATTCAAAGGAAACCTATTCACGGGAACACACATGAGGTGCTGTACGATTTCGCAGCTGTCACCCATGCAGTTGTCAGTGCAATAGATGATGGAATGTGCTTGTAAGCAATCATTATGGTATAACTAACAAAATGTATTACTTGTACTTTATTATTTAGTGCAGTCAGAATCCTCAGCATTAATGGGACTCTATGTACTTTGGGAATATAGCAACAAGACTGGCTAATATGTTAGGAGCATAGGATTTAGTCACAGCAGTAGACCATTCAGCCTTTCAAGCCTGATCCATCATTAACTAAGATCAGGACTGAACTGGTTGTGGTCTCAACTCCACTGTGCCATCTGCACATTCTGCAAACCACCCCCCCGCCCTTGCCCATCCCCTCACACCAATACTAACCCTTGACATCCTTCTTTTTGAACAGAGTTGTTCAAAAAGTTGAACAACTCTGCCTTGAAGAAATTCAAAGATCCAGCCTCCACTGCTTTCCAGGGAAGAAATGCTACCATTGGAAGGGAAAGATTTCTCTTCACAACTGTCTCAAATGCAGATCACATTCTTAAACTGTCCCCTCTAGTTTCTAGTTTCTCTCACAAGTGGGAATGGCCTTGCAGTGTCTACTCCATTAAATCCCTTCAGGAACCTACACAACTCGATCAAATTGCCTCTGATTTTTCTAAACTTCCACAGGTAGGGGACCAACCTATTCAGCCTTTCTTCTTAAGATGAGCCCCTCACCCCAACCAAAATAATTATGATTCTTCTCTATTCATTTTTGATGGATAGTTTTTGATAGACATGGGAGTCAGAAGTTATGGGGGGGGGGGGGGGGCGGGCAGCAGATGACAAAATGGTATCGAGACCACATTCAGATCAGCCATGATCTTGCTGAATGGTGGAGCAGGCTTGAAGGACTGAATGGCCTAAATTACAAAGGGTTGTGAATGTGATCGAATCCATCACATAAATTAGTCTCCTATCCATTGACTCCATGTACACTTTCTGCGACTTCAGAAAAGTAGCTAGTATAATTAAAGACTTCACGCATCCGGACATACTCTCTTTCACGTTCTTCCATTGGGGAAAAAGGTATAAAAGTCTGAGATCCTATATCAACCAATTCAAGAACAGCTTCTTCCCTGCTGCCATCAGACTTTTGATGACCTTACCTCACATTGAGTTGGCCTTTCTGCATACCCTGTGATTGTAACACTACATCTTGCATCCTTTCCTTTCCTTCTTCTCTATGTATTCTAAAAACAATAGGTTTAGTCTGTATAACATGCAAGGAAAAATACTTTTCACTGTCAACCTGATATCCTTTGCATTGTACTCTATGCAACATCGGCCAGGATGGTTTAGACTCTATTCAATGTTGCTTTAGTGGCCCACCAGAGGATCCATAGTTTGCTGACATCCAGCCACTTCTGTCAACAGAACGTGAAAACCTGCAGCCTATTTATAGTATTGTTTTAAGGCTACATTATTAAAAAACACACACACACACACACACGTATACTAACTACATGTGAACATTGCAATGAGCCCCTAATTAAGAAGAGTTCACTTTTTGATTGAGTCGTTACCTTCACAGCAGTCCTGCCACATCCGGAGGTCAATCTGTGGAATTTCCCTGCAGCTGACAAAGCCCTGGGGGTAATTGGCCACTCTGAAGACGTCTGGCTGAACCTGCTGGATGTTGTCTCCATTGTCACACATAACCCGTGCAAGTGAGGCTTGTTTAATCTGAGTTAACTGGGTTGGGGTGAACACTCCTGGATTTTCATACCAGAATCTGAGCAAATGTAAAAAAAAGTTCCAATTGTCTCAATAACTCTCGCAACATGAAAAGATAGCTAACACTGTTGCACTGATAAGCTTTTGTCCATAATGGATGATTCACAGCACTGACAATCAGTGGCTGGTGCTATTGATATGATGAATAATTTACCCAGACAGATTTAAATCTGGTATATTAATCCCATCCATAGAATAATCCCATCCATACAATGCAGAAAAAGAGGCCATTCGGCCAGTGAGTCTACACCGACTCTCTGACAAGCATCTTTCCCAGGCCCATCCCCCCACTCTATCCCCAGGACCCCATGCATTTACCATTGCTATTCCACCTAACTTACACAAACGTGAACACTAGGAGGCAATTCAGTGTGGCCACTCCACCCGACCTGTACATCTTTGGCCTAAATTCACCCAAACGAAAGGTTACAATCTGTTTAGTGTAAGACTAAATTACCCATTTAAGACCTGTAATTTGCTGGTGTCAGCACACATCCAATCACTTTGTTAAATAGTCTATCAACTTGGACTCTTTTACAGAACATGAAAGCCTTCAACTTCAACTTTTCAAAACAGCCGTAAGAATTCCTTAACTGATAACCCAACAATACACCACTGACTATCCTTGGGAAGGTGGCTTATCAGCTGAAAAAAACTTTGAGACATGCTGAGGTTGTGAAAGTGTCGTATGAATGCATGTTTTCCTTGAATAGACTATGCAGTGTAACACAGTCACAGAAGCAGGAACATCTCTCTTTCCTCTGTCCCTGCAAAACAAGTAACAGATGCACAGAGTTCCTCAGCATTCTTGGGTAAATGTGCTTGATCAGCATCTTATAGTAACTGTGCAAGTGAATACAGAGCCAGATTTGGACATGATTCTTATAATGTCCATGTCAAAGAATTCAATAAAAATCATTAAATAAAAACAAATGGATACAGAGTCAGAGAGACAAGGATTGGGAATGAGATTAGGGAGAACATGGGAATAAAAATTGTCAATGCAGTGCCAGAAATTAAGTTTGTTTAAAAGATTTAATTCTCTGTGGAAAAGAGGCAATACTGTTAACGTAAATAGTGGAAAACAGATGCTGGATGGATGAGCTATCATGGACTGAATAGCATTTGTTATCTGCATTTAGCTTATGGCTAACTTTCATTGTTCAGAATAAACATTTGAATGAGATATTGGAGGCCGACCAGCAGCTGTACAATAATATCCTGCTATACACTTCCACGTCTCATTTAAAATTTGTGAGGAAGCCATTCTGTGAAATTTGTGAATCAGTTTTGTAATGCTTTGCAATGATTCCAGATGCGTCAATAGATTTCACATGATATTGGAACATCACAAACTTTGAGAAACCCCTGGAATTTCCTCAGTTTCTTCTGAATATTTCTTTCTTTTCCCCCCACTTGTGTAAAACAATTCCACATGATCTCATACTTTTGAAACTTGCTTTCTGTTCGCTTCGACATCTTTGTACAAACATAACAATAGATACTGCAAATAGACGAAATGTACAAAATATAAAAATGTAAAATGTAGTAGACTGACTGAAGAAGCATTGCTTAACCAGAATTAACAGACAAGCATGTTAAACAGTGTTAAGGTTTCCATGATCTCAAAACTGTCTACTTGACACTTATATAAAAACAGATTCAGTGGTATGAAAAATTCATTTGAAAGTAGCTGGATAGCAAACATGTACATCATATCTTTTATCGATGGGTCAGACAATGGGGCTGGATATTTACCTGTCTCCATCTCTCAATCTACGAAACTGAGTACTAAGCAGGCATAATAGCACTGGTCCCACTCTTGTGCCAGGTATCAAATCTTCCACCATCAGGGCAGGCCAAAGGTCTATACTCCGTGGAGAGCCGTACAACCTATGACATTAGCAAGGTTAGCTATTGGTAATATAAATAAAGACTTGTGTTGCATAGTTGGTATGAGTTACACGCAAACCAAGCTGAGGAAGTACCCAATGAAGGGGCATCATCCAAAGACCAGGTATATTCTTAAAGTTGCTACTTTTTGTTGCACTTTCTACTGTTCTAACACATTGTCCCTCCCTTCAGTTCTGACAATGAGTTTACAGGCTCAAAATATTAACTCTATTTCTCCCCAATGGATGTGGGCAGAGCTGCAGAGTTTTTCCTGAAGTCTCTGTTTTAATTTCAGATTCCTGCAGTATTTTGCTTATTTTATCTAAATTTCTACAAGTGACTGATGTCTGTATTCACTCCACATAATTGATAATAATAAAAACAGAAAACGCTGGAAATATTTGGTTCCAAATAAGAATCATATTGGACTCAGAACGTTAACTCTGTTTCTCTTTCTATGGATGCTGCCAGACCAGCTGAGATTTTCCAGCATTTTCTGCTTTTATTGCAGATTTCCAGCATCCACATTATTTTGGTTTCAGTTTATTAGAAAGCCTACAGTGCAAAGGAGGCCATTCAGCCCAGTGAGTCTGCACCGACCAAAATCCCACCTTTTCCCTATTCCCCTAAACCCACAAACTTACCCTGTTCATCCCCCAACACTATGGCTACGTTAAGATGACCAATCAACCTAACCTGCACATCTTTGGAGTGTGAGAAGAAACCAAAGCACTCAGAGGAAACCCATGCAGATGCAGGGAGAACATGCAAACTCCACACAGAGCCGAGGCCAGAATTGAACCTGGGTCCCTAGTGCTATGGGGCAGCAGTGCTAACCACTGTGCTGCCCTTGGCATAAGTTGTGTAACTGTTTATCCCACATCAAAGATTTCATTTTATACTTTTCCATCAGATGAATCCAGGTATTTCAATGGAAAATAGTATTTTCTCAACTAAATGTCATCTTGCCATGCTTTCTCTATCCTCTCTGACCCCAAACAATCAACAAAAGGTTCTAGTTTCATTCCCTAATGGCCCAACCTAATAACTTTTAACAACCAGAATACTGCATGAGGATGCTGAAAATCTGAAATAAAAACAGAAATGTCAGCAATATTCAGCAGGGCTGGCAGCATTTGTAAAGAGAAACAGAGTTAACATTTCTGGCCAATGGTTCCTCAGCAGAATTTGAGCTTCGATAAAGCATCTCTCTCTTTTCAGCAAAATTCTAACATCTCCAAACTAAAGTGGCAACTGGCCCTATTGAGCCAGTTACATAATTAGGATTAATTAGATAATATTACCATCCCTCTGATGTGTTAATCATTCCATTAACCCGAGGCAAATCAAATTAAAATGAACCTCATTAAGTGTATGAATGGTTAGTTTCAGCTCTGAAGAAGAACCAACCAATCACCTGTCTTCTCTTTATCAATAAGGACAGACTTGTGGACAAATGTGATTAAGAAGAAAATAGTATTTGTCTTTAAAGAGGTGGGTCAAAAGATAAAAAAAACTTCCTCAATAATCACTAAATCTGTAAACATCCTAAGAACTATTAAGTTATCTATTATCAATCTCCTGTGTTCTCTAGCCATAACTCAATCCTTGAATATAACTTCAACATGACTAAAACTTGCTTTGCATCTTTCGCCACTCTCGGGAATTTGGGAGGCTTGTGGGTCTGGAAGGGATAACACAACGAAGATGGGTGCAGCACGGTGGCACAGTGGTTAGGACTGCTGCCTTACAGTTCCAGGGGCGTTGGTTCAATTCCTGGCTTGGACCACTGGCTGTGGGGAGTTTGCACATTCCCCTTGTTTCCTACGGGAGCTCTGGTTTCCTCCCACAGTCCAAAGATGTGCAGGTTAGGTTGATTGGCCATGCTAAATCACCCCTTCGTGTCCTGGGATGGGACGGATTAGCAAGGTAAATATGTGGGGATTCAGTGGGATTGTGGTTGGTGCAAACCCAATGGGCCAAATGGTCTACTTCTGCACCATTGGGATTCTATGGGTCTATGATTCTAAATGAAGATCAAGTTATATTATGATGGCATAGAACATCTGTTTTTTTTCTACCCAGTGATTTTCTCTGAAGAAGAGTCATATGGACCTGCTGGACTTATACAGTATTCTCTATGTTTATTTTAGATTTCCAGCATCTGCTGCATTTTGCTTTAAAATTGGTTAGCTTGGGACTAGCATAAATTATGACCAAAACAAAGAACAAAGAACAAAACAGCACGGGAAACAGGCTCTTCGGTCCAATGAGCCCGTGCCGCCACCCCGATGTTCCCACCTCTACCCATGATCCCCGTCTATGTTTATAGATCTATGGATTACAAACCAAATTTGAGACAATTTAGGGAGAATTTGTTTTGCCAATTAGCCTAAGAGCACATCTTTGGGATGTGGGAGGAAACCGGAGCACCCGGAGAAAACCCACGCAAGCACGGGGAGAATGTGCAAACTCCCACAGACACAGGCCCAAATCCATGTATCTGCACAGCACAGCGATATTCTTCTACCTTTTCCCCATAACCTTTAATCCCCGTACCAATCAAGAACCTATCTTTCTCTGCATTAAAATATACTCAATGATATGCCCTCCATAGCCTTCTGTGGCAATAAGTTCCATAGATTCACCACTCTCTGGCTGAATAATTTCCTCCTTATCTCAGTTCTGAAAGATTGTCCTGTTTTTGCTAAGGATGTGTCATCAGGTGTAGACCAGATGAACAAGCTTCTTCTGACAATTGCTTTTTCACCGTTGTACTTAGTTGAAAGATTGGAACGGGTTTCAACAGTGAAGTTCTAATTCCTCATCAACAATGGTCAGTAGCAAAATACTGCCAATAATTTTCTCCAGTTGAGTAATTTCATCCTGCGTCACTATAAGATAAACCTGATGGGAAATGGAAAGGGAGAGGGTGGCACGTGGTGAGCATTGCTGCTTCACAGTACAAGGGACCCGGATTCGATTCCCGGCTTGAGTGACTGTCTGTGTGGAGTTACGCATTCTCCGCACGTCTGTGTGGATTTTCTCCGGGTGCTCCGGTTACCTCCCACTGTCTGAAAGATGTACTGGTTGGCTGCATTGCTAAATTCTTTCTCAGTGTACCCTAATCGGCACCAGAGTGTGGTGCCAGGGGATTTTCACTGTAACTTTATTGCAATGTTAATGTAAGCCATCCTGTGACACTAATGAATAAATTTAAAGAGAAAGTTATAAGGGAATCTTGTTTGGATAGTAACCTAGAAATGAATAACTCCAAATTTTATATAGGATAATGCCATATCCGATCTTAGCGCTGTTGATATCAAGCAAAGGGAAAATCAAATGAACATGTTTTTGTTTATTTTAGTTAAATTAGGGACCAGCTCCATAAATTACGTTAGAAGAGGTGTACTTGTCTATTTTATTGTTCTGCTTACCTTTCTAGCTTTTTGCGAATCTCTGGATTTTTGATCTCATTTTTCAAATCTTCGAAGTCCTGAGCAGATGTGAGGTTGCAGAAAACCCTGAAGTCATTGTACGGAGGTATTCCATGATCACGGCCACGCTGGATATTCATTGCTGCTAAATCCAGGGAGACAGCGTGCACCATGGAAAACAACTTCTCTGTGAGCTCCAAGTTCAATAGCTCAGTCGGCACCCTCATTTTCCCAGGGACAGCAAAGAGGCCTCGGAGGAGTGGGTCAATGCCGCCCTCCTGGATGAGCCTGAATGGTGAGAAGAAGGCTTTGTGCAATGGGAGGTGGCCCTCCGGAATTGGCTGGAAGGATTCATTCAACCGGTACAGAATCGGGTTGATGAGCGTGTGACCAAAGCGAAAAGCTGCGGTGGCAAAAGCATTGACAATGCCTGCGTTGATATTTGGATTATAGCCCTTGAAGTCACCTAGTACTTTCATACCGACATCCCCTAGGATTTTGGATAACCAGTGTGAATAGGTGATGTGCTGCATTTGTGCGGCAACTATCTTGCGCGCTTCGTGATAGATGGTATCGCCATCCCAGTGCGGGTTGAGTTTCAGTAGCTCTGTCGCAATTCGGTTGTGTTCACGGAACCACAGGGTGTGTATGGCTGTCAATGCAATGTGCTCATTGGATCTGTGATCGCCAGCGAGGAAGCATGGAATAGGGCTCTCATTGGTGTCCCTCATGCACTCTGTGGGTGGGCCTGTTGCAAAAGGCAACAAGTGTTTGCCAGACTTGGGCACAACCTGACCGGCCTTTAATAGACCCCGTTGGTTGGTTAGGTCCCTCAACTCCTGCGCCTCTTGCTCCGTACTTCCATAAACATTGGACGCATCGATGTAGGATGTCAAGTGATTAATCTGTTCTCTTGGGTAGACAGAATTCATCAACAAGGAGGTCATTCCGCTCCCGCACACGGGACTGGAGCGCACAAAGAACATACACCGGCCATTCCTCACACGGGGATCGTCATCTGGGATCAAAATGGGAAAGCAGGGGGGATCATTGGTGCAGAACCTGTTGCATGGTTCTCCATCAGAAAAGCGAGACATACTCAGTGCAGCCACTGTTAAATCCAAGTCGTGGTCTAGAAATTGGCCCCACTGCATGACCAGATGTGTGTACTGGTCATCGGGAGTGATTGTTTCTGTACCAATTACTGTGGTGGAGACCAGGCGGGGCAATGGAAGAGGCTGCCTTGTATCCTCCACGTTCACATTGGAGCCCCTGGGAAGGTTAAATCCATTTTCGTACACCGGTTTTAGAAGTCTTTCAAAAGCAGTGAGTGATGCTCCCCACATCGGATGCTGCAGGTTGTTACAAGTACCATCGTGTGTTCTATACTTTTGGTGAAAACAAATGTCTACACAGTCAGGAGACCGTCTGTGAGTAGTGCATCCCGAAATGTTAGCAATCATGTTAAGATATCTGGGAGAAACCAGATCATTATAGCGATAACCTAAAAAAAATGAAGCGTCAAATCAAATAAAATCAGAACCAAATGTAATCGCTGATCACAAGCAGTGTTTTAAATGAATTTAGGTACGTGGAATTCTCGCACATTCTGTACCCTCTCTTTTCCTTCTCTCCATGTACTCTATGAATGGTATGCTTTGTATGTATAAAAGAACAGACAAAATTACAGCACAGGAACTGGCCCTTTGGTCCTCCAAGCCTGCACTGATTATGCTGCCTGACTGAACTAAAACTCCCTACCTTTCCGGGGATCTTACCCCCGTATGGCACACAAGAAACAGTACTTTTCACTGTATACCAATACAGTGACAATAATAAATCAAATCAACATGGGATGAAATTTTCACCTGCCAGGGGAATTGCAGTCGGGAGGGCATATGTAATATTTTTCCCAGCACCTTCTCACGGAGTTCTGGCTTATTCTGACCTCTCTGCAATTTTATGCTTGCACAGGCAAGGCCAGCCTGCCCAGCTTTGACCCAACTGAAGTTCTTAAGTGCTCAACTCCATCAGCAGTCTCCTTTTAACACTGGGCGCTCTGCTTTCTCCTCCCATTAATATCCAGTCCCTGCAAATCCTCCCAACCACATCAACCTCATCATTAACACCTATGCCACCCCCAGAGACCCTGTCATCCTCAAAATCCGGCCATGATTGGAGCTTCCGTGGTTCTTTCACTCAAGCTTCTACTGCTTCTTTTTAAACAGGAGATAGACCGATTGGGTTTTGTATATTGTTTGTTCTTTTGATAGTTTTGAAGTACATTTTCTGGAAAACAAATGTGTACTCAGATACTTCAGGGTGTAGAGACAGTTTTTGTATGTTGGAACGATTATTAACCAAGATCAGAAGAAATAGTTTTGATTGCTTGGACCAATTTCATCACTGTTATAAATCAGATAGCTAATTGTTGCTATAAGCAACTGTACAAAAAAGAAGATCATTAAATTTTTATATGGCTATTTGTGTGGATATTCAGAGTTTTCCCTAACCATTAATGCCAATATGTGATATGCGGTTACCCTGTGCAAATACAACAATAGAAAAGAAAGCTAATTCAGCATGTAAAGTATACACCATCTATAGATTTTATACAATGCACATTTATTGATCATTCTGAACATATTTTAATTTGCAGAGTGGGTAAGTACTGGTAAATTTTCAAGAAAATAAACTTCCTAGTATCAAAAGATAATTGAGTGAGAAACAGGTTTGCTCTCTAGAGTTGAAGGTATGGGAGTGTGATCTGTGAGGTGGGTGTTATAATAGTACAGAATAGGGGATGCCCAAGAATTGGTTTTGAGACTACTATTTTTTAAAATTTACATATTCTGGGTAGATTGTGGCATCAAAGGATGAAGAAATGCAGGAAAACTGGCAAAACTGGAGCTCCTTTATCTTGAAAGAAGGCGGCTGAAAGGGGACATCAGGATGCAGACAAGACGATATCTAGTATAGGTGAGTTCATTACTTCAAGGTAAACTGAGACAGATTTCAAAAGCGTATGTTAAAACTGCAAGAGATCTGATTAGGTAAACACATTGGAAGAGATCAACGTTTAGAACATGGAGCTAATGGAAGTTTGATTCATTCAAGATGCCCTGAAATGGCTAAGTGCTTTCTTCCCCAATGGATGAGTTAAGATAGGTCAACATGAGTTTCTCATCTCCACTTATCTTGCGAAATATTAGTATCATTCAACAAGGACGTAGGATGCCAAATGCAGTTCAATATATAAATGATTAATATAGAAGCAGGAAACCAAAAGAGGAATTAAAAATCAAATCAAAGTACAGAGGTTGCCAGAGATTTGAAATCCAAAAGGAACCTCAGAAGACCTGGCAGCATCTGTGGAGAGGGAAGTCAAGTTAATGTTCAGCTTTGAAGAATCATATTGGACTTGAAGCGTTAACTCTGCTTCACTCTCCACAGATGCTGCCAGACCTGCTGAACTTTTTCAGCAGTTCTGTTTTTTCAACCAAAGGAAGAAATTGGATGCTAAACAGAATAGTGGTACACAGTTCAGGATAGGTACACAGCAATAACAATAGTTAAATGTTTGAAACTGAGAACACAGAGATTAGATGTAGTCAAAATACACGGTACTAGATGTATAAAAAGAGCAGAGGTCAGATTTGATTCGATTTATTATTGTCACATGTATTGGTATATGGTGAAAAATATTGTTTCTTGCATGCTATACAAAGCATACCGTTCATAGAGTACATAAGGGAGAAGGAAAGGAGAGGGTGCAGAATGTAGTGTTATAATCATAGCTAGGATATAGAGAAAGATCAACTGAGTAATATAAGATAGGACCATTCAAAATCTGATGGCAGCATAGAAGAAGCTGTTCTTGAGTTGGTTGGTATGTGATCTCAGACTTTTGCATCTTTTTCTTGATAGAAGAAGGTGGAAAAGAGAATGTTAAGTGTGTGGGGTCCTTATTATGCTGGCTGCTTTGCCGAGGCAGTAGGAAGTGTAGACAGAGTCAATGAATGGGAGATGCAGTCCTGATGACCAAATCATAGGAAGACTACATTTGGTTTTGGAAGGTATAGAGGTGAGTGAATGAAATGGTTCCAACAGTTAATAACAGAGATCAGACTTATTTTATTTAAAATGAATCAAAGTAGACTTGAGTTTTCAGTAAAGTTGATTCAGGAAAATTACTCACCATTGCAGTCGGTACAAGTTACAAGAGACAGAAACATTAAAAATAAGTTGTTAAGAATTATAAGGTAGAGTATCATCCAAAAGGATAATAACATTATAGAATAGATTGTTTGGGAAAGCTTTCAAAGTATAATGCACTTAAAAAAAAATTAGATAAGAAGGAAACAATCAAAAGGCGTGGTGAAACAGCCTTTTCAGGAAGAATTTGCTGGGCCTCCTAGCTTCATCTGAATTTTAAAGTCTTTCCTTTCCCTGTTGTGTTCAATTTTAGCTTTTTAATTTTCATCTTTTATGTGGTTTTTTTTAACAACCACCATTCTCTTTTCTTCTTTGCCATACTGAGGTAGTTTTTGTAAAATTATCATTTCGTTTCAATCCTTTCAATTTTTTCTGAAAACGTTGTCACATCCTTTTACAGATACAACCAGAAAAAATGCTTTCTATGGTGTATCACAGCTTGGTATAGCTCCTGCTCTGCCCGAGACTACAAGAAACTACAAAAGGTCATGAATATATCCCAATCCATCACGCAAACCAGCCTTCCAACCACTGACTACATCTTCTATTGCCTTGGAAAAGCAGCCGGCATAATTAAGGACTCCAGGCATCTCAGACATTCTCTCTTCCACCTTCTTCCATGGGAAAAAAAGGTACAAAATTTTGAGATCATGTACCAACCAACTCAAGAACAGCTTCTTCCCTGCTGTCATCAGACTTTTGAATGGACCTACCTTGCACTCAGTTGATCTTTCTCTACACCCCCTAGCTATAACCGTGACACTACATTCTGCACTCTCTCCTTTCCTAATTAAGAATTACCTGGATAGTCACATGAACAGCCTGGGAATGGAGGGATACAAACGAATGGTCTAATTGGACCAATGAGTGGCACAGGCTTGGAGGGCCAAAGAGCCTGTTTCCTGTGCTGGACAGTTCTTTGTTCTATGAATGGTATGCTTTGTCTGTATAGCATGTGAGAAACAATACTTTTCACTGTACACTAATACATGTGACAATAATAAATCAAATCTTTTCCAGCTATTTACACTGTTCGGGTACAGATTTGTCAGTCTCATGACCTGTTCCCTGTCTCCCTTCTTTATTTTGTTCAGTCCTATTAAGGATATCTCCTAGCTTCAAGTTACAACTGATGGTCTAAAAATATGATCTTTGCCAGTAAATGACAATCCTCCTCTATACTTCCAACATTAGCTTTTATTTTGAATGTTATTTTCTATTGCCTGCAGCAAGATTTCTAAGCAGTAATTGGCAATATAATTAAACAGTTCATGCCATCCTTATTGCAACTTAGTTTTGGTAAAACTCCAAAACCATTATTGCGTTTCAGATACAATGCATCATGTGATAGTAATCAGGTGATAGTAATTGGCGTACATATACTGCCACCATCACAAATTTGTTTCATACGAGAGCTATTGTCACTTACTTGTATTGTTAAGGTTCACAGTTAGGCCTTGCTGAACATGCTCCTGAATCAACTGTAGTGTTCTCTCAAAGATTTCACCTGCTCTTGCTGCTTCCACAGTATAGGGGTCACGTGGGTATCGGAATAGGGCTAGTAGGTCATTTGGGGTGCGTGGACGCCTGCCAAATGAAAAGGTAGAACTCGAGTTCTAAGATCTTTGGAATGCCAGAAAGTTATTTATAACAAAACTAAAGAGAACATTTCTTGGATACCAGCTCAAAATATGCAGACAAAAGTCCCTTAGAATCATAGAATCCTGGCAGTACAGATGGAGGCCAATCGGTCTATCGAGTCTGCACTGACCACAATCCCACCCAGGTCCTTTTCCCGTAACCCCATTTATTCACCCTATTAATCCCCCTGACACTGTCAATTTAGCATGGCCAATGAACCTAACCTGTAAATCTTTGGGAAGGAATTGCAACATCCGAAGGAAACTGATGCAGACACCAGGAGAACGTGCAAAATCCACACAGACCTTGCCCGAGATTGGAATGAACCTGCTGCTGTGAGGCAGCAGTGCTAACCGCTGTGCCATCGTGTGCTTCCTGTGCCATCCCCTGAAGCAGCACCTTCCAAATCCACGACCATCCAGAAGGAAAAAAGCAACAGATACCTGGGAACACTACAGTCACTCCCCACGCTGACTTGGAAATATATTGCCATTCCTTTGCTATCGCTGGGTCAAAATCCAAGATCTCCCTCCCAAACAGCACGTCAGGAACTGCAGGGTTCAAGAAGGGAGCTCACCACCACCTTCTCAAAGGCATGGGCGATAATGCTGGTCTAGCCAGTGATGCACATATCTTATAAATTTTTTTTTTAAAAAAAAACTTCTATGTGTCATTAGTGCTGTGTTTTCATCAAAGGATTTTGGTTCACAGATAAAACTGAGCGGGTCCCAGGGGTTTCTATTCAGACATTTAAATAGTAGAGTTGCTTTAAATAAAATTCATGCGAAAATGCCTCACAGCTGAATAAACAAAGGCAGCGCTCAGTCACATTAATATGTTCACCACGTGGCTCAAGCATGTAAGAAAAACATGTAATCAGGGCTGAGACCATCACAGTTGGTGACATTTACACAGCTGAGGTATAACATTAACACTCATAACAATAAATGAATCCACTATTTATAATTATAAAGAACCTCCACATTTTTCACACACGAAAACATTTATATGTGTGTTTGACTGAATTGGAATGGGATTTTGAGATTACTGCATACTTACTTGTCGAACAAATCCCTTCGCGTTGAATTAATCGCACTGTCAATGCTGTTAATAGCTTCCTGCAGAGACTCTTCAACAAAGGTATCGCCAGTTCGCCCACCCTCCAGGGCTGAAAGCCAAAGCATCGAAGATACAAACATACAAAGACGTTACTATTTAGTTTCCTTCCTTATATAAAAAAGGCCATCTAAAGGGAAGATGGACATCAGCATCAACTGCAGTATTACACAACAGATGTTATATAGCCACACACACACACACACACACACACGGCCCTATTTTACTGATTGTTAAAAACACTGGGTTAATCTTGTTAAGCGATTAACACGATTTGCTTCCGTGCAGATGCCTGCTTAACCAAGGCCTGAAAATGGCTGCGATCCGAACTGTGCCCAAAATGGGTGCACTGGCGATTTAAATATATTTGCATGCCCAACTTTATCAGCATTTCCTCCTTTACCATCGTGTTTGCCCGTCCAGATTCAGCATGAAACAGACCCGCTCGGCTGTTTCGGGTGCTCCAGCTTCTGAAAAGATAAGTTCAGAGCTTCCAACGGCTCTCTGCCTTAGATCGGCGATGGGGAGTTGTGCCAGATCATTCTCTGTGAGGGCGGGGTGGGGGGCGGGGGGGGGGGGGGGCGCTGGAGGGAAGAGAGGAGGTGGGTCAAATGTATTTGAGGTGGGGGTGGGGGAGGGTGAAGGAGGGAAGCCTAATCATTCTCTGGTGAGGGGGAGGAAGTAGCGGCGGGTAGAGGAAGGAGGCCAGCTTGTCTCTGGTGGTGGGAAGGGGGTGAGGTGGAGGGAGGAGGGAGCCCGATTGTTCTCTGGTGGGGGCAAGGGAGGGAGGTTGGATGGATCTCTGGTGGCAGGGTGTGGGGGGGGGGTGCGGTGGTCAGCAGGACGGGGGCACCCACTGCAGTGATTGATGGGGGCGGGGGGGAAGGGGGCAGAGGATAACGATTGGTCTGGGTAGCTGGGAGGGCAGGGAGTTAGTGGATAATGGGGGTAGTTTTATGTTATAGGGTAAGAGTGATATCAGTGGTGGCCATCGCTCCTGTTTTTTGCTCCCAGACTGCTTTATCTGTTATTTTGTGGCCCAGGAGCAATGTGACAAAGGCTTGTTTTTAAAATTATTTCTCACTGCAAATGCGCAGTTCAAAGCTCCGATCAGAGCAGCAATGTTTTGGGCATGAAATATAAGCCCCACCCACAGTGCGATTCAGACTCGTGATTTTTTGTTCAGACTAAGTGCTTACGGGAGTACCTGAATAGATTTCAGGATCTGAATTGCAGCCAGATTCAGCACTTAGAATCGAAATGGTAGAATCAGGCACATAGCCTCAGGAATATATTTATATCTGGTTCACTGCTAATGGTTAGGCATTGTAATAAAATTCCACTTGTGACCATTACAGTATCTGGTCGTCTGTTCCACAAATGGTACGCACAAAAGTCAAGAATGAGTGATTATTTGACCCACTGAATCCTGTCCCTCCAGCATTCCAACTCCATAAGGTTAATATGAAACTTTGATTTCTATGCTCCTTGATCCTGCATCTCTATTAACTTGTGGGATTTGTTCTAAATTTGGCCAAGGTAGAAAGATAAATTGCAGGTAGCTCATTTTTTCTCCCAATCCTCCAGCACAGTTCATTTAAAAACAAATTATTTTCCTTTGCAACTACAAAAAAAATTCAATATACCCAAAGCCAATTCTGTACCAACCATACTGCTGAGAAAGATATCATCTCTGTCCATAACAGATTAAAATACGATAATAACAGTAACATACCAGTGACAGTTAACAACATATTACTGGAGATAAAACCGAACGCATTACGGGCAATGCATTCATATCGACCCTGGTCTGCTTCCCCAACATCGCGAATAATCAGAGCTCCCTCTGGAGTGACAAAGAACTTTCCACTGTCTGTAATCTGCACACCATCCTGTTTACAAAGAGAGAGATGAAAGTAAACCAGCTTTGCGAACATAAACATTTAACCTATTTCATTTGTGAACTTCTGCCTTTTCCTGAGTCTGGGAATAGACACTGTGGCGAAGGTTTCTTGAATTACTTCTCCTCTTAGTAACTAATATCTCAATGCCACAGTTGTTAGCATTGCTGCTTCACTGCGCTAGGGACCAGGGTTTGATTCTTGGCTTGAGTCACTGTATGGAATTTGCACATTCTCCCCATATCTGCGTGGGTTTCCTCCGGGTGCTCCGGTTTTCTTCTAGAGTCCAAATGTGTGCAGGTTAGGTGGATTGGCTAAATTCTCCTTCAGTGTACCTGAACAGACACTGGAGTGTGGCGACTAGGAGATTTTCATAGTAACTTCTTTGCAATGTTAATGTAAGCCTACTAATAAATAAATAAACTTTAATATCTGATTCATCACTTATCGATGCTGAACCCCACAAAAGCAGCCCATGGCATGACTCCATCATCACTTAATGCTGTTAAATGATTAATTTTCTCTCAGGCCTCAAGGTGATAATTAGGGTTGTACCTGTTAGCTCCGGTGAAGTGAAAATCATGAGATTATGTGCTATTCTTAGGAATACAATGGCTGAATTTCTGCAATGGGGAGGATATAATTTGGGGTGAATCGCTGCTAGCATATTGTGGAGGAGGAGAAGGGGGGTGAGGGTGCTTTTGTGACAGAAATTTAGGCCGAAAACCAGATCTGCCAAGTTTCTGTCTCATATGTCCACAGTCAGTGGAGTCTAGAATTAGTCAGAGTTTGAAGACAAGGGCATAGATGTGGCTTCTGTACTACTATCTTGCTTTGTCACATTTCTAATAGTAGAGCGTAGATGTGGCCCCAATGAAATCATAGTGCTTTAACAATACAGTTTTGGCCCCAAAATCAGACATTTAATTGGCAGAGAGAGTCGAATCTATTCCAAGAAGTTACGAGGCTGTGGAAGTATGCTATTGAATGCCAGTTGGGCAAATGCCAGTTTGGAGGAAACAGTAGCATAATGGCAATGTCACCGGACTGGTAATCGAGAGGTCCAGACCAATGCTTTAGGGCACAAGTTCAAATCCTACCATGGCAGCTGATGGAATTTAAATTCAATTAATAAAATCTGGAATTGAAAAACTGAAGCTCAGTACTGGTGACTATGAAGCTATTAATAATCAATAGTGAAAAACCTGCCTCATTGATTAATGTGCTTTTGGGAAGGAAATCTTCCACCCTTACTTGGTCTGGCCTACATGCAACTCAAGATCCACAGCAATCCAAACTCGTGACTGTCCTCGGAAATGTTCTTGCAAGCCACTCAGTTTAAGAACAATTAGGGATGGACAATAAATGCTGGCTTTTCCAGCAAAATGCACATCCCAAGAAAGAATACATTTTAAGAATCTGAGATCTGGGAATTCCTGGGCATGTTGGGCAACTCTGGACATTCAACTACAAAGTATGGACTATGTACTCGATCTTCCTCATTATATCCCCAAAAATTTTAAAATATGCTTAATATCAGATTTCAAATCCATTTTCTCCTCCATTAGCAGTTCAGCTGGCATTACTAATAGCTTTAGCGAGATGCTAGCCATTGCCTTCTATTGGTTGCAAAATTACGAAGCTTGTCTCCAAGTGACGAGGCAGGCGAGTGACCCATTCACAGATCATTTGAATCACATGTCCATACTAGTTTGTTGAAAGTTGTGCTGCAACAGCTCTAAGCAAATCTTTCTTCTCTGTGCTCTAGACACTCATTGCTCCAACAGTGGTTTAAGTAAGATTAGAAAATCCCAAGCATGGGTGAGCTTGCCAATAGAATCATAGAATTCCTACAGTGCAGAAGGTGGCCATTCAGCCCATCGAGCTTGCACAACTCACTCAGGCCCTATCTCCGTAACCCACGTATTTATTCTGCTAATCCCCTTGATACTAAGGGGCAATTTAGCTTGGCCAATACACCTAATCAGTACATCTTTGGACTGGGGGAGGAAACCAGAACACCTGAAGGAAACCCACGCAGACATGGGAAGAATTTGCAAACTCCACACAGGCAGCCACCTAAGGCCAGAATCAAACCTGGGTCCTTGGTGCTGTGAGGCAGCCATGCTAACCATTGTGCCACCTTGCCACCTCAGCTTGTGGCAGATGAAAAGTACGTTATTAGAAAGAAAGGGACAAAATGTCTATTTTATTACTTTATTTATTAGTGTCACAGGTCAGCTTGATTTAACACTGCAATGAAGTTACTGTGAAAATCCCCTACTCGTCACACTCTGCTACCTATTTGGGTACACAGAGAGAATTTAGCATGGCCAATGTACCCAACTAGCACATCTTTCGGACTGTGGGAGGAAACCGGAGCACCCAGAGGAAATCCATGCGGACACAGGGAGAACATGCAGACTCTACGCAGACAATGACCCAAGTCAAGAATCCACCACCTGCTGTGGCAGGATTCGAACCTGGGTCCCTGGCATTGTGAGGCAATAGTGCTAACCATGGTGCCAGAATTTCTGATTTTGGGAAAGACATAGATCCAAGAATAACTTGCTTCTTTGCTCAAATTCAGACAGGAACTTCACTTCAATAATCTTCAGAAAATAACTGACTGTCTACCTTTGTCCATGTAATGATGGGATGAGGTTCTCCTTGCGCAGAGCAGCGAATTTCCACATCCTGACCGGTTTCTGCTGTGGTGTCAGATGGTGTGTGAATAAACACCGGTGTTACTGTCCAGAGAGAAAAGCACAAATCAGAACTGAATTTTCATCAAGTGGAATTTTTTATCATTGGCACTACTCTGCACAATTTGACATTAATATTTGTTGCGTTGTCCAGGGGTATTAACGCAAGACTATTAATCCAGAAACTAAGCTAATGTTCAGGGGACCAACGTTCGAATCCGGCCACAGCAGGTGTTGGAATTTGAATTCAATAAAAAATATCTGGAATTAAGAATCTACTGATGACCATGAAACCATTGTCGATTGAAGGAAAAACCCAATAGCTTCACTAATGTCTTTTAGGGAAGGAAATCTGTCATCTTTACTTGGTCAGACATATACATGACTCCAGACCCACAGTAATGTGGTTGACTCTCAACTGCCCTCCAAGGACAACTAAGGATGGACAATAAATGCTGGCCAGCCAGTAACACGTGTCCCAAGAATGAATTAAAAAAAAAACCATGGTTTTTTTAATATCCATTTGAATGCAAGCAGCATAAGCACTGTAAAACTTCTTGACATTTAAGAATGTCAAAAATTCTGATATTTTTGAGAGAAATGGTACAATGGTTTCACATACAATGAAGATCCATAGAATTTTATGGTTTTATCTGTAATTGATGAACACTTTCACAGAATAATTAAACTGATCCTGGAGTCATAAAGATCATTCTACATTGTGTTAGTGAAAAAAGATTCTTATACTATAGCTCCAAAGACTATTATAAAAGTTGCAGCTCTCACCGAGTGATTCAACAGTCAGTTGAACTGGCACGTGTCTTGCCCCCACGACACTAATTGCATGACATTCATACTGGCCTTGATCATGGGCAGCAACTCTAACAATACGCAGTGTTCCGGTAGATAAAACAGTGTGTCTTCGGTCATTGGGCAACTGACCACCTGAAAGAAATGGGTAATCCAAGGGTTGGAAACTGACATGACATTGGCTTTAGTTGAAAATACAGTATACTTGAAAGCCAAGAGAAGTTAATCAATTGGATTTTCTCAACAGACGAATATGTTAATACAATGAGTAAAGTTTAGCCAACATAACAGGTTTGTGATTTAGTCCTTGCTAAGTTAGCTAAGGTCACATTGTGTTGTATTACTGGCTTTAGAACTATTCCTAATGCACTTGGGCAGCAGGGTGGCATAGTGGTTAACACTGCTGCTTCACAGCATCAGGACCCGTGTTCAATTCCAGCATAGAGTCTGTGTGGAGCTTACATGTTCTCCCCATGTATGTATGGGTTTCCTCCAGATACTCTGGTTTCCTCCTACAATCCAAAGCTAAATTGCCCCTTAGTATCCCAAGATGAGTAGGTTATGGGGATCAGCGTGGTAAATGGGTATGTTAAGGGAATAGGACAGGGAGGTTGGGCTGTATAAATTGCTCTGTCAGAGTGTCAATGGGCCGAATGGCCTCCTGCACTGTATGGATTCTATGATTCACTTGGCATAAGGAATTCCTACTTCTGATCCTGACCAACAACGTCTAGTAGACACGTTTAGGCATCAAGCAGACAGGATCACGCTTAGCTGTGATGCCCCTTTGGCCAAATGCTCTGACAATAAGTTGCATGGATTCACGTGTAGAGAATGACCAGAAAGGCATGGAGCTGGAGGGTGATCAACAAATATGAAACCATTATCCAGTGAGAAACCAACAAAAGGAGCGAATAGAAACAAATTAATGGTTTAAAAAAAAGGAAGAAATAAAGCTTTCAAAGAGCAGAGATAACTCAGAACGGGCAATATAACCCAATGAAGAGATAGTTAACTGAAAAGCAGTTTATTTGCAGGTGGAATTGCTTAGAAGAGAAATTTAATGCACACGGGATGTGCAATATTTCCTCTACAGTACAATCTGCCTGATGTTAAAAAATACATCAGAATTGCATGTTGTTTAGTTTTCTCTGATTTGTTGGACCTTTGGGGATCAGATCGGTGAGTTAATAGTAGGGACAAAAAATGGCTAAGACACTAAATCAGCATTTTGCCTCAGTTTTCATGGTGGAGGACACCAGTACTGTTCCAACAGCAACAGGTAACACAGAGGTAATAGAAAGGCAGGAACTTAGAACAGTCATTATCAATAGGGAAAGAGTACTGAGCGTACTATTGGGATGGAAGGCAGATCAATCCCCAGGACCTGATGGCTTACATCCTAGGATATCAAAGGGAGTGGCAACTGAGATAGTAGATCCATTGGTTACAATATTCCACAATTCCCTGGACGCGGAGAAGGTTTGAGTTGAAAAAATGCTAATATAATGCTTTTATTCAAAAAGGGAGGGAGACAGAAAGTAGGAGACTATAGATCAGTTATTTTAACGTTTGTAGGGAAATTGTTAGAATCCATTGTTAAGGAAATAATAATAAGACATTAGAAAAATTAAAACAAAATAGTTTTATGACGGGTAAATTGTGTTTGGCTAACTTTCTAGAGTTCTTTGAAGAATGTAACAAATGAAGTGGATAGTGGGAATCCTATAGATGTGGTATATCTGGACTTCCAGAAGGCACTGGATAAGGTGCCACACTAAAGATTAATATACAAGATTAGTTCACATGCAGTTATGGGTAATATACTAACTTGGACAGAAGACAGGCTAACCAACAGAAAGCAAAGATTGCAATAAACGGTTTCTTTTTTTGATTGGCAAGATGTAACTAGTAGGATGCCACAGCGTTCAATTCTCAGGCTCCAAGTATTTACAAACAGTATTGATGACTTGGATGCAGGAATAGAAGACACTGCAGCCACATTTGCAGATTACATTAAAATAAGTGGGATAGTAGGTTACAATAAAGAAATAATAAGTTTACAAATGGGTATGGATAGATTAGGTTATAGGCCAAAATTAGGCAGATAGAGTTTAATGTGGTTAAATGTGAGATTATTCATTTTGGTTGGAAAAATGGAAAGATAATATATTATCTAGTGAAACTCTGGTGAAACAGTGCAGAGGAATCTGGGTGTCCTCGTGCCTGAGTCACAGAAAACTGGTATGCAGGTACAGCAGGTAATAAGGCATTTATATTTGGCTAAAGGAATAGAATATAAAAGGAATGAAGTGTTGCTGCTACTGTACAAAGCATTAGTGAGACAGCACTTAGCACATCGTTATAGTTTTGGTCTTCTTACTTGAGGAAGAATGCCGTTGCATTGGAGGTGGTTCATTAAATTGATTCCAAAGATGAGGGATTTGACTTACTAAGAGAGATTGGACAGTTTAGGCCTATACTCCCTGGAGTTTAGATGAATAAGAGGAGATCTAATTGAGATGTACAAGATGATAAAGGGGATTGACAAAGTAGACGTGGAGAGAATATTTCTTCTTGTGAGGCAATCTAGAACAAGAGGTCATAATTTTATAATAAGTCGTGGCAGATTGAAAACAGAAGAGAAGTTATTTTTCCCAATTGGTCATGAGTCTGTGGAATTCACTACCTCAGACTGTTGCCAGGAAACTGAATAAATTTGAGAAGATAGTCAGATTTTTAATTAGCAATGGGTGAAGAGTTATGGAGAATGGGCAGGAAAGTGGAGTTGAGGCCAGGGTGAGATCAGCCATGATCAAACTGAATGATGGAACAGGCTTGAAGGGCTGAATTGCCTACTCCTGCTTTTAGTTCTTACGTTCTTATGACATTCTTAGCTTAAAGAAAATACTTCTTAAATAGTCAATTTATTTTCAATGTATTGCAAATCACATATCTGATGCATATCTTGTAAATTATATGATAATTCTTTTGTCCACACTTATAATAGAAATTGACTACATAAATTTGTTACTCTAATTACATCTCAACCAATGTTTCTTTGAAGTGGACTGAGTGGTTAATAGTGTTAAAATGTAACATGCAGAGATCAAACAGGTTGGGTCAAACATTTCTGCATTAAAACAGTGCTACGTTGGAAAATACTTCATTGCTGTAAAGCACCTTTGATGTCGTTGAGATCATGAAAGATGCTACATAAATGCAAGTCTTTCTTCCACGTGCTGAGAAGTTCCTTACATCACAACAACTTCAGAACCACTTCTTTGACTTAAAAGGAGCCATCATAAACATGTGAATATCCAATCTATATGTGTTAGATCAGTACACTCAGTGTTGTTATTTAATAGGATTAATCATTTGTAACAACTTGTGTTATGTACTTCAGTTATCTACATCATTTCATTGGTGAACTCCTAGATTTTCTATACAAACATTGGATAAGTTAGACCTTGGAGTCCACACCCATTGCACACGAAAATAAACATATTGAAGACCTGCTTTAGTCCAGGCAATGACTGGGGCTGGGGTCCCCTCTGCAAGGCAATAAAAATCCACAGCAGTTCCTTCCACCACAACCTGATTGCTGGGAATCACAGAGAATTTAGGACCATCTGTAGAAACAAAACAGATCAAATCCCAGTGTAACGTTAGAATGTGATAGGTTGCTAGGTGAACAAAACATTGCATTATTTTGATACTGAATTTTGCCTAACAATACAACTGTATCTAATCAAATTTAGAAAGTTACTCGATATAGAAACATAGTAACTAGAAGCAGAGTGGGCCATTCGGCCCTTTCAGCCTACTCCACCATTCATTATGGTCGTGGCTGATCACCAAACTGAATATCCTGATTCCCCTCTTATCCCTAGATCCCTTTAGCTCCAAGAGCTATATCTAATTTCTTCTTGAAATCAGACATTTTGGCTTCAACTACTTTCCATGATAGTGAATTCCACACATTCATCATCCTCTGGGTGAAAAAATTTCTCCTCCCTCAGTTCTAAAAGGCTTACCCCTTATCCTCAAACTATGATCCCCTAGTTCTAGGTTCTCTCACCATCAGGAACATTCTTTCTGAACCTATCCTGTCTAATCCTGTTAGAATTTTAAGTTTTTCTGAGATCTCCTTTCACTCTTCTAATTTCAATAATTAGATCACAATCAAAGACTTTAATATTCATAGAATCCCTACAGTACAGAAGGAGGTCATTCAGCCCATTGAGCATATTCTGACAACAAATCCACCCTATGCCCATAACCCCACTTATTTACCCTGATAATCTCCCTGAAACTAAAGGCAATTTGACATGACCAATCAACCTAACCCATATATCTTTGAACCGTGGGAGGAAACTGAATCACCCGGAGTAAACCCACGCAGACACGGGGAGAATGCACAAACTTCTCATAAACGGTGACCGAGGCCAGCAATTGAAACCAGGTTCCTGGCACAGTGAGGCAGAAGTGTGAACCATTGTACCACCACAACTATATTATTCTATAGTTCTAGTGTAATGGGAATCAAGTACTTCCTCTGAAACATGCAGTAAACAATGAAATGAAAGGTGATAGTATAGTATGGAATCAGAGTAAATCATGCAGCAGCCCTGCACTTAACCCATATTACGTAGCAAAAAAAGTGCATGTTAAGTTATGAATGGATACAAAAAGGGCTGCCTGCTTTTCCTGAGAAAGGATCAGGAGTCTTGCCTTAAAGCGATTAATGCTGTTTTTGGCAATAAACCGCTGCGAGGCAGCCATTAGGATTGTGGAAGAGCTAAACCCCCATCCACTCACTTTTTAACTTAATGGGGAGAAGGGGGTGGAGAAATAGAGAAACAGAGCTCATGATACTGCAAAAAAAGCCAGCCTCCTCTGGTTCTATACAACTGTATTGTTTTATTACTGGATTCACAGCCACGAGGCACTTTATAGCAAAACTTCAAAAAAACAATTTGATGCCACGAGATGAACTTGTCTTCATGAAACTGAGCCATGGCTCACGGCTACCTCATCAGAATTCCTTAGCTCAGAAACTGTTCAGTGTGACACAAGCATATTAAACACGTTCGCTTGACATTTTCAAAATAAATAGATCAATACTTCCATTAAACAGCAGAGCAAAGAATGTCATGCAATTATGTCAAGCATTCATGGACTAATATTTGAAGAGATAACTTTCAAACCTTTGGAATGTAATCCTCATCTCATCAGCATGCTTTTCTTGTTAAATCAACAATGACATTCACTATATATAAAGTATTTATTGTGTTAGCTGAAACTCAACTTAAACAGAAAACCACAACTCTTAAACATTTGCATTGCTCTGCACACTAATGTATGAATCACTGAAAATTCACATATACCCATTAGACTATCGGTAAAAGGGCTCCAAGGCTCTTGATAATGTAAAATTTTACCATTCATTGAATCTGCTGCTGTTTGTATAGGAACTGGTCTTTTTAACAGAAGGTTCTAAGAAAGCAAATGGGGAAAATCGACATGCCCCGAAAATTATTCGCATAAATATAGATGTAATTACATTGTAGATTTAAATTCTCTACAATACCTCTTGCTTAACAGATATAGGGCACCGTAGTAAGCAATACTGCCTTGCAGGATCAGGGACTCGGGTTCAGCCTTGAGTGACTGTCTGAAAGAAGTTTGCAAGTCTCCGTGTCTGCATGGGTTTCCTCCTGGAGTTCCAGTTTCCTCCCACAGTCCAAAGATGTGTGAGTTAGATGGATTGGCCTTGGTCAATTGCTTGTATCAGGCGGATTTGCAGGGTAAATATGTGGGGTTATGGGGTCTGGGTGGGATTGTTGTTGGTGCAGGCTCGATGGGCCGAATGGCCTCTTTCGACGCTGTACGTATTCTATGATATCAGCCTGGATTTTTTGAACCGCTCCCACTATTTTGCTTCAGTAGATTTGGGTTCGTTAGTGGGTCGAGCACATGCAAACTACTGAGTGGCTCAGAAAATCAACTTAATCAGAAACAATGTCTTTGTCCTGCTCCAGCGAGTCCCAGAGTTCTGCAGCAGCAAATCCCCACCCTCCACAACTCCAGTGTAATGGATTGTCTGCTAACAAATTGTGAGCTTGCCTTTCACATTCAGGATATTCAAGACTGCAAGAAGGAAGTCACATCTCCCAGGAGAGATGTATCCAAATTAGAAAATGCAGATTACTGAAACAAAGGAGGAATTCATGAGTTGCACATTTATTACTTACCAATGCAAGATATGAACATGGGGCACTTAATCAACCAAGCCTACAGTGCATTAGCGTCATTAACACAGAATGCACTAAGGTAACTATCCTGAAGTCCAACCATGAACTCTCACAATTTATAATTACTAGACGAATAAGCAGTTATATGATCAATGGAACACTGCACATTTAAGGAAAAACAGCCAATGTGTATTGTGGCTATAGACTCTTTCGCTACCCCAGCAAATTTTTTTTCAAACTCAGCAAGAGTCCATCAGTCAAAAAGGATTTTGGCTGCTACCAGTGTTACAATCCCAATGGAGATTAGCACACCAAAAAAAACTGAATTTATCAAACAACCTCTAATTAGGTAATAAATCAACAGACAATGAGCTTTATTGGAAGTTTGTGAAACAACTTTTTATAAAGTATTTCATTCAGCATTAATCAATTTCATCATGCTTATTTAATCAATGGATTATTGTAGCAGTAACTGAAAAACAGTTAACATTGTGTACCTTGCACGATGATGTGGGCCACAGCCTGGATGGAGCCTTCAGTGTTGCTCGCATTACAGTTGTACTGTCCCTGATCCTCAAAGGTGACATTCTGCATGAAAAGCCCACCAGATGAAGTGATAGTGTACCTGGAGTCATCAGGAATCGGGTTGTTATTGCCCTTAGTCCAGATGATGCGGGGTTGAGGATGACCTGACACTCCGCATTCAAGCGTGACGCTTTCCCCGACCAATACCTCTGTGTTTTGAGGCTGAATTACAAAAGTGGGTTTCGCTGAAAAAAAAATGTTCAGCTTTTAAAAATATTCGACCCAAGGAAATTCTGAGTTCGTGTTACATACAAATCATCCAGACAGCATTACATTGTGAAAATCACAACTTCTCGCATCAAGCAATTCATAAAATAGACAGAACTGTGCCCAACCTTTGCAAATAGTCTTAAGTAATCTGTTAAGCATTGCATTTCGCACATTGATGCATCAATATCAAGTACCATCTTTGGGTTGTGGATGAGAGATAATTGGACTGGTGGTGAGGGATAGAGAAAAGAGTAAAGAGGGAAATAAGGAGAGGCTTGGAAGGAAGGAGAAATCAGGCAGGAATGGAGAAAAGTACATCAGCACAGACGATGGATGTTGGAATATCCCAGCATGCAAGGAGAAAATGCCCTGATTACAGACAACATTAATAAGGCAACCTGCTTTTTCTATTACTGCTAAGTTCTGACAAAACTGTGCAGAACATTATAATTAATAGACCCCAATTTATCAAACAACAAATAAATTTAGGATTTGCAAACAACAGAGATTGCAATTTACTTAAGCTTTGTTAACAACACAGGTGCCTGTCAATATTGTCAAGAACTTTTCATTTTTAAACAGAAGATCAATTCCTCCAGGAATGTTCACGATATTAAAATTATTAGTAACACTTCAAATCGGAACTCCTCATCACAATACTACCTACAGGTTTGATAGTTAACACAATTAAGTGTGGATACTTTTATGATGCAACTTTCCCAAAGGATGTGTTTAATTCAGGAGTCTTCAATGCATTTCGAAATGCAGTGTTTTGAGCTTCCACCCCTTTTTATTATGTATGTTAGAATATAACTGATGATAACATTGGATCTGTTGTCCACCAATATGACAACTGGTAAGAAGCTGTAAGAGTCACCTGACCCAGTAAACTGTGTAACCAATAACAGAATGATGTGATGATCAGCTGATTCAGTATAAATTAGATCATGTTGGGAATTGTAGGAGCTGGGAATGGCCCAGGATGAGCCTTCATCTTTGGAGTAATGAAGTTTTTTTACTGAAACTTTTCTATGATTTATAAATTGGATTAGGTTTTGTTAAATTTTTATTGTCTACACTGGAAGAGTTCCTTCTGGATCAATATTGAATTCTGCAACAGTACTTATCTATTGAATCGTGTAGATTCATAGTGTCGAATTTCACATTTGCTTCCTTAACATTAGACACTCTAGTAGTGAAGATTACAGATCAAAATCATTATTTTGGTGGAAACATTATGGTGGAATAATTGGTAATTTTGACCATATCTAAACAAAGAACGCAAATTTTAAAAATGTTTAAAATTAAATCCAGTTCCCTACAGATCACAATTTGCTCCATTAACATTGAGAAACATGCCTTCCACCCAGTCTGATTGGCTGAACATTATTTCTGATGTGAGTGTGTTAACTAATCAATTAGCTGTTTGTGAACATGATTTATGTTTGTGTCCACCCTCTGAAGTTTAACTAGGTAATAGTTTGACAAAAGAAAAAGTGATTTATACATTTTTTTGTGGTAGTTTTTATGAAATGTATGTTTTCATTAATTAAATTTAATTGTAAAGATAAAAAAAACTCATGACAAGCGTCACGCATTACTTCACAGCTTAAGCCAAACAAAAATTTCCAACAGTAAGACAGTAAAAAGTATCCATTGATCAAAAAGTCAATTGCCTCATCTTAAAATAAAAAAGCCGTTGACTATCTTAAAGAGATTGTGTTCATCTTTCCAATGCTAAATTCAATAATGTGAATCAATATTATTACATTTTATGCCAAAGAACAGAAAGTGTAATGCAAAATAATACAAACATTTATCTTGTGTTTTGTTGAGTATAAGAGAGAACAAAGGGAGTCACTTGTAGGCCAGACCTGGTAAGGATGGCAGATTTCCATCCCTAAAGGACATTACTGAACCAGATGCTTTTTTCCGATAATCAACAATAGTTTCATGGTATTCAGTAGATTCTTAATTCCAGATTTTTTTTGTTTTTGATTGAATTCAAATTCCACCATCTGCCATGGTGGGATTCGAATCCAGGTCCACAGAACATTAGCTGAGTCTCTGAATTAATAGTCTAGCAATAATACCACTCGACCATCACCTCCCTGGTGTACCAAAAGTTGCTATTGAAGCAGGGATCGTTATTAAAAGCGAATCGGATAAAGAATGTGGAAATGTGACAGCTGAAATGGTTTAGCAAACCCCAGTTGGAAAAACTAGCATTGGCACAGAAATGCGGCCCACTCCAGCTCTAACTTTTTATAACCTTAATATCTTGTGTCTGAAGAAAGACCCTCCAGACCAGCAGAAAATGCAACATAAATGGTCAAATGTACTTCTGCTTCCTTACATGGTGTTCCAAAATATCGGAGAATTACTTCATTTGTCTTGACTTCTCCTGCAACGTTTTTGGCCATGCACTGGTAGGCACCTTGGTCTGACTCTTTGATGTCTTGAATCATCAGTGTGCCATCTTCTAATAGGTTCACACGATTGTCATCCTTCATATCTATCTCATTACTGAGGGGACATAAATAAGTAATGAGGATGTAGCATGGCAACTTGCGCATGTGATACATGAACCAAATGCAAAATAAAAAGCTCATCCAAGAATACAACAAAGAATTGTGAATGCAATATTAAAGTAAAACACACACTTCATGTTATTATTGATCTTGCTCTGTATATAACAAAAAAAAAGTCCTTCTTTAAAAGGCCTTGGTCAAGCCTCATCTAGAATCCACTGTCTAATTTTAATTCCATCAGAAAATGGGAATATGGAGACCTTGGAAAAAGTATGGAATAAGGGCACTAATTAATTAAATTAGAGATCCTCAGAACACATTTAGAACTGGGGCTTTTTAACTTTGGAAAAGTGGAGACTTTGAAGTGAGTCTTGAAAACAATATAAGGATATGGTTTAATTGGAATAAGTAGATTATTCAAGCTGCAAGGGTTATAATGGATACGTATATGTTGGTTGGATGCTCTTGTGGAGAGCTTCCAGAACAAGTTGCCACCACGAAGTGCGGGGGCAGATTTGCCGCAAGTATGTCAAAGAGCAGCTGGGCAGATTCCTGAGAGTGAGAAATGTATAGAAGGTAGTTGAGTCACTGATAGCTGAGCCAGATAGTCTTTGCCTTCAACAAAATCTGGGAAATTTCCTAAATTGTTCTCTGTTTTTTCCTGGAATTTTGCCACTTTTGGAGATTTTGTGGCAGGATTGGGAAAGGGTAAAGTACCAAGAGATAGAAGATGGAATTGACTAATGGTGTGTGGATGTGCGGGAGCTGGACAGGCTTGGTGAACCAACTGGTCTTTTCCTGTCTTCCATTTTTATGTTTTTGAGCGGGATTTTAAATGTAGTGTATTAAAAAAGTTTCTGAAGATCATGAGTTTAACAAAGGGAGGGGAGAAAGAAGGAAATAAAATAATTATTGCTGTACAAATATTGCAGAAATGCAACATCTGCTTTGAAACTTTTTTTTTTGGCCTAAATATTGCAGTTGCCTGTTCTGAGGTATTTGCTTGGTGCACAACAGTTGAAGTGTATTCAGTTTAACAACACTATTAGAATAAAAGTTCCACAAATATTCTTGCAGTCAATAAATGTTTTGAACCTGGAGAGAAATTTAGGTCTATATTTCACTCAATGAACCACCCTTAACGCATACAAATATGAAAGAGTGAAGAAATGTGAAGTTGTAATCCAAGATATATTGTGGAGAAAAAAAAGCGCAACTAAAATAGCTTATTTTCCTATAGAGTCCCTGGATATTATGGAAAACTCCATTGCGAAGAAATATATCTGGACTGTTGACAAAGGAAGACCACCCACAAATTCAAAAAGACAATAAGTGGGCTATTGTGTAATTGAAAGAATCTATACCAAGTTAAACCTTTGGAGGATTTGGTGTGATTCCCCCAAAGCAGCATGTGGTAACGGATTTGGTAACAGAGGGCATATACCAGTTTCTTTTTACAAAATGTGTGTTGAGGCCTTTGTCTGCCTATGCAGGTGGGTATAAAAGACCTCTTGATATTTTATTCCAGCGCTCAGCAGAAGTGCCTTTGCTGTCCTGGTCAACATTTATCCCTCAACCAACAGCACTGAAAAACAAACAATTCTGTTATTTATCTCACTGCTGTGTGTGTGATCTTGCTGTGCGCAATTTGGCTGCTATGGCTTTCCTACAATACAACAGTGACAATACTTTACTGCTATTTAATTAGGCAGAAAGTGCAAGGGGATATTTTTAGGATTTAAAAGGCACCAGATGAAAGCAAGTTCTTTCTTTCATTGTAACATTATGCTGGCTGATTAAAAAACAATCAACTGCTGATCTGCAGAATGCAGTTTTGAGTGGCTGAAAAAGAGAGATCAAAATAATTGGGCCAAAGGTGTTGCTTAGCAACAATTGCCTTGTTTTTCTGAATTTATTTTGTATCATGTGTTTCTCTGTGGGTGCCCCAAAGCAATTGACATCCAATTAAAGAGGAAACACATTGTTTTTTAGGTAATGTTTTGGCAACACTATTTAAAAACACTATTTCTATGTCAAAAGTGTAATAGATATAGTGAAATGTGTCCTTCATCAACCTGCAGTTTATGTAATTTGTAATAATGGAACTGTTTAGCCAACGATGACTTGGAGTATGCCAATTATTAGGACATGTGTCAACATGGTATCAATAGTTGGAAGAAACTTTACAATTAAGTAACATTTCTTGGGAATACACAGCCATAACAAATTAGCTGTTCCACCAGTTCCTTTGGGAAGTCTCTCGGAACATTTGCTTATAAAAGCATTGAAGACCTTTTTAGCATCTCACTGTCTGAAATTGTGAATGAACTGGAACACCTTCCAATTTAAAATTGGTAAGACGTCATAAGATCATAATACATAGAAGCAGGAGTAGACCATAAGGTCTACCAAGTCAGCTCCAGTCCCATTCAATGAGATCATGGCTGCTCTGAGAGGAAAACCCTCACCTCTAGAATGACGGGGTCATTATCTTAGGATAAGAAGTAGCAAATTTAAAACAGAATTGAGGAGAAACTATTTCTCCCAAAGGGTTATGAATCTGTGGGATTCGCTACCACAAACTGCAGTGGATGCTGGCACAATGAGTAAATTTGAGAAGTTAGACAGATTTTCAATTGGTAATGGGTTGAAGAGTTAAAGAGAGAAGGCAGGAAAATGGTGATGAGGAGCATATCAGCCCTGATCGAATGGCAGAATGGACTCGATGGGCCAAATGGGCCTAATTCTGCTCTTATATATCTTATGAGCTAATGAATTCCAATTTCCAGTCTTATCCCCATAACCTTTAATTCCCTTACTGATAAAAATCTATCATAGATTTGAACATATCCAACAACTCAGTTAATCAGTTTGGCTCAAGCAAGAAACTCTGCGTTCAACGGTTGATTCTAACTACCTTGTGTCTGCTTATTCAAGGCAGACCCACATTGTCCTATTTGACCATGAACTCACATCCTGGCCATTGGTAAAATCATAATCTTCACTTCTGTACTGTTGCTCACTTCTATGCCATCCCTCCCCATCCTTCAACTTTCTCAAGTCCCAGTTTACACTCTCCGATATTCTGACAGCAGCTTGCTACATGTTTCACTCCGTCATTAATGGTATAGTCTTAAACTTGAGAACATTCTTGCAAAACAATTACACATCATCCTATTCCTTTCCACCTTCAAACACACAGAATCTAACAATGCCTTAGCCACCTGTGCTAAGTGCTAAGTCCTATTTGGCATATCTTTTTCCCTATAAAGGGTTCTTTTGTAATAGAGAGCACATAGTTACTTCTCACAATTATTGTGATTGATACCTAGTCGCCTTACAACCATTCTATTATCGTGTCTTTCTCTGATCTGTCAGTGACATTTCAGTTATTGTCTACTGACATTTTCTACTTTCTCATGTTACAATTATACTTCTCTTGTTTATTTAGAATGGTTTCCACACCTCTTGTGAAGGTTAGACAGTGTTAAATACGAGTTACCCAAAGGAAGCTTAGCCTTTGCTGCTCTGGCAGGGTATTTGCATTTGATGAACACTTTACATTACAAGGTAAGGGGCACTGGGACGTCAGTAAATAATTATCCAGCTGAAAAGACCCACAAGTGAGTGGTATGATAACATCAAGGATTGTGCTTATGTTACGCAGTTAGTATTTTTGCTGCAGTTTTTATTGAAGTAAATTGTAATCATCAGCCACCACTTTGAATGGCTTCATTTGTGGTTTCACTCTGTGACTCCTCTGATACTCACTTATTGTGTAACCAGATGATGTTGGGTTTAGGGTTACCCTCCGCTCGGCACGTGAAGTAAACGGTGTTTCCCAGAGTGACATCCACATCCTGGGGCTCGGAGGTGATACGAGGTCTTTCTGCAAGAAAGCAGGATTTGTGTCAAGTTCAAATTGCTTTTTCTGAGTAAGAAAAAGCCAAAAAAGGTAAGTGCAGACATTGAAAATTGTTATCACTGTGCTGAGTAATTGTGCATAACTGGTCTGCAGCCGAAACTCTGAAATGCCTCCTATCCAAAATTATGTTTACCCAATAAATCTAAACCCAATGTCCTCGATTTCCCTTTGTTACAAAATCCGACATAGCACAAGAACATAAACCACTTTGGACAGTTCTGGCGCATGTACCAGCTATGGTCAGTTAATAACAATCTCACATTGGCGTCAGGAGGTTGCATTCCCAAGCTCAGAATCAGTTTAGAATGACTCACTTGCTTATTCCTCATTGCCTTAAGTGGCAGTCTTAAAATGAGATGTTAAGCCGAATTCCAATTTCACCATTCTGTTAGAAATTTAAAATCTGCAAGCTCCTCTCACCAAACAACATTCAAGCACGGATTAATCCAAGCAGCCTGGCCAGTGCCTTTGGCCAGGCCAGAAACTAAATACACAACTGTTCCCCAGGCCACAGAGCATGTGTGAGCAATCTCACAGGTGATCAGCTAACACGTATATTGTACTTCCATAGGCAATATTTGGGCCTTGCTTGTTAAAAGCAATTGGTTCAAATAGTAAGATAAATGCAAAATATTGTGGATGCTGGAATCTGAAACAAAAGCAGAAAAGTGCTGGAAAATCTCAGCAGGTCTGACAGCATCTGTGGAAAGAGAGTAGAGCCAATGGTCCTTTGTCAACAGCTTCTCCTTCAGGATAAACTCCATTTTTTTCCCTATAAAAATAAGAGCTTGAACTTTCAAACTCTGATGTAACTTTGACATCCAAATGCAGGGCATACACAGGCTTGTGATTTATGACAACAGTTCAATAATCCTAATATGTTATGTTGAACCAACCCTGCAATTCTCACTGGATTCTGCCTCAGCCTCAGGTCGAAAAACAACTACTGTCAGCCTCAAAATAGTTGTATTTCTGCCTTGGAGGTGAATTCTACCTTCATCCATGGTCTTGGCCCTTAAAATGGTTCCATTCCTAGCCTTAGCCCAAGATTTTACTTCTCCAGGTTGCAAAATATAGCAACCAGACTTCCTTCCATTGCTGCATGAACTTCAGTCTCAGTGCTTGGTTCAATTCCCACTCACTCCTCACTTCAGAGAATCATAAGATCCCTACAGTGCAGAATGCCATTCGGCCCATTGAGTCTGCACTGACAACAATCCCACCCAGGCCCTATCCCCATAACTCCATGTATTTATCCTGCTAATCCTCCTGACACTAAGGGGCAATTTAACAGGGCCAATCAACCTAACCCACACATCTTTGGAGTTTAGGAGGAAACTGAAGCACCCAAAGGAAACCCATGCTGAAATGAGGAGAATGTGCAACCCCCCACACAGACACCTTTGCCCAGCAGGTCCATTCCCTCACTCAGTGTTACATTAACCGCCCGACAGCTTTGCTTCCCTGGAGATGTTCCACCTCCCTACTCAATTCCCGCACCTCCCCCCCACCCTCCCATCCCCCACCCATCACGTACGAATAAACCCAGATGGATCAACTAGCTAACAAGAATGAAATAACTGAGACAATTTACCACAATTAAATTCCTGTACTGTTACTGTTGTAATCGACCGCCCCTGGAGCCTTCTGGGATGTTCACAGGTAGCAGCTGTCTGGGCGTTACCATGTTCAGCATATTTCTTTAGCAGTTCTGCCAGCCACATTAATTCACAATCACAGATCAGTGAATTGGAGTCCAAGCGACTGCAAAACAAAATTATAATTACAATACTGTAAACTCAATGCCAGAACAGTTCACAGAGTACACAACTTGATTGTTTAGGGAGTGTGTATACCCATTTGGTTAAACATCCGGGAAGCTTTATTCCTATCATAAGGAACATTCAATCTACTCATGTGTCACGAGTAGCACTCAAAAACTGCTTCTGCTAGCAAGTATTTCATGTTTGCTTGTCTGTTTAAATTAGTCGGCCTCAAGGCACTCTTGGCAATTTTATCTCTTTGATGGTTTAATCCTGAATTAGAACACCAAAATTCATTAGCATCAATACCTCCCAACTTGACTATTTCATTGCTATCTTGGCTGCACCTGACATTGCTCTGTGCCCCAACTCATTTCAAGTCCTCTATTGCCCCTGGGGGACTAAGAACAAAGAACAAAACAGCACAGGAAACAGGCCCTTCGGCTCAACGAGCCTACGCCGCCACCCTGATGTCCCCACCTCTACCCGCAATCCCTGTCCATGTTTATAGATCTATGGATTAAAAACCAAATTTGAGACAATTTAGGGAGAATTTGTTTTGCCAATTAGCCTAAGAGCATATCTTTGGGATGTGGGAGGAAACCAGAGCACCCGGAGAAAACCCACGCAAGCATGGGGAGAATGCGCAAACTCCCACACGACTAGGGGGTGGCCGGAGGCGGAGGGGTTTATGCATTGAGTGCTCGTGACCTATAACTCACTACCTACGAGGGTAGTGGAAGCAGAGGTAATCAATGATTTCAAAAAGTAATTAGATAGGCATTTGAGGGTTACTGAGGCAGAGAATAGAGGAAGCATTCGTAAGGTCTAATGGGCTTAGGACAGATGAAGAACAGAAAAAAAAAGGAAGAAACTTAAGGAAAGAGTTTGAAAGGCTAAAAGGGATCATGAAAAGTCCTTGGCAAGCAGGATTAAGGAAAATATCTAAAGAGCAAGAGGGTAGCCAAGGAAAAGGGTTGGTCCACTTAAGGATAGTGGAGGCAATCTATGCGTGGAATCAGAGAAAATGAGCAAGATACTAAATGAATACTCTTCCTCAGTATTTAGCAAAGGGAGGGACTTGATGAATGAGGAGTGTGTGTAGATATTCTGGATCATGTCAATACCAAGGAAGTGGTATTGGCCATCTTAAAAAGTATTAAAGTAGATGAGTCCCCATGGGACTCATGGGATCTACCCCAGAATACTGAGGGAGGCAAGGGTAGAAATTGCTGGGGCCTTGACAGAAATCTTTGTATCCTCATTGACTACAAATGAAGTTTCAAATGACTGGAGGACAGTCAATGTTGTTCCATTGTTTAAGGAGGGCAGCAGGGATAATCCAGTTTATTAAAGGCCAGTAAGCCTCACGTTAGTGGTACGGAAATTACTGAAAAAGATTCTTAGAGATAGGATTTATTCACATTTGGAAACAAACGGAGTTATTAGTGATAGACAGCGTGGTTGTGAAGAGGGGGTCAAGCTTCACTAACTTGCTCAAGTTTTTTGAGGAAGTGAAGAAGACAATAGATGAGGAATACAGTATGTTTGGTTTCATTGGTTGAAGCATTGAGTATAAAAATTCCCAGGTCATGCTGCAGCTGTACAGCTTGGTTAGGCCTCATTTAGAATATTGTGTTCAATTCCAATTGCCACAGTACCAGAAGGAAGTGGATGTTTTGGAGAGCGTATAGAAGAAGTTTCCCAGAACGTTGCCTGGTCTGGAGGGTATTAGCTATGAGGAGGGGTTGGATAAACTCAGTTTGTTCTCACAAGAGTGACAGAAGTTGAGGGCTGACCTAATAGAGGTTTACAAGATTATGAGTGGCCTGGACAGAATGAATAGTCAGATACTCTTTCCTAGCATAGAAAAGTCAAGTACTTGGGGACATAGGTTTAAGCTGCATGGGAAAAAGTTTAGAGGAGATGTACGAGGCAAATTTTTTACACAAAGAGTGATGAATGACTGGAATGTGTTGCCTGGGGAAGTTTTGGGAGCAGGTATGATAGTGACATTTAAGGGGCAACTAACCGAATACATGAATGAGATGGGAATGGAAGGATAAGGTCTCCATAAGTGCATACGGTTTTAGATTAGGCAAACATTATGATCTGCCCAGGCTTGGAGGGCCAAAGGCCTGTTCCTGTACTGTACTGTTCTTTGAGAATGGATATGTACAGAGAAAGCGGACCAATAAGTTAAATGGCTATCTTCTCTGCCATTACAATTCTGACATGATGATCATATGAACTGCTGCTATCCATTAGGATTAATCTTTGATACGGCTCTACTAGTGCTCACACTGAAAGAATGAAAAAGAAAGTATTGAAACAAAGTCTGCACATCTGTTGATTGGGACATGCATTACTTTATTTACTAAAACTATTGAGGTAGGTCTTGTAACAACCCCTGGAATGATTTGGACCACAAACAAGAGGGCCCGTGCTCTCCATGACAGTGACTATTTAATAAGAGCAAAATTTCAAAATTCAGTTTCAAATAAAACCCAAATTAAAGTAATTTTACTTATTCCAAATTATGTAACTACTCGAAGTTTAGGTTAGCAAATCAGGGATACATTATCACTGCACCTTCCCTAGATCTCACTCTCATTAATATTAGACGTTGCCTTGAAAATAATTATAATTATTTATCCCTTCTTCCATTGAGAAAAAGATGCAAACGCCTGAGGTCACGTACCAACCAACTTGAGAACAGCTTCTTCTCTGCTGCCGTCAGACTTTTGAATGGACCTAACTCACATTAAGTTGATGTTTTTCTACACTCTAGCTATGACTATAACAGTACATTCTGCACTCGGTCCTTTCCTTCTCTATGAATGGTATGCTTTGTTAATGCGCAAGAAGCAATACTTTTCAGTGTATGCTAATGCATGCGACAATAATAAATCAAATTAGCTTGAAATATACCAGAACCTGAGAAAGACTAGGATGGGGTGGGGGTTCTTCCTCTTGCTCCAGCACCCTATTCCTGATGGAGACCCTCCTCCCAAACCCTGCTTGAACTCACTGAATACCCTAACCAGTCTTCCATTTGTCGCCCCTTTACCTCTTTGCCATGCCTTTCTGACTGGCTCAAGTGAGGTCGCCCTGTCTGATTCATCAGCAAAACCCGGAGATGGGACATCCTTCCACATAGCGATGGAAGATATGATCTCAGACAATTAATCACCCAACAGCTGTCATGGCTTCCTAAGCAGGTGGAAGCAGGTTCAGGGGAGGCAGTGGTGTGGTGACGTTGTTGCTAGGCCAGTAATGCAGAGACCCAGGGTGACACTGTATAAAATCTGAATTCCACAAAAATCTGGAATTAAAACTCTGGTGATGACCATGAAACCCTTGTTGATCATTGTAACAACCTATCTGGTTCTCTCATATCCTTTAGGGAAGGAAATCCGCCATCCTTGCTTGGTCTTGCCTACATGTGACACATAATGTGGTTGACTCTTAAATGCCCTCGAAGGAATAGGTAATAAATGATTGCCCATATCCCACAAATGAATGAAAAATAAGCAGTTTGCAGCTGGAGGATGGGGTCTATCACCTCGATGACAATTCCAACCCATGAAGAACTCAATTCTCTTAGTAAAACAGATTAAGCACCAATCCATCCTACTTCAAACTGATCCATTTATTAGATTAATAGATGGTGGCACTCGATTAGGGAAAAAAAATATAATTCTTCATTGACACAGTTAACCTAGTTACAGAATGTTCTGTGACGGTTGATGAACAATTTGTTTTCCAGGAACAGTTGAGATGTGATAATCAGTCAGTGTGACTGACTGAGTAGATTTTTACAAGCTCTCCTGTCGTACTGGCAGATGATAGATCAATTCCCAAAAGCAGCAGGAAATACTTACATCATCTTATCACCAAATCTCAATCTGCTGCTAAAGGCTGATTAATGACTTCGATGTTGGGCTACTGATGGAAGTGCCAACTGGTTTAACTGAGCCTTTTTTAACCCTTGCTAAAATGATTAAACAAAGGGATACACAATGGGTGTGTTCCCATGAAGAGATTTCCATTTCCTCTCTGCTGCTTTACTATTACCGTACTCCAGTGTTGATGCTGCCAACTCCTGAAAGAGAGGTTATACGGCAGCTCACCATAGTAAACTCTCTGGTTTTGTGAAGACTGGCCATGGGTATGCAAACCCAAGTAAAACTAAGCCTGCAAATCACCCCTGGTCCACAGGAAGCTGAATCCAAAAGCACAAACACCAGGAAATGGCTCATGGATGTCAGGCATCTGGAACTGGACTTAAAAAACAGAAATACTTATTTAAAGTTTATTTATTATGTCACAAGTAGTCTTACATTAACAATGCAATGAAGTTACCGTGGAAATCCCCTAGTCGTCACCTTCTGATGACGAGGGGTTCTGATGGGCATTTGAGAAAATAAACCTCCAGAGTTATGGTCGAAGAAGCAGTTTTTGATTTGCTCCATATGACACCCAGGTAGATTGAACAGTGTACCGGTTTGGATAGTTGAGGGAGAATTTAGCATGGCCAATGCACCAAATCAGCATGTCTTTCACACAATGGGAGAAAACCAGAACACCTAGAGGAATCCCACGCAGACATGGGGAGAATGTGTAAACTCCACACAGGCAGTAACCCAACCAGGAATCAAATCCGGGTCTCTGAGGTGACACTGTTAACCATTGTGCCACCAAGTGATTGGTATGTAGCCAACAAGTTCCAGTGAAAATAAATGCTGATATAATGTCAGCAATGGACCATCACCTGGAATGTCAATGGTTCCTGAAACACTATCATTTTGATCACTGCAGCAGGATAAGCCTAATCTTTTATTAAAGTGGAGCCATTTTCAAAAGCAACTCCACACTTCCATGTTTGACCTTTTTGGGCAGATAATACCCAGGGATCTAATTTCTGAAAGAGGTTTCCCCAAATTTCTGCCACAACCTTAGCCCAACTGCAGAAATCCCAGAGAAACTGCGTTTATAGAACTTCTCTGAGGTTTCCATCAATCCCTGTCTGATGTGACTGTAAATCCTGTGGAGTTCCTACCTTTCATGGTTCAATCAACAGCACTGCAAAACCTGCAATCAATCCATCCCCTTTTTCTTTTAACACAGTAGTTTTCGTGTAGGACGAAGTAACAATCTCCTCCTAATTTTGTTTTATTCCTTGTCACAACATGGCTGCTGCTGACAAGGGGAACATTGCCTCAAGAAGGAGGCGGTGAATCTGGTGCAGTGGGAGGCAATGGCCTAATGGTATTATCACTAGACTATTAATCCAGAAACTCAGCTAATGTTCAGGGGGCCCAGGTTCGAATCCTACCACAGCAGGTGGTGGAAACTGAATTCAATAAAAAAAATCTGGAATTAGGAATCTACTGATGACCAGAAAACCACTGTCGATTGTCGGAAAAACCCATCTGGTTCACTAATGTCTTTTAAGGAAGGAAATCTGCTGTCCTTACCCAGTCTGGTTAACTGTCAACTGCCCTCCAACAACTACAGATGGGCAATAAATACTGGCCAGTCAGTGATGCCTATGTCCTAAAAAAAGGTATATCCACAGTGTTGTTAGGGAGTGAGATCTAGGATTCTAGGATATCAGTGGCACAGTGCTTAGTGTTGCTGCCTCACCGCGCCAGGGAAATGGGTTCAATTCTGGCCTTGGGTGACTGTCAGTTTGCACATTCTCCCCTTGTCTGCATCGGTTTCCTCCAGATGCTCCGGTTGCTTTCCTGAGTCCAAAGATATGCAGGTTAGATTGACTGACCATGCTAAATTGTCCCTTATTGTCCAAAGATGTGTAAATTAGAGGGATTAGCAGGATAAATATATGGGGTTATGAGGATGGTCAAAGAGTTGGTGCAGACTCAATGGGCCAATAGCTTCCTTCTCCACTGCATCATTTCTATGATTCTATGGTTCTAACCCAATGGTAGTTAAGGAACAGTGACCTAGTTTCAAATCTGGAGAGTGAGAGTTGTTGTGGGGAAATTGCAGATGGTAGTGTTCCCATGTGTCTGCTGCACTTGTTCTTTTTGATGGGAGGAGTTTTTAAAAAATTGCTGTCAAAGAATATGATGCAATTTCCTCTAAATGTCTTTCCAAACCCTCTTCAAATGTGATCTAAACCCCAACAGAAGCCAACAAGAGGATATCTGTCCATTATCACTTACTGACCACCACAGTGTGCTTCAGTATCTCACTAGTTAAAAATGTTTCGACTGAAGTTGGGCTTCACTCTTACCCCACCCATACAGGTCAGTCATGCTATTGTTGAATTGCTTGGTATAAAACTTCAATCGCAATTTTCAAATAGCTTGTTTCTCCTTTGGCGCTGCCATTCTGAAAACTGGACTGCGAGGCAAGGAGGCAAGTTTTCAAACTATTTCTTCTTGGCACATAGTGAAGCCATTCAAGCCTTTGAATACAAGTACACTCAGAAATTCACAATAGCTTAATCCCACTAAATGTTGTTACTTACAGTCTTTTCAATGATTCAAGTTGGTGGAAGGTCCCTGGATGTATCCTCGATAGTTTATTGTTGTGCAAGAACCTGCAAAGTTAAATAGAACATTGATTTAAAAAGTGCTAGTTAATTTCAGATGCATCAAAAAGCACTTTATATACATTTAGCTCAAAAGAGTTAAAAATCAGATTTGTTCCAGGTAGTTGCTGTGTTCTGGATTTAGTTAGAAGACTCTCAATGTCACTTAAACATAAAGCAAACAAGTAATTGTGGAGTATCAACATTTAAACATATTTAATCAGAAATTTCTCCTTCCACTATTTTGTCAGATGTTGACACATTTATTTTAAACATATTATTTATCTTAATGCCAAAAAGAAATGGAGCAGCATGGTGGCACAGTGGTTAGTGCCAGGGAGCCAGGTTCAATTCCTGGTTTGAGTCACGGTCTGTGCAGAATTTACACGTTCTTGCTGTGTCTGTGTGGTTTTCCTCCGGGTGCTCCGGTTTCTTCCAGTTTGAAAAATGTACTGGTTAGGTGCATTGGCCATGCTAAATTTCCCCTCTGTGTACCCAAACAGGTGCCTGAGTGTGGTGAATAGGGGATTTTCACAGTAACTTCATTGCAGTGTTAATATAAGTCTTGTGACATTAATAAATAAACTTAAACTTAAAATAATAAATAGAGGATTTTTAAAAGAATGTGTTGATATTTGCACATCAGTTTCTCACAATGTAATTGACAGTACAATGTGTTAGGTCAAAGGCAGAGGTACAACAGAAATGTTAAGTAAAGCTGTTTGCACCTTCCTGATTCAAAATGGATATTTTGGTAAAGACAGGAAATCAGCAAAAATTTAAATTTTTTAAAGTTTATTTATAAGTCACGAGGAAGCTTATATTATTATTTGACCCAAAAAAACTGTACTCACAATCTTTCAAGTTTCGGAAGGTCACTAAATGTTTCAGATTCTAACACTTCTATATTATTGAAGTGAAGGTATCTGTTGGAAATAAAAGGAAATTTGATTATAAAAGTTACAGCAAAAGAGGCAGCCATTCAGCGAACTCTTTAACTGAAAATATCTAATCTCACCCCACTTTCCTACCCTTTCCAGCCATTACTTTTTTTGTAAATATTTATCCAATTACCTTTCAAATTATGTAACACTAGGTTAAAGTCCAACAGATTTATTTGGAATCACGAGCCTTTGGAACATTGCTCTTCAGACGACTCACTTGATGAAGGGGCAGTGTTCTGAAAGCTCATGATTCAAATAAACTGATTGGACTTTAATCTAGTGTTGTGAGACTTCCTATTGTGCCCACCCCAGTCTAATGCTGGCATCTCCACATCATGGCTTTTAAATTACCTTATAGTCTTGATCTGTATATGGAAAGATAGCATTGTTATAGTATGGGTCTAGTGATCCAGAAGGCCGGACTAATGATCAGGGCCATGAGTTCATATCCGACAGCGACAACTCAAAGTTAATTCAATTAACAGCATAGATTTGGAGCAAATGATCATGAAACTACTGGATTATCATCAAACTTCCTCTGGTTCACCAATGTTATGAGGGCAGGGAATCTGCGATGCTTGCCATGATTTGTGACTCCAGAAGCTAGCAATATGATTGACTCTGCATTGCCCTGTGAAATGACCTAAGCAAGCCAGTCAGGAATAGGCAATAAATTCTGATCTTGCCAGCAATGCCCCTATCCCATGAATTAATAAAGAAAAGTATAATGTTTAAACTTACAACTGTTCCAGGGAAACCAACCCCTTAAATGCTTGTGCCTGAATTGTCTGGATTTCATTTTTGTAAAGGTAGCTTTTAAAAAAAGGAAAAGAGTTTGTAAGGCAATAATTTATTTTAAAGAATGCATTACCAAGTTATTTATCAGAATTATCGCAAGCCAGACATGAAAACAAATGAATTGTGAAAATTAAATTTCCGATACATTTAATCTGCCTCACATTCTATGTTTGACACTAAGGCGGGTGTGGGGGATAACCAATCATTTACTGTCCCTTACTCTCTAGGTTCAATGCTGAGGGGCGTATGTATGTGCGTTCGTGTGTGTGTTTGTGTGTGTGTGTGTGTGTTGTGTCGGGAGTGGGGGGACCATATGTTTAATCTGCCTTATACTGTACGTTCAATACTGAGGGGGTGTACGTGTGTGCGTGCACGCGTGTGTGTGTTGTGTCGGGAGTAGCGGGACCATACATTTAATCTGCCTTATACTGTACGTTCAATACTGAGGGGGTGTGTGTGTGTATATGTGTGTGTGTGTGCGCACGCATGTGTATGTGGGGGGGGGGGGGGGTTCCAAAAGCCCTCATTTTGATTTTTAACAGCAATATGAAACATTTTTGTAACAGCCTCATACAAATGTTCATACTTTCCTCAGCACCTCTGTCTGAGCCACTTCTCAGCATCTTGCACCTTAACTCCTAAGTACATACAGGTCAACTTAGAATATTGGCAAAATACATTGACTGCAAAAGATTTACTTGCCGCATTGCAAGTGTAGTGGGGCTTGGCTCCTTTGAACTTATAAGCTATACCTATAATTTCATTTGTGGCACAAGCTTGGATGAGGACAGCATGGTGGCACAGTGATTAGCCCTGCTGTCCCAGGGATTTGGATCACTACTTTTGTGGAGTTTGTACATTTTCCCCGTGTCTGAGTGAGTTTCCTCCAGGTGCTCCAGTTTCTTCCCATACTCCAAAGATGTGCAGGTTAGGTGAATTGGCTGTGCTAAAATTGCCCCTTAGTGCCAGGTGGAGTAGCTAGGGTAAATGCATGGGGTTATGGGGATAGGGCCTGGGGAGGGTTATGATCACTACAGACCCGATAGGCCTTCTTCTGCACTGTAGGATTCTATGATCCTATGACTTTCCTTAGTCCTTTGGTTAGAAATTGGAGAGTACTGTAGATATTTACTGATATTCTGCTGCTAACACAATGAAAGATGTTTTAAATTACACTGATAGTTATCAAAATAACAAAGAGGCATTCTCTCCTCTGAAATTACACCATTCACTCTTCAACCCCACACTTAATACTGACAATGCTTTCTAGATTCTCTCCCTTGTCTACTTCACAGTGGCATTGTTCCTTCTCCAATTCTTCCTTCACTCAAACGGATAGAATTCTCACCCCGGCAGTAAGTGACATAAGCCACGGGCATGAATTTCTGAAACAAAGCCCCAGTTTCATACAATTCCAATGATATGCCGGTTGGCTTGACTGGCCATGGTAAATTGCCCTTTAGTGTTGGGGGGGATTGGCAAGGTAAATATATGGCGTTACCAGGGATAGAGCCTGGGTGGGATTGTTGTCAATGCAGACTCAATGGCCAAATGTCCTCCCCCTGCACTGTAGGGATTCTATGACTCTATGAGTTTACACTGGTGCTCATTTTCCCCTATGTCCCTATTTCCCAGTGATCTATCTCCCTTCATTCCCCTCCCAATGCATCAATATGCCTACCTTATCTTAATTGCATCTCAACTGGGGTGTTAGTGCAGAGAATGGTGGGTATGATGTATAGGAGTGTTGTTGTTTGGAAGTGCAAGAAATGCAGTGGGTGCCTCTGTAAATAAAAGCTTAGAAAGGGACAGACAAGGCAGATGTGTTACATCTGTCTTCCATCTTGCTGTCCAGGTTTCTAAAAACTTTATCAATATCTAATGCGAGGAGAGAAAACATTGCACTCAAGGTCCAGTCCATCTCAATGCATGTGCACTTACATACATGGCATTGTTTCTAGCTCCCTACTATTTTACAGCATGTATGCGAGTATTGAGGAGGCTTGTTTCTGTGCCAAGATATAGAAATAGATCTGTTAACACAAATGATCAGTTATGCTTTGTGCTAAGTTGGACGTTGTCCAAGATTGAGTTAGAAGCATTCCTTGCACACACAAAACCTTCAAGCTTCTAGAGAATAAAATATCCATCTGGAGATTGCAATATGTTTGGCATCACTTATTAAAGAGATACACTCCTGTGTCATGTCATGTCTCATGATTTGGCCACCCAATGATGTAGCTGTTTTGTATTATTCACATTTAATAGGTACATGGATACCATGGCTGTGAAGCATGAGGTATGAGTTACAGAGAGATCAATATTACCTTACAGCAAATAAGCATTCTGTAAATTTATCCCACTAGACAAGATTATTCCTGCACATTCGGATTATAAAGCAACATTGCTTTAAAAAAAAACAAGGTCAACTGAATCATGTCTTCCTTCTAATATACAGTGCAACCCACAGCAAGTATATCAAGAGGCATTTTTCATGCAAACTCACAGATATTTCAAATTTTCCAACTCCTCAAAGGCTCTCCGTGGAATTCCCTTAATCTGATTATTGTTGAGCAGCCTGAAAAAAAAATCAGTAAATAAATCGGTTTGGATACACTGTAAATATGGCATTGTTTGTATAAAATATAAGGAAGGGGGTGGAATACACACACACACACACACAACACACACACACACACACACACACACACACACACACACACACAACAACACACACACACACACACACACACACACACACAGAAACCTTGAACTTCTAACCTTTTTGCCAGTGTGGTCACTTAACTGTATACATTCATCTTGCATCTATCACATACTACCGATAGAATTGTAGCGTCCTACACTGCAGGAGGCCATTCAGTCCACTGAGACCACCTAAATCCCACTCAGGCTCTATCCACGTAACCCCAAGCATTTACCGTAGATAGTCCGCATGATACAAAGGGTCAATTTAGCACGGCCAATCCATCTAACCCGCATACCTTTGGACTGTGGGAGGAAGCCCGAGCACTTGGAGGAAACCCATGCAAACATGGGGAAAATATGCAAACTCCACACAGACAGCAGCCCAAGCCAGAAATTGAACCCCAGTCCATGGCACTACAACACAGTGTTTGTGTGACAGTGTCGAAAAGTCTTTTGTTCTGATTCAAGATTTAGCCATTATTAAATTCAAACAAGACAGACTAGTGAATGAAAAAGATAAACATAAATAGAACAGAGTGGCCTGGACATTGTGAGGTGGATCATCAAAGAGCAAAAAGCCATATAAGCTCCTCTCGCAACTCTTGTGATCTCTTGCAGAGAATATCAAGAAGGTAGAGACCTGGAGGGGGAGGGGTTTAGTGTAGCAATGACCACCTTGATGACCATTGGCAACGTGCACCCACCTGGTCCACTGGCAAGCAACAGATATCAGCAAACCTGAGACACAGGTACTCCTACATCGACAGATCTGACGTTCTGCCTATAGATCCTGCATTGAGAATCTCACCCCATACAAGCTGCATTCTCAGACACCATCCCATCTGTCCCTTAGAGCTGCATGCGGATGAAGGGAACACAGCTAACTGTCCTCTTGTTCCTCACAGGGACAGGCAAAAAAAAGCTGACAACAGGAAAGTGCAGAACAGGATTGAGTAAAGTCCAAGACAGGGTGTAAAAAGCTGCAGGATGCTGGCAATCATTTGTTAAGCAGTATGAGCACAGAAGTGCTGTGAGCAGCAACCTCTCACTTGGGGACAGCTGCAATTCTTCAATTCACCATTTGAAGGCTTCGCAGCCTGTCAGTTTTACTGAAATGATGCTCCTGCTGTGTTATCACTTGACTGACAGGAAATTTCCACACAGTTTGTACAAACCTGCGTGTGTTAAAGCCAGAATTCTGGGTTAAACCTGGGATTTAAATCATTTTAATTATTTATCTGACAGCTGCTCTAAAGTTTTCCACTTGCCCAGGAGTGGGTAGAATCATGGTACCTTCCTGAACAGACACTACATTTCTTGGGCTTTAAAACCCTGCCCCCACACCTGCATCAGTTGATAGTTAAAATTCTGCCCATTGACAGAGCATCTCACCAATGTCCATGTCTTGAACTAGGGCAGCTTGGTGGTACAATGGTTAGCGCTGCTGCCTCTCAATGCCAGGGATCTGGGTTCGATTCCAGCCTCAGGTGACTGTCTATGTGGAGTGTGCACATTTTCCCAGTGTCTGCATGGGTTTCCTCTGGGTGCTCAGTTTCCTTCCACATTGCACAAAGATGTTCAGGTTAGGAGGATTAATCATGCTAAATTGATCCTCAGGTGGGTTAGCCATGGTGAACATATGGGGTTTCAGGGGTAGGGTAAGGAAGAGGGTCTAGGTAGGGCACTCTGTCAGAGAATCAGTGCAGACCGGATGGGCCAAATGGTCTCCTTGTGCACTGTAGGGATTCTATAACTGTGACAGTTGTAAAATTGATGTTGACATAGAAGTGTGACTAAAGCCTGGCTGCAATTGGTAGGTTTGTGGACAGAAAGTAAGTGCCCTGTGTGGTATGATATTTATGGACGAGAACAGTGATTCAATCTATTCTAATAAATTCATTTACAATGAAATACAGACCCCCATTGTTGCATCCACTAGTTCCTCAAATGATGACAGCTGTTCCATCTCCAACCTTCGACCCGTAACGCCACTCTGCACATCGATTACTATGTGAAGAATGACTTCTTAATTTTCACATGTTTCAAACTGCATTCCCTGTGAGATGATCATCTCAAGCAAAGGTAATATTCCAAAATCTAGAAAACTAGGAATCTAGGCAGCACAGTACACAGTGGTTAGCGCTGCTGCTTTACAGCTCCAGGGACCTGGGTTTGATTCCCGGCGTGAGTCACTGTCTGTGTGGAGTTTGCACATTCTCATTGTGTCTGAATGGGTTTCTTTCGGGTGCTCTGGTTTCCTCCCACAGTCCAAAGGTGTGTGGGTTAGGTTGATTGGCCATGCTAAAAAAAATTGCCCCTTAGTGTTCTGAGATATGTAGATTAGAGAGATTAGTGGGTAAATATGTAGGGATATGGTGGTAAGGGATTGTGGGATTGTGGCCAGTGGTGACTTCCATGATGTTCAAGATGGAGGATGTAGCAATTGTAATCCCACAGCATCAAGGGGAGATGATTAGATTCTCTTTTCTTAGAGATGTTCATCGCTTGATGCAAGTATTACTTTCTATTTATCAATCCAAGCCTGAATGTTGTCCAGATTTGCTGCATGTGGACATGGATGAATGAATGGGATTAACATTTGTATAGGACTTGGAATTTGGAATATTGTTGTGATATATTTTTGAGAAGAGGATATTTTTCACCTCTTCCCTTGAGAACTGTGGAATGTATTCTACTATTGATGGGTGGCATGGTGGCATAGGGGTTAGCAGTGCTGCCTTTCAGTGCCAGGGACCCTGGTTCATTTCCACCTTCGGGTCACTGTCTGTGTAAAGTTTGCCTATTGTCCCCATGTCTGCCTGGGTTTCATCTGGGTGATCTAGTTTCCTCCCACACTCCAAAGGTGTGGGGGTTTGGTTAATTAGCCATGCAAAATTTCCCCTAGGTGTCACTGGGACTAGCAGGGTAAATAGAATATGGGGAAGGGCCTGGGTTGGAATGTTGTCAGTGCAGGCTTGATAGGCCAAATGGCCTCCTCCTGTTCTGTCGGGATTCTATGACTCTCTGTAATTACAAAATATATTGCTTTATAGGGATATGTAAAATGCATTTGATCCTTCTGCTGCTATAATGTAGTGCATACAGATATTTAAGGATGCAAAGTGAACACTTAACCACTGTGCAAGTTCAATGCAATTCAATTAGAAAACTATCATATTGTGGTCCTGGTGTTTCCTGATATCATGGAGTTGTTCTATTCAAGCCATTGCCACTGTACTATGTCTGAAATAGAATGGACTGGAAGCGTGTGCACTCTCATGATTTTAATCATTTGCTGCTTTCAAAGAAAGTGAATTAATAAGCTTGCATATTATTAACCTCCACGACCAATGACCCAGAAGCAGCACATTAAGGAAAATTTGAAATGTCTGTGGAATCTAATGGTTTTAAAAATGCCTATGATAGACTGGTTGAGAGTTTGCATCAATTGTAAAGAGGTCATTAACAATTTTCTAGGATTTTAAGAAATAGTGTTCCACATGGCCTGTTGACACTTTTCCTGGAAGCAGTACGAATTGAAAGGAAGTTAATTTGCAGAAGTCTTTTACGGGCAGACACAAAGCGAGCTGAGAGCAGATGGGTATCAGCACACAGATGCAGGGACAAATGCTCAACATGGACAAGATGCACGTGTATGAATTCCTTTTCACTCTCGCTTTCACAGACAGATCTGCTGGCTTCATCCTCAGAGTTCTGTGTTCCTCATTCCGTCTGTGTCGCTTTTCACTTTATGCCTGCACCTTGGTCCTCGGTTGGAGTACTTCTGCTGGTGACTGTGACTTGAGAGCTGAATCACTTGAGTTGGCAAAAGTGAGAGAATGCATGAGATGCCACATTCATAAAGGGAGAGATGTGGGTGCTTGTGTAGCTTTGTTATATTGACTATCTGAAGTGAAATTTACCATATCATTTGCCTTTTGACCTGCATTGAATTTGCATTGGGTCAGGTGGCATAACGTGGAATTTTGTAGATAATGTCTGCACTTGGGGATCATTTTGTAACTTAGGTTCACGGGACCATAACATCTTCCAAAACTCTTTTATGATAAAAATCCTGGAGCTTGAAGCAGGGGTTTCTTTTACAATTTATAAGTTTACTGGCTTCTGTCATGTGAATGTCAACTTAGCACACAAAGGCTTGGCAGTGCAGCTGCCTTTGTGGTCGTCTGTTTTCTTTTTGCGGCAGTGCATTTGGCCATTACTGAACCACAGAATTAAACACAGCACACTGCTCATTTATTATAGGATAAATAGAATAGGAGGCAATAGCACGTAACTTACTTTCATGAGCACTGAAATGATACAAGCTGAGAAACATTTGGAAGCAGTCAGTAACAATGGTGGGGGAAGATGATGATCTGTAGAAAATGGCATCCATTTCAAAGGATTCTGAGCTCTTCACCACAGGGCATTTATGGTTAAAGCTGCAGCTGCAATGGGAAAATTTCTCCATGCAATCAAAGACAAGAGTGTCTACTGTGGGATAGCAGAGCGGTACTTTGCATTTCTGCATTCTCCACAATATTCAAAATCGGAGTTGGCTTAAGTTTTTGAGTGCAATTTCTGCATATATGTACAGTTGCACCCTATACAGCCTGACCAATAGTTATCAATCAACTCATCTAATAACAAAGCACGGAAAGGCACATTGGACAAGCCCTTCTGGCAAGATATGGTAGAGAACCCCACATCGGGGGAGACACTACTGAATCTCCTTCATAACTGAGCACTTCCTCTTCAGGAAGCTCCAGTTCACTGGGTGGATAGTTCATTGAATGGATTCTCCAACATCTGCAACAATTGGTGACTTGCAGATTCTGTTGTGGTTGGGTTTTGGATTAAAACCGGGATCAACTTGGATCCATTAACACCAAACAGTAGTATAGCAAGCAATTCCATAACACCAGGTTAAAATCCAATGGGTTTATTTGGAATCACAAATTTTTGCAGCGCTGCTCCTTCGTTAGATGAGCGAAGGTGGATTCACAGACACAGCATATATCGGTAAAGACACAATTGTAAGATAATTACAGATTGGAATGTGAAGAACGCTTGGAATGCGAGTCTTCATAGGTAAAGACTTGAATTTGATACAGAGTCAGGTTTCGCCAGCAATCAGCCTCGTTTTTTCCCCAATCACCATCTTCAGAAGGTCAAAATCATCAGGCAGGAAGCTCCGATAGAAATCAAATCTTTTTTAATTAGCTTGAGGGAGAGGAGGGAATGGGGTATTGGATGTTGGGATGAAGGTGGGAATGTTGTGGACTAGAGTCAACAAGACTCTTTCACTGCATGGGTATATATCATAGAATATATATATCATAGGGTATATATCACTGACAACAATCCCACCCAGGCCCTATCTCGGTAACCCACGTATTTATGCTGCTAATCATCCTGATGCTGAGGGACAGTTCAGCATGGTCAATCAACCTAACCCGCACATCTTTGGACTGTGGGAGGAAATCAGAGCATCCAGAGAAAACCCACACAGACACGGGGAGAATGTGCAAATTCCACACAGACAGTCACTCAAGGCCGGAATTGAACCCGTATTCATGGCACCATGAGGCAGCAGTATTAACCACTGTGTCACCTTGATCATGGAAGTCAGTTTAGCTCAGTTGCTGGATGACTGGTTCATGATGCGGAATGGTGCCAATAGCGCGGGTTCAATTCCTGTACCAGCTGAGGTTACTCATGAAGGCTCCACTTTCTCAAACTTGCCCCTTGAGGTCCTCATGGTTAAATCACCATCAGTCAGCTCCCCCTCTCAAAGGAGAGTGCAGCCAATGATCAAATGAGACTATGGCGGCTTTATTTTTACATGTTCAGAGGAGAGGAAGAGAGATATGGGAGGATGCAGATTTACAAGCTATTCTGGAAATTCCCCTTCATATGCCCTTTGAAGTGCCACAGCAGGATACTGCAAGCTTAGTGAAAAGTCTAAACCTTAAGCAGGCACATTACAGATCATATTGAAAATGGCTTTCCTTTGACCATAAGTTTTTTTTTAATAAAGGTTTCTTGAGGATGAATCATGGCGGTGTAGGTGATGACGGGGATTTCATGGTGTAGCCCTGGACCCATCCTCCTAACCCTCTTCCAGGCATGAATGGTCCATCCTATCAAAGGATTGAGGAGTACTTTAACCACAAAAAATTGGTGGGATGTAAAATAACTCAAACCTAAACCCAAGCTGCCCACTTCCAGTTGTTTCATAGCAGGGATTAGGATGGAGGAATGCCATGGACGAGTAAAAACTGGACATTGATTATTTGAATATTTTAATAAGGCTGCAGTCCTCAGATTTTTACCTCCATTTTAAGTTCAACCCTGATCAGCCAGGAATTGGTCACCTTGGTATCTAAATGGTGGAGAAGGTTTGTGCTTTTCCACCACTACTTGCAGGGCAAGAAGAGCACAGGGCTCTGTTCACGCACCCCAAGCTAGCCTGCTTTCCTTCTCTCAAACAGACCCCACCATGTTCACTCCTCAATCCTATAAGGCACTCTGCATCTCCTTTGGAGCTACGCTGTGTCATACCCCGAACCTCCAGTTGCCTCTGCCCCTGTTGTAGACTTACTCTTTGCATACAGCCAATTTTGCAACATTCACCAGAGAACCTGACCTGTCAAAAAAGACTGGTTTACAGACGGATTTTTTAAAAATAAAAGCATGTCATGCAGTCGAAGCTCTAAGACATTTGGAGAAACCAGAATTTCCAGGATTCCTGACCCAAATCCTTTGGAGTCCTACCCCGTGCTGCAGTTTTGAATTGGGTCTGCGAGGCAGACACTTGCACCTGAGTAGGACCCCTGGATTTTCAGACCCAATGTCATTGCGTATCACAAAAAGGTGTTTTACAAACTGAAGAACAGCATGTATGCTGAATCCCCGGAAACTCAACCACAAGCTTATAAAAGATACAGCACAAACTTACACAGGGAGAACAGCAAAGTTTATTTTCAGAACTCATCAGAAACACTATAATACCGGCCAGGGCATTTCTGTACGGTAAACAATTCCTCAGTGTTCTGCTCAGTTGAGCACAAGATCAGCCAACTCATTTTATTTACTGTTGCTGATGACTAATCAAATAGAAGCAGATGTACTTGCTATCCTCCATCAGTTCAGACCTGTGAGAAATACTTATATATGGAAGACTGGTTGATGTAAATGATGTTTCCAGCAACTACCAGCTGCAAACAGCAGCTTTGGAGCCTCAGGCAGAGCTCAGCAGCGAGTACCTTCAGAATCACAATGCATTCCTCATTAAGACTGTAGAGGATTGCTTGCTCGCGAGAAAAAAGATGGTGCAGGAGCAAGGCGACTCTTGCAAACTGTCCTCAACATTACTACTTAACTTAATCTTTTACTGCCTTCCTTATGCGCTTCTAAGGGATCCTGTGTATGTTTATCCCTGTTTGCTTCCATCTATACAAAGACTTCATTTTAAGACATTGCTGCTTATGCACAATTATATTTAAATACTAGACTGTAAAGGTTAACTAACTCTGCTAAGCTGAACAGTTGTGGCTGACTTGACTGCACGTAGAAAGAGAAAGCATGATGGGTTAGCTAAAAAATGACTGCCTTCCTGAAGGGAAAGCAAGCAAAAAATAGCAGCTGCAAGGATCGTTTTTATAGACTGAAAGAGCATGCGAGAAACACTTCCAATAATGAGATACGGGAAGAAGACAGCATGCAAAAAATACTTCCAATAGTGAGATAAGGATTGAAATATATTTTGTTTCTATCATGTTAATCTTTTTAAGTTCTGTTCAATAAAAGAAAACCTTCTAAAACTCATACTAGTGTTGTGCCTTTGTCTCTTCAAATGAATGAATGGACCCAATAGCTTCTAAAACTGAACTGTAAGTCTTAAACTGTCTAATCTGATCTTTATCTGTAATTGCAACACTATATTCTACACCCTATCCTTTTCCTTCTCCCCTATGTACTCCATGAATGGCATGTTTTGCCTGTACAGCATGCAAGAAACTATACTTTTCACTGTATACCAATACATGTGGCAATAATAAATGGAAATGGAAACACTGCAATTTTTGAGATTTCCAGCAGAAATAGAAATGAAGAAAGAGGCAGTCAATCTGGGACAGTCTTAGTCAGAGTTGATGCAGACACGATGGGCCTTATGCACTGTAAAGAATCTATGATTCATTCCCGCTGGATCGTATTCCTGTGCCCACTTTTATTTGTGCTAACTTCTCTCACGGAAGTCTCCTTTTTAAACGTTGAAGATTATTTCTTTCTGGCTTCTGTTCCCACTTTGAAGAACAACACATTCCCTATTGCAGTCCTCTTTACGGGTCAGTTGTTTGGATTTGTACGATTTTCATGAGAAAAAAAACAAACGATTTATCTGCTAAACGAGATTTACCAGCATCTGAGGCACGCTGTAACCAGTGAGGTACTTGAAGTGCAGTCACTGCAGTAGAACATGTAGCAGCTAATTTGTACACAGCAAGCTCCCAGAAACATTACAAATGTTCAGATCCTTGGGTTGAGATGCTTTCTGAGGAATAAGTGTTGGCCTGGACCAGGGAATATTCTCCTACTCATCTTTGAATAATAACTTTTGAAAAATAACTGTTAAGATCTTTTATGTTCCACTTCAGAAGGTCGACAGGACTTCAGTTTGATGTTTATCAAATATTGGCAGCCTGCCAACACCCTTTTTAAAAAAAATTCTTATTCAATACTTCTCCAATTATAATCTGTTTATGATATCTAGGTGTGCATATCTGTGTCCTTGTTTACCATAAGACACACGAGCAGAATTAGGCCACTCGGCCTACTAAGGTCTGCTCTGCCATTCAATCATGGCTGATATTTTTCTCATCCTCATTTCTCCTGCCTTTTCCTCATAACCCTATCCCCTTATTAATCAAGAATCTATCTATCTCTGTCTTAAAGATATTCAATGTCTTGGCCTCCACAGCCTTCTGCAGCAAAGAGTTCTACAGATTCACCACTTGCTAACTGAAGAAATTCCTCCTCATCTCTGTTTTAAAGGATCATCCCTTTAACCTGAGGTTGTGCCCTCTGGTTCCAGTTTTTCCTACTAGTGGAAACATCCTCTCCATGTCCACTCTATCCAGGCCTTGCAGTATCATGTAAGTATCAATAAGATCCCCCTTCATTCTTCTAAACACGAACGAGTAGAGACCCATACTGTTCCTCATACGACAAGCTCTTCATTCCAGGGATTATTCTTGTGAGCCTCCTCTGGACCCCCTCCAAGACCAGCATATCCTTGTTTAGATACGGGGCCCAAAACTGTTTACTTACGGACGGTAAATCACTTCACTGTGTCCACAACATAAACTTTACACTTCATTTCCTCTCTCCTGATGGTGTAATCTTTCAATCTGCTTTGAATAACAGTCTGTCCTCCAGGCACAGTTTATCTTTGTGTCGAAAGACACAGCATTCTGGGGTGGCATTCCTCTTATGTCAGCCCATCCTTAATTATTCCTAAAATTTCACATCATCAGCTACTCAGGTCATTTGCTAATCCTTGGTCATTCTTTCTCAAGTAAGACTAGCATCTGAAATCTCAGGAATTCTCTCTTGAAATGTGCCTTTTATGAGTTGCAAAGTCCCTGCCGCTCCCTGAGATGGATCACATAACCGCATGCAGTGCCATGCATACAGAGGCCTCTACCTGAAGCAACTGAAAGGGTCAGGCCAATACACACAGACCTGCAGCCGGGAGCAAGCTCTGGAGAGGCTGTGTCATAGTGGTATTGTCACTGGATTAGTAATCCAGAGACTCCCAGGCATGATCTGGGACAGGGGGTCAAATCCCACCTACGGCACATGGTGGAATTTGAATTCAATAAAATTCTGGAAATAAAAATTGAATGGTAACCATGTAACCATTATCAATTGTTGCAAAAAAAAAGCCATCTGTTTCACTAATGTCCTTTAAGGAAAGAAATCTGGTCTGGCCTAAATGTGACTCCAGATCCACAACAGTATGTTTGACTCTCAAATACCCTCTGAAATGGAGGAGAGTTAGGAAAGGGCATTGAATGCTGGCCTAACCAGTGACACCCACAATCTATAAAATATTATTTTTTTTAAAAAAAGTACCCATACTCTGAGAGACTGTCACTCCCAGGGTCATAACCAGGCAACTGGCACTCCTGTGTTCTCAGGCCCATCAGCCACTTGATTATCTCCATGAAGCACACACACTATTCAATTACATTGTTACGCGATGCTGTTTGGCGCACTTTGTTGCAGCATGGCCCTGATATAAGAGAATGCTGTAAATCTCGTGTTGACGCCCCATCAAAGAAAAATCTTTGTGTCCCTTTTCTCAGATCAGAGCCCCCTCTCCCTCTGCACAGACAGAAGCCTGGCCACATGTGTTGGGCTTTCAAATTTTTTTAAATTCTGGGCTGTTCACTTCAGGTTGCTCTTTTACTGAAACTCTTTTGACTGAAGGACATTAATAATCCAATAGCAGTACCATGAGAACAGCTTTACTGAAATAGCAAAACAACTCATACCTATTTTTGGAAATGTTTTGACAACCAACCTGTCAATCTAAATGGAATATTCCCACAGATAATATTCCCAATTTACCAACTCCACAAATCAGAAATACAAGCCTGGTAAACATGAAACCCTCTGTAATGTGCAACTGATAATCATAGAATCATAGTGCAGTGCAGAAGGAGACCATTTGGCCCATCAAGTCTGCACTGACAACAATCCCACCCAGGCCCTATGCCCATAACCCAACATATTTGCCCCGCTAATCCCTCTAACCTACGCATCCTAGGACACTAATGGGCAATTTAACATGGCCAATCAAACTAACTCACACATCTTTGGACTGTGGGAGGAAACCTGAGCACTCGCAGGAAACCCACGCAGACACAAGAAGAATATGCAATCTCCACACAGACAGTGATTCGAGCTGGGGATCGAACTCAAGTTCCAGGAGCTGTGAGGCTGCAGTGCTAATGACTGTGCCACGGTGAATAGGATTTTTATAACTTGTTTTTTCAGATGCACTGATGTAGATCTGTAAGGAATTCTGCCCTGTTAGAGATTAAGTAAGCTACTGATGAAGTTTCAGGGTAGCTAAGTTATTTGAACCTCAGCTGGGGGTCAACGCTGCCACTTTGGGAGTTGCTCCGGGTCCAGGTAAGGTCTCAATCTCAGGGCTGCGAGTCACAGCCAACAATGGCCATCCCACCCCCCCCCACCCTCCCTCACTCCTTTTACAAGCAATTGAAGGGGTGTGAAGCAATGAGCAGAGGACCTGCCCTTATACAAGTCACTTCTACAAATCTAGTTGGTAAATTCTCAATTTATATTCATTTATACTTGGAAAAAAAGAATTGTTTTTATACCTTAATCGCTCATCAACTGGGTATTCTCAGCCTCTTTTGGCCTCAACTGGAACTCCCAGTATTTCCCATGTTACGTTGCCTCAAGAAAGCTTGGTTTTTCTATTATATTCAAACACTTTTATTCTCTCAGGAACTTGTCCACATCTGAGGTGCTCAGACGACCCTGACCAATACAAGAATTCCAGATATGACCCACAGAGATCCATCAAAGATGCTAAAAGACAGTACTAGACCAAGCTAAAGTCCCAGGCTGGCCAGACAGAATCCCACCGATGAAGGCAAGGTTTGCAAGTCATAATAGGCTACTAGATAAGGTATTTAGAATTGCTAACACAGAGTACTCCTTTTCAATGAGCTCAATGCATTCTGTGCCCATTTTGAGCAAGAGGTCAGTAAGAGCATGTCCTCCGCTTCGGTTGAACCTGTATCCCAGGTCACCATTGTGTACGTCAGATCAGCTTTCTCAAAGTTAACCCAAGGAAAGTGACTGGCCTATTTGGGGTACTATTTATTGGTACTGTGCAAACCAGCTGGCGGAGGTATTAGTAGACACTTTTAACCTCTCTTTACATCAATCTGAGGTCTCTATCAGCTTCAAAACAATGACCATCAGCCCTGTACAAAGAAAAGCCAGATAGCGTGCCTTAATGACACCAGTGGCTCTGACATCTAATCATTATGAAATGCTTCAAAATGTTAGTCATGGTATGAATCAATTCCAGCCTTCCAGACTCACTAAAGTTCATCTGCTATCACAACAGGTCCGCAGCAGATGCCATCTCCCTGATCTTGCGCTCAACCTTGGAACACCTAGAGAACAGATCTGCTCATCTCAAACTCCTGTCTATTGACAGCAGCTCAGCCTTCAACACCATTATTCCTGCAAAACTCATCTCCAAACTCCATGACCTGGGACACAGCTCCTCCCTCTGCAACTGAATCCTACACTTTCTTACCCACAAACCACAATCAGTGAGGTTAAGCAACAACACCTCTTCCATGATCATCCTCAACACCAGTGCCCCACAAGGCTGTGTCCTCAGGCTCTTACTATATTCGTTGTACACTTACGACTGTGTGGCCAAATTCCCTTCCAACTTAATTTTCAAGTTTGCTGATGACAACACCGTACTGGGCCGGATCTCAAACAACGATGAGTTGGAATACAGGAAAGAAGTAAAGAATCTGGTGAACTGGTGCTACAACAATATATATCTTTCCCTCAGATACTGATATATCTTTCCCTCAATGTCAAAAAATGAAGGAGATTGTCATTGACTTCAGGTTGACACTTCCTTGTCTACATCAACGAGGACAAAGTGAAAATGGTTGAGAGCTTCAAGTTTTTAGATGTCCATTATCACCAACAATGTGTCCTAATCCTTCCAGGCTGACATTATAGTTAAGAAAGCCCATCAAAGGCCTCTACTTTCTCAGAAGACTAAGGAAGCTTGACATGTCCAGTACAACTCTCACTAACTTTTACAGATGCACCATAGAAAGTATTCTTTCTGGTTGTATCATAGCTTGGTATGGCTCTGCTCTGTCCAAGATTACAAAAAACTACTAAAGGTTGTAAATGCAGTTCAATCCATCACACAAACCAGCCTTCCATCCATTGGCTGTCTACACTTCCCCCTGCCTGGAAAAGCAGTCAGCATAATCAAAGACCCCTCCATGCACCCAGGACCTAACATTTCCACCTTCTTCCATCAAGAAAAAAATACAAAAATTTGAGGAGACATACCAACCCACACAATAACTTTTTTTTCTTGCTGCCATTAGATTTTTGAATGGACCTACCTTGCAATACGTTGAGCTTTTTCTACACCTTATATAGTATGCTGTGTCTGTGTAGCGTAGAAGAAACAATACTTTTCACTGTGTTCTAATACATGTAACAATAATATATTAAATACATCCTAGAATGTAAATAAAGCTTAATCATGCTTTCAAAAATGATTGTAATCTGAACCATACATTCAGCGTTTTACAATGACAATGCTCTGGGGGAGTCAACCAAAAGGTCAGCACTTTCTTACAAAAAACAATGCATATCAGGTCCCAGTCCTCTGTTACATTGCTAAGATAATTTTGAACATTATTGGCAGAGATCCTGATTACTGATATATGTGTGCTGTGGTCAGCCGGAAATCTTGTGAGGTCAGATTTTCCCAGTTACTTCGTGCAGTGGTTGCTGCAACTGTATTTTTGAAGATAACATTGAAAGGTCAACATTGTGCATAACTCCATAAGTAGAGTAGAGGAGCTTCTGAAGACGGTGCCATTTTTGGTGAAGTTCGTGCCCAAGGATCCTGGGTTGGTTTTGTGTTGCTGTCATTTGGAAATGAGGCTAACTCCTCGAAGAGGAGGGGCTGAAATTCTCCACAAGGAAGATATTTTTTAAGGACTTTGTGACTAAAATTGATGACCTACATACATGCTGTGTGGGTTGTTGAGACAATTCATAAGATATCTATCTTAGTTATATCTTCCATTTACTGGATAATTTATAATCAATTCACAATTTGCTTGTTTATTCATGTTTAGATTACATTGATTCTAGGTTTTAGAGACTATACAAGATAGAATGTAGTGTTTGCTCTGTTTGACTCTTGTATAGAAAAAATTCTTTTGTTTTAAACAGTGAAGTTTTGTGATTTCATTTTTTTTTCAGTAAATAATCGGGATTTTGGATTTCTTTTTTTAAAATTGCTCATCTCCACTGAGATCATAGCAATTAAACATCTGAAAAACATAGGTGAAGTTCAAAGTATTCTTGATGAATAGAGATATATATATGAGCATTGAGGACTAACTAATAGAAATCTCAGCAACAGATAATGGAACAGTGCTAAAGACTATGTATCTTTTATCAAAACAATTCATCGACCAACATCGACTGCACAGAGGAACAACTGGAACGATTTAACTATCTCTATGAGATTTTGTGGAATATTAGATCACCACACATAAAAAACTTTCAATTTTAGGTGGATGGTTCCCAGAATGGTCAAAATAAACATTTTGCTAATGCAATAAAAGAAGCAAAGAAAGGAATTTGATTATTTCCCTGCATCACTGTGCAACAAGTCACATGAAATGACAGAAGAACACGCCATATCTGTCCTTGCATGCCAGTTATTTCATGGGAAATGTATAAATGCTATCCCTCTGCACTAGAATTCAAAGAACATTTTTCTTCTTTCAATCTACCATCTAAAGCAATTATAAGTATTCATTTTGGTTTAAAGTGCAAAGAATTAAGCTGCTGTCCTCCCATATGCTTACACAATTATGGTCAACCCTTAAAAAGTTCTACAAAGAAGCAAATAATTTCAAAGCATTTGTATTCTAGTTTGCTTTGCTTCATGTTACTAACTAAAATTGTGAGCAAAGTACGCAAAGTAGATATTATTTTGATAGTCATTTACAAAGCAAAAAAGGGCTCCGATGAAGGGTCATTTAACTCGAAATGTTGGCTTTGTTCTTTCCCAGAGATGCTGTCAGACCCGCTGAGATTTTCCAGCATTTTTTTGTTTTTGGTATGAAGAATTTCAATCTTGCTGCACAGCGATTACTTGATTTCCCAGATTACTGGTTAGCTTTCAACATTAATAAAGACTTAATTGACTATAGATTTATCAGATCCAATCATCCTCACAAAGATCATTACCTAAAGATTCACTTGAGTTGCGTTCTCCACCATCACAGCAGTCACTCAGTGCTGCATTCTTCTTCTGGAGTTGTTTGCCTGAAGACAGGTCCAAGCCACACTGCCACAATCTGCACCATGGTTAGTGCAAGTAGGCAGGTCCTGGATCTAGCCCAGCTAGAACTGATACTGTTGGCACCAATCTACACATCAGCTATCCAACCACTCCCCATGAAGGTATACAAGTTGCTGTGGTAACTGTGTAATCTGGAGCTGCGGATATTGATCGGAGAGGCTCCGATTTCTTTCCAGCACATATGTGACCGGGAATCTGTCACACTCTCCCACCTGTTATTGCCATTATGTTGGAAAAATGTACAAGTTGATTCTCAACCTGCTTGCATTGCATTCTGAACACACTTTCCTTGGCCATCAAGTCCTGGAATGGGACTTGAATCTAGAATTTCTAACTCAGAAGCAAGGACACTTACCACTGTGCCGCAAGATAAGTACTGCATTGATTCAGAGATTCTCAAACTAATCTTAAACTTTGGTTTGAGAACCTGTTAATTCTGAGGTAAAGGCTTTTTGAACTGAGTCAAGTTGATGCCCAAATCTTCCACAATTCCTGATTCAATCAAATCATCATTTAATCTGGATTTGGAGCAGGAGAGCTACTTTCTTGGTCATGAATGAGGTCATAAGAGGCTGAAGACTAATAGATGGGAGTACTACATACTTCTACAAAAAGCACCAAATTGTTTCTCCAATAAAAGTTTTTTCTAAAATTACCTACAAAGAATCTATGATTCTATGAAAATAGTTTTTTTTAAACTTAAATTTGATGATTAAGTCTCAACAATCAATAAACCAACCACTATTCAATGGTACCAGTGTTTTTTCTTAGTCTTACAAAAATTGGGAAAAGAAAACAATATTGACAAAATGTTACCTTCCTTAATGTTGAAAAGAGAAAGTTAGTGGAAGTATCTACTCAAAGAAATATAATTACTCAGTAAAATATCATCAGAGCAGCTCTCCACCTTCAACTCCTTCTTAAAAAGTTTACTTGTGTCACAAGTAGGTTTATATTAACACTGCAGTGAAATTACTGTATAAATCTCTTAGTTGCCACACTCCAGCACCTGTTTGGTAAGAGAGAATTTAGCATGGCCAATGCACCGAACCAGAAAGGCTTTCGGTCTGTGGGAGAAAACCGGAGCATCCAGAGGAAACCCACACAGATATGGGGACAAGGTGCAGACTCTGCACAGACAGTGACCCAAGCTGAGAAGTGAACCCAGATCCCTGACACAGTGAGGTTGCAGTAGTAACCACTGTGCCACCGAGCTGTCCTTGGTCTATCAACAAAGTTCCACAAATGAAAGATCACATCCCTGGTTTGAAAAACGGACTTGGCAGCAACATCACAGCCATTGTTTTATCATTTAAAAATAACCTAAATTCCTGAGTCACATATCAATACTCCATCCCATCCAAGCTAGCTTCAGTTTCTGCTTCCATAAGACCATAAATCAAGAACAAAGAACAAAGAACAAAACAGCACAGGAAACAGGCCCTTCAGCCCAACGAGCCCGCGCCGCCACCCCGATGTTCCCACCTCTACTGCGATCCCAGTCCATGTTTATAGATCTATGGATTAAAAACCAAATTTGAGACAATTTAGGGAGAATTTGTTTTGCCAATTAGCCTAAGAGCACATCTTTTGGATGTGGGAGGAAACCGGAGCACCCGGAGAAAACCCACGCAAGCACGGGGAGAATGCGCAAACTCCCACAGACACAGGCCCAAATCCATGTATCTGCACAGCACAGCGATAGTCACTGAGCTGTGGTGTTGCCCATCAAATGGTCCAGGTCAAGCGTACACTAACGATGTGAAGCACTAGGATACTCTCAAAAAAAAAATCCAAGAGCAGCCCTCTCACGACCCATCGCGTGTATGCCCCTCGTTAGACAACAAGGTGGACCAAAGCACCTGTAGGATAAAAACAAGTACATCAATATCATCTTCTATTTACACACTTCCCAGGGACTCCCAAGGCTCATGATCCCTATTTTAAATCAGTTTTCTATACCCCTCCATTTCCATTCTGTTCATGTGCCCATCTAAGTATTTCTTAAATAACTCCAGAGTACCTGCCTCCACCACTTTTCTTGGCAGCGCGTTCCATACCCCCACCACCCTCTGTGTGAAAAAACTCCTCTAGCATCCAAATTATACCTTACTCCCCTCACCCTAAGCCCGTGACCCCTTGTGCTATTCGAGTCCATCCTAGGAAAGAGATTAACCCTGTTTACTCTATCTAAATCCCTCATAATATTGTACCTCTATTAGATCTCCTCTAAGTCTACATCTTTCTAAGGAAAACAGTCCCAATTTGCCTAACCTCTCCTTGTAACTCAGACCTTCCATATCAGGCAGCATCCTGGTAAACCTCCTCTGCACCCTCTCTGGAGTCTCCACATCTTTCCAAGCTCTTCATTCTAGGGATCATTCTTCTGAATCTCCTCTGGACCCTTTCCAAGGCCAGCACATACTTAGATATGGGGCCCAAAACTGCTCATAGTACTCCAAATAGGATCTGACCAGAGCCTTATACACCCACAGAAGTACATCTCTGCTCTTGTATTCTAGCCCTCTCGACACAAACGCTAACATTGCAATTGCCTTCCTAACTGCCCACTGAAAATACTTCAAAGACTTGTTACATTTAGTCAAACTAATTTGATCCATTTTTTAGTAAGGTATATCCAACACACATGTCCAATCTAGATACTGCTACAAGATATTCAGAATATTATCATTTCTTCCTCTCTTCGTTAACATAATATGCCAGCATAATCACTATTTAAAACAGCCTGTTACTTATTCAACATCATTATAACAAAACCCATCAGCCAACATCTGCTCTCTTTCCGCAATAGTAATCCCCTGTTACATTTGCCCAGCTTAGTGTCTATTTTCCAAGTGAAACGTTTTGCAGTAACAAGCTTTTAAGTACACGGCGCAGTGGCACAGTGGTTAGCACTGTGGCTTCACAGCTCCAGGGACCTGGGTTCAATTCCAACCTTGGATGATTGTCCGTGTGGAATTTGCACATTCTTCCTGTGCCTGTGTGGATTTACTTTGGGTCTGGTTTCCTTGCACAGTCCAAAGATGTCCAGGTTAGATGGATTGGCCATGCTAAATTGCCCCTTATATCCCAAGATGTTTAAGTTAGGTGGATTAGCCATGGTATATGTGTGGGGTTACAGGGATAGGATATGAGGAGAGGGCTTGGGTAAGATATTCTATCAAAGAGTCGATATAGACCTGATGGACCAAATGGCTCTTCTGCATGGTAGGAATTCTATGATTCGATCCTGTGATACACCTTCTTAATAAACAGTTTTAGAACCTAGAATGTATTAAGACAAGGAGCCTTTCAGCCCATTATCCTGTGGTTGTTCTCCAAAAACTTAACCACTTAATTCAACTATCCTTTCAAATGTTCTTCAAGTGTTTATCCACTTCTCATTTCAAAACCAATAGAATTCTGATTTTATCACCTATTCTGAAAGCTCATGCTCTCCAACAAACTTTTCTCTCAACTTCTCCCTTGATTCTTTTGCTGATATTTTAAATTTATACCCTCTAGTAATGGATTCATTGATCAATAGAACATTTTCTTCATATTTATATTACCAAAACTTTGAAAAGCTCGATGTCATCTTTTATTAACCTTCTATTAACTATTAGGGAAAAAAGCCCATTTCACGTTCCAGATATCTGTTCAATAAATCTCTGTTGTTGTGAATTGATCATGGAATGTGAGCACCATAGACAATTGCCCTTGAGAAGGTGGTGGTGCCTTCCTTAGCCGCTGCAGTCCATGTGGTGTAGGTAGGTACACTCACAGTGCAAGTGGGGAAGGAATTCCAGTATTTTGACCCAGTGACAGCTTAGGAATGGCAATATATTTTAAAGATATTGTATAACTTGAAGAGGAACATACAGAAAGTGGTGTTCTCATATATCAGCTGTCCTTGTCTTTCCAGTTGGTAGAAGTCGCAGATTTTGACAGTGCAACTGAAGTGAGTTATTATAATGATGCAGACGGTACGGGCTGCTACAACTGTGTGCCAGTGATGGATGGAGTGTTTAACTTGGTGAATGCTGTGTGGATCACACAGGCTGTTTCACCCTGAATGCTGTTGAGTTTGAGCATTTTTGGAACTACACTTGTCCAGGCAAGTGGGAAGAATTCCGTCACATTCTTGACTTGTATCTTTAAGAGACAAGCTTTGGAGAATCAACAGGTTAGTTACTCACCAGAGAATTCCCAGCCTCTCACTTGCTTTTGCAGTCATTGTATTTATATGGCCTGTCCAGTTAAGTTTCTGGTCAATGGCAACCCAGAAGATGTTGACGGAAGGGTTGAGTGATGGTATCAAACATCCAGGAGAAATGGTTAGATTCTCTTTTGTTGGAGATGGTCATTACCTGGCACTTGTATGATACAAGCGTTACTTATCGTTCCTCAGCACAAACTTTAATATTCTCCTGGTCTTGCTGCATGATGACACAGACTACCTCACTATCTGAGTTGTAATCATCAGCAAACATCCCACTTTGCCTTATGATGGAAGGAAAGTCATGGATGAAGCAGCTGAAGATAAACCTCAGACATTCCCCTGAAGAATACCAAGTCGTGGGACAGTAATAATTGACCTCCAACGAACACAATCAACTTCCTTTGTGACATGACCAGTGGAGAATTTTCCTACTGATTATTATTGGCCTCCATCTTGCTAGGCCTTCTCAAAGCCACACTTGGCGGTGGGGCAATCACTTTCACCTTGCCTCTGGAATTCGGCTTTTGCCCATGTTTGGACCAAGGTTGTAAATAGGGTCTATGGTCAAATCGCAAACTGAATATTAAGTGAGCAGTTGAATAGGTGCTGCTTGATAACACCATCAATGAGACCGTCCACCGCTTTGCTGATGAATGAGAGCAGACTGATGGGCTGGTAATGGGCTGGGTTGGATTTGAGCTGCATTTTATGGATAGGCCTAGTTTTCACATTGTCAGACAGATGCTAGTGTTGTTGCTGTATGAGACCAGTATGGAATTGTCAGATTCTTCAGATATGAGGGTTAGAGAGCAGTACATCCTTGTCATTTTGTATGTCCTTCCTTCAGTTAATGAGTTGGTTTCATTGCAAATGTATAAATATTTACTGAAAGCAAGTGAATAAATGCTTAAAACATTCATTCTTTTTGCTTTTATTCATTCAAATGATCAAATTGTGAATGAAAAACCATGTGGTAATTACGACAATTTAAAAGTGTGCATGGGGACCTTTAGATTTCCCCTCTGAAATTCTATCAGAAATCTCCCCTCAGTCATGGAAACAATTCCTAATTAAGGTTAAGTATATTTGTCAATGCTCAATAGCCTGACACTGCTCAGGACAAATTATCTCCAGTCACTAGTGGAAATAACCTTGAAATTCAGATGGACCACATAATCTGCCAAGTTGCCTCCGAGAAGAAATGACAACAACACAACTCAACTTAAGCACTTGCTGAAAATGAAAAATCAATAAAGCTTCAAGAACAATTTAACCTCAGAATGTTTTGTTCTTTCTGGGAATTCTTACTTTATTTACTTTGCTTTATTCCGTTAAGTTTTTAAAAGATGGAAACTGATGATAGAATCATATCACACAAAGGATGAGGAAAACAATGACAGTTGAAAGTAAATCATAACTTTGTGCTTTTCTAACTGATGAAGCAAAACTTTTTTTGGATTTCGTTCAAGATTTTAATGGCCTTAGTTTTATGCTGTGTGCGCCCAAATCAAGCGCACGTGTCAACCCATCAGAAATATCATTTGTGGGTAAAGAAATTGTGTTAATGTCTTTCACTTCTATTAAATGAATAATAGAATAGTTGAATAATAATACTTGCTTTCAGTGAAAATCAATGCTGTTGTCAGGGTTTCTCAATCAATGAGTGCCTGGTCTGACAATATGTCAGCATGATTTATTCAAAGTCTGTCTTTCTTTGTGGTTTGAGTTGGTGTTTCTATATTGAGAAGTTAACAATTCCCGCGGGCATTGAATAATGATTGTTCTCACTGGGCAATAATTTCTGATGTAGGTCTATAATATTCAAACTATTAAGTTGATCACCAAAGCCATTACACATATCCATTTTACTTTTAGCTGCTGTCCAGTGCATGCTCTGGCTTACTGATTCCAAATATGCTAGAAGTTCTCTCTCATTATATATTAATATTACTGAAAAGAACAGCTCTCCCATCTGCTTAATGTAGTGTCAACAGAGACAGAAGTGAAACATTTACTGAATGCTATTCCTCAGATGCAGTCATACTGTAGAACAGCTTGCATACCAACTTTTCCCCCCAAGCTAAAGAAAACGTAAAAACATTTGACAAGTCATTAATATAAAACAGTCAGTGTTGACACTTGGAAATCAATAAATAAGCAAGTATTTTTTTATAGAGTACCCAAACTGGATCTGATATAATCAACAGTTCTGTGCAACTGCCATCTTATATACTATTACTTTCCCTTTATACTCCTGTCAACTGTTATAGTTCCCCTCCCATCTATTTCACTCTTCCTTCTATCTGCTCCATCTTTACCTCCCCTCATTACCTTCACCTTATTCACCATTTTCATAGAATAGAATCCCAATAGTGCAGAAGGAGGTCATTTGGCTCTTTGAGCCTGCACCGACAACAATCCCACCCCGGGTCCTATCCCCATAACCCCACCTACTTACTCTGCTAATCTCCCTAACAGTAAGGGGCATTTTAGCATGGTCAAATCAACCTGACCCATACATTCTTTGACTATGGGAGGAAACTGGAGCATCTGAAGGAAACGCACGGAGACACGGGGAGAATGTGCAAACTCAACACAGACAGCGACCCAAGGCTGGAATTGAACCTGGGTCTCTGGCACTGTGAGGCAGCAGTGCTAACCACTGTGTCATCGTGCCACCCATTTGACCTATTCCTGTCTGTCCTGTCTTCATTGTTTCCTTTGTCCTTAATCAGTATTATCCCTTTTCCACTTAATTACACATTCTCTATCCCACTCTTTCCCTCTTTCTTGACTATTTTCTCATAGACTGCTCTTGGAGGTTGCCTTGTGGTAGGGTGAAACTTGGTGTTAACTTCATGAATTGCTCACGGTGCCTATAATTCATCTGTGGAGTTTTTTTTAATTTATATCTATTAAGTGCTGAAAAGAAAACTAATCATTTTATTAAAAAGGACAAAAAAGACTATAAAATACTTTAAACTGGAACCCACTATCATTGCTGTGACATTCAACCCAGTCTGTTAAAAACAAGATCATATTGGAACATTTCTCGATAGGAAGCTGGTGCTTTTCTCCTGTAAGCTTTGTTTAAAACTTGTATATATTCTGTTTACCACTAATGGCAATCACTAATTGTGACCTTAGTTGCTAGCATATTAGACCCATCAGCTTCCCAGCTCCCTCCTGCTGATGGTTTTGGAAGTTGATCGACAAATGACTCATTTAACTACATAAATCTACAACTTTTCACTCCTGGTTTGTCATTGTGATATCCCAAGGTCCCATACCAACTTCCAACTATGAATAAGCATGGGGGGTACAGTGGTTAGCACTGCTGCCTCACAATTTTTTTGCAGACCGGAACACCTCATTCGCATGACGAAGGCACAAAGGCCGAAAGCTGGCAAGTTTACTTTCAAATAAATCGGTTGGATTTAAAAGTGGTGTTGTCAGACCTCTTACTGCGTTTACCCCAGTCCAACGCCGGTATCTCTACATTATGCCTCACAAAACATGGGGTCGATTCCCAGCTTGGGTCACTGTGTTTGCAGAGTCTGAACATTTTCCCCATGTCTGCGTGGGTTTCCTTCAAGTACTCCAGTTTTCTCCCACAGTGCAAAAGATGTGCTGGTTAGGTGCATTGGCCATGCCAAAATTCTCTCTCAGTGTAGCCGTGGAGCATGGCAACTAGGGGGCTTTCATAGTAACTTCACTGCAGTGTCAATGTGACACTAATAAACTGTAAGTCATCTAGGAAGACTGGCCATTCTCACTAAAACAAAGTGGAATAGATGATGAGAGAAGAGAAAGCGAATCATGAGTCTCCGCAGAAGGTTAAAGTGAAACTTTCAATGTTTGTCTTATATTTCCTAAAAGATGAAAGCAGCGCTTGTTTTTACAATGAGAAACCAGGAGAAATTCATTGAGCAGAACTCTGGAAAATAATCCTGTGCTTTTGGAGTTGCAGCAAAATAAAATCAGCAAAATAAAAACCCTACACTGTTCTGATGTGAAGAGGCCAGAAAGGGAATAAGCAATCAAAATGGATTGTTGTGAAGTACGTGGAAACATTAAATAAGGAAACTGCTTCAAATGGCACACAATGGTCAAAGTCCCAGAATACACAAAACAATTCTTTACAACAGTTTGCGAAATAACACCCCAGTGAGATCAAGTCATGTTAAAATTATAATGAAACCTTTAAGAGGCCTCTGCATTAACATTTCATTACTCAGTAAGCAAAAACTACTTTCCTGTGGATCCAGCACTTAGACATTAAAACCTTAATAAAATGCATTATATATTATATATATCTGGCAACAGGGTGGCACAGTAAATAAGTCATTGGCCTTTTAAAATCGCACAGTGGTTAACACTGCCGTCTCATAGCACCAGGGACCCAGGTTTGATTCCCAGCTTGGATCACTGTCTATGTGGAGTTTGTAAACTCTCTCCACGTCTGTATGGGTTTTCTTTGAGTCCAATTTTCTCCCATTGTCCAAGGATATGCAAGTTAGGTGAATTGGCCATGCTAAATTGTCCCTTAGTGTTAGGGGAATTAAGAAGGTAAATATGTGGGGTTACAGAGATAGATGGGACTGTTGTCAGTGTAGACTCAATGGGTTGAAAGGCCTCCTTCTGCACTGTAGGGGTCCTATGATAACTCAAGCTCAAGTCCGAATAGGATTCATTTTGTTTCTTAACATGGATCCCAATATAAAACCAGTTTTGAGCAAGTCAAAGGCATTTCCTGCAGTGGGATAGATCTAATGATTCACATGAGATGTTGGAGAGGATGTGGGTGGGCGGGCAGTAGGGTAATGTTGGAGTGGATAGTGTCAATGGTATGCAGGGAGTGCACAGAATGGGCTGAAGCATATTGCAGCAAATGAAAAAGCAGCTAAAGTCTTTATCTGGCTGTGTTATACTGATACTGGGAGCAGCCAATTCTGTCAGTGGATGCCTGAATTGGGAAGATCTTCCATTCTGCAGATGAATTTGATGGAAAATAAATGCAGAAAATATTCAGCAGGTCAGGCAGTGCCTATAGTAGCTGATATTTTAGGTCCTACTCCTATTATTAAGACTGGCAGATACTAACGTGATCAAATATGAAGAGGAACAAACTAAGGAAGGAGAGAGGGTACAAGAGAAAAACATCATATGCAAGAAAAGAAATAGAATATGTGTGATTTAGTCAAATGGACTGTAATGAAATGGCAGAAGTGATATTAGCAAGAGATAAAGAAAAGCCTTGTGACAGAATTCAAAAATCATATATGGGACGTGGGAACCAGAAAAAGCGGGTTGAGGCAGTGAGGGAAGTCAGATATCACAGGAGATGATTGGGTGGGTGGGGTGGGATGTATAGAGTGGACATGGTCATGGGCTTCTATTACATGGTGTTTAAAAGATAAGCTTAGTGGATCAACGGTCCCACTCCACTAATAAATGCATCTATCTCTTGGATCATGACCTTCTCACCTTCCATTTGTGGAGTTTGAGGATGCATGAGAATGGCCTCAACCAGGATCTTGGATTCATAGCACACTTTATGTAACCCCCACCATTTGGTCTGAGCTTACAAAGTCCTATTAACTGTCTTGGCTTGAGATAATTCACACCTCTTTAAACTGTGATTTTCCCTTTCTCCATTCACACTATTTGTTCCTGTAAAGATTCGATTACACGTAAAGACTTGCATTTCAACCATTATTTTGCAATTATGCCTTTGCCTATACATGCTGTATTTGTGAACCCACCTCTCCACTCACCTGATGAAGGAGCAATGCTCCAAAAGCTCACGATTCCAAATAAACCTATTGAACTTTAACCTGGTGTATTGAGACTTCTTACTGTGCCCACCTTACATTTGTCAGTATTCCCAGAGGTCTGAGGATCCGAATTGCAAGTGTTAAAAATACATCTCAACTTGAGGATGTCACATGTCTCCGGTTTAAAAGGTTTCAGTCACAAACTACTTCCTGAGAGCCAGTTGGTTTGATCAATCTCTGTAAATAACAATAACTTCAAAAAAACATATTCAAACGTCCAGGGACTGACAGAAAGGATCACTTGGCAAGATTTCAAGGTTTAAGACTTTCATTAACAAAAAGCAACTTTGATTAGACATTATTTTCAGGTAATTTATACTCTAATCTACATAAAATGTCCTTGCTAATGCTTCAATGCAATTGAAAATCTCCTTCCATGATTAAACTTTACTTGATCCCTTAGGTACACACTATTTTCCTACAACTAGTACAAAGTGATTTTCAGCTCCCGATGACTTGCTTGCCTTATTTTTCTTTTCTAGGCAGATGACTTTGAATTCCCAAACTGACTTTTGCAGTAAGCAATAGCTTGGAACTTTTTCTCCCTAGTCAAAGCTGGGCGAGTCTTCCAGCCTCCACGAACTATGCCGAGTCATCTTCAGCTGCTTCGTCAATGGCCTTCCTTCTATTATAAGGTCAGAAGTGGGGGATGTCCAATGATGATTTCCCAATATTCACCACCATTTGCCACTCCTCAGATACTGAAGCAGCCCATATGCAAATGCTGCAAGACCTGGACAATATTCAGACTTGGGCTGACAAGTGGCAATAAATGTTCATGCCACATAAATGTCAGACAATAATCATATCCATCAAGAGACATTCTAGCCATCATCCTTTGATATTCATTGGCATTACTATTGATAAATCGCCCATGGTCAACTTCTGGGGGACTAACATTGATTAGAAACTGAGCTGGACCAGCCATATAAATATTGTGGCTCTGAATGTTGTGGTGAGTTACTCACCTCTTGACTCGCAAAAGCCAGACCACCATCGAGACATAAGTCAGGAATGTAATAGAACACTCTACACTTGTCTTGGTGAGCACAGCTCTAACAATGCTTAAGAGGCTCAACATCATCCAGAACAAATTGACACTCTTTCCACAAATATACACTCACTCCCTCCACCCAATGACACAGCATAGCAGCAGTGTGTAGGATCTACAAGACGCAAAGCAGAAACTCACCAAGGATCCTTCAACAGCACCTTCCATCTGATACAAATAGACTTTGAATCCCCACACTAGCTTTTACAGCGATTCCTCCCTCAAGCCAAAGTTAGGCAAACCTCCCAGTTTTGTTTAATATTTAACATCTAAGCCATCTAGGCTTACACCCAGCAGAATTCATAATAAAGAACAAAGAACAAAACAGCCCATTTGATGATCCCACTTCTACCCATGATCCCTGTCTATGTTTATAGATCTATGCATTGGAACCAAATTTGTGACAATTCAGGGAGAATTTGTTCTGCCAATCAGCCTAAGAGCACATCTTTGGTATGTGGGAGGAAACCGGAGCACCCAGAGAAAACCCACGCAAGCACAGGGAGAATGCGCAAACTCACACAGACACAGGCCCAAATCCATGTGTCTGCACAGCACAGCGATAGTCACTGAGCTGTCATGTTGCCCATCAAATGGTCCAGGTCAAGCATACACTAACAACGTGAAGCACTAGGATACTCTTGAAAAATCCAAGAGCAACCCTCTCACGACCCATCGAGGGTATGCCCCTTGTTAGACAACAAGGCGGACCGAAGTACCTGTGGGATAAACAAATACATCAATATCATCGACAATTTACACACTTCCCAGGGAACTTCCAAGGCTCATGATCCCTATTTTAAATCAGTTTTCTATATCCCTCCATTCCCATTCTGTTCACGTGCCCATCTAAGTATTTCTTAAATTACTGCAGAGTGCCTGCCTCCGCCACTTTACTTGGCAGCAAGTTCTATACCCCCACCACCCTGTGTGGGAAAAAAACTCCCTCTAGCATCCAAATTATACCTTACCCCCCCTCACCCTAAGCTCGTGACCCCTCATGCTATTTGAGTCCATCCTACGAAAAAGCTTAACCCTATTTACTCTATCTATACCCCTCATAATCTTGTACACCTCTATTATATCTCCTCTAAGTCTACGTCTTTCTAAAGAAAACAGCCCCAGTTTGCCTAACTTCTCCTCGTAACTCAGACCTTCCATATCAGGCAGCATCCTGGTAAACCTCCTCTGCACTCTCTCCAGAGTCTCCACGTCCTTCTGGTAGTAAGGCGACCAGAACTGGACACTGTATTCCAAATGAGGTCTAACCAACGTTTTATACAACTGCAACATTAAAGGCCAGCTCTTGTACTCTATATCCCTTCCTATAAAGGCTAACATACCATATGCTTTCTTCACAACCAACTCCACCTGCTTTGCCACCTTTGAGACTTGTGCACCTGCACCCCCAGGTCCCTCTGCGTTTCTATACTCTTAATAGGTCTACCCTTTATCATATACCTCTCCCCTACATTTTTTCTCCCGAAATGCATCACCTCACATTTATCAGGATTGAATTCCATCTGCCATCTATCTGCCCAAGCTACCAGCCTATCTATGTCCTGCTGCATCGCCTGACAATGCTCCTCACTATCCGCAAGTCCAGCCATCTTTGTATCGTCTGCAAACTTGCTGATCACTCCACTTACTCCCTCTTCCAAGTCATTTATATATATTACAAATAGAAGAGGTCCCAGTATCGAGCCCTGAGGCACACCACTAGTAACTGACCTCCAGCTAGAAAAACACCCTTCCACTATTACTGTCTGTCTCCTATTACCAAGCCAGTTACTTATCCATCTAGCTACTTGTCCTTGTATCCCATTAGCCTTGACCTTTTCAACTAACCTCCCATGAGGGACTTTGTCAAACGCCTTACTGAAATCCACATAGACGACATCAACGGCTCGCCCTTCGTCAACCGTTTTCATTTATGTCACATGAACCCTTCATTCCTCCATTCTACCCTTAATTAAAGGCACAAACATGAAAGATAATAATCTTACAAAAACCTCATATTCATATCAGATCATCCACTTCTTGTCACACTTCTATTAACAGACTGCAAATTAAAACAAAAGTACCATCAAAGCAGCTAATTGCTGAAGAAAATACTTCTGTTTCTTTTGAAATGTCATACATCAACTATCGCAACAAATCCCAGGGGAAACTGCTGGGCAGTTTTAAAACACTAATTCCCTTCTGTAACCAAGCCCCACTGCATGTCAAAATAAAGGTTGGGAGAGTTCAGAGAATGAGCCAATACCCCACTGATTCAAACGAGTCCAGCACACGAGAAATGGAAATTTGAACTGCTAAATTAACATATAAATCAGTTTTTGATTTTTTTTTTCCCTAGCAAGAATTCTGCTGAAGTAACTAAGAACTTAAGTAATATGGAACTGTACAGCACCAATGTTGAATTTGTTTACCCTAATCAAAGCTGCAAATGACATCCTTGTGGTTGTGCCTGGGGTATACTGTCCTTCCCATTGTTTTCAATCTCTCCTATCTTTGACACAGTTAGCCGTGTTATCAATCTTCAAAACCGCTCCAGTTGAGTTGGACTCGGAGGTATATCACAAATAACCAGCACTCTCTTTGGTTGCAGTCTTACCAATTTAAAAACAGTCAGGGAGAGATTCTCCTGCAATTGCTTCTCTTACCACACTACCACCAACTCCTCCATCCATTTCCATGAATTCCCCAAGCACCTACCTGTGGTTGACTCCCATTTCTCATCTGCATCCTGCCTGTCAGACAAACTTGTATTTATGCAGTACCTTCCACGGCCACAGCACTTCCCAAGGTACAATGAAATATTTCTAACGTGTAGTCACTATTGTAATGAAAGAAAGAGGGCAGCCAATTTATGCACTGCAATATCCCACGAATAGCAATATGACAGTGAGCAGATAATCTGTTGTAATGACTACGATTGGGGGTAAATTTGGTTAGGACACTGGGGAGAATTCCCCTGCTCTGCTTTGAAAATAGTGTCATGAGGATTTTTTACATCCACCTGAAACAACAGACGGGGTCTCAGTTTATCTGAAATTACCTATGTCATTATACCTCATCTGAAAGCCAACACCTTGGGTTATGTACTCTTTCAGCACTGCACTGGAGTGTCAGCTTGGTTTTTGAGCTCAGATCTCAGGCATGGTGTTTGAATCCATAACTTTGACTCAGAAGTGGGAATGTTCAAACTGAGCCACAGTTCTCATTAGGTTCCAGATGTGTACTGATAACAGCCAGGGTGACCTCACCATCCAATGCCTCATGTGTTGTGAAATTGTTTGTCCAACGTCCGGTGTTGGCTGTGCTGTAATTTCCTCCATTAAACATTGGGAAAATCATTGTCATTATCTTTGCCTGTATTGACTATTAACTTCATTCTCCTGCTGCCAATTCCAGCCCCACCACCATCTCTGGCTGAGCCAGATGTTTGAAGCCTTTGACCAGCAGCCAAGTTTCCAAGCATCACATCCTCTCAACGAGCAAGACATTTGTCTCCTGATGCCTTCCTGGGGTTGGCCTCCTAACTTCCCAACTTCCACTCTCTACAAATGTCAGCTCGTTGAAAGCTCAGCTGCCCATATATTAACCAGCACCAAATCTCGTTCACCCATCTCTCCCATACTCACTAATCTACAACAACACCTCACCATTCAATAACATGTTTGAATCCGTACGAGGCACTGCCACGTCCCATCTCTGTAACCTCACAAGCCCTCTGAGAGCACTGTTTTCTTCCAAAATCAATTGTGTATGTATTCCCTATATTTTCAACCCCAACACTAATACTGTGCTTTTAGCCATCAAGGCCCTTAGCTCTGAAATTCCCTACTCAAACCTCGCTGCCTCTTCACACTCCTACCTTCAGAACCTTGTTTAACAGAATTCTTTGAAGAAGATTTTAGTCCCCTCTTCCAATATCATATTTGGCTTGGTATCAAACATTGTCTGATTATGTTCCTCTGAAGCATTTTGGGTTTTGCAATGGAAAAGGTGCTACAAGTTGTTGCTCACTGCCCATGCGTAAATGCCACTCCTGCAGATAAATCTGTCTGAAACTGGCTCTACATAGCAGCATGTTGGCACAGTGGTTAGCACTACTCCTCACAGTGCCAGAGACACAGGTTCAAATCCTGGCTTGGGTCACTGTCTGTGTGGAGTTTGTATGTTCTCCCTGTGTCGGTGTGAGTTTCCTCTGGTGAACAAATTTAGATGTAGAGCCAAGGGAGGATAATTCCACATTGCCCTGCCACGCTTCCCCCCCCCCCCCCCCCCCCCCCCCGACCCTTGCATATCTATTTAGCAGCTGATCAGCCAATGGAAGGTGTTTCACCCATTAAGGTTTTAGTTACTTTTCTAATGCCTTTCCTTATAGTGCAATGATTTACAAGCTAATCTGCTAAAAGCAGCTAGTTCCAGGGGATGAAACTGCTTTCTGCTCTGTTCTTAGCCATTAATGAGTAATACTGAAAAGTAGGATCTTAACTCCTGCACCATTTAGCATTGGAAAAATCTTGGGAGGCAGCAAAAAAGCAGAGTGCACCAATTCATATCCCACTCAAACTCTTTGGAGTTACCAGATGCTGATGGAGATCAATTGAAAGTTCCATCTAGTCAGTTTGGAGGGGGTAAGTAAAAAAGGTTGAAGAGCAATGTAAAAAACCAAAGGGAAGTGCAAAACTAAAATAACCCACTTGAGAATAAAAAATGATCAAAATGTTCCTGACACAGTGGCTTTTACTATAGATTGATCCAGTTGCCTTTGCTTCAAGTACTTAAGACCTTCAACACTGACAACTTAAATTGAGAGTTAGTTAATGTTTATCATTCATGACACATTTAAGAAATACCAACTCTTGGCATGGAGCCAGAGTGCCAGTAATGGCAAGTAGGAAATCATTTCCTCTTATCCCTACCACTGATTTTACACCAACTTATTTTAAGAGTCGGAAAAACATATGTGAGCACTTAAAACATTGTTGATAAGTGTTTCTGACAGGTGAAATCTGTCTTGGAAGAGAGTGCATACATCAATTTCACCTTTCATTTTAAATTTCAATAATTATTTTAAAAAGTTAGCTCACTGGAACCATCTGTTCACTCGCATTTTATTACATTTTGAAACTATCGAACATATTGAATGTTATGAATTTTCTTTATAAAAGGGACAGTTGATGTACTGCTATGGAATCTGAGAAGATCAGGTTCCTGGATATGGCTGTAGATTGATCTAGAGGTTATGGCAACATTATGAGGCCACTGTCACAAGCTTCCTAGCAACTAATTCAAGATCAAAGGCCCAAGGAAGAAAAAGAAATGCGGAGGAAGAAATATTTCAGACCATAACAAATATACAGTGGACTTAAAATAAAATTGTAATCAGTGACATTGCTCAAACAGTCTGAATAGACACACAGCTGCAAGGAAGAAAGAGTGTTAAAAAAGATTCTTTATTTTTATTCCCAAGAACATGTCATCAAACAGTTCAAAGTGGTTCAAATGTTACCCATTTCAATGGAAATGCAAACACCAGACTTGATAAGCAGCAGCATTCTTTGTAGAAGGAATGAAAGCATCTAACCACTTAACAGTTTCTTTCCTTGTGGAACTGTGAATTATAATGGATAAAGCACCAATAGAAACAACTCAGCACAGCAGAATGTCTAACCATCAACATGTTCATTCAACCCTTATAGTCAAAGAGTTGTAACTGCAACACAACATTTCACACAATGCTGTTTACAGCTGCTTTGGGTCAATTGTTACCTGCAGTAATATTTGCTTCAAAAGGGCCACAGACGTAATATAGCTACAACAATAAAGCCAGCTACCTCAACCCAACTTTACCATACAAAATTTATCAAAAAATGAACAGCATTTATAATCCAATTAAGCTTTCCAAGCTGCCAGACTTTCTACTCAACTACTAATAAAATATCGATCCCCACTAGTCAGGAGGGAATCCAAACTCCTGCAGAACATGAAATGCTGCACAATGATTTTTGCATTGGACAGACTCTGGACCCAACCCCAAGTACACAAAACACTCAGGTGATTTAGTTGTCAACATGCTCCAAGGTCTAATATGTATAAAAGCAAAATACTGGGCAGCACGGTGGCACAGAGGTTATCACCACTGCCTTGCAGTCTCAGGGATCCAGATTTAATTCCAGCCTTGGGTCACTCACTATCTGCATGGAGTTCTCCCCATGTCTGCGTGAGTTTCCTCTGGGTGCTCCAGTTTCCTCCCACAGTCCGAACGATGTGCTGGTTGGGTGTATTGGCCCTGCTAAATTCTTAGGTGCTGGAGTGTGGCGATTAGGAGATTTTCATAGTAACTTCATTGCACTGTTAACGTAAGCTTACTTGTGACATTCATAAATAAATTTTAAATTTTAAAAACTTAAAATTTTAATTGCGGATGTTGGAATCTGAAGCAAAAAGAGAAAATGCTGGAGAAACTCAGCAGGTCGGACGGCATCTGTGAAGAGAGAATAGAACCAACGTTTCACATCTGGATAACACTTCGTCTAATACACATGCCCACAAGAAGAAAATAAAAATGATCCTGGAAAAGAAAGAAATAATGCACTCACAATGTGTTCAGATTCCTCAGTCTCCTAAAGGCTGCTGGGCGAATTTCCTTAATACGATTGAATCGTAGATCCCTGCAATATATAAATTTTTGGGTATTAGATGCGTGATAAACACAAGGATTTAAAAAAATTTGATGAGATAAAATTCCATCACATTTTGGCAACAAAGAGAATATTTGCAGAAGTGAAAGCACACAGCATTGGAGGTGATAGTGATCTGGTTTGGTAATTGGTCGGGACATAAGAGGCAGAGGGTGGGACAAACAAAATGCATTGTGATTATTAGATATGACATATATATCTGTCGTTGGTATGCTTTTATCCACATTGCTTACAATGCTGTCTATCTTTGTGTCATCAGCAAATTTGGCTAAGTGGATTTCTATTCTATCATCTACATCATTAATAAATAATAACGTATAGTTGAGATCCCAACATAGATCTAAGCAGGACACTACTAATCCATGCTGCCAACAATGCCTATTCTGTGTCTCATTGCTCAACCAATTTTTCTGATAAAATGCTTTCAGTTCCATGAGCTTTAGCGAACAGGTTCTTATGAGATGCTGTATCAAACGCATTGGGAATGTTCATTTAATAACATGCCCTATCCACTGTTAGTCAGCTCTTCAAATATTCCTTCAGTAGTGGACTCCAACGTAACTTCCAAAAGAAATTGGGTAAATACCTCCAAGGGTAAAGTGGGCATAACTCAAAATAGTCAGCACAGGTATGATGGTCTGAATGGCCTCCTTTCATCCATAGTTCTTTGTTCAATTTGAATTTGGCTTTTGGAACAAACAACCAAAGATTGGTGGCATATTGGTTAGCACTGCTGCTTCATAGTGTCAGGAACCTGGGTTCAAATCCCAGCTTGGGTGATTGTGTGGCGTTTGCATGTTCTCCGCATATCTGTGTGGGTTTCCTCCGGGTGCTCCCGCTATCCAAAGATGTGTTGGTTAGGGTAAGTGGCTAAATCATGCCTTAGTGTCCTGGAATGTATTGGTTAGAGGGATTAGTGGGGTAGATGTGTGGGAATAGCACCGGGGATGGGATTGTGGTTGGTGCAGACTTGATGGGCCGAATGGTCTCTTTCTGCACTTAGGCTCTTATGATCCATGATCTATATGGTGCTTCCAGGAATCTGTACAGAGTCCTGAGCTTTTCAACTGATATGATGTGGAAATGCCGGTGTTGGACTGGGGCGAGTACAATAAGAAATCTCACAATACCAAGTTAAAGTCTACCAGGTTTATTTAGTATCACGAGGTTTCACAGCACTGATGAAGGAACTGCATTCTGAAAGCTCGTGATACCAAATAAACTTATTGGACTTTAATCTGGTGTTGTGAGACTTCTTACTGTTTCAACTGATATACATCGAATTGGATGAAGGAATAGAGAATAGTGTATCAAGTTTGCAGAAATCAAGCAAGCACAATAAGGTATGTGGATGGGAAAGGAAGTTGCAACAAGATGTGCTTAGACTAAGTGAGTGGGAAAATCTCTAGCACACAGAGTTCCATGTTGGATGCAAGAAAAAGAGATCAATATACAGTTAACGTATAGGAACCATAGATAAAAAAGAGATTTCAGCATCCACGTACATAAATTATTAAAGATTAGCACACAATTACAAAAAAAAATCAAAAAGTCTAAACAAAGGCCTTTCTCAAAGAGCACACAGTTGTGCTTTGGTTGTACAGAGGTTTGGTCAGAGCCAGCCAGTTCAGTTTCAGGAACCACAAGATACACCAGCATTGCCGATTCACCAGTACACCCGGGTTTAAAGGGCTCCGTTATGATTGCATGAATTCAACTTGTATTTCCAGGAGGTTAGCAGATTGAAAAATCATCTCCTATAAAATAACAGGATTAAATCATGCCATTATAAAGGGATTGAATTTAATTCTCAGCTCCACCATCAGGAACAGCGCTGGAAGGGATTAAAATCATCCGAGTTCATTAACTGGCCTGAGGCTGCAACAGTTTATCTTCAATGCCTTCTGGTGCAAACAGGGGTCCAAATTGTTGCCCTGATGACATCTTTCATGCCATGACAGCATGTTAGCTTTGGCATTTAGGAATCTGTGTGGCACAAATCCCAACAGCAGGAACCAGATCAAAATAATGTAACGGGTTTTGTTTTTACATGGAATGTTTCAAGCCATGTGGTCCACTTGTGTTTTCCTGGGCTTTGCAGAAAGTCTTCATCTCTGTTGCATTAACTTTGCTTCTTTTGTTTGATCGTCACTGAGTTGGCAACATCACCCCCAGTTATCATCATTTTGAGCCTTTGTCGTACGTAACACAAGCTAGGAATCATTCCTTAGATCTCTGGTGCCACCTAATCTCTACCTCTGTCCTTGAGTTCTTGATGATCTCTTGAGTGGGAATAGTTTCTCACTGTTTACCTTCCATACCTCTCTGGATCTTGAGTACCTCAATTCATTTTCGTCTTTGCCTTCATTTCTTCAAGTAGCTGAGTTCGAATCCAACCATGGCAGATGGTGAAATTTGAATTCAATAGGTTTTTAATTCTGGGTTTTTAATGAGGATCCTCACATCCACTTTCCTGCCATTTCTCCATAACCTTTGATTCCCTTACTGATCAAAAATCTATCTATCTCAGTCTTAAACATGGACAAGGACAGCTCTCTGTGGCAAGGAGTTCCAAAGATTCAGAGAAGAAATTACTCCACATCTCAGTCTTAAATTGATGCCTCTTTATTTTGAGGCTATGCCCTCTGATCCAAAACTCTCCCATGACGGGAAAGATCCTTTCAGCATTTACCCTGTCAAGCTGCTATGAATCATTAAAGGATTTTAGTGAACCAGATGGTTTTTTTGGACAAGTGGTTTCTTTCTTTTAAAAGCAAAATACAGTGATGCTGGAAATGGTTTCATTGTCATCATTAAAAACCCAGAATTAAAAATGTATTGAATTCAAATTTCACCATCTGCCACAGTTGGATTTGAACGCAGGTACTTGGAGAAATGAAGGCAAAGAGGAAACTTAATTGAGATAGTCAAGGTCCGGATGGGTATGGAGGGTAAAGTAGTGAGAAACCATTCCCACTCAAGAGATCATCAAGAACTCAATGACACAGATGCTAAATAACGGATAAAAGAAGAAAAAAGTGATGCGAGGAAAAATGTTTTCATGCACAGCATTGTTGAGGGGGTGATGGAGGCATTCAAGAGGAATTTAGATTGTACCTGAAAAGAAATCACATGCAAGGTTACAGGGATAAGGCAGGAGAGTGGGATTGGGTAGAATGATCTTTCAGAGAACAGGTACAGACCGCAAATCAGCTTCGAGGATTTTGAGAGTGCTAGCAATAATTGACAGAGGACTGTGCATCCAAAGGCAGTGCCAAAGGAATCCAGAACATATTCATGGTGCTGAATGAGGTTGTAGAGCAATGATGGGAACCTAGGCTAGTGAGTGGGCTGCATGAGTGGCCTTCCTTCATCTCAGTGGATTGCAAGATTGAAATTAGGCTTGTTCATTAACCATTACCTCATGACAATGTGACTTGGAAGGTCTATTGCAGAAGGAAAATATACAGTAAATATAAAGCTCTTTGAAATATTAGCATAGGAGAAGGATCTAAGCATGCAGATCCACAGTTAGAACATAGAACATTACAGCACAGAACAGGCCCTTCGGCCTTCGATGTTGTGCCGACCAAAATAAAAAGCAATGCCCCTCCAAACTAAACCAGTCCCTTCTCTTCCATATACTTATCAACTAACCTCTTAAACGCCACCAAACTTGGCGCATCCACAACTGCTGCAGGCAGGGCATTCCACTCCCGAACCACCCTTTGGGTAAAGAACCTACCTCTGATATCGTCCTATAACTATCACCCCTTAATTTAAAGCTGTGTCCCCTCGTGCTAGCTTTCTCCATCCTAGGAAAAAGGCTATCACTGTCCACCCTATCTAAACCTCTAATCATCTTATAGGCTTCAATAAGATCCCCTCTTAGCCGCCTCCTTTCTAACGAAAACAACCTCAAATCCTTCAACCTCTCTTCATAGGACCTGCCCTCCATACCAGGCAACATCCTGGTAAACCTCCTCTGACCCTCTCCAATGCCTCCACATCTTTCTTATAATGAGGGGACCAGAACTGCACACAATACTCCAAGTGCGGCCGCACTAGAGTTTTGTACAGTTGCAACATGATGCTGCGGCTCCTAAATTCACTCCCCCTACCAATAAAAGCTAAGACTCCATATGCCTTCTTAACAACTTAATCCACTTGACTGCCTACTTTCAGGGATCTATTGACACATACACCAAGATCCTTCTGTTCCTCAACACTATTAAGAGCCTTACCATTAGCCCTATACTCTACACATTTATTGTTCCTGCCAAAGTGCATTACCTCACACTTTTCCACATTAAACTCCATTTGCCACCTCTCGGCCAGCTCTGCAACTTGTCCAAGTCACTCTGTAAACTATAACACCCCTCTTCACTATCTACCACTCCACCGACTTTAGTGTCATCTGCAAATTTACTAATCCATCCTTCAATACCCTCATCCAGATCATTTATAAAAATTACAAACAGCAGGGGCCCCCAAAACAGACCCCTGAGGTACACCACTTGTCACCGAACTCCACGATGAATATCTCCCATCAACCACCACCCTCTGTCTTCTATCTGCCAGCCAATTCCTAATCCAATTAGCTAAATCTCCCTCTATTCCACACATCTGCATTTTCTGTAGAAGTCTTCCATGGGCCACCTTATCAAACGCCTTACTAAAGTCCATATATACTACATCAACCGCCTTACCCCCATCCACCTCTTTGGTCACTTTCTCAAAAAACTCAATGAGGTTAGTAAGACATGACCTACCCTTCACGAAACCATGCTGACTATCCCCAATCAATTCATTTCTCTCTAAATAACTATAAATCCTATCCCTAATAATTCTCTCCAATACCTTGCCCACAACAGAAGTAAGACTCACTGGCCTATAATTCCCTGGAAGGTCTCTCTTCCCTTCTTAAACAATGGGACCACATTCGCTATCCTCCAGTCCTCCGGAACCACACCCGTAACCAACGAGGACCTGAAGATCAGAGCCAGAGGCTCTGCAATCTCCTCTCTTGCCTCCCAGAGAATCCTCGGGTAAATCCCGTCCGGCCCAGGGGACTTATCCAACTTCAAACCCTCGAGAATTTCTAACACATCCTCCCTATCTACTACAATACTTCCCAATTTGCAACCCTGTACCGCAGTGTTCTCCATAGCTACATTTCCAGCACTCTGCGTGAATACCGAAGAGAAATATTTATTCAGTGCCTCACCAATCTCTTCAGGCTCCACGCACAACTTCCCACTGCTGTCTATGACTGGCCCTAATCTTGCCCTAACCAATCTTCTATTCTTAACATCTCGAAAGAAAGCTTTAGGATTCTCCTTAATCCTATCAGCCAACATCTTCTCGTGTCCCCTCTTAGCTCTCCTCAATTCACTTTTTACCTCCTTCCTGGCTAATCTATAGCTATTCATTGCACTAACTGAGCCTTCAAGCCTCATCCTGAGGTAAGCCTCCTTTTTCTTCTTAACCAGCAAATCAACTTTTTTCGTACACCAAGGCTCTCTTACTCGTCCATTTCCTCCCTGCCTGACAGGGACATACTTATCAAGGACTCGCAGCAGCTGCTGCTTGAATAAGCTCCACATTTCAGATGTTCCCAGTCCCTGTAGTTTCCTAGTCCAACTTATGCACCCTAATTCTCTCTGATGGCCTCATAATTACCCTTCCCCCAGCTATAACTACTGCCTCCAGCTTCATGCCTATCCCTATCCATCACTAAGGTGAATGTAACCGAATTGTGGTCACTATCACCAAAATGTTCACCAACCTCCAAGCCTAACACCTGGTCTGGCTCATTGCCCAGCACCAAATCCAATGTAGCCTCACCTCTAGTTGCCCTATCTACATACTGAGTCAAAAAACCTTCCTGCACACTCTGTACGAAAACTGACCCCTCTAACGAGCTAGAGCTATAGCTATTCCAATCAATATTAGCAAAGTTAAAGTCCCCCATCACAATACCCTACTACTTTCACTCCTAATCAGAATTGACTTTGCAATCCTTTCCTCAACCTCTCTAGAACTATTAGGAGGTCTGTAAAAGACTCCCAACAGGGTGACCTTTCCTCTCCTGTTTCTAATCTCAGCCCATACTACCTCAACAGACAAGTCCTCATCAAACTTCTTTTCTATCACCGTGATACAGTCTTTGACCAATAATGCCACTCCTCCCCACCTTCTACCTCCTTCTCTACTCCGACTAAAGCATTTGTACCCCGGAACCTGCAACATCCATTCCTGTCCCTGCTCTACCCAAGTCTCTGAAATGGCCCCTCAAGTTCCCTCAAGTGGACAAGGATGTCAAGAAGGCATATGGCATGCTGCTTTCATCGGTTGGGGCTTTAAGTGTAGGAATGGGAAAATCATGTTGCAGCTGTATAAGTTAGGTTCGGCTGCATTTGGAATATTGTGTATAGTTCTGATCGCCACCTACTGGAAGGATATTCATGCCTTGGAAAGGGTGCAGAGGAGATTTACCAGGATGTTGCCTGGTTTGGAGGGTATGGACTACAAAGAAATGTTGAACAGACTTGGATTGTTTTCACTGAAATGTCGGAGATGAGGGGGGACCTAAGAGAGGTTTATAAGATTATGACAGGTTTGGATAGAGTGGATAGTCAGAGGCTTTTTCAAAGTCAAAGAATCAATTACTCATGGTCATAGGTTAACAGTGAGAGGGGGAAAGTTTAAAAGAGATGTAAGGGGCAAATTTTTCACACAGAGGGTGGTGAATGCCTGGAACTTACTGCAGGAGGAAGTAGTGGAAGCTGACGCTACAATAATGTTTAAGAGCATCTGGATAGACACGTGAATAGGCAAGGAATAGAGGGACATGGACCACATAGAGGCAAGAAAATATTAGATTGGAAAGGCATCTGTGTTGACACAGACATGGTGGGTCAAAGGGTTCCTGTGCTTTGTTCTTTATTTGTTGATTACATTAAATACATTTAATACAAACTGAATATTTTCTAATGAGTCTGCAAAAACTACAAAGGATTGTGAATGAGGCCCAGTCCATCATGCATACCAGCCTCCCATCCGTTGACACTGTCTATACTTCCCGCTGCCTCAGAAAAGCAGCCAGCATAATCAAGGACCCCAGGCACCCCAGACATTCTCACTTGCACATCTTCTGTTGGGAAAAAGATGCAAAATTTTGAGCTCGTGTACCAACCAACTCAAGGACAGCTTCTTCCCTGCTAGCATCAGACATTTGAAATGGACTTACTTTACATTTAAATTGATCTTTCTCTCCATCCTAGTGTGACTGTAATACTACATTCTGCACTCTCTCCTTTCCTTTGCTACTTCATCCGTTTTGTCTGTATAGCGTGCAAGAAACAATACTTTTCACTGTATACTAATAATGTGACGATAATAAGTCAAATCAAATACAAAAAAATGCTTAATTCCAATGATCAGCTTCAAATGGTAAAGGCAAATTAAATATTTTGCGCTGTGCACACGCTCTGTGTCCAGTCAGCACGTACATCACTTCACTGCCCTTGTTTTATGTGCGTATTACTTCGCTCATGCCAGCAGGGAATAAAAAAACAAAAATCAGCAGAATGGATTCAATATGGAGCTTTCAGTAACTCATTCAGCAATCCTGTGCATGAGAAACGGTCAATAAATTGTCTCATGGGCTGCACTCAGAACACAGATGGGCTGCCTGTTGCCCCTAGGCCATAGGTTGCCCACTATTGTTGCAGAGGTAGGCTAAGCCAAGACCATGGGGAACTTTGCAGATGAGGATATGGATTTAAATGATATGTAGGCTGATAGAAAGCCAGCGGGGGGAAATCAGCTCATTTACATCAAATTCCCCAGCACACTGCACAAGCATCTGGCTCTTATTAGAGATTACCAGCAGAGAAAGATCCTTTTGTACCAGTGACAGGGTTCTGATTTTAAAATGTTCTTTCGCAAGTATCAAATTTCACTAATATTTTGTGCTTGTGATATTCTATTTATCCCACGAGGGATGGACAACTGGAAACAAATTACACAATGTTATTTTGTTGATCAAGTTGGTAGATTTGTTCACAGATGAAATACAGTTAATTAAATAATAATTGTAATAGTTCACCTAGTAATGTTTATCAATGAGTTGCTGAAGGCCCCATGTTGGTTCAACTGATTGTACTGAAGATAGTAGTTAATAGGGAGTCATAGTAAGTGGTTTCAACAGGGCATGGAATGTAAGGATGGAGTGAGGGTAAGGGGGAGAGGGAAAAGAACATCATAGACAGGGGTGTCTCTGTTAATCCAATTTACAGCAGAGGTCATTGGATAGCAATTAGACTTGAACCCAGCTGCGATATCCCGAACCCTTGCTCAACAATTATCTTCAAGCCTCACATACGAAGAATGGCAAATTGTCGGATGTGCACAGGGCTATTGTTTTAAAAAGGATAATTCATAGTAAGAGCTTGTACAATTATCACAGACCCATACACATCCAAACATTAAATATGAAACAAGGTTGGCAGGACTTAATAGGCTACACGATGAAGGTATGTAAAAATCATTGGGACTGGTGCACTCCTCCCTGATGAACTTAATGCATTCTATGCCTATTTTGAGGAAGAGGTCAGTGAGAGCATGCCCTCCACTCTGGAAGCCTCAGGTGAATCTGTATTTGGGTGTCACCATTGAAGATGTTAAAGCAGCCTTCCCAAAGGTCAATCCATGGAAAGCAACCGGCCTGATGGGAAACCCAGACAAGCACTCAGATTCTGTGCGGACCAACTGGCGGGGATATTAGCAGACATCTTCAGCCTCTCTTTAAAATAATCTGAGCTCCCAGAGCAAAGCGTACCTTAATGATTATAGTCCAATGGCTCTGACATCCAGTCATTATCAAGTGCTTCAAAAAGTTAGTCATGGTACGAATCAATTTTGGCCTCTCAGATTATCTGGAACCATTACAGTTTGATTTTTGATCTGATTGGATTTGATATATTATTGTCACATGTATTAACATACAGTGAAAAGTATTGTTTCTTGCACACAATACAGTCAGAACATACCTGATCATTGAGAATGAAATGAAAGACTGCAGAATATATTGTTACAATCATAGCTAAGTTGTAGAGAAAGATCAACTTAATGCAGGGTAAGTCCATTTATAAGTCTGACAGCAGCAGGGAAGAAGCTGTTCTTGAGTCAGTTGATACGTGTCCTCAGACTTTTGTATCTTTTTCCCAAAGGAAGTAGAAGGTGGACGAGAGAATGTTCTGGGTATGTGGGGTCCTTAATTATGCTGACTGCTTTGCCGAGGCAGCAGGAAGTGTAGACAGAGTAAATAGTTGGGAGGCTGATGTGCAAGATGGACTGGGCTACATTCATGACCTTTTGCAGTTCCTTGCAGTCTTGGGCAGAGCAGGAGCCAAGCTGTGATACAACCAGAAAAAATGCATTCTATGGTTGTATCTGTAAAAGTTGGTGAGAGTCGTAGTTAATACACCAAAATTCCTTAGTCTTCTGAGAAAGTAGAGCTGTTGGTGGGCTTTCTTAACTATTAAGTTGGCATGGGGGCACAGGACTGGTTGTTGGTGATCTGAACACCTAAAAACTTGAAGCTCTCACCCTTTCTACTTTGTCCCCACTGATGTAGACACGGACATGTTCTCCTTTACGCTTCCTGAAGTTGATGACAATCTGCTTCGTTTTGTTGACATTGAGGGTTGATTATTATCAGATTCTCTATCTCATTCCTGTACTCTATCTCGTCATTGTTTAAGATTCTATCCATTACAGTGGTGTCGTCAGCAAACTTGAAAATCGAATTGGCCACACAGTCATAGGTGTATAGTAGAAGGCTAAGAACACAGCCTTGTCGGGCATCAGTGTTGAGGATGATCGTGGAGGAGTGTTGTTGCTTATCCTTAGTGATTGTGGTCTGTGAGTTAGGAAGTTCAGGATCTAATCACAGAGGGAGATGCCAAGCCCAGGCCACGGAGTTTGGAGATCAGTTTTGTGGGAAAACTGAGCTGTAGTCGATAAATAGGAATTTGACATAGGTGTCGCTTCATTTAGGTGTTCCAGGATTGAGTGCAGGGCGAGGGAAATGGTGTCTGCTCTGGACCTGTTGCGGTGGTGGGTAGACCATAGTGGATCCAAGTAGTCTGAGAAGTTGGAATTGATTCGTTTCTTTCGAAGCACTTCACAATGATTGATGTCAGAGTCACTGACTGATAGTCATGAAGGCACACTGTTTGGTTTTTCTAAGGGATGATAGTCATTTTGCCTACCACAACAGGTCCACAACTGATGCCATTTCCCTGGCCCTGCACCCAACCCTATGTCAGACTCCCAATTATCGACTACAGCTCAGCCTTCAACACCATCATTCCTACAAAACTTATCTTCAAACTCCATGGCCTGAGATTCGGTTCCTCCCTCTGCAACTAGATCGTGAGCTTCCTAACCCACAGATCACAATCAATAAGGACAGGCAACCACACTTCCTCCACGATCATCCTCAACACGAGTGCCCCAAAAGGCTGTGTCCTCAGTTTCTTACTATACTCATTATACACTCATGATTGTGTGGCCAAATTCCCCTCTAACTCAATTTTCAAGTTTGCTGATAACACCACTGTAGTGGGTTGGATCTCAAACAATGATGAGACAGAGTACAGGAAAGAGAAACAGAATCTGGTGAATTGGTGCGACAACAATAATCTCTTCCTCAATGTCAACAAAACAAAGGAGATAGTCACCGACTTCAGGAGGCGTAAAGGACAACATGCCTTTGTCTACATCAGTGCAGACGAAGCAGAAACAGTCAAGAGCTTCAAACTTTTAGATGTCCAGATCACTAACAACCGTGCTAACACTACAGTTAAGAAAGCCCACCAACGCCCCTACTTTCTCAGAAGGCTAAGGAGATTTGGCATGTCTGCTATGACTCTCATTAACATTTATAGATGCAGCAAAGAAAGCGTTCTTTCTGGTTGTATCACAGCTTGGTATGGTGCCTGTTTTGTCTAAGACGGCAAGAAATTACAAAGGGTTGTGAATGAAGCCCAGTCCATCACTCAAAGCAGCCTCCCATACGTTAACTCTGTCTAAACTTCCTGCTGCCTCAGAAAAGCAGCCAGCATTATCAAGGACCCCATGCATCCCGGACATTGTCTTTTCCACCTTCTTCCATCGGGAAAAAGATACAGAAGTCTGAGGATACGTACCAACTGACTCAAGAACACCTTCCCTGCTGCCATCAGACTTTTGGATGGGCCTACTTTGCATTAAGTTGATCTTTCTCTCCACCCGAGCTATGACTGTAACACTACATTCTGCATTCACTCTTTCCTTCTCTATTAATGGTATGCTTTGTCTATATGCAAGAAACAATACTTGTGTCACTGTACGCTAACACGTGACAATAATTAATCAAATAAATCAAATCAACAAAACGTACAGCAACTAGACCAATTTCAATTTATTTTTGGAGCCAAGAGCTAAAGTTAGTAGAGCTCAGTTGGACCAGCTGTATATTTAATATCATGTATACAAGAGCAGGACAGAGGCTATAAATTGTCCAATGTGAGGTTCAACTTCTGACCTCAGAAAGTCCCTCCCAAGTCGGCAGTGTGATTAAAACGAGTCATTTACCTGGAAAGTTGCCAATGTTCCTTCTACTCCGCGGCAAAACAACAAAAGTCCTCATGCAGTCTGAGAACACGATAGCCCCTTTAAATTGGGGCGTGTGGTCAGCCACACAAAAAAACCTTTAATGGCTCCAAGCACTTAAATGAATAGGCTGCACACAATAGAAAATAATCGAGTGGATGTTGATGGGTGCAGATCCGACAATGAACAAATTCAACTCCACTTCAAATCATATCAGTTCACTTGACCGGTGTTCTCACCACTGAGCTCAATATCCACTCAATCCATTTGACAGCATCATCTACAGGACACACTGCAACAACTCAATAAGCCTGCTTCAATATTATTACTCAGTCTTATTACTCATTAGGGCTGGATAGTATGGAGTTCCATGGTCCATGCCCATTCGGCTAAAAGGCCTGGGCGGGCGACAGGGAAAAAGGAATGTAGCTACACTTGACAGTGGTCCTGGCAGCAATTTAATACTGGGGATAGCATCAATTTCTTTTCAAGTGAGATTTCTGCCCTGTTTTTTAGGAGGAATTCCCATCTTAAAGAACTGCCAACCAACTGCCAAATGATTGGCTGGCAACTCTGTTGACCCAACAGCACCAGTGGGTGTGGCATCCACGGCTGGGATTACAGGCAGTGCCACCACACTGAAGACTCCAGGGATGGGGGTCTCAGCAAGGGAAATGGGGATGAAGATGAAGGGAAGCTCTGACGAGCCCAGTGAATCCACATAGGGAACCTCCCCACAACCCCTACTTCCCACCAACCTCCCCCACTCCACATCCATCATATTGATTGAGACCAAACTGCGAAGTAAAGCTATCTGGTTTCCCTCAAAGTGCAGGTCTCCACCCTTTGCGGACAAAATATTAACAGAATGGGGGCTGTAATGAGTCATTTCGGGGCCTCAAGGACCAAGGTTAGTGAGCTGCACATCACCTCCCCATCCCACCATAACATTTCAGACAGACTGGGGAAGCAGACAGGTGGCGAGAAGATCACCTGCTGGATTTCGATGTATACCCTCACCTTCACACATGCAGGCGGGGAAGTGAAAATTCCAGCCCCATGTGTAGTAATATCACGGTGCTCCAAATCATACATCACTGCAGCAAACACGCATCACCCATCCTTCATCATTGCTGAGTCAATATGCTCAGCTTTCCAGGTTCCCACCATTAGGGTTCAGTGGTTCAGAAGAGTGACAACCCAGCAATAAGAGACAGGCAAAAAAACGTTTTAATATCAGAATCATCCACATCTTTTGAATGAATCTTCAAAACAATGGTCGACTGGAGTTCATCAGAGTAGCATATAAATCAGGCTCCGAATTAATTCTCTTACTATTTTGCACTGCTTTCAGATATCTTGTTGTTATGGTAGCCACAAAGGGCATGGAGCATTGTAAGTTGATCTCCCTCATAGGCTTCATGGGGTATGAACGAAGCCTCACCATGTGGGAGGTGAGCAGTGGATCAAAACCCATTGCTCCAACCCACATTAGTATTCTGTGGGTTCCTGGGAATCATCTACCATGCTGTAAGCCATGAGTACAGTGTTATCCATCATTAAAAGGTTTTTGGTGATGGAAGACTGGCCTTGGCAGAATTACTATGCTAGCAATCAATGATTTATACAGCAGCCAACATCTTTGGTCTCTTTCAACCTTCTCCTTGACAAATTCCTTCCCACCAGTCCACCCATCCAGTGTACACATGCTTCCTATTGAAAATTGTGTTGCACTTGGAATAGAGTATTGAAGTGCAGTCAATATTTGTGTGTGAAAGATAATATTTATACTCTACGTTTTACAGATTTTCTCATGCTAAGTCAGTCAATTTACTAAAGTATTAATAAAAGACAAACAGCTTCCCTACAATCAGTAAAGTAGCTGGCCAATTAATTTGAAAATAAGTTTACTAATATCTTTCTGGCAATAAAAAAGTTAATTTGCTATTTTGAAGAATTCTTTTGAAGTTTGAAATAAATAAAACAAACTTTGGAGGGATACAGCTTTAAACACGTGTGTGTACTTTACTTTAATCCTGGAGATATCCTGTATCCTGTGATGGGAGGTTGAGTCAGATTACTTAGTTCACCATATCTAACTAATCCACATAGGTCTCTCAGTTTCTCTGTAACACAGCATGTAACTGTTTCTTACCATCAAACAGTTGACACTGAAACACAAGATATCAAAGATAACTGTAGTAGAGTTACTGTTGTATAGATTTCAAGTTAGAGCATAATAACAATTTTTATAACATTTCTTCCCCTTATAAAACTGTATATAATCCAGTTTGCTGTTCGCAATATTACGGCAGATCCACATTGGACATAGCATTAGTACTGAGCCCTTCTGATTTGCAACCTGATACTGACAAACACATTTAATCTGCCTTCTTTGCTCACTAAACACTGCTGAACTCTCTTTGACTCAGTGTCCTAATTAAAATTAGCCTTTGTACCCTGAAAAGGTATGAGCTAGGTTAGCACACATTCCTTTGCAGCAAAATAATACAGAATTGTATAACGGAGAATTGACACGCTCCATCTAATTTATTGTTGGAAATGCCATGGGGGATTTGCTTAGACATAAAATAAATTTTATACACAGCTGTAAACCAATCAGAATATGTGACACGTAATTGGATATGATCCATATTATATAAACATCTGTTGTGAAAACTAACGGTGGCCGTAAAAGGTATTTGCTTTCAATGCCATCCTATAATAAGTGCTACGATCAAAACATTGGGTTGGTCTAACCATCAACAAGGGCAAAGACCATATCAACTTATTAGGCATTTTGGCCAGAGAGGTCTTTACTGTGATTAGACCTACACATCTTACATTCAATGTAATTATAACAACTGTACAATTTGATTACATTAATGTTGCACAATCCAATCATAGGTAGAAAACAACTCTGCAGTCCTCACCCAATATTCACAGATACCTTTCAGGGGAAGTCAGGAGCTTGAATACAATGCAATTCTTTCCCTCTAACAAATACACACACAAACACTATAAAAACTCAATTGCTTTGCTGGTTGGCATTTGTTCAATCCCACACCCGTCTGACACAATTCAATAATACACCGGCCAGTACTCTTTGCCATGAATCCATTGGAGAGGCTGCAAAGGTGCAGCTGCATCAAATTCAGTTGGCCAAAATTTGCCAGTGTCACCTGACCAATCAAAACCTGGCATGATTCGACCAAAAAGATCCAGCAGGCATTGGGAGGAAGCCTGGCGTCAGAGGCGAGGATGTTCTGTGGCTATCAGCACTCTGGATATTTTGTGGAGTCAACAGAGAGAATTTTCCAACTCGCCCATCACAGGAATCATTGGGGGAGGCGGGGGAGGAACCATGTAAAGGTCCGTTGATCTCAGGCAGGATTTACTGGTTTTTGGAACAAGTGCAACTGGAATTTCCTGCGCAGTGAGTCAATCAACAAAGCCTTGTGATCAGTACAATGCGTTTGCCACAGGAGGAGACTGTTGATAAGTTATTGTTACTTCTGGCTTGGAATACATGTACCTATTCGAATGAGAGATGACACAAAAGAACTGAGACCTAGAAAGGGTTGGAACTGCAAAGAATGCAATTGGAGGAAGAAGTGATATCAGAGTAAATGTATATTTCTTGGACAAGCACCTGTCTTGCTTGAAAGGAATTTTTTTGATTTGTTCACGGTATGTGGTGCTATAGCTAGGCCAGCATTTATTGCCCATTCCTAATTGCTTTTGAGAAGTGGCAGTGAGCAGTTTTCTAGAACCACTGCAGACCATTTCAGCACATTCATAGAACATAGAACATAGAACACTACAGCACAAACAGGTCCTTCGGCCCACAAGTTGCGCCGATCATATCTCCACCTACCAGTCCTATCGATAATGCTCAATCCCATTAATTCCCATGTACTTATCCAGAAGACTCTTAACAGATCCCAATGAGTTAGTCTCCACCACCACCGACAGCAGCCAATTCCACTCACTCACCATCCTCTGAGTGAAAAATTTACCCCTGACATCTCCTCTGTATCTGCTCCCCAACACCTTAAACCTGTGTCCTCTCATAGTGTCCACTTCAGCCCTGGGAAATAGCCTCCGAGAATCCACCCTATCTATACTTCTCAACATTTTATAAACCTCTATCAGGTTGCCTCTCATCCTTCATCTCTACAGGGAGAAAAGACCTAACTCCCTCAACCTATCCTCATAAGGCATGCCACCCAATCCAGGCAACATCCTTGTAACTCTCCTCTGCACCCTCTCAATAGCTTCCACATCCTTCCTGTAGTGAGGCAACCAGAACTGCACACTGTACTCCAAGTGGGGTCTGACAAGGGTCTTATAAAGTTGCAGCATTATCTCCCAACTCCTAAACTCAATCCCTCGATTCATGAAGGCTGGCACACCATACGCCTTCTTGACCACATCCTCCACCTGTGAGGCTGATTTAAGAGTCCTATGGACCCGGATCCCAAGGTTCTTCTGATTCTCTATACTGCTAAGAGTCCTACCGTTGATATTGTACTCCTTCATCCCATCGGACCTGCCAAAATGAACCACTACACATTTATCCGCATTGAATTCCATTCGCCACTTCTCCATCCGGTCTTGCATCCTACCTACGTCTCGCTGCAACTTCTGACATCCCTCCAGACTATCCACAACACCACCAATCCTGGTGTTGTCGACAAACTTACAAACCCATCCCTCTACTTCCTCATCCAGATCATTTATGAAAATGACAACCAGCAAGGGTCCTAGAATAGATCCCTGGGGCACTCCACTGGTGCCTGACCTCCATGCAGAAAAAGACCCATCCAAAACCACCCTCTGCCTTCTGCAGGCAAGCCAGTTCTGGATCCACAAGGCAACAGCCTCTTGGATCCCATACCCTCTCACTTTTTCAAGAAGTCTTGCATGGGGGACCTTATCAAACGCCTTGCTAAGTCCATATAAACCACATCCACTGTTCTTCCTTCGTGAATGTCTTTAGTCACATTTTCAAACAACTCAACTAAGCTCGTAAGGCACGACCTGCCCTTGACAAAGCCATGCTGACTACTTTTGATCATACTAAACTTCTCTAAATGTTCATAAATCCTGTCCCTCAGTATCCTCTCCATCAACTTACCAACCATTGAGGTCAGACTCACCAGTCGGTAATTTCCCAGGCTACCCCTGTTCCCTTTCTTCAAAATAGGAACCATATCCGCAATCCTCTGAAACCTCTTCCATCTCCATCAATGACGCAAAGATCATCACCAAAGGCTCTGCAATCTCTTTTCTCACCTCCCACAGTAACGTGGGGTACATCCCATCCAGTCCCAGCAACTTACCTATCTTGATGCAATTTAAACAGCGGCAGCGTCCTGGGTTCATTTCCAGTCTTGAGTGACTGTGTGGAGTTTGCATGCTCTCTCCGTGTCTGTGTGGATTTCCTCCAGGTGCTCCAGTTTCCTCCCACAGTCCAAAGATGTGCGGGTTAAGTTGTTTGGCCATGCTCAATTATCCCTTAGTGTCAGGGGGAATTAGTTAACCAAAATGGTCAAGGAAGTCAATAAAGAGGCAACTGCCTAGTATTAATTTGAGGGATTGGCCAAAGATGCTGCTGCAGAGGACCCACAGGGAACTCAAGGTCGATGGTTCTGACAGGGGAATCATAATCAAGAGAGGGGATAGGAAAAGAAGTCTAGGACAGAATCCCAAAGGAGCACTACTGTTCTGCAGCTGTGGTCTGCTGGGGGAACTAACACCAATTGTCCACTCAGGTCTCAGATAAAAATAGCAGTCGGGCTCATTGATGTCACTGGAGTTGTCACTGGTGTGTACTTAATGAAGGTATCCATTGGCTTCCGATGGATGCCCTTGCTGCCTCCAATTTACAACTGCAGTTGACAGTATGTGACACGCCCCCCCCCCCCCCCCCTTCATTTTAACTGCCACACCACCAGTTTTCCACTGTCTGAAGGGGCCAAAAGGTCAATCCGATTAGCAAGCACTGATCCAGCAAGAAACACAAATTCCTGCTCTTTTATTTTTTTAAGTTCAGTAATCCACATGGGTAAAATGTACTCAGATGAAGGATAAATCTTGAGATTCCAGAGCTGCATTGCTGAATGAGCCACTTTGCTTCACTTTATCTGGTGCTGATTTTGTGTAAATAATTGCAGTAAAATTTTCCAGAGCTGCAGAAGTGGTGTTTTTCTTTCAAATGGCTTGTTAGTGGTGTTTGGAGCGACTCTCAAACATCATAAGTCCTTGTAAACATTCAGAACTGCATTTAAATACAGTCTGGCAGGCCCGTCTGCTTGTACCATATACAGGAAATGTTCCATTTTCCACTATGTCATCTTAATCCTTGCTGAAAGATCTGCCAAAGGCAACCAATTAAACTCAGAGGTTTCCAAAACTTCAATAACTGAAGCTGCACTGTGTTCCCAACTGGGGAGATAGCCACAAGCTCTGTCTAATCTTATCTACCAATCAGAGAGTTGAAAAGCTTCAGTCAGCCAAATTGGTGCCGGGTCCATACTTCAGGTCTTTTTATCTTCAGGAAGATATTCTAACAAGGAGTTGTCTTCCGGAGATACAATAACCGGCCCCTCAGCTACACGTGACTAAAAATAAAGTGGGTCACAGAAACTGAATATGTTCAGCGGGGATGAGCTCGTCTGTGCGGCCAATTTCATTTCAGGAAATAACAAAAGAACAGTTAAAATATTTACGGCAATAACATAAAATAATGAAAGGACCGGACATTGTGTCGGTTGATTTCAATTTGACAGATTGCGAGAAACAGGGGACGTGCATTTAAACTGTGGAATAGGCCAGATGCTCAGAGTGTCTCCTTTTCCCAGAGAACAGGGATCATTGGGAGCTTTACTAGCCAGTGCCTTTGGATTCGCCGGGTGCCTTTTAAGAGGGAGAACCGGAGAGGTTCATTGCTGGGTCACAAGTCACATTCTCAAAATGACAGAATTGCTGCAGTGCAGAGGGAGGCCATTTGGCCCTTCATCTTGGCATTGGCTCTCCAAATTAGCATTGTGTCTTAGTGCCGTTCCTCTTCACTTTTCGCCCTTGTCCCTGCACATTACTTGAAGAGAAACAATCAGCTGATTCCCTCTTTATTGAACCTCCCTCCACCACACTTCCAGCCAGTAATTTCTATAGAAAAGAAGCGGATAAACAATTAAGGTACATGCAGTCAGCGTGATCACCTTGATTGGTTTTGAGTGCCTTGGGAGAGGGAGGGTGAATTTTCTAGAAGTTCCCTTGCCCATCGCTTTATTGTTGCAAAAGGTTTATTGCCTTGCTCTGATTGTGGGTGATGAGGAGGGTGGATAATAAGATGAAGTATTTGTCAGCATGGCACATTTGGCATCATCACCAACCTATTATTCTCCTGCCAAATAGTGGCAAAAACCTATTAACACCAGTCATGGCTGTATGCAACATGTGGAACTGTTTGCCTCTTTACTACTAACCTCATGGGTCATTACTGCTGAACAGTCACCTAGATTCGATTTGATTTATTATTGTTACATGTATTAGTATACAGTGTTATAGTCATAGCTAGGGTGCAGAGAAATATCAAGTTAATGCAAGGTAGGTCCATTCAAAATGGATGTCTGATGTCAGCAGGGTACAAGCTGTTTTTGAGTCAGTTCATAAGTGGTCTCAGACTTTGTATCTTTTTCTTGACGGAAGAAGGTGGAAGAGAGTATGTATGGGGTCCTTGATTATACTGGCTGCTTTTCTGAGGCAGAGGGAAGTGTAAACAGAGTCAATGGATGGGAGGCTGGTTTGAGTGATGGACTGAGCTTCGTTCACGACCCTTTGTAATTTCCTGTGGTCTTGGACAGAGCAGGAGCCATACTAAGCTGTGATACAACCGGAAATAATGTTTTCTACAGTGCATCTGTAGAAATTGATGAGAATTGTACCTGGCGTGCCAAATTTGGTGTTGAGTATGTTTCCAACAAGTGGCATTTTGAAAGGTAAAATGACCACTATGATACTGGCCCAGAATTTGCACTTGCTGGCACTAGCTCCTGAATCCAATTACAACTGCAGGATTGAACACAAATGAACAGAGAAGGTGTGGTTTGCCAATCACATGCTGTGCCACATGTTGTGCTGTGGACCTCTGCAGATCTTAGCAAGGCTTTCTTCAAGGTCAGAGGCGAATGCTTAGCTTCATCACTGACCCCAGAATCCAGGTCATTATTTCTGCAGTGCCCATTAAAACCTCTTGTAAGTATTTAAATACCAGTAAAATGAATCACGGCAGCCATTACAAAACCTCATTACCAGCCATCAAGGGAAACTCTTAGGACAGGGCACTCAAGAAATCCCAATAAGCCAGCTCCCTGCCGACATTGTGCATTTATTAACTCAACCTTCTATGACAAGCAGAGCAGTTGCTACAAAGGCGAGTGTTATAAAAATCATACATAATCTGACGGGGCAACAAATTCTACCAGTTTCCTTCGGGAACTAATTATATTGCAGGTTAATAGTGGGGGCATTACAACACAGCCCGTACAATCAACTGTGAGAAGAGGGATTCTTTTTAAACAATCTCCAATTACACAATGCCATTCTCACAAGCACATAGAACTATTAGATGAAGGCTAGATGCAGTTACTGCTATAACTCATTTGGAACCAGCTACCCCGCTATCAGTTTCTAATTTAGTTAACTTGTGAAAGAGTTTCCATTATTACTGTACAAACAACATATTTTAAGAAAAACACATTCTGCATCAACTAAGAATTAGAGCCACCCAGGAATTTGAATGTGGCCTTTTTAAAATGCGTGCTGTACTGTGACGAGCATAAATATGCAGCGTGACATTTATATAAAACTATTCTTGCAACTGTCAAAAGTAGAAGCTGAGCTGTTAATGTGTCAACATGTTTCAGTTTGTAGAACTTGTGGTGGATCAGAAGGTTCTTTTTTATTCATTATGGGATATGGACATCGCTGGCTGGCCAGCATTTGTTGCCTGACCCTAGTTGCCTGAGGGCAGTTGAAAGTCAACCACATTGCTGTGGATCCAGGGTCATAAGGATGGCAGATTTCCTTCAGTAAGAGATATTATTTATTATTGTTGAACCAGATGGGTTTTTCCGACAATCGACAATGATTTCACGGTCACCAATAAATTCTTAAATTCCGGACTTTTTTTTCATTGAATCCAAATTCCACAATCTGCCATGACAGGATTCGAACCAGGGTCCCCAGAACAGTAGCTGAATTTCTGTATTAATAGCTTACGACAAGGCCATCTACACCTCACAAACCTTATGGGATGTGGAATTGACATTGAATTGGGTCTGCTTAGTCAAATAAATGCAAATAATGGAGAATACTATTGTGTTTGATGTGGACATTTTTCACATGAATAAAACAGATGACACGTTTATTTGTTTATGTTTTCTTACAAACATACAAATTAGGATGAGTAGGCCATTCAACCCCTTCTACCTGCTCAGCCATTCAGTTAGATCCCGGCATGGTGGCAGTGGTTAGCACTGCTGCCTCATAGCACCAGGAACACGGATTCAATTCTGGCCTCGAGTCACTCTGTCTGTGTGCAGTTTGCATGCTCTCCCCTTGTCTGCGTGGGTTTCCTCTGGGTGTTCCGGTTTCCTCTCACAGTCCAAAGATATGCGGATTAGGTTGATTGGCCATGAAAAATTAAACCTAGTGTCGGGGGATTACAGGGTAAATATTAAAGGTTGTGGGAGTAAGGTCTGGGTGAGATTGTGGTCGGTACAGACTTGATTGGCTGAATGGCCTCCTTCTGCACTGTAAGGATTCTATGGCTGATCTAACTGCAGCTCCAATGCCACAATCTGCCAACTCCCGATAGATTTTTAGCCAATGAGGAAGTCAAAGGTCATCTGCTTCTCTGTTAAAAATACTCACTGACCCCTGCTCCACTGTTCTCCAGGAACCTCCTTGCCTGTACATATAATTCAATGTCAATATTTTCCTATCAATTTGAGTGTGTACGTTAGAGGTATTCCCATGTCAGTTGCGATATTTCAACTAACTAATGGTTCCAAAATGATTACTCCAGACAGGATGGCGGGATAAGTGTGTGTTGAAGGTTGAAAGCTGCCATGTGTCAAGTTGTTTCAAATCTTACCAAAGAGTTATTCCTTTCCACTTAATCTTGAAAAACAACATCAAAGTAACAATATTACCCCAATTGGGACATTGTATAAAAGGCCCCTATGACCAGTTCTTTCTGTAGGAGTTTTAAAATAATGATTTCAATCTGTTTTGGTTTCACTGACAAGCCTGCTGTCTGTCAAGATTTCCTGCATAAAAGCAAAATGAAAATAATGATTCCCTTTTAAACAGTGCTCTCGCAAAAGCATCAACCACTTACATTTACTTACTGTCTCTAAGATAGAACAAAATAGCAAGGTATGACAGAGGCATAATCAAAGTAAATAAAAGAGGAGATAATCAAAATCTTGGATAAATGGATGTTTTTAAAAGGGTACCATCAGGAGCAGCACACTGGCACAGTGATTAGCACTGCTGCATCACAGCACTAGGGGCCTGGTTCGATTCCCAGCTTGGTTCACCGTCTGTGTAGAATCATAGAGGTTTACCGCATGGAAACAGGCTTGTCCTTTTTTTTAACTCCCTAAGCTAATCTCAATTGCCCACATTTGGCCCATATCCCTTTGTACCCATCTTACCTATGTAACTATCCAAATGCTTTTTAAAGGACAAAATTTTACCCACCTTTACTACTATCTCTGACAGCTTGTTCCAGACACTTTACACCCTCCGTGTGCACAAATTGCTCCTCTGGACTCTTTTGTATCTCTCCCCTCTCACCTTAAACCAATGCCCTTTAGTTTTAGACTCCCCTACCTTTGGGAAAAGAAATTGACTACCTAACTGATATATGTCCCCTTAACTTTATACACCTCTATAAGATCACCCCTCAGCCTTCTATGCTCCAGAGAAAAAAGTCCCAGTTTATCAACCCTCTCATTATAACTGCCAGTAGCATCCTAGTAAATCTTTTCTGCACTCTTTCTATTTTAATAATATCCTTTCTATAATAAGATGACCAGAACTGAACACAGTATTCCAAGTGTGGCCTTACCAATGTTTTGTACAACTTCAACAAGATGTTGAAGAAGTCCTGTATTCAATGTTCTGACCATGAAACCAAGCATGCTGAATGCCTTCTTCACCACTCTATCTACTTGTGACTCCACTTTCAAGGAGCTATGAACATGTACCCTTAGATCTCTTGGTTTTGCAACTCTCCCCAGTGCCCTACCATTAACTGAGTAAGTTCTGCTCTGGTTCAATCTACCAAAATGTATAATTTGCAAAATGCAAATTACCTAAATTAAACTCCGTCTGCCATTCGTCAGCCCATTAGCCCAACTGGAGTTTGCACATTCTCTCTTTATCTGCATGGGATTCTCCGGTTTCCTCCCACAGTCCAAAGATGTGAGCGTTAGGTGGATTGGCTATGCTAAATTGCCCCTTAGTCTCAGAGGGACTAGCTAGGGTAAATGCATGGGGTTGTGGGGGATAGGGCCTGGGTGGAATTGTGGTTGGTGCAGGCTCAATGGGCTGAATGGCCTCCTTCTATACTGTAAGATTCTGTGATTCTACAAAGAATGAAGGAGAATGGGCCGAATGGCTTCCTTCTGCACTGTAGGAACTCTGTGAATTGTCACCCATGTAGAGATCAGCGAGAGGGAGAGAGAGGGGGAGAAGGAGGAAAGATAAAGATATGAGAATAGTGAGAAGAGAGGTTTCAGATAAATATTACAACCGTGCTGTGGAGCCAAGACAATGCGTCATGGTGGATCATGGTGGTTTACTGATCCAAGCTTGGGGTTAAACGTTAATTCAGAACCCAATATCAGTCTCAACTGAGAATTGTGAATTGCTAAACTCTTGATATAATTAAGCAGCACCTTTTAGTTTAACACAGAAACGGTGAAGGATCAGTTCGGCTCTTCAATATCAAATCCGTTTAAATCTTATTAAGCATTACGTAATGCAGCGATTATTTACTGAACAGGAACAGTATGCACTCTTGCAGCTTGCAGAGATGTCGGGGTTTTATTAGGTCAGAGGCACATACAGTTCTTGAGTGCCATGACAGCTGAGTGTTTCAACTGCTGCGGAAATTTATAACCCTCTCCTCCAGGTTTGCCACGCCAGCTGTTTATGAAACGGATCGTCATCTGTGATTTGAAAGCGATCGTATAAAAACAAAAAATAAATAAATGACAGTAACGAACGCACCACATTTCTTTTTTTTTTCAAAACTGTGTGTATATTCTCGGAATTATTCATCATTACCCAAACCAATACATGAAACGCAGTCCAATGGCCCTGGCTGTCAGAAACTAATTGTAATGGTGCTGCTTGCGGTTTCTGGAATTCATCAGGGGAATGGAATGCAGAGATGTGTGTGGATCCAGCGAGCAATATGTATACTATGTGCTGCCTTGCTGGGCTCGTAATTATGAAGATTGGAGCAATTCTTTCTGGAATTCTCAAAAATTAAATACGCGAAGAGTTCAAACCCGAAGTAATTTGTATTTTCTAAAAACCCGTTTTGATAACAAGATTGAAATGTACCCGACAGCAGCTCCCATTTAAATCAGCAGAGACATAAAATTGACAAACAGAACACTTGCACTTTTAAACTAGAGATTATGGCTGGAACTTCACCGGCACGCCTGCCCCAGAACTGGGGCGGGCGAGGCTCGCAGAATTCCCTGTTGGTCTCGGACGTGATCTTACGAGCCTCAGAGTGGTAAAATTCCAGAAACAATGTCTGAATCTTTTTACAATTACAGCTCCAGATTTTGTCCTGAATTTTAAGTTTCCTTTCTCCAGTGCCTGCAGCCTCCCCTCCCCGCCCTCAGGCCCCCTTGTCCCCATCACGTCTTGATTTTCTTACACACAAGGCTGGCACGGTGGGGAAGTTCAATCGCAAGCAGTTGTCAAAATAAATGGGCCATGCCTCGCGAGGTGGTTGAAGATGGCTGGTGAAACTCTGCCTCTACTCATTTTCCTCTCATCCCATCTTCCCTCTTAATGACAAGGAGGAGCTGGCCATACACCCCAACTCAACAGCTCCCCTCCGCAATCAGGCGGAATAGATAAATCCAACCTGGTTCCTAGCCTCTGAGGCCTCAGCCACATTTAAAAACCCTTCACCACAATTTACCACTGCAGTTTCCTCCAGCCCTACATCCTTTTGGTCCAGAACTTTGAGCTTGCTGCCTCTCTTTTCCTCCTCCATTGTCAGCAGTACAGCCCTCTCCAAGTTGGCCCCAGTCTGTGAAACCCACTTCTTTAAATCCCATTATTCTTTCCCTGTTTAAAAAATATCTCGCCAAAATATTTCTGACTATTTTCAATCATCGCTTCAGTATCTATAAAACACTTCAAGATAATCAGTGTAAACGTAAAGTTTATTTATTAATCATAAGTAGGTTTACATTCACACTGCAATTAAGCTACTGTGAAAATCCCCTAGTCGCTACATTCCGGTGCCTGTTCAGGTACACTGAGGGAGAATTTAGTGTGGCCACTGCACCTAACCTAATGTGGAAGCTATTGAAAGGGTGCAGAGGAGATTTACAAGGATGTTGCCTGGATTGGGAGACATGCCTTATGAAGACAGGTTGAGGGAGCTGGGACTGTTCTCCCTGGAGAGACGAAGGTTGAGAGGCGACCTGATAGAGGTTTACAAGATGTTGAGAGGAATAGATAGGGTGGACTCTCAGAGACTATTTCCCAGGGCTGAAATGGTCGCGACGAGAGGGCACAGATTTAAGGTGCAGGGAAGCAAGTACAGAGGGGATGCTAGGGGAAAGTTTTTCACTCAGAGGGTGGTGAGTGAATGGAATCGGCTGCCGTCGGTGGTGGTCGAGGCGAACTCGCTGGGGTCTTTTAAAAGACTTCTGGATGAGTATATGGGATCCAATGGGATTGGGGTTATAGATAGGTCTATGGCTGGGTAGGTTTTGATGTGTTCGGCACAACTTGTGGGCCGAAGGGCCTGTTTGTGCTGTAGTGTTCTATGTTCTATGTTCTAACCAGCACGCCTTTCAAACTATGGATGTTCTTTAGAGAGAGGAATCTGGAGCACCCAGAGGAAACCTACACAGACAGTGGGAGAACATGCAAAAAACGCACAGTGACCCAAACTGGCAACTGAACCTGGGTCCCTGGCGCCGTGAGACAACAGTGCTAACCACTGTGCAACTGTGGGTTGCAAAGTGTGTTGCTTGTGCAACTGACACATTAAAATAACAAAATCCAAACTTGCTGAGAGATTAGTTCAATTTTTCAAAGTCCAATTTCATAGCATTTTTAGCACATTAAATAGCTCTGCTTTTAACCTACCCTGTCTGTCAGGAATGGAACCATCTTGTCCAAATCTTACTTTGCATTTACAATGTTACAATTCAAGTTATCACGATACAGGAAATAAGTGCATGTAATACTTCCACAAAACGAAATATAATCAAACAGGTAAATTAGTGGATCTCTCAAGGTGTTGGTTGCAGGAAGCTAAGAATTTGCTATCTTTTATGGATTGGGAGCAAGATCACGTAATGTCCAATTTATTATCTGCTCTCATTATATCTTGTAGTTTCCAGAAGTCAGAAACCGTCACATTTTTCTGACAAAGATATTGAGGCTTACATAGTCTATATTTTCTCACATCTCCAAGTGCAAGGCAGATGATATCACTATTTGGTACACAGGCTGTATAGTGCAGTAATGAGTAATGTCACATCTATGTCATCAAATGATATATTGTTCCATAGTCATTTAGGAACTATACTTCTATAACAGCTGCTAAGAGAGATCTGCAGCATTTCTTTAAAGCTACAATGCCTAATTGCTGCATGCAGCTTATCCTGAGGTACATTAGAAACAAATGGCTGGCTTTTTTTTGTGTAATACAATTATATCTCATGACAAATCCTATTATTATACACATTAAAACTATCACACTGAAAATAACACACTGAACATTCTGCAGTTCAACATCCTTTACTCAACTTCCAGATTGATTTTCAATGCTTTCTGATAAAAAAAATTACCAATTCACATCTTACAGATATCACCCAGGCCCTATCCAAACACCAAATATATACCATGCTAATTCCCCCGACACCTAATCTGCTCATCTTTGGACTGTGGGAGGAAACTGGAACACCTGGAGAAAACCCATGTAGATGGGGAGGAAAAAAAATCAAACAATTGTTAAATGATTGCACACATACATAATATTTTCCAGCATTATTAAGTATCTGTTCATCTTTTAGATAGTATTTTAAACATATTCTATTCAATGATGCTATTTGAATTGTGGACATTTTGTCTCTGTAGTAAACTGTACTCAGCAATCCTGCACTATTCTTGGTTCCAAGGCAGTGCTAAGTCAGCAAAAACTGTTGTCTTCATCCAATGCTTTTCTCATCAAAAACGTGTATATAATAAAATCAAAGTTTTGTCAGGTACACAGCAATGTAAAAGGTGTAACACAGTGGCATAATAGATAGCATTGCTGCATCACAGCACCAGAGACCTGGGCTTGACTCTAGTCCTGAGTAACTTGTCTATGTGGAGTTTACACGTTCTCCCTGTCTACATGGGTTTCCTCCGGGTGCTCCTGTTTCCTCCCATAGTCCAAAGATGTGCAGATAAGGTGTCAGGGGGATTAGCATGGTAAGTATTTGGTGTTAACGGGATAGGGCCTTGGTGGGATTGTTGTTGGTGCAGTCTCGATGGGCCAAATGGCCTCTTTTGCATTGTAAAGATCTTTCTTAAAGATCTTTAAGAAAGGGAACAGGGATAGTCCAGGAAATTACCGACCGGTGAGTTTGACTTCAGTGGTTGGTAAGCTGATGAAGAGGCTTCTGAGGGATAAGATATATGAACAATTGGAGAAGTTTGGACTGATTAGAAATAGTCAGCATAGTTTTGTCAAGGGCAGGTCATTCCTTACAAGCCTAGTTGAGTTCTTTGAAAATGTGACTGAACACATTGACGAAGGAAGGGCGGTGGACGTAGTGTACATGGACTTTAGTAAGGGTTTGATAAGGTCCCACATGCAAGGCTTCTGGAGAAGGTGAGAGGGCATGGGATCCAAGGGGCTTTGGCCTCGTGGATCCAGAACTGGCTTGCCGGCAGAAGGCAGAAAGTGGTTGTGGATGGGTCTTGTTCTGCATGGAGGTCGGTGACCAGTGGAGTGCCCCAGGGATCTGTTCTGGGACCCCTGCTGTTTGTCATTTTCATAAATGACCTGGATGAGGAAGTGGAGGGATGGGTTAGCAAGTTTGCCAACGATACAAAGATCAGTGGTGTTGTGGATGGTCTGGAGGGATGCCAAAAGTTGCAGCGGGACATAGACAGGATGCAAGACTGGGCGGAGAAGTGGCAGATGGACTTCAAAGCAGATAAATGTGTAGTGGTCCATTTTGGCAGGAATAATGGGATGAAGGAGTACAATATAAGGGGTAGGAGTCTTAGCTGTGTTGTAGAGCAGAAGGATCTCGGGGTCCGGGTCCATAGGACTCTTAAATCGGCCTCGCAGGTGGAGGAAGTGGTCAAGAAGGCGTACGGTGTACTGGCCTTCATTAATCGAGGAATAGAGTTCAGGAGTCAGGAGGTAATAATGCAGCTCTATAAGACTCTTGTCAGACCCCAGTTGGAGTATTGTGTGCAGTTCTGGTCGCCTCATTATAGGAAGGATGTAGAGGCTATTGAGAGAGTTCAGAGGAGATTTACAAAGATGCCGCCTGGATTGGGAGGCAGGCCTTATGAAGATAGGTTGAGGGAGCTGGGACTCTTCTCCCTGGAGAGACGTAGGTTGAGCGGCGACCTGATAGAGGTTTATAAGAAGCAATCAGGTAGACAAACCCCTGGGGCTGTTCCCCTCCAAAACAAATTTTCTGTCCTGGAGGCTACAGTTGAGGAAGAATCAACTGGAGATGGCCAAAGGGAGCAGGCCTCTGGGGGTGAGCCAGCTGAGAATGCTCAGGTGGGTAGGGGGAATAAGCGATTGGGCTTGGTAATTGGAGACTCCATAGTTAAGGGGACAGATAGGAGAGTAAATAGTAATAAAAGGGACTCAGGGCTGGTGTGTTGCCTCCCAGGGGCTGGGGTCCAGGATGTCGCAGATTGGGTTTTTAAGATTCTTAAGGGAGAGGGGAGTCAGCCCCAAGTCATAGTTCATGTAGGGACACATGATATAGGTAGGACAAGGGAAGGGGATATTAAAACAGAAATTTATGGAGCTGGGGTGGAAGCTTAGGGCCAAAACTGGCAGAGTGGTTATCTCTGGACTCTTGCCTGTGCCACGGGATAGTTTAGAGAAGAACAGAGAGAGGGAATGTTTGAACTCGTGGCTGCGAGGATGGTGCAGGAGGGAGGGGTTCAGGTTCCTGAACAATTAGGACTCATTCTGGGATAGGTGGGACCTCTACAAGAGAGATGGTCTACACCTGAACCAGAGGGGAACTATCATCTTGGGGGGAAAATTTGCAAAGGCTATGCAGGGGTCTTTAAACTGATTCAGAGGGGGGGTGGGATCCTGAGTAGTTGGGATGCTAAGAGGGATGAGAATAGGGGGGTCATAGAGGAGAACTGCAAAACACAGCAGCGTACGGGTGGAGTAGGGCATGGTTTGAAATGCGTATACTTTAATGCAAGGATGTTTTCACAATAAGGTGGAGGAACTTGCAGCTTGGACCAGTACCTGGAACTTCGATGTTGTGGCCATTTCAGAGACTTGGATAGAGCAGGGACAGGAATGGTTGTTGCAGGTTCCCGGGGGTTCAAATGCTTTAGTCGGAGTAGAGAAGGAGGTAGAAGGGGGGGAGGAGTGGCATTATTAGTCAAAGACTGTATCACAGTGACAGAAAGAAGTTTGATGAGGACTTGTCTGTTGAGGTAGTATGGGCTGAGATTAGAAACAGGAGAGGAGAGGTCACCCTGTTGGGAGTCTTTTATAGACCTCCTAAAAGTTCTAGAGAGGTAGAGGAAAGGATTGCAAAGTCGATCCTGGACAGGAGTGAAAGTAATAGGGTAATTGTTATGGGGGACTTTAACTTTACTAATATTGATTGGAATAGCTATAGCTCTAGCTCGTTAGAGGGGTCAGTTTTCGTACAAAGTGTGCAGGAAGGTTTTTTGACTCAGTATGTAGATAGGCCAACTAGAGGTGAGGCTACATTGGATTTGGTGCTGGGCAATGAGCCAGACCAGGTGTTAGGCTTGGAAGTTGGTGAACATTTTGGTGATAGTGACCACAATTCGGTTACGTTCACCTTAGTGATGGATAGGGATAGGCATGAAGCTGGGGGCAGTAGTTATAGCTGGGGGAAGGGTAATTATGAGGCCATAAGGAGGGAATTAGGGTGCATAGGTTGGACTAGGAAACTACAGGGACTGGGAACATCTGAAATGTGGAGCTTATTCAAGGAGCAGCTACTGCGAGTCCTTGATAAGTATGTCCCTGTCAGGCAAGGAGGAAATGGTCGAGTAAGGGAACCATGGTGTACTAAAAAAGTTAATTCGCTGGTTAAAAGGAAAAAGGAGGCTTATGTCAGGATGAGGCTTGAAGGCTCGGTTAGTGCAATGGATAGCTATAGATTAGCCAGGAGGGAGCTAAAGAGTGAGTTGAGGAGAGCTAAGAGGGGACATGAGAAGACTTTGGCTGATAGGATTAAGGAGAATCCTAAAGCTTTCTTTAGATATGTTAAGAATAGAAGATTGGTTAGGGCAAGATTAGGGCCAGTCATAGACAGCAGTGGGAAGTTGTGCGTGGAGCCTGAAGAGATTGGAGAGGCACTGAACAAATATTTCTCTTTGGTATTCATGCAGGGAGATGTAAATGTAGTTGTGGAGAACACTGGGATACAGGGTTGCAAACTGGAAAGTATTGAAGTAGATAAGGAGGATGTGCTAGATATTCTTGAGGGTTTGAAGTTAGATAAGTCCCCTGGGCCGGACGGGATTTACCCTAGGATTCTCTGGGAGGCGAGAGAGACGATTGCAGAGCCTCTGGCTCTGATCTTCAGGTCGTCGTTGGTTACAGGTACAGTGCCGGAAGACTGGAGGATAGCGAATGTGGTCCCATTGTTCAAGAAGGGGAAGAGAGACTTTCCAGGGAATTATAGGCCAGTGAGTCTTATTTCTGTTGTGGGTAAAATATTGGAGAGAATTATTAGGGATAGGATTTATAGTTATTTAGAGAGAAATGAATTGATTGGGAATAGTCAGCATGGTTTTGTGAAGGGTAGGTCGTGCCTTACTAACCTTATTGAGTTTTTGAAAAAGTGACCAAAGAGGTGGATGGGGGTAAGGCAGTTGATGTGGTATATATGGACTTTAGTAAGGCGTTCGATAAGGTGTCCCATGGAAGGCTTCTGCAGAAAATGCAGATGTATGGGATTGAGGGTGATTTAGCTAATTGGATTGGGAATTGGCTAGCAGATAGAAGACAGAGGGTGGTGGTTGATGGGAGATATTCATCTTGGAGTTCGGTGACAAGTGGTGTACCTCAGGGGTCTGTTTTGGGGCCCCTGCTGTTTGTAATTTTTATAAATGAGCTGGATGAGGGTATTGAAGGATGGATTAGTAAATTTGTGGATGACACTAAAGTCGGTGGAGTGGTAGATAGTGAAGAGGGGTGTTATAGTTTGCAGAGAGACTTGGAAAAGTTGCAGAGCTGGGCCGAGAGGTGGCAAATGGAGTTTAATGTGGAAAAGTGTGAGATAATGCACTTTTGCAGGAATAATAAATGTGTAGACTATAGGGCTAATGGTATGATTCTTAATAGTGTTGATGAACAGAGGGATCTTGGTGTATTTGTGCATAGATCCCTGAAAGTAGGCAGTCAAGTCGATAAGGTTGTTAAGAAGGCATATGGAGTCTTAGCTTTTATTGGTAGGGGGATTGAATTTCGGAGCTGCAACGTCATGTTGCAACTGTACAAAACTCTAGTGCGGCCGCACTTGGAGTATTGTGTGCGTTCTGGTCCCCACATTATAAGAAAGATGTGGAGGCATTGGAGAGGGTACAGAGGAGGTTTACCAGGATGTTGCCTGGTATGGAGGGCAGGTCTTATGAAGAGAGGTTGAAGGATTGAGGTTGTTTTCGTTAGAAAGGAGGCGGCTAAGAGGGGATCTTATTGAAGCATATAAGATGATTAGAGGTTTAGATAGGGTGGACAGTGATAGCCTTTTCCTAGGATGGAGAAAGCTAGCACGAGGGGACACAGCTTTAAATTAAGGGGTGATAGTTATAGGACGGATATCAGAGGTAGGTTCTTTACCCAGAGGGTGGTTAGGGAGTGGAATGCCCTGCCTGCGGCAGTTGTAGATGCGCCAAGTTTGGTGGCGTTTAAGAGGTTAGCTGATAAGTTTATGGAAGAGAAGGGAATGGTTTAGTTTGGAGGGTCATTGCTTTTTTCATAATTGGTCAGCGCAACATTGAAGGCCGAAGGGCCTGTTCTGCACTGTAATGTTCTATGTTCTATGTTCTATAAAATGTTGAGAGGGATAGATAGGGTGGACTGTCAGAGACTATTTCCCCGAGCTGAAATGGTCACTATGAGAGGACACAGATTTAAGGTGCAGGAAAGCAAATACAAAGGAGATGTCAGGGATAGGTTTTTCACTCAGAGGGTGGTGAGTGAATGGAACCAACTGCCGTCGGAGGTTGTTGAGGCAAACTCACTGGGGTCTTTTAAGAGACTTCTGGATGAGTATATGGAAAAGAATAGGATAGGGGATTATAGATAGGTCTGTGGATTGGTAGATGTGATCGGCGCAACTCGTGGGCCGAAGGGCCTGTTTGTGCTGTATTGTTCTATGTTCTATATGTTCTATAATGATAGTGAGCAAGCAGATGCATAAAGGGCTACATCACCTATTGAGAAATGAGGTGAGTGTGAAGCATTTGAGAGTAGCTCCAGCTCTGTCTTGGCTTTATTTAACCTTTGTAATTAGTGCGCGTGTAAATAAATATTTTTGAACAACAAGCAACATTAGCGCCTTACTCCAGATGCAGACAATGAATCCGGAGATAAATCCACAATTAGAGAAGCAATGGGTGGAAAATACAGTACAGATTCTTGCTTTATACCTTTCAATCAATTGGTGCATTTATAAGAGCCAGAATTGAGAAGGAACTTTTTTTTTAAAGTTCACAGCAGTGGAACTGATTGTAAGATTTCTAAAAGCGTGGCTGCTTCCTTTGCAATTTATTCGAGCACTTTACTGCAATGGGATCATAGCAAAGGAGTTCATTTTGCCTCTTACATTGTAGAGTATAACATAAAGTCACAGATGTGGGAGAAGTTCAAGTCAACACTAGGCATGTGTTACAGATCACCAAATGAGCACAAAAAGAATGACAAAGAGATAAGGAGCAATTCATTGTGAAGGGTGATTTCATTCAATCCAACTGAGAAAACAGAAGTGGTTGAGGATTATAGTTGGTAAATTTTATATATGAATCAACACAAAGGAAGACAGTGTTCACTGTAATATGGTTCATGACTCAGACAGGAAATGGAAGTCATGGCGTTCCTTGGGGATCATGACAACAGAATGAACAGGTTGTGTGTGTGACTAGAAAGTAAACTCAAGATCCTGAGAAAGGCTACAACTTTAAACGAGGTAAGGAAGGTTTAAAAATAAATGGACTAAAGAAAAATTATTAACAACACTTTAGAAAAGGGAAAAGGGACCACCTTAAAATGAATATTCAAATCAACAAACTCAGACTAAGCACATATGTATCTTAATGTCTCGGGCAACCCACTTAAAGTGAAATAAAGAGGAAAATGATCTCTACAAATCCTGTAACAAGAAAAGAGAAGGGCTTCACTTATATGAATAAAAAAAGTCACACAAAAATATATTACAAAGGATATTAAGAGTCATAGAGGTTTACAGCATGGAAACAGGCCCTTTAGCCCAACGTGTCCAAGCCACCTTTTTCTTAACCACTAAGCTAGTCCCAATTGCCTGTATTTGGCCCATATCTTTCCATTCCCATCTTACCCATGTAACTGTCCATATGTTTTTTAAAAAACAAAATTGTACCTGCCTCAACTACTACCTCCGGCAGCTCATTCCAGACACTCACTACCTTCTGTGTGAAAAAAAAGGCAGAGTGTAGACTACAAAGAAAATTGTTTCAGAGGCAATGACAATGATCTCAGTTGATGTTATATCTGACAGGAAGATTTTACATTGGAACCTTGGCTCAACGGCTGTGAGTTTTATTTTTTTTTAAAAAACGTGGAGAAACAGAGCGCAGAACTGCAAAATTTAATTAAATATAAAAAATTGGATGCTGTGACAAATAATCCTTTACTCCCCCCTTAGCTTAATACTCACAGATTTTAAGATTAATATGGATTACAATGCACAGTACATATTTAACTACAAGGGTCTCATTAACATAAAACCCTTTAAGCACATGGATTGGCTGGGGTCAAACACATACACATACTCCACTCTAACCGAAGTTAAACTACTCCTCAGAATTCCCTCAGATAATTGTCATGAGAGCTTCCAAATGCAACTCACAAAAACATGCTTTAAAATCTTTTACAACATTGCTTCCATCAGCAGTTTGCAGTTCAAAATACAGTCCAGGTTCTCCAAATGATTGTTTTAAACAAAGCTTCTGCTCCACTTTTAACAGTGAACCTAGTCCAGGTTTTTAAATAAATGGCTTTTAAACAACTCTAGTCCAGATTTTATAGCACATCTTTAGGATTTTTTTTTATCTTGACTGCTTACAAACTGTTTGCAATTGCTTTAATTCTTGATTCCGAGACTCTATTGAAGTGGCATCAATCTTTCGATTTAGCTCTGAAGTCTGTTCTTCCATTTAAAATAGGCAATTGTCTCTTTAACTCAGAATGCTATACCTACTCTTCCTTGAATTCTTCTGAACAATACTGTGATCTCTTAATTTCAGTTGTCTTAAGATATTTTTTCTGTCCCAATTCTTTGGTTGTCTGGACTGTAACTGCTTCTTTGGCAAGTCGGCCTCTTTGAGCTCCTGTCCTATCCAACTTCTCCTGGCTGAGCTGAAAGATGTTAATTCCCTTGGTCCTGTTTCCAACCACCAACAAATTCAGCTAAAACCAAGAACAAAGGAAATCCCATCTCTCGAAGAAGTGACTCTGTTGCTAGGCAACCATGGCTAGCTTATTTGCTCTTTATGCCACAACCCTCTCTAAGCACAACAGAAACAAAGTTGGAACTGAACCAACTCCCACACCTTTGTGCAGCATGAAAGTAATTACAGGTTTTATTCTTCCAGGCATAGAAACACGAAATTAAGTCCACTAAAATTATACCGTATTTCTAATATTTACCAATACAAATTGTTAGAGATCTAGACCAGAAGCCCAAATTACATTAGAAAGCCAGCCTAGACACCAACAATTTTTTCTATTTTGGCATAAGTGTGAGGATAGGATGCTTCACTCCAATGGTAATTCCGCTGACAAATTAGGACTTTTTTTTAGGTAAAACAAACTTTATTTAACAACAAGGTTAACTATAACTCTAATAAATGAAGCACCTTAACTCTTACCTGTTGAACAATGTTTAAAAGAAATATTGTAATTTGTAACTTGTCACTGTTCCAAATAAGGAACATTTCTCTTAGACCCGAAAAAATGATTTGAAATAGAGTACGCAACCATAACTATACTCACTATAATGAGTGTAAACAGCCTAGAAGATTTTAGACAGATGTGTTTCAGAGACCATCACATCTGATCTTGATACGTGTATATCATTCTTTATTTGGCAATAAAGTCTTTGTTGGTTCAAGCCATATTGAGTCATTCCTGATTATTACATTTGCAGTACAAGATAATGGAATAAAACCATGGTTCTGGGTCTTCTGGAAGTGTTAAGAATGGGGAATATTAACAGAAGAATTTTCCATAGGAGGGATTTTCTGGCCCTTCCTTCTAATGGTATTTTCCAGTCCTGCCGAAGGCAGCTCCCTGCGATGAGTTCCTTGGCAGTACGATGAGCGAGCCATCCAAAATACCACAGACCTCGGCAGAACTGGAAAATCCCTGGCAATGGGACAACAGTGAGCTCCTCCTTCCACTGCTGGAAAGCACATGAGAGGGGGCCAAAAAATTCCAGTCAACGAGCTGTAGAAATCTTTACAGTTTAAAATAATATTATACAATAAGTATGAAAATATTGATTGTGTCACAAAGATTTATTTAATTTTCATTTTATTAGTTTTCATTTTTGTTAAGTGTCCATCATGAGACTTCACTAAATTATAATAAGCTTCTACACATTTCAATAATTTTGGCTACGAATGGCTTTATTTCAAAAAAAGCTTCACAAGATTTTTGCAGAATAATTTACAACTATTTTTCTTTCAAACTTCAAGTGGCCAAAACATTAGATACAGCTCCAGATGTTCAAATTTAAAACAAAACGTTTCTGCGTAAACGACATTCCTGATGCTGAGATGCCGAACATGGTCACATCAGGAACATTCCCCAGGCATTTTAGACAGACCATTTACTGCATTATGCTAATTGATTATCTAATTCCTATATTAGTTTCCTCTCAATTCATTGTCTCCTACCACACATTCCTGGAGAGTGTACAGCCTCATCCTGGCAACAATTGGAGGAGAAATTGAGGGTAAAACCAGAAGAAAAATTGGATGCATGGATATCATCAAGAGGTGCACTGAATGTGACTTGAAGAGAGTCAGAGAGGAAGCAAGCTAATATCAATGGCCCCACTAAGGCAATCACGAGAATGAGCGATCAAATGGCCATTGGCCTTCAGAATTTTTCACAACAATCTTCAAAGTTACTCCACGTTAGTTGGAAGGTGATACAATTTCTTCACATAGCACAGACAGCAAAATCTCTACAGTATTTGGCAAGAGCTTCAAGCAGTCCAGTGATGCAGATCCTTCACAAATAGCTGAGATACAGATGTACCACACTATCTAGCGACAAAAAAATGGGGTCTACTGAAGTGATTTCATGGTCTGGTGAGCAAACATTAAGTTCCCTGAACATAGAATGATACAGTATAGATGGAGGCCACCATATCTGTTCTGGATCACTTCATAATTAGGGAAGTAGCCAGTTTGTGCCAACTATTTCCATAGAGTGTTGGACCCTTAAGAGCAGGTAAATGGCATGGATCTCCTGTACCTAATTCAATGAGAACTCGACAAAGATTGCTGATTTTCTAGCTACTCACCCTCTCAGATTCAAGCCATAGTTTGATTATAATCAAGCAGCTTTGGGAAACTAGCAGAAATAACTTGGTTGGCTGGGGAAAAAATTATGCAAAGATGAAAAAGTTCAAGTCCTTGAGTAAATCCCAAGTCCATAACATGAAATGTGCTGTAACTGTCCACTTCCATGACAGTTCAAACCAAACTCAAGAAATGCAAACTTTCTACTCAATGACTCAACAGAACTCATTGTACTGAGGGAGAGAAAGAGTGAAAGATCTCACATGAGTGGGAATTTTATTTATGAAGCATATAGAGTGATGTTAAATCCAGTAGAAACATATTTTGCTAGATTAGCTATTACATAGCAGGTGATATATACTTTTGTATTTTTGATTGCACCAATAAGTATGCATATCCCAATATTGTCATTTTGTAGATGGCACACTGATATACGATTGCTGATTTATATTTTCCGATGTGAATCTAGATGGGAACACTCACGAATTCTTCCAAGAACCATCTTTTCCTGGTTCATTCACACGAGCATTGCCGCATCACGTAGTCGCCAGGTTCAGTGAGGTGGGCACCATGTTGAGGGGAAGAGGCCACAGCAGTTAGATGTGGGTCTCACAATAGGCCAATCTAAATTGACAACAGTTTTAGTAGATTAGTTATACCAATAAAAAAGTGAATCACCTGAAGGTGTTTTTCTCTTTTTAGAATGGTTGACAAAAGCAAATCTGAAGATGATGTGATGCAAGCCTAAGAAGTGGACTATAGTTTGGCAGAACATTTTCCTACGTGTTTGCTCTGGGTGCCAGAGGGATGAGGAAACATTGGACGAGTTCTGGGTTGCTTTGAAATCTCAGTGCATCAAAATGACTGATGATTATATATATTTTGGAAAGGAAGAGGGTGATAATCTTGGAAAGGTAATAACTCTGTGCAAGACGAAGGACAGAAGATTCCTTCAGCCTATAAAAAATTACATATGTTGGAATTCTATTGTCCCGCCCACCACGGAATTGGAACAGGAGAGGGGGTGGACAACATAAATGTTCATTGATCTTGGGTGGAAATTTCCAATCTCGCTCAAGTGAGGCTGTAAAATCCCATCCATTATCTTATACTTTGGACAAAGTACTAGTGCAGTAGTCCAGGATGACATGGAAAGGGGCTTGGGGGTATGCATTAATGTTTTAAGTCATTTATTTGATTGTTTGCTTTCTGAAGCTAGATATACAATCTTACACAATCATGTTAATTTTGCCTTTTCAAGCCTAAAATGCAAAGTAACACCAAATATTAACAAGTTAAAATTCTTAAAGTTTATTTATTAGTATCCAAAGTAGGCTTACACTAACATTGTAATGAAGTTCCTGTGAAAATCTCCTGGTCGCCACACTCCAGCACCTGTTCGGGTATACTGAGGAAGAATTTAGCATGGCCGATGCACCTGACCACCATGTTTTTTGGACTATAGGAGGGAACCCAAGCACCCAAGGGAAACCCACAGGGACACAGGGAGAACATGCAGACTCCTTCCAGACAATGAACCAAGCCAGGAATTGAACCCAGATTCTTGGCACTGTGAAGCAACAGTATTAACCCCTATGCCACTAGTAGTATACCACTTAGCAAGATGCATCTGTTCTCGGTGAATCTACACGTGTAAATAAAAGTCTGCATTGGATAATTCATCTCATCTCTTAAAAATGGATAAATAGAAATTATGAAAAATATTTGGACTCTCAGTCCCTTTGAAAAATTATAAAGTCTGCCGCTTCTAATCTTCTAATTTCCTGCAATGCGGTGATACAAAGCTGAATATTTCTAGAGCTTATTTCACAATAAACCAATGTCCCATTGCCTGTTCATTACAGTGTTAGTGTAAGCCCACTTGGGGCACTAATAAATAAACATCAAGAACTTTAATTTGTTAATATTCGGTGTTACTTCGCATTTTAGGCTCGAAAAGACAAAATTAGCATGATTGTATAGAATTGTATATCCAGCTTCAAAATTGCCTGTTAACTGACAATCAGAACCGGTGGAGACATTGGCCTTCTCCAAGTCATCAATCTCCTTCTGCCAATTTTCTAAGCAAGTCTGATTTACTAAAATTTCTTTGGTTAAAAAACAGTTACTGCAATTACATGAGTCAATGGAATTGACAGGAGCCAGTTTAAAAATTTCTCGAGTTGAGTATTGGATTTATTAGTGACTATCAAATTTATGACCATAGTTTTAGCTTTCCAAGACCATTTCATCATTTTTAAGTTTTGTATTATTGTGGTAAATATTTAACAAGTGACAATTTCACCATTTCGGAAAATCACCCTTGCTTGCTTATCACAGTGATGACATATGCCTCATAATTGCACATACTTCTAAATCATTCACTATCTAATTGGCAGCACAGTGACACAGTAGTTAGCACTGCTGCCTCACAGCGCCAGGGACCCAGGATCAATTCTGACCTTGGGTTGCTGTCTGTGTGGAGTTTGCACATTGCCTGTGTGGGTTTCCTTCAGGTGCTCTGGTTTCCTCCCACAGACATGCAGGTTGGGTTGATTGGGCACGCTAAATTGACCCTAATGTCAGGGGGATTAACAGGGTAACTGAGGGTTACGGGAATAAGGCCTAGGTGGGATTGTGGTTGGTACAGACTCGATGGGCCAAATGACCTCCTCCTGTACTGTATGGATTCTATGGCAGACAGTCTATATGCAAATAATACGATATAACTACTACTTTTGAAATATCAAAAACCAATGTGAAGTTAACAGTTAGCACTTGAGCGTCAAGATGCTGATTTTTGCCGTGAACTAGTAAAGCAGCTTTGTCACCACATCACAGACAAACGTTAACATCCGCTGCTGTAAAGTTTTATCCAGAAGCCCAGTAAAAATTCCAAAACATGCCATTTTAGAGCCAACTGCAGAGACAAGTGGTTTGAAACTGGAGTGTTGCTTCCACTTAGCACTGGAGAAAATTCACTTGCAGCGTTTGAATGGAATTTGCAGCTGTGATTGAAATGAACTGGAGAGGGGGGGAAAAATGTAAAGATTGCAAAACGGAAATGCAGATTTGGGGCACAGACAGCGTGGAGACCAGGAAGAGATAAAACAGAGATTGTGGAGAAAGTAGGAACAAAACCACAGTAAACAGTGTGCAAAGGATGATGCAATATCACAAATTATCCCAGTGGCTAAAGCAGCTTGGAAATGCCCCAAAATCTGACATACATTTATTTGGCACAAGAAATTTAGCCATGCTCACTCGTTCCGAATCATCACCAGAGTTGGAGGCCCAACTCAGGTGCAGGCTCAGTAAAAGCCTACCTGCATAAACTTGCAGATCTCTTATTCTCTGCAGGCTGGCTAAAGAAAATCAAATGATGTATATTCTGCATTTAACCTCCACGTTAGTACAGCTTGTGTAAATGTTAGTTTTGTTTTAGCCAATCAATTTCTGCATACAAATTTTGCTTTTATTAAATGTTATTCTGGATTTTTAAAATGTGTAGCAATTCTACAAAATGTGTAGGAATTGGAAATCTCCGAGGAAAAGATTGATACAATTTGATAGAACTGCAAGCAATACATGGAAGAAAAGGTCACATGGTCTGGATAGACTGGAAAAGTACAGCGAGAAGAGGGTTGAGAATTTGAATGGTGATGTAGCATGGGAGAGAGTGTGAGGGGCAGATATTGACCTTGCACCACCAAAAGGAGTTTTAAGATGCGTGTGAATCGAGTGTAGTTTCTGTGCATCTGAAAGCAGTGGACGGTGAAGGAATCCTGACTTTCAAAACCATTGATGGTCACAGAGTATCAGGTTAGAACTGGGTGCATTCTGAGGAGGGTTCTTGGGCTCTGGCAATGGTAGAAAAATAAAGACAGTGGTCTTTATTCATCACGGAGTGATGTCTGGGAGGTCCAAAACAGGGAGCTTCATGATGAGGAATCAGTCGAAAGGGAATATTGCTACTGAGATCGAAGGGAGTAGATTCAACTAAGATCAATATTCTCGGCTGTATTGTCCTTAAATGGGTGTAGGTAGAAAACAAAAAACTGAAAAAGAATTATCGAACCCCCACAGTACAGAAAGAGGCCATTTGATACATCAAGCCTGCACCGACAACAATCCCACCCAGCTCTTATCTCCGTAATCCCACGTATTTACCCTGCTAGTGCCCCCAAGACTAAGGGGCAACTTAGCATGGCCAATCCACCTAATCTTTGGAGTGTGGGAGGAAATCAGGACACCCAGAGGAAACCCACACAAACACAGAGAGAATGTGCAAACTCCACACATATAGTGACCTAAGGCCAGAATTGAACCTGGATCCCTGACATTGTGAGGCAGCAGTGCTAACCACTCTGCAACTGTGCCATCCAAATGCTGAAAATCCAAAATAAAAATGGCAAATATTAACCCTGAAGTACAGGCCTGTCAACAGATATATTTTGTCTGTACAAGACAGTAGTGCAGTCTGTTGAAGCATTAGTGCTGTGGATATTTTTCTGCTATTGAGATGATGGAACATGATTGGCATTCCACATTTTCTAGTCAACAATTTTGTGGTGATTTCAGATTAAGCTAGCCCACGCGTGATGAAAAAACTAACTTTAAGTAGTCTGGCTGTGAAGACAAGAGCATGGGGAAGGGATTCTCTTCTGTAACATTGACATAAACTGGAAAAGGTGCATTTTGTGCAGGAGTAGGAGACAATACTTCAATTGGTTCTTGTACTATTTCCATCACATTTTACATTCTGTTACACTTTAAAGATAATCAAACTCAATTGTACTTGTTTCAATTCCTTCCTACCTCTATCAGCTCATGCTGCTCATCACACACTCAGAGATGCCAAATACCAGTCTCTCATCCTCAGTTTTCTCTCCTGAGCTCCCCTCTGTTTCAGTTTTAAACCCCAGTGCACTTGCTCACAAAATCCTCATATTCTCAATACACTAGCTGTTTGTAGATACCAGATTTAACAGAATTATACAGCACCTGAGCTCGGCTTCTGGCTCATCCCGGCTCTGTCCTCACTTTGAAAAAGAAGTTTTTTTTTATTTGTTCTTGGGATATGGACATCACTGGCTGGGCCAGTATCTATTGTTCATTTCTCAGGGCAATACTGCTGTGGGTCTGGAATCACATATAGACCAGATCAGATAAAGACAATAGATATCCTTCCCTAAAGCATATTAGTGAAGGAGATGGATCTTCATAGAATCCCTACAGTACAGAAGGAGGCAATTTGGCCCATCAAGTCTTCACTAACTCTCCAAAAAAGCATCTTACTCAGGCTCACTCTCCACCCTTTCCATGTAACCCCACATGTTTACCTGGCTAATCCTCCCAACCAACACATAGAAAAATCATAGAATCCCTACAGTACAGAAGGAGCCACTTGACCCATTGATACTGTACCAACCACAATCCCACCCAGGCCCTATTCCCATAGCCCCACAATTTACCCTGCTAATTCCCCTGACACTAGGATGAATTTAGCATGGCCAGCCAACCTAATCTGCACATCTTTGGAGTGTAGAAAGAAACTGGAGCACCCGAAGGAAACGCATGCAGACACGGGCAGAATGTGCAAACTCCACAAAGTAATCCAAGGCCGGAATTGAACCTGGTTCCCTGGTGCTGTTAGGCAGCAGTGATAACTACTGTGCCACCGTGCTGCCAATTTGAAAACAACCTATGACAGTTGTATGGTCATCATTACTGAGACTAGTTTTCAATTTCTGATTTTATTGAATTTTATTAAATTCCTAAGAACACAAGAATTGGGAGTAACTCAATTGGCACATTGAAGCTGCTCTGCCATTCAGCACTATCATGGATAATCATGGGCTGCAATTGCATTTTCCTATCCATTCCTCATATCCTTAAATTCTGGACCTCAAAAATCTGTCGATCCCAGCCTTAAATACATTCAACAATGAAGCATCCACAACCCTCCGGGTACAGAATTCTTTAAGAAGTCTCACAACACCAGGTTAAAGTCCAACAGGTTTATTGTAGCAAAAGGCATTAGCTTTTGGAACTGGCTGTTCCTTGGTCAGATGAGTGGGAGTTCTAATCACAAACAGGGCATATAAAGACACAAACTCAATTTACATGGATCATGATTGGAATATGAGTCTTTAGAGCTAATAAAGGCTTAAAGGTACAGACAATGTGAGTGAAGAGAGCATTAAGCACAAGTTAGAGAGCTGTGTATTGTTTCCAGACAGGAAAGTTAGTGAGATTTTGCAAGTCAAGGCAACTGTGGGAGTTATACACAATGTGACATGAACTCAAGATCCTGGTTGAGGCCATCCTCATGTGCATGGACCTTGGCTATCAGTCTCTGCTCAGTGACTCTGCACTATTGTGTGTTGTGAAGAACACTTATCCAAAGATCGGAGGCTGAATGCCCGTCACCGCTGAAGCAGTCCCAGCAAGAAGAGAACAGTCTTGCCTGATGATTGTCAAATGGTGTTCATTCATTCACTGTCATACTGTCTTCTTCACAACTCTTTCATCTCAGTCCTAAACATCCCCTATCAAGGGGGGGCACAATTTTACCACAAAGTGCAGGAAGTATAGAGGGGATCTGAGGAAATGTATTTTCCTGTAGGAGTCTGGAAGACACTGCCTAGGAGAGCGGTAGTGGCAGGAGACTTCACAACTTTTAAGAACTGCCTGTGTGAGCATCTGCAATGTCATAACAATCAAGGCTATGGGCCAAGTGTGGGAAAGTGGGATTAATGTAGATTTAGTGTAGTTTTGATGGTACAGACCCAATGGACTGAATGCCTCTTATATACAGTACGACTCTATTGTTTGTAGTCTGTGACCCCATGTTTTAGACTCCCCAGCCAGCAGAAACAATCTCTCAGCATCCATCCCATCAAGTTCCTTCAGAATGTTCTCGGTTTCAATGAGATTTCCTTTGATTCTTCTAATCTCCAGAGAATCAAAGTCCAATTTACTCTTCATCAAAAGACAACCCCCTCATTCCAGGAATAAATTTAGTGAACCTCTGCTGTGCTGCCATCAATGCAAACATAACAGTGCAAGAATTCCACCAGCTGTAGTGGAACCAATGTCACTAGAGCATCAGACTGGGTCTCTAGATTACTAATCCAGTGACAGCACTACTGTACCACCATAGCGCAGTCCAGTATAGGTGTTGGGACCATTCATTCCTCAGATTAGATGTAGACAGCATTGGTATGTTGAATTTCTTTTATTGAGCAGAATGTTAAAATTAACACATTACAGAAAGTGAAAAAAACTGATCTGCGAGGGAGCGCACAGAGAGTACGCACATAAGAGTATGTGCAAGAGAAGCAGAAGCTAGTCCTGACACAGATTTGACCTAACCCCCACACTGAACACATATAGCTGTATACAGAATTATAACTTTTCTGTTACCTCGTATTGAAATTGCTTGATACAACTGTGTTTCCAAATTTCATTAACAATTTGTAATTCTAGCTGTGAAAGCTTTGTTTTGGCTTATAAGAAAGCTGTTTCGGCTAGCAATGTACTTTCAAAGATTGCACTCAATTTCTAAACTAATCCCAGCATGTTTGTTGAGTTCAAAATATGGCCAAGTTAACTTTAAAAGCATAGGCGGAAATATCTTAAAATGAAGTCTTGCATAAATAAAGCAATCAATACGCACTATCCACAATGGCAAGTTTTCCTTTATAACACATTTTGAAGTACTTTGTGTCACTTTATTACCTTAAAGGCATTATTTAAGTTGTTATTGTTGATGAAACATTTGGAAACAAATCATTTTGCAGAAAGTAAACTCCTAGCTTTATTTTAAGGCAATAAGATTAATAGTCAATGTGTCCATCACCATTATACATTGATATAATCTTCCTAGAGTGCAACAGAACTATGCACTCCATAGCTTTAAGATGTGTCATGAGCAAAAAGAGAAGAAACTACAAGTGGTTAGAGAGAGTCTGGTGCTGGGAAAACAAAAGGTAGTTAAGAGATTTAAATCTGTATTGGTAAACATTAGAAATGAGGTATAGTTTTAATTAGGTTTAATTTAGTATTTCTATGAAAGGAAGGGTAAAACCTATTCATGATGGACACAGGTGTTTGTATGCGTGGGGGTTGATCAAGTTCCAACCATTATGCTTAGACAGAGTTACAGCATGGAAAATAAATACACTAACAGTGGTTGCTCAGCAACTGAGGCCCTTGTAAGGTAGAAAAGCTTTTAAGTTTTCGTTGGAAATATTGCAGTTGAAGGCGGACTCCAGAGAGCAAACATCGCTCAACTCTGCCAGAAGAAAGAATGGACAGGACAGCAGCAGCAAAAATGCAGTCTTCCCAAAGAGCCAGTTACAGCCCAGATAACCAGGGAATAAGGACAGAAAGGATGTCTTAAATGACTGAAGTTAAGAGAATAGAGATCTCCCCCCAACTCTCCACCACCCATCTCCCACGGTGAATTCACCTAATCCCGAGGAGGTATAAAGGCAAAATTGTACTGAAAAATAAATCCAGAGACAGGGTGAATTCGTCACCAGGAAAAAAAACATGCACCATCTAGTTTTATTGTTTTAAAAAGTGACAAATAGTCAAACCCAGTCTTTCATCTGAGAAAACAACCATTTTAAATGAGACACAACGGTCAACAACACTAGCAGACAAATTATATCCATATTATTTTAATATTCTCTGTTCACCATTAATGAAAACATGCCTAGTTTAAAATCCATGAGTTATTGTCTACAATAATATTTTTTAAAAGATACGACTTATTGTGTTCATCAAAGCGAGAGATGCTCATGGCATGGAATATATCACTCAGCACTCAGTGAAAATAGCCAGTATTCCCAGATCACCTACATCATATCCTAATACAGAATAAACTCACTGAGAGTGCTTCAACCCAACCTCAAGAGTAGCAGAGTGTGGCAGATTTTCACTTCCACACCAATCAACCTTAAGACCATTGAAGTGACAATATTGCTCTACTTGGCAATCAACTTCCCAGTGGCTCAAAGTAACACTGCTGAGCCATATTATATCTATTTGCTTTGTTCAAGTCAATGACAAATTATAAAGAATACATTTAAGATATCGTAATATGGCCCTATTTCCCCTGACTTGGAATCACAGAATCCTTACAATGCAGAAACAGGCCATTGGGCCTATCAAGTAGAGGCCATTTGGCTCATTAAATATATTTAGATAATGGACAAAAGGTATATTGACCACTATTATTTGGTTCAATCAGCACACTTGTTTTCATTGGCAGTGATTCCCACTCCATTACTCTGACCATGGATTTCTCTCAATATCCAGTTCACCATCACAAGCCACGCGCTCAGTCAGTGCATTCTTGTCCTGTGGAACACACTCCCAGTTTCCTCATTCTTGATATGTTCCAGCTTTCAAATTCCTCATCCACAACTTTATCTCGGTTCACTGCCATGGCTTCTCAGCTTTTCCTTGTTCTCTGTGGGCTTAATGCCCATGGTATCATTTTGTTTCTCGTGTTAGAGTGCTCTTGGACACACTGGCACAGATCCTCTGAACTGTGGACTGTCAGAGACTGGGTGAGCGTCACAAGATGCCCAACTGGACCCTGCAGAAGTCTCAAAATACTGACGTCCATGGGGATTTGAACTTCCTCCGCTCGCTGGGATTCTCTGCAAATGTTTCGGACTCAGATCTAGAAAAGTCCTCATCTAACTCCTGAGTGATTATACAACTGACCACCCCACCCCCTCACTGAGTTTCCCTTGACCCAATCAACTCCACCCACACACTCACCTGAAGCAAGTACTCTTCTGACCCATCTGTGACTCCACTCAATCACTAACATTCACATTGGGACCTTCAACTTACAACAGGGCAGCTAATACTGTATAAAGGGGCCATGTCTCATCTTCTTCCCATGCTACAGCATGGTGATTGGCGCTGCACTCCATATTTCTAGAAAATCTGGGCTTAGAAGATCTGATGAGAAATTCTGAGCAGCGACATGGCGTGAAAACGTGCTGTGACAATTCAATGATGATTGTCATTCTGCGGATGATTTGGACTGTAGTTTGATCGCTGTAGAGACCAATAACTTTCTAAAAGAATGTTAACTCCCAGTTAACGTCTGAAGGAATGACATAAGAAGATTTCACATTTTTAAACTTTTATTGCAGCAAATGACTAAAATACCCACATTATTGACTTAAACGATTTTATTTTTGGAAGCAACCCATACTTTAAACTCTAGAAAGGGACCCGTTATCATACATCTCACACTCCACAGAATTATAGTCTTCATGACAAACAACCTACTGCTGCTCCCAGCTTCAAATACTTTCATATTGCCCCGTTGCACACAATAGTAATTTTATGGGAACGCCTCCAGGCGCCCCCACAATACAGAGGGAGGCCTTTCAGTCCATTGAGTCTGCACCAATCACAATCTCACCCAGGTCCTATCCATGTAACATCACATATTTACCCTGTTAATCCTCCTGACACCACAGTCAATTTAGCATGGCCAGTTAACCTAACCCGTACATCTTTGGGCTGTGGGAGGAAACTGGAAGAAACGCAAACACAGGGAAAACGTGCAAACTCTAAACAGATAGTGATCCGAGGCTGGAAATGAACCTGCTGCTGTAAAGGCTATGACAGGATAAATCTCCAATAATCCTTGAATGGCTGTGGGATGCATCTCTTCGATTAGAGACCTTTTTTCCTTTAGCCGGCCGTCATTGTTCACAAAGCTAAGTAGCCTGTTCTCTATTCTAATCACACAAAACTACTGTCTACCTGCGATATTCGTTGATTTGCAGGGAAGGTTGTAGCCTGATCTCAAAGTAGCTTCACCTGCGTTCTTTTCTGTGACAATCTGAAACATAATAGCTTCACATCCAGGTAAAAATACTGATCAATTCACCTTAGAAGCAAATGGACACTTTATAGTACAACAGTTTACAACCCAATACTTTCAACTCTTTTCTGGGACTTTGGGAGACTCAGAGGTTACCCATTGTGAACTCAGAGACTGCCGCCATTGTCTTTAACCATGGCCAAATTATACCATTGTTCTAAAGCCCTGGCCTCCCTTTGATGTTCAACCATCCAAGGCTTGTTGTTAAGCAAATTTCAGTACAGGTGACATAATCCTCTTTATAAATCTCATAATTGTAACAATATGCACAAGAGCTTAGACAAGCACAATTCCTATAGTATTATAGTAAGGCACTGATAATCACTGGTTAAGGGATGAATTAAAACCCACACAAAAGGAAGAACATTGTACAATATTCAAGTGAAACTTCTAATTAATACCAAGCACACCAAAGCAGCCTGGTAATTATACATCCTTTTACACTAAAGACAAACATGAAATTGGACGTATTTAAAGCTGTAGACTATCACAGCTGACCCACAAAATAAATTGAGACAACTGTAGGAGCTAAATTTATCTCATTGCTCTAGCCCTTGCCAACCAATATTATTATTGCAGCTGATTTCTGGATGCCCTTTCCCTGTCCCAGGTTTCACAACTTTGCAATTGGCAAGAACTCAGGCTGAAAGCGACGGTCAAATTCACAAGTACACAAATGTCATCACACTGAAAATCAGTCAACATCATGAAGCGTAAATAACTTAAAAATAGATACAAAATGTTTTCTTTAAAAGAAAATGCACAACATTAAATTTACATAATACCTTACATATGGTCCTTAGATGTTTCACTTGGTGCAGAAAACTGGATAATAAGTCATGGTTGTAGGGGTAGGGGAGACAAAACATACTTTTTGGGACATATTTCTGTACTTCAAGTGTACAAATGAGGTTAAATGTTTTAAAAGAGGTGTTTACAAATAAGGTGGTGTGGGAAGAAGAGTGCAGGCTGAGTTAGCTCAGCACTTCAAACAGTTACAACTTGTGATGCAGCCTAGCGAGATTTATTGATGATGTTTTTTCTCGCAATGCTCAAATTTGTGTAGATGCTACATTCAAGCCAATATATTATTCTGAGCACTAATAAACAGGCAGCACCATGGCACAGTGGTTAGCACTGCTGTCTCTCAGCACCAGTCATCCAGGTTCAATTCCAGGCTCAGGTCACTATCTGTGTGGAGTCTCCCTGTGTCTGAGTGGGTTTCCTCCCACAGTACACAGTTTATAACCCAGCTTTGGATTCATAGAATCCTACAGTGCAGATAGAGGCTATTTGGCCTATTTGAGTCTGCACCAGTCACAATCCCATCCAGACCCTATTCCCGTAAACTCTCATATTTATCCTGTTAATCCCCCTTACATTAGGATTAATTTAGCATGGCCAATCAACCTAACCTGCATGTCTGTGGCCTGGGTGGGATTGTGACTGATGCAGACTCAAATGGGCTAAATAGCCTCTATCTGCACTGTAGGATTCTATGAATCCAAAACTCAATTATAAATTTGGAGGGACTTGCAGAAGGCGAATGGATCAAGGCTGAAAATTCAATGTGTTTTGGATGGGAACCAAGAAGTGGCTGGCAGGGACAGGTGTGGTAAATGAGTATTGAATAAAGGACAGAATAGTAGAGAATCAAATTTGCATAAACTGGATGTTAAATTGGGAGAGGTCAAAATGCCGGCTGATAGATTGAGTCTTGATTTGGTCATGATAGACGTAAACAATATTACTGATTGAAAATCAATAGTGTTGGTCATTGATCTCTTAGGGAGCTTTAAACTCAAATGGAAACTGCGCTTCAATGCAACTTTAAAATCAGCATCAAAATTTTAATTGGATACATTTGCTCTTCCAAAAGAAAATCAGTAAATATCTCTGAATAGAGAGTTCCATTCATGCAGAATTTTCTAAAATATGAGGCATTTGAAACAGAGATAACTCTAAATACTTCCACTGCTTACTTGCAACTCATCTGTAGTAGAAGGCTGTGAATTTCTTACATGTTTGATATCTATAAATAAATATAGTAACAACCAAGAAATAATTGGCCTAAATTATATGGCTCTGAGACCAAGTCCACAATATGGGAAACAGATTGAAAAGAACAACTTGAAAAATGAGATGCAGCTTGTCAAAGCTGGTAACAATTATTGCTCTTCAGACATCCAAGAAACCAATGTAAGGCAGCAATTTTGTTCAGTAACCGATCCATCTTCAAGGTGAACATTGCAGAGAGGGCAGGGGTTCTTTCCCTTTCAACCCTAAATCTTCCATACATGCACGAGTGGCACAGTAATTAGCACTACTGCTTCACAGTGCCGGGCATCGGGTTTGATTTCCGGTTTGGGTCACCGTCTATACGAAGTCTGCACATTCTCTCCATGTCTACATGGGTTTCCTCTGGTTTCCTCCCACGGTCCAAAAGAGCATGCTGGTTAACAGCATTGGCCATGCTAAATTCTCCCTCAGCATCCCCGAACAGGCGCCGGGCTGGGGCGACTTGCGGATTTTCACTGTAATTTCATTGCAATGTCAATGTAAGCCTATTTGAGACACAGGTGCCCTCTGCAACATGTTATTTTACATTCAAAAGATAATAGTTGGATCATGATGATTAAATAGGGGTGTTAGCCTATATTGCAAATGGAAACTTGTAAAAACGCAGAAACAAGTTGCATTTTCTGCTGCTGGAGTTCAACAATTTCATACAGCATATTTTAATTGCAATTGCTTTAATTTCCAATTCACAAGAGTTTGATTAGCAGATGCAACCCTCTATGCTTTAGAAAGACAAGCAACCCTGAACAGCTACATTAAAATTAACCATAGAAAATGACTGGATATCGTCCAGGTCCTGCTGCAGTTGAACAAGGACTGCTTCAGTATCTGCGTCATCGCGAATAGTGCTGAACATTGTGCAATCATCAGTGAACTTCTGACCTTATGGTGGAAGGAAGGTCATCGATAAAGCAGCTGAAGTTGGCTGGGCCTAGGGCACTTCCAGAAGGAACTCCTGCAGTGATATCCTGAAATGGACATGATTGACCTCCAGTGTAATTGCTGCCTTAATGTCAAGGGCAGTCACTCACACCTTCCCTCTGGAGTTCAGCTCTTTTCTCCATGTTTGAACAAAAGTTGTAACAAGATCAGGAGCTGAGTGGTCCTGGTGGAACTCAAACTGAGTCTCAGCAAGCAGCTTATTGCTACACTAGTGCTACTTGCTAGCACTGTTGGTTTCCATTTCTATCACTTTCCTGGTGGTTGCGAGTTGTCTGATAGGGCAGTAATTGGCCAAGTTGGACTTGTCTGGCGATTTGTGTATGAGACACATCTGGGCAATTTTCCACATTGCCGGGTGATGCCAGTGGTGTAGCTCTACGAGAGCAGCTTGGACAGGAACACAACAAGTACATGAAGTGTTCAGTAGGCCAAGGCAGTAGGCCTTTATGGGGCACTAAACTCCCATAAACAACTGGGTGATCAGATTTTCTGGTTTTAGTGTACATTGAGGTTGTGGAGGACTATGGAAGAACTGCCTGATCTTCAAAAACAAAACTGAGAATTAAAAGGAGAAAAAATAGGTAACAAAACGTGCAATATCATTCACTGTCATTACATCTCCCTATCATGCTTTGCAATCCCCGTTTCACCACCTAATGAAAATGCCACACGTTTTTCTCAATTTAAACCACTGATTTTGATAACCATTGCAGTATAGCTGTTAAAATATCAAACATTTGATGCTGAATTTGATAGTAATTAATATAAAAGGAAATAGTTTAAACAACAAGCATATTAATACCCTGTGAGAAGCATTTCAGACATGGGCAATTTTTCTGTTCCTAAAGCCTGTTGCAAAAAAGAAATGTCACCTTGTTTGTATAATAAATTCTGAGTCTAGTGGTTCTAGGGTTAATCACATTCAAAACACTGGACAGAAAAACAGGAACTTAAAGTGAAAATCAGTCTAGAGTGTGAATTAAACAAAGCCTCCTGGCCATTGAGGAATTCTAATCGCTTTCTACAGATGGCCTCAATTAATGACATCAGTGCAAGGGTCAACAAAATGAGCATCAGAGGGGTCAGACATCTAATCTGAATTCTGGCCTCTCAGCAAAGGAGCTCTCTATGATGCAGAACATTTTTTCAATAGATACATTTCACCAAAAAGCAATGCTTCACTCCAAAATTCTCTATTCTTTTCGATCACCCAAATACATCAGTGAATGAATGGAAACAGCATTGCACAGTCATTACATTTAACCTGCACGAGGCCCAGTAACATTGTGAAACTAGAGACTTGCCAGATGCCAGTTTTAGCAGCCCTCTGCACACAGTACACAGTCGGCTGCACGGACATGATTGTCAAAAGCCGAAGGCACAGGTCTCTCTGCAAGATAATGACAGCTTCAGGCAAGACTTTTCTTCCCAAAATCCTGTCCAAACAAGGGTTATGGAGAGGGCGATTGCAAAAAAGAGGCTGCTTGAAGCAAAGTACGAATCTAATGGTGGCCGGTGAGGCCAGAGATATAGGAGTGAAACAACATGATACATGGCAGATAGATGTGGGGCTAAAATGGTCATAAGCGGCAAAAGAATGAAAAGTCTGAAAGAAAGAATAACGAGAGAATAGAAACATTTCCAAATCCTCTTCATAGAATCCTACAGTGCAGAAGGAGGCAATTCAGCCCATTGAATTTGTACTGACCACAATCCCACCCAGGCCCTATCTCTATAACTCCATGCATTTATCCTAGCTAGTCCCCTGACACTAAAGGACAATTTAGTAAGGCCAGTCAACTCAACCCACATATCTTAAGACTGTGCGTGGAAACCGGAGCACCCATCGGAAATGTGCAAACTCCACACAGACAGTGACCCAAGCTGGGAATCGAACCCGGTTCCTGGCGCTGTGAGGCAGCAGTGCTAACCACAGTGCTGCCCCCAGAACAAGGATTAAAAAGCAGCAACAAGTCAGAAGTTTCAAGGCAATCAGAGAAGTAGTAATATTCTTTATTGCTGCTGGACCCAGTGATTTTTTTTTTTAAAGTTTGTTTCTCAAAGATTTTTGAAATCATGATTTTTTAAATTCCATGGTTGTTATAAAACTTGATTGGTTTTGATGTGATATTAAAGTTTGATGGAGTTTGGAGTTATGTGTTAAAAGTCAATCAGTCAGATAAAATAGGAGAAAATGATAAGATGGATGAATAAGTGTGATTGATTAAAACTGCAGAAAATATACAGGAGTATTACACTCATAGTCGTGCATGTTGCACACAAGAATTTAATTATGCAGAACATCTATATTTTGGTGAGCCAATTTGCCCTCACCCTTTAACTTCACTAGTGACAACATATTTAGTGGGATTTTCTTTCCGCACTTGCCCCAAAACTAGAAAATCCCGCCCCAGGTCAATGGACCTTTGCATGGTCCAGGTCCCATCTGCTATGATTTCCATGGTGGGCAGGTTGGGATTTTTCTTTACAATATTTTTCACTCCTGCAATGAATGATCAATAGCTACCACAGGCCAGTTCAGAAGAATTCAGCCAAAGAAAAACCTGACACCACTAATATCCCCTCACACCACACCCACACACACTCAAGGTGAAAGTCCCTACTACTAACTACAAAGGCAATGACCACAATGCATTCCCAACATGTACATATTATCAGAATGTTCTCACTGGTCTTTGTAATGCTCTCAGTTTAGCACACCAATGTTTCTCCTCCATCCCCTCCCCCAAAAGCTCCTGGAATCAGATTCCAGGAATATCAGGTACAGGATACAAAAGGTCAGCCTTCATCTAGAATTCTTCATGTAAACTGAACGCCAGCAGGCTACGTGACTCTGAGGGAAATCGCTGCTGAACCTGACCTTGTCCTCACCCAATTCTCAAATATGGGGTCATTAACCTGAGTTAAGCCTCTCTCCATTCGCATCGTCTGCACCTGTAAAGAGTTGATTACCTGTAACGACTCACACTCCAACCATTATGTTGTAATTGAGTTTGTATTTATACATGCCCTGTTTGAGAAACAAATCCTGCAGTCCCCTGATGTAGGGGCACATTCCAAAAGCTTGTGCTACCAAATAAACCAGTTGGACTTTAACCTGGGGTTGTGAGACTACTGTGCCAATGCTCAAACTCTCAAGAGCAGTCACAGAACAATGAATATCAGGAACTCAAAGCTAATTTTCCCCCTTTTTTTTCTAGCCGAGGTTCACTGAGGTCAGCAAACATCCCACCACTGCCCTGGCTGAGATGAGCCAATTCGCTGATTTATAGAGATTGTACAATTTTTTATTGTAAACCAAATGGAAACTGATAGAAGATGTATTAATTTGAAGCCCAGATACCCAGCTATAAAAACTACGTACTTTGTTTTAGAAAAGGCCCACAAAATGTTCTCTTAAATCAGCCTGCAACATCTTGAAAGGTAACTTTCTCTCTGATTGCTATCAATCCTGCCATTCTGCTGGTAATGGGACAGAATGACGTGGCTTATTAATAAATAGCACAATTTGCTGGGAGCAACTGTCCTGTACTGGACAGATTTGAAATAGTTGCTAATAGGTCCAAAATAAAATTGAAACTTTGGGGTTTGCTGTTCATTCCAAACACGTCCCAAGTGTCTTCAACACAATCGAGAACAGTTACAGAATTGATGAAAGAATCAAAATTTTACATTTTAAGTTTAACAGAGAGATTCCAGATTGAATAAACTCATGAAAAAAATTAATTCGCCTTCTACACTAATAAAAGAATAAAACACTCAGCTCACCATTACTGGAATCTTCTGTTTCCCCAACTCCTCCCCCAACGTAACAATTTTTCAATCGAATACTCCATTCCATAGTTTCTGGGCTTGCGTCCAGAAGGAGCTCTGACCACATCACTCTTCCACAGCCCTTGCCAATGCTGCTGTGTGGCCACCTAGTGGGGACTGAAGTGCGACTAATAGTCGAATCCCTGCCAAGGTCTCCTCCTTTCCATTGGATGTATGCTCTTGATCGTGCTCAGATCTGCGCTTGACAAGATCAGCAACTCACCATCTGGGACGAAGCCAAGGGTATGAGTCTCAGCCATGGTTAACGTTTGAAAGCAGAGCTCCCTGTTCATGGAGTGTTGAGCAAATTCACTGTGCCACCCACTGGTCACGATGTGGAGATGCCGAATGGGGTAAACACAGTAAGAAGTCTCACAATACCAGATTAAAGTCCAACCAGTTTATTTGATAGTAGACCCACAAGTTTTCAGCGTTTGCCCCTTAGTCAGGTGAGTGAAGAGTTCTGAATTCTGAACTCTCCACTCACTTGATGAAGGGGCAAACCCCGAAAGCTTGCACCCACTGGTCACCAATATAAGTGCAACAGTGTCAAGGAAGTAGCTTTTATACCATCGCCATCATGGCTGATGGTTTTGCTCAGAGTATCCCATTCAACCAGCAGAACGTTCCGGATTAACAATGTCCACCAGGGTGGAAACCTTATACAAAATGGCGGATTCATAACTGATATAGCATATGCACCAATAGATTCATTGAACTACATTCAAATTCTTATCATTTAATGTCAGTTGTGGAGCCTCATTAAGAGCAGAATTTCCTGCAGGATTGTTTACACATTTAACACTATTCAAATAAGACCAAGTCTCTACAGCTACAGCCTCTTCTGCTTTCGTGGTAGACATTTGCCAAACTGAAACTCCAAGCTAGGAACTCTTCCAACCAAGAACAGTGTGCATCAATTCTGTAGAAGTATTCTGAAATAATTAATTTTGGATTTTGTTAGAATGCTCTGCCAAATCCAAAAGCTAGCACTGCAGCTTACAGTTAAGTCAAGCTGATGGAGTACGGCCAAGACACGTTTTACAATTCCAATGATGCGATCCAAGAGTTAGGATTCTCAAACTAATGCTCAATTCATTTTTCCCACTGGAATGGCCTTTCTTTTCTTGCACTTGTTAAAAATGTAAAATAAATAAACAACCAATAATCCGAACACACTGCAGGCTATTTCACAAATTAGATACCTCAATTTAGTTTCCTGAACTATCAGACTGAAGAGAATATAAATTGTCCAAGACCAATAAATAGCTAATGTTTTTGTTACATATCAGGTTATGCAATAAGTAAATATTAAAGTCTGGATAATAGATCAATACCATATTTAAGGAGAGGGTCTGCATTTCAAGTACAAAGCAGTTACAGTGTGGGATGCAGCCTAGGAGATTTATTGATGATCCTCACTAACCTTGTCCCCCCACCCCATCCCCACCCCCAGGTTCAAATTTGTGTAGATTCTATTTTCAAGTCAATATTTTACTTTGAGCACTAGTGGTACAGTGGTTAGCACTGCTGACTCACACCTCTAGTGACCAGGGTTCAATTCCCAGCTTAGGTCACTAGAGTCTGTGCAGAGTCTGCACTGTCTGCAAGGGTTGCCTCCGGGTGCTCTGGTTTCCTGAGCACCTCAGAAGAAACCAGACCTGGAATAATTCTGAGGCACACAGCCTCACTAAAACATCTGGACAGGTGACCCACTTCCCAGCAGCAGGGCTGGTCCTTTCCAGTCACTTCCTTCCCGCTGGTCTCCGTTAAATGGAAGGGGGCAGAAGCGAAGGGAATTGAGTTCGGGTTTGAGATTTTGTTTTACATTTTTACTTCCTACTGACCCGATTTCATCTGTTTTGGGAGGGGACCGGCGTTCCAGGGATCCCGTGGTCCCACAAAATCTTGTATGACACAATCTCCCAGTACAAAGCATAATACAAAACATGAATGTCTAAAGAAAGAGTCCTGCCATAACACTAGGAAAATAAATTTGTCTGGATTGCAAACGCCAGGGTTTCAGAATGGAGATACGGTAAAAGAAAAGAGGAGACAATTGTGTCTTGTATGACAGACCATTGAAATGTATGCAGTGAAATTATGTCCAGATAAACACACTAAATTGGTTAGAAAGATTGCAAAGAGGAAAGCATTCAAGATGGACACAGGTCATTAATGGATACAAAAATTGTATAAAAAAATCACAAAAATTCACACTTCCTTCATTTCCAGCCCAATTTTCTCCCCTCCTCTTCTTTAGATGATACTGCGTACGGTTCAAGTGTGTGGGGTTTTCTCTGGGTGCTCCGGTTTCCTCCCACATCCCAAAGATGTGCTCTTAGGCTAACTGGCAGAACAAATTCTCCCTAAATTGTCTCAAATTTGGTTTCAATCCATAGATCTATAAACATAGACGGGGATCACGGGTAGAAGTGGGAATATCGAGGTGGTGGCGCGGGCTCGTTGGGCTGAAGGGCCTGTTTCCCATGCTGTTTTGTTCTTTGTCCTATCTCAACGTTCATCTCTCAAGCATGGAGGAAACCGAGAGATATTTCACACCTTATCACATTTCTGGACGTCTCAAATGATTATTCTTCAAATAATACATGGGATGTTTTACATATGCCATACATGGGCTTCAACTTCTGAATCATCCCAAAGATTTCACTTCCAACACTGTAATGAAATGTCATTCTACATTATGCTCAAGTCCTAGAATGGAGCTTTAATCCTTGACCTTCTGACCCAGAAACATAGATATTACTCACGTAGCAAGTTAGACAGAGTGCTACCTGAAACTGGAAGCAAAGAATGGGAGCCTCTCTGCTCCTGGGTCCACCCTCCTAGGCTGCTGGCACCCCAGTTGAGGTAAACTGTCTCAAGTCAGGGATGGCACAGTATTAGCACTGCTGCCTCACAGCACCAGGGACCTGAGCTTGATTCCCGGCGTGGGTCACAGTCTGTCTAGAGTTTTCACATTCTCCCCATGTCTGCATGGGTTTCCTCTGGGTGCTCCAGTTTCCTCCCACAGTCAAAGATGTGCGGCTTAGGTGGATTGGCCATGCTAAATTACCCTCTAGTATCAGGGGACTAGATAGGGTAATGGGGTTATGGGGGTAGAGCCTGGGTGGGATTGTGATTGCTGCAGACTCGATGGGCTGAATGGCCTCCTTCTGCACAATGGGATTCTATGCTTCTATGAGCAACCAGACATGAAAACTTCGGACTTGTACTGCTTAATATCATATCGAGCAGTATGTTTAGCACTGGGGAAGATGCAGTTAATAAGTTTAATCTAAGTACATATAACAGATTAAGAAATATATAGTAACAGGATACACTGAAGGTTTTTTTTAAAAAAAATCACATTTGGATTTTCTCCTTAAAAACTCCCACCCTTTGTCTTCAGTTTCCCGAGATCAGAAACAGATTTGCTAGTATATATGACATGTCAGGTACAAATCTGCCATTGATTTCAGTTGGTAATTGAATATCCTCCAGCAAATTAATGGACTTGGGCGTTGGTTTGTGTAAACCTGAAGGGAAACCATCAATGCTTCAATTGAATAGGAAAGGCAAAAATGGAGTTCCTTGTGCAGACATTAGGGTAAGAGAGCGGCAATTGTACCACAAAGCATGAACAGCATTTGTTTCATTACTTTTATATACTTGGTCTCCAGAAATGTTTTATCACCATTTAAAAAGTCTTGAAAATACTTTTTAAAAAATACACAAGTATTTCCTGCTGTTCAGACGTCGATACTCTGCCGCTTCCCCAGGATAGGTCTATGGAGATTCTCCATAGACATTAGCCTCTAATTGCTCCGGGTTGTGCCTATTTGAACTATTTTCCCACACAGAGCCTATCTGAAGAGTAATCTTTACAAAGGGGCAAATCAAATTCACAACATAGGAGGAAAGTCATTCAGCCCGTCTTAATTCATCTATTTACAGAGATCTTACCTCTCACCCCAAATGTAGCACCAAAAATAATTACTTAAAATATTCCAGGGATTTTGCCTTTTCTATGCCAGCTGCAAATTTATTCCACATGTCAATCACACTTTGTACGAAGAAGAATTTTCTGATTTCAGTCTAAAATTAATGATTAGAAGTCAGAATCCTTATTTCCACTTCCACAATTCGATAATATTCCCAGTTTCCTTTTTTGGTTACCATAACAAATATATAGATTGCTCCTGAGTCACAACTTCTCTAAACTAGCCTATTCAGTCCCCACAACTCAAAATCTCCAATATTTCTTCCTACAGCACGTAAGTTTCACCCTTGTTTTTTGGAGACCTGAACTGGACAGTTGCCAACAGACAGTCTGATCCTCATCTCTGCTGGACATAATATGCAAGGTGAGATCTTTGAACCAGGCTTCTTCTGATTGACGCACTACATCCTTAAATGGTATAAGGCAGCATTCAGTGTGGCTTGTTGAACGCAGCTCTGCAGTGACAAGGCACGTTGAACTTAAAATCGGCTGTAACTCTTAATCTATTTCCAACTTCATCGTCAAATATTGAACTGGACTGCACGGAAGTCTGCAGCTTTTTAAAATTCATTTATGGGGCATGGGTATCATTGGTTGGGCAAGTATTTATTGCCATCCCATTAACTGCCCTTGAAAAGTGATGGTGAGCTACAGTCCAGGTGTGATAGTGTTGGAGTAAGGGAATTCCAGGATTTTGACCCAGTGTTAGTGAAGGAATGGTAACACATTTCCAAGTCAGGATGGTGAGTGATTTGGAGGGGAGCTTCCTAGTGGTGGTATTCCCATGTGTCAGCTATTCCTGCCCTTCGAGGTGGTAGTGGCTTTGGAAGATACTGCTTAAGGAGCAGTGTGTCCCTGCAGTGCATCTTGTAGATGGTATACACTGCTGCCACTGTGTCAGTGGTAGTGGGAGTGAATATTTGTGAAAGGGTTTCTATTCAAGCAGGATTCTGGATGGTGTCAAGCTTCCTGGGTGGAGCTTCTTGTTGAAACTGCACTCATTCAGGCAAGTGGAGAGTATTCCATCACACTCCTTGTAGATGCTGAACAGGAGAGTCAGAAGATAAGTTACTTATTGCAAGATTCATCGTATCGCATCGACCTACCCTTATAGCCACAGTACGTATATGACCAGTCTTGTTCAGTTTCTGGTCAATGTTAGCTCCTAGGATGTGGATAGTCGGGTGTTCAGCGATGGCCACACCACTGAATGTCAAAAAGGCGATAATTCGATTCTCTTGTGATGGAGATGGTCATTGCTTGGTCCTTGTGTGGTGCAAATGCTACTCCCACTTGTCAGCCCCAAGTATGGATATTATGCAGGTCTTGCTGCATTTGGACATGGACTGCTTCAGTATCTGAGAAGCTCTGATGATAAACCTGTGCAACGATCAGCAAGCATCCCCACTCTGACCTTATGATGGAAAAAAGGTCATTGATGAAGCAGTTGAAGATGGCTGGGCTTAGGGATGCTGTGTTGGAGTATGAAAATAAAGTGAGTTGAGGATCAGACTCAGCTCAGCTGCAATGTCCATCACCACTCTGTGGCCTGCAGAGAAGGTTTGGGTTTAAACAAGAAAAATGGGTGATCTATCAGAGGGCTGTAGCACCAAAAAAAAACAAACCCCCAATAAAAACCGTTACTTTTAAGGTTGTCGGTGTTGGCAAATTTAAAATAATGAATGCGGATTGTTACAATAAACAGTCACTGCAGCACAGCCTCGTCAGATGATGATCAGTTAAAAAAAAAGAAGCAAATAATAAGACTCTTAGTGTTGGGATAGACTCATTAATGAAAGTATGTTTAAGCCACTATGGCTCATTACGATAAAATAACATAGCAGAAAGGAAGTTTTCCTTCTGATACTAACCATCATGAAGATTGTTACATATGCAGTGAACGTTTTATGGATTCACAGCTTGCTAAGCACATCTGTTGATTCTGGCACTTAAAATTAGAGTTTTATTTAAATATAAAAGGGGGAAAATACAATTATCAGGCATCCTGAAGTGAATCTCATCCAATTCCCAAGTTATTTAAATATTCACAATAAAGAATCAAATTAAAATTATGTGCAAACAATTATCCAGACTTCAAACCATTAATCTGAACAATAGTCCAGCACACCTTCAAGTTGACTCATATTCTCTACAGTTCAGTTGTTTTTATAATATGCCAGACTCACACTAGTGTTGCCAATTCCCAGTGGAAAGATCTCATGCAAGCTGGCTGTAACTTGAAGATAAATCTGACAAATTTCCCAAGGCCAGCTGGTTTTTTAAAAAAATAACACCAGTCACTTTCACTGCACTATCACTGAACCATGTTGTTCATTTGACAGCGTTTTAGATTTTCTAGAAATCATACAAGTGCCCAAAAGTTTTCGCTCAGTCTCGTTGTGTACCTTTGCATGTGGTGAAGTCAGATCATGGTTTACACACGCATAAGGGCTGCAAAATTAGTCACAAAGTAGCCTGGAGCAAGTTACCTTATCAAGTTACTCGATTGTTGAAAAGAAAGCAATGCTTCAGCTTGCAAGTAAAATTCTAACATTTATCACACTGCACCCAATGCATTCTGCAGTTAAGAATTTAAGCCTTGCTTCAAATATCCACTCTTCCCCCATCTTTACCTGGTCCATCTCCTGTCTTCGATGCCACCGATCAGAAGCCAATCAATTCCCATTGCCTACCAAAACACATTTTTTACCGCATGGACAGCATTTTATTCGCCCTTCCTTCACCCTAATTTACTGTATTTGCTGCTCACAATAACACGGTCTTAACCAAGATTTAAGTGATCATTGATGAATACCTCTGTTCTGTCTAAGCGTATGACCGTTTGGACCCTGTCTCTTGAAACTTCAATTCTCCATCATGCTCCCACTCTGACAGCTTTGTTCTTGATATTTTACAATTCTCCAATGAGCCTCAACACAGGCTTGCTGAATAGCATCTCATCTTTCTTCAAGGTACTTTCCAGCCATCTGGCCTGAACACTGGCATTAGAAACTTCACCCACTAATCCTCACGTTGTCCATTCTTATATGCTTTTTTATCAAAATCATGTCTCCCAATCTTAAGGAAAGGCTTTGTTTAAAACATCACTGTTTTCTTCTTTCCTGACAGAAGCTGCCTTGTCCATTGATTCTTTCTAGAAGTTTCTATTCAGTTTCTGATTTCCACCATTTTCAGTATTTCGTTTACTTTTTTTTCCTAGCTCACCCAACTGACATCAAAAGGCATTATTTTTATTTTATTTGCGAATAAAGTTACACTCTGTAATTAATGCTCATGACAATTTCACTAAATTTTAGAACTTCAAAACATTTGATTGTCACGTCGTTTTTAACTCTTGCAGCTGCAGTAAAAAGTTTTTTTTTCAAGTCAGTCACGCGTTATAAAGTGAACAACTTTTCCATTGGAAACTCCAGGAAAGCCTTTGGTTTTCTCCCACCAGTTAATGAATAGATTAAGCACTGACAATTTGAACAAGTGGCCAAGAAGCTACCATGAAAATTATGGTTCAGAAAGCAATTGACACAAACAGAAAATGATTGCTGATAAATACTTAAACATTACTATCAAGTCATAGAAATAATCATAAATAACAAAACACTTGTTCTTTCCATTCATTCTGTGAATGGCACTTGGGTTTTTCTCCATAATTTTCATAGCTCAGTTTGATTTCTTGAGGCTTCGAATTTTTTTTAGTATCTCATTATGCGGCCTGGGATCTTATAGTTTCTCAATTGCTTCTCTGAAGCCCTTCATGATGTTTCATAACATTAATAAGGTAAAAGTGAAGTCACCACACGTCAATAGCTGCTCTTTCCCTTTGAAGGGGAGGGTTGACTGCTAGTGAGTTAACCCGACTCAGGCGAGGGGCAGGCAATGTTGGGAATGAACCTTCACGAATAGCCTCAGCTGGTATGGGAACTAAACCTATACTACTGGTGTTGCTCTGCGTCACAGACCAGCCATCCAGCCAACTGAGCTAACCACTGAACTGAACAAGGTACTATGGTTGTTGCTACTCAATTATCTCAAACTTCTCTCCACATCTCCCAGTAATTCTTTCTTACTCTTTGCCTGCTGCTCTCATATTATTCCAATAGCTTTGATTTCTCTATAACTGGTTTCCCAATCCATGATTACAGAAAAGGACAATAGGAAAGAAAGTAAATGAGACAAAAGGGAGATAGAAATGATGATTTTGAAACATTATTATGTAAGGAACACAAATGGACACACAAGGCACCCTGTTTTGTCTTTTTAAATGCAGTATCGATTATCCAAAAGAAATCAGAAGCATGTGTTATTAGTACTGTATACAGTAATAAATAAACATGCTTGCAACAAATATAGAAAAATCTCTAAAGTCTGATAATGGCAGATGTATATAAATTGGATGAGTCTGTAGGCCATTGGTGATCTAATATCTCTCCAGTGATTCATAAACAAGATGCTGAAGAAAAAGAAAATAATTAAAAAGTTCATTATTGAACAAGCCCAAATATTTTCATAGTGACTGAGGTAGGAAGGATAGCTTAAACAATATACAGTATTTTAGATCTTATTTGTACTAACTCTCCAAACCTGTTTTGATCATTAAAACAGGATTGGAGAGTTAATGCAAATAAGATCTAAAATACTGTCCATTGTTTAATGAGCTTTGGCAATAGGAAATTGTCACTCTCTAAATAATAGATGAATGATAATGAGTAGAAATACCACACTAATTATTAACCAGCTTTTCATAACTTGACATTTCAGCAGCTGTTAAGAATCCACTTTAAATACAGAGGGCACAGTACGGCAAATGCCTGCTCTTAAACTGGATCTATCTACCCCTGTTCAACTTCCCTATCCTTTTATATTCTTCCTTCTAAAATACTCATTCAATTCTCTTGTTAATGGTTTCATAGTCTCTGGTTCATCTTAAGTAACTTCTAAGTTGTGTTCTAATGATCCTTGCTGTGAAACGTCTCCTAAATTTTCTCTCTTATGCTTTGAGTGTTTATTGTGAATTTATTACCAATTAACCAACCAGTTAACAACCTTTGACTTTTTACTTTTGAAATGTTCACCATTTTAAAGACATCTGTTAAACACTGTCCTTAATTCAGCTGATCCAGTGAAGAACGGACAATTATAACCTTGAATTCCTCATCATGTTCTAGTGGATTTTCATTACACTCCTTCCAGAGCTTGAATATCCTTCCAATAAGAGAACAATAAGACCCGAATGCTGTTAATTACATTCATGATAATTTATTCATTGTTCTTGCAAATATTTACAGAGACAAGAACTTTATTTTAAATTGATAATATAAAATAGTTGTCTGGACGATTTTTTTAATGCTATTTTCTTTACACTCTAAGGCTTAAATGTTCCATTCGTATAATTTTTAATACTGGCACTAATCCATTGAAAATATATGCATTCCATTCAAAATTACCCTCATTGAAAAATTTATTGTTTAGTATTGTCATCAAGCGTAACTCGAGTACAGGCAGAGTGGATGCTCTTGTATTCTTTCTGAACTATTCGTGGAACTTCAACCCAAACTTTAAAATCCAACACCTTACTCAATGGCTGGAACTTTCCAGTTCTGCCCACTGGCGGGATCTTCCGCTCCCAGCAAAGTCAGTGGACGTTTGGCTACCTTGCCGATCTGCCACAAAGGAACCTGCCGGGTAGTGGGGAGATATCCCACTGGAGTTCAATCTGGCACCAGTTTGCAGCCAAATCTACAAGAGTAGATTAGGAGACTTTGTCCATCAATTTTCTCTTTTAAGATGATTAAACAAGTGAGTGTAGTCAGCTCAAAGTAGTTTGATGAACTGCAGATACTGCTTCAATTGAAATGTCTAAAATAAGACCAATCTGTGGACTTCTGTGATAAGATAGAAGCCAGGGTCAGACTGTCCCCTGAACTGATTGGTGGTCAGCTAATCAAAAAAAAACTGATCTGACCGATAGGTTATTTTATCACAAAGATGATTTTTAAGAACAACTATAATTGTTCCACTCATCTCTCCAGTGAACTACATTCAAATGAGTACATATAACACTGACTTCACGACCTTCTAGTTATTTGGTAAGTGTTTACATCTGATCACTGCTGGTAGCACAGTGGTTAGTACTGCTTCCTCACAGTGCCAGGGGCCTGGGTTCAATTCCTGCCTCGGATCACTGTCCATGTGGAGTCTGCACGTTCTCCCTAAGTCTGTATGGGTTTTCTCTGCGTGCTCCAGATTTCCTCCCATGTTTGAAAAGATGTGCTGGTTAGGTGCATTGACCTGAACAGGTGTTGGACTATGGCAACTCGGGGAATTTCACAGTAACATCATTGCAGTGTTAACGTAAGCCTGACTTCTGACTAATAAATAAACTTTTATTTTATCTCCTTTACAAAAGGCAAGCACCTCTCCACACTCTTGCAACTTAGATAATCAACAACTTGTATTAACACAGCACCTTTATTGCAGCAAAACACTCCAAGAAATTTCACAGCAGCATAACAAGACATAGAAAAGTAGCTATCAGATGAAAGTTGCTCAATGTGTGATAGTATCCATTTCAATGCAAGGAATCAAATGATTAAGGCTGATGAGTTGAGGGTACTTGGAAGCATGATATCATTGCTATTCCTGAAACATGGCAGAAAGGAGGACAGGAATAGCAGTTCAATTGCCTGGTTGCAGGGTTTTCAGACAGCACAGAGAGAGATTTAGAAAAGGATTATAACATTGGTTAAGTCAAATGATCTCTATGGCAAAGAGTGGGATGCTAGAAGGATCAACAAAATGTGGCCATATAAGTTGAACTGAGGAACAAAAAAAAATGACAAGTCACGTTGTCGATAGTATACTTTAGAAAGGGAGATAGAACAGCAAACACATCAACAAATTGCTGAAAAATGTAAAACACAAAGGGATAGAATACCAGGCTTTTCAATTGCCCTAATATTGACTGGGATAAAAAGCAATGAAAAAAGTATTGAGGATGTAGAATTCTTAAGTGCATTGAGAACTGTTTTGTCTGCATCACAAGAGGAGGGCAATTCTTAGCTTAATTTTAGGAAATGGACTTGGACAGGTGAGTATGTATCATTGGGAGGGTATTTTAGTGGTAGTGACCATAATTCAGTTAAATTTAGACCATTTATGGTGAAAGGACAAAGAGAGACCAGGAGTAAAAGCTTCAGTTGAGGAAATGTCATTCTTACTAAGCCAAAACGCAATTTGGCAAAAGTGGACTGTAAACAGCTGCTCATGAGCATGCTTCTTAATTAATATTTTGTACCTGTCTTCACAGAAGGCGATTACACGAACATTGCGATTACAGAGTGCAGAATGGGAAACATTTAAACAAATAATTCAATAAAATACATTCCATGGAAAAACAAAAACTCAGCAAGAAAGTGGCTCACTCAGAAAGTTACGGATAGTGTTAGATTAAAATGAGGAACTTAAGATATTGCAAAAAGACAATAACATGCCTGATATGTGGCAATGTTTTAGAAACCAATAAAAATTAACAAAAATTTGACATAAAAGGGAAAAAAGAATGAGTGTAAACTAGCAAGTCATATAAAAATAGATTATAAAAACATTTGTAAGTATATAAAATGTAAATGAGTAGCTAAAGTTATAACTGGACCTTTAGAAACAGAGACAGGAGAAATGATCGCAGGGAATCAGGACTAGAGGGGACAGCCTCAAGATTAGGTGGCGGAGGGGTTTCTTCATGCAGAGGGTGGTGAATCTTTGGAATTCTCTGCCTGATGACGTGGTAGAGGCTTCCTCACTAAATATGTTCAAGTCTAGAGTGGATAGGTTTTTAATTGACAAGGGAATTAAGGGTTACGGGGAGAAAACGGGAAAGTGGTGCTGAACCACTACAGATCAGCCATGATCTTATTGAATAGCATGGCAGGCTCGAGGGGTTGTATGGCCTACTCCTGCTCCTATTTCTTATGTTCTTATGAATAAGAAAATAGCAGAGGCATTGAACAAGTATTTTAGGAACAACTCTCCCAAAAGATTCTAAGTGTTGAATTTGCATAAAAACTGGAGTAATCACACTTTTTTTTCAGTGAGAGTTTAAAGAATTTCCTACACTCTATACACAGTGTTCTATTACCGCCTGAGACACTGGTAGCATAGTGCTGAGCGGGCCATTGCGCATGTACTGATCTGTCAGTGCCAAGACCACTCCATGGGTAATGGCTCCTGTCTACTGGCATTCCTATCGCTAACCAGCTCAATCATTGCCTAGCCCCACAATCACACATTGCCTCTCACCCATCCCCCCCATGTCCTGATCACTGGTCTCCCGGACATGTCTACCAGCCTCGACTGCACTGCCGCCACCCCCCCCCCCCCCAACCCACCCACCCACCCACCCGGGGAACCCTGAAACGGCCTCCACTAGACTCTCCCAATTCGTTGCACCAAAAAAAACACAGGGGGATGGGAGTATCCCCCCCCACCCCACAGTGTGTCTGTCTTCACAACAGATAACAGAAGTTTCATTCCAGTAATGGATGGTGAACTACAAGCTAAAAAGTGAGGAAACAAATGGAGAAAAAATATTGGAGAAACTTGGAGTAAAATGTGGTAAAACACAGGAACCCTAGGGTTTTAAAGGAGATAGCTGCTGAGACGTGATGGCTGTGATTTTCCAGAAACCATTGGATTGAGGAACGGTCCTCTCAGATTGAAAGTTGGCAGATGTTACTTTGCTTTTCAAGAAAGGAGGCAAAGAGAGAAAACAATGTACTGCAGGCCAGTTTGTCTGTTGTTGGGAAAATGCTGGAATCCGTTATGAAGGAAATGCTAGCAACGCACTTAGAAATGCACAGTATGATCCTGTTTAACAAACTGATTGGAGATTTTGAGGAATTTTTTTTGTAGATAACAAGGTAGATAAAGGAGAACCAACAAGTGTCGTGTACCTGGTTTCCAAAATGATTTCAATCGATGCCACACAAAGGGCTAATATACAAAGTCAGTTCATGGAGTAGGAGGTAATATATGGGCATAAATATAGGACTGGATAGGAAGCATTGAATGGGCAATATTGGAGCATTTTCAAGTTGTCAATGAATAGTGGAGTACCACAAGGATCAATATTTGGGCTTCAACAATCTATATTAATGACTTAGATGAAAAGGCAGAGAGCAATGTATCTATGTTTGCTGGGTGGAAAGGCATACAGTGGGGAGGACACCAAGTTTGCAAAGAGAGACACAGATTAAGCGAGTGGGCAACAAGATGGTAGATGGACTATAATTGGGGAAGTGTGAAGTTATTTATGTTGATCAAAAGAATGGAAAAGTTGAGCATTTTCAAAAGCTGAGAATCTTGTAAATGTGGATATTCAAAGAGACTTGGATACAAGCAATGCATAATGTTAACAAAGGCACAGCAAGCAATTAGGAAGCCAAATAGCATTTTGGCGTTTGTTGCAAAGAGACTGATGTACAGGAATAAAGAAGTCTTGCTAGAGTCGTGCAGGATTTTGTTGAGAGCTGGAATACAATGTTCACTTTTGATCTCCAAGACAGAGTCAGTACAACATAAGTTCATTAAATTAGTCCCTGGAATGAAGGGTTTGTCCTGTGAAGAGAGGCTGAGTAAACTGTGTCTATTTCCATTAGAGTTTAGGAGAATGACAGGCATCTTGTTGAAACATAAAAATTGTGAAAAGGCTGCATAGGAGAGATGCTGAAAGATTGTTTCTTCTGGTCAAGAATTCTAAACTGCAAAGGTACAGTTGTTAGGGCAAGGGGCCAATTATTTAGGATTGAGATGTGGGAAAATTACTTCGATTAAAGAGTTGTGGATCTTTGGAATTCTCTCTCCCAAAGGGTCATGGATGGTCCATCATTGAATACATGAAAATTGGGATTAACAGATGTTTGGTCTCTCAGGGAAACAAGAGATGTAGGGAATGGGTATGGAAGTGTAGTTACAACTCAAGATCAGCCATGATCATATGGAATGGCAGAACAAGCGCAACATGCCATATGGTCTGTTCCTACTCCTATTTCTTGTGCTCTTATTGGTGGTATAAACATAATGAAAAAGGAAGATTAAGGGCTTTAGTGACTTTGAAGGTGGATGAATCATCAAGTATAGATAAAAAGACTGCTACCAAGCAGTACAGTGGCAAAGTGGTTAGCACTGCTGCCTCCTCACAGCACTAGGGACCTGGGTTTGATTCCCAGTTTGGGTTACTGTCTGTGTGGAATTTGGACATTCTCCCTGTATCTGCATGGCTTTCTTCCAAATACTCCAGTTTCCTCCCACAGTCCAAAGATGTACGCATTAGGTGGATTGGCTATGCTAAACTGACCCTAATTTTGGGGAGGGTAAATATGTGGAGTTACAGGGATAGGATGGGATTGTTGTTGGTGCAAGTTTTTTGGGCCAAATGGCCTCCTTCTGTACTGTAGAAATTCTCTGATAAGACTGAGAAGAAATAATGAGTGCCTGGCTGATCATCGTTTTGAGATCCCCTCTGGCTATAGGCATGGTACTGGATGATTGGAGTTCTGTCGTTTAAAAAGGGAGGAAAGGAGAGGTCAAGTAATTACAAGACAGTTAGCCAAGGATCAGTAGCCAACTTTTTAATTGGAAAGAATTCTAAGGAACAATATAATATTTAGAAGGTGCTGATTAAGGACTCTGGGTGAGTTTGTGCAGTGCTTTCTTATCTGAGAGCATCTAGTCCAGAATCATAAACTAGGAGAACCTTGCACAGGGAAATAGCGATAACATTCATAAGTAAGTGGATATTCTGGAGGGAAACGGAAAGAGGACTCGAGATAACTGTCTATGTCAGAATCCATGGGGTCAGCTCTAGGAGAGGTGAATTGAGTGAGGAGGAAATTGGCAAGATAATTATATTTTCATTACCTACATCTCACCAGCTAAATCCAGTACACAACTCTCTACCCTACTTACTAGGTGGCATGGTGGCACAGTGGTTAGTAGTGTGGTCTTACAGCGCCAGGGATCTGGGTTCAATTCCCAGCTTCGATGTATGGACTTTGCCTTGTGCCTGTGTGGGTCTCCGCCAGACACTCCAGTTTCCTGCCACAGTCCAAAGATGTGCACATTAGGTGGATTGGCCATGCTAATTTGCCCCTTAGTGTCCAAAGATATGTAGGTTAGGTGGATTAGCCATAGTAAATGTACAGGAATGAGGTGGATGGAACAGTTCCTTCGGACAGTCGGTGCAGACTCAATGGGCCGAATAGCTCTTTCTGCACTGTAGAAATTCTATGGTACTCCAAATAATTATTGTAAAACTCTACATCCCTGTGCAAGCCTTAACCACAGGATAATGTCAATGTTTTCAATGAACTCTCAAAATTTCCTAAACATTTTTTTTTAAAAGGTTTGGAATCTTGCTTCAGTGAGATCTTTGAATTCCGTCTGAAGATGTTATCTGCCACAGTTGGACGTTTTTCCCTCATATCTCCAAAATGTTTAGTTAAACCATCAATGTTAGAACAAACATTCCTACATAAATCAGATTGGGTTTTGATCTTTCCTGTAAGATGACAAACTCTTGGATATTCATCAAAACACAGTGCCAGCAACCCAAAAGAAAACAATAACATGGCAAGATCTTTTTTCCTAAAAATTGCACTGAGCATCAGAAATAACATATTCCTGGCTCAACAAGTACAAAATAAAACAGAAATCTCATGACAGAAGGATCACAGCTCGAAAGCTTACACCATAAAACTGCCAATTCAGCAGCTGCAGTGGTATGTCCCCCCAGCCCACTATGTCCAGAACTCCAGCTATCTGACCAAAGTCTAAGTGACCGTCTTCAATGTACTTTCATTTAGAACTTGTGGGCCTGAATATTTGCAAGTATTTCTCAAAACATGTTGGTTCACTTAACATCAGCAGCTTAAATATAGGTACACACACACATACAAATTAGTACAAGATCAAACTATACAAGACATTCAACAAGAAATCCAATGGGAAAGAGTGTTCAGAACGTGGAACTCATCACAACAGGGAGTGGTTGAAGCAAACAGTATAGATAAATTTACAGAGGAAGCCAGATAAACATAACAGAGAAAAAGAAATAAATGGTGATAACAATAGATTTTGATGAGAAAAGATGGAAGGTGATTTGAGTGAAGCATAAACATTGACATGGCCTGTTTTTGTGCAAATCCACTAGATGCTGTATCTGTTTGTTAAATGTGGTTGGTGCAAGGCTTTATGGGACAACTATGGTACCTAGTTATAAATTTTGACAGCTCTGCTATAAAATAAGCAATAATGTTTATTACAACCATTAGTAGATGGTTAGTGAGTGGTACAACTACTAGCTAAACTGTTTAATGGAATACATACCAATACAAAATTGGCAGTCAGTCAGCAGTGAAAATTTGCCCAGATATGTCCTTTATACGGTCCATTCTCTATCATCAGTTAAGTTTTGGAAAGCTCATCAATAGTGCTGTCAAGTGGTTCTTGCTAAGCAATAACTGATGCTCAGTTTGAGTTCTGACGGTGTTACTAAGCCGCTGACCTGAATACAGCCTTGATTCAAACATGGACAATCTGAACTCCAAAAGTGAGGTGAAAGTAATAGCCCCTGACATCAAGATAAAATTTGACCAAATCTGGCATCAAGGTGCCTTAACAAAACTGGAGTCAGTGGAAATCGGGGGAAAACCCTTCAGTGGTTGGAGTCATAACTGGCACAAAGGAAGATAATTATGGCCGTTTGGGGTCAATGATCTCAGCTCCAGGAATCACTGCTGGAGTCCCGTGTGGTAGTTCCCTAGGTCCAACCATCTTTAGCTGTTTCATCAATGTCCTTCCTTCAATCATAAGCTCAGAAGTGGGGATATTCGCTGATGATTGTGTAATGGTCAACAACATTTACGAATCCTGAGATCTTGAAACAGTTCATGTCCAAATGCAGCAAGACCTGGATAATATCCAAACTTGGGCAGACAAGTGGCAAGTAACATTCGTACCAGCGCTGAATCTCCACCATCAACATGCAAAGGGATTACCAGTGACCAGAACTGAAATGGACCAGCTGTATAATTATTGTGGCTACGAGATGCAGTCAGAGGCCAGGAATCTGAGGCGAGTAGTTCACTTCCTGACTCCCCTCAGCCTGTTCATTATCTACAAGGCATAAGTCAGGATTGTGATAGAATATTTTCCTTTTGCCCGGATGAGTGTAACCCCCAAACACTCAAGAAACTCGCCACAATCGAGGATAAAGCAGCTGACTTGATTGGTACCTCATCCTCAAATATTCAGTCCCTCCACTACTGTCACACAGTGGCACTTGTATGTACCATCTACATGATACCCTGCAGGAATTTACCACTGTTCCTTTCAAACTCACGACTGCTACAATCCAGAGGGACAAGACCAGGAGATGCAAGGAAACATGCAAGTTTCCCTCCAAGCTTCAGACCATCCTGATTTGAAAACGTATCACCTTTTCTTCACTTGTCGCTGGGTCAAAATGCTGGAATTCTCTTCCTTAAAGCACTGTGGATGTATCTACATCACAGACTGCAGTGGTTCACAAAGGCAGCTCACCACCTCCTTAAAGGATAGGCAATAAAATAAATAGTGGCCTAACCAGTGATGCACATATCCCATGAATGAATTAAAAAAAACTTTGTTACACTTCAACATTAGAGGTTAGAGCCAAAGAACACAGAATCTTGATTTAATACATACTGTATTTAAAACATACGTAATTATGCCAAAATTTTACATCTGTGGAAGCTGGGTTAAAATTTCCACTGTCTTTGTCTGTTGATTGTTTAACAACAATTAGAAAGCTTGTGAAGGAAGTACAGAATAGTGATCACCAGGTTTTCTGCACTTAAATATTTGTCCCCTCTGAGCCTTTTGCAGTTTTGCTTTGCTTTGGCATACTCATTGTTTATCTGGGTTTTGAAAAGCCACGTCTGGATTCTATTTTGATTGAGGGTGTTGATTAATTCTGTCGTTTCATTTTAAATCTTACACTGAACTAATTTAGGCATCAAACCTTTAAATGTTAAAAGCAAATTACTGCAGATGCTGGAATCTGAAACCAAAAGAGAAAATGCTGGAAAATCTCAGCAGGTCTGGCAGCATCTTTAAGGAAAGGAAAGAGCTAACATTTCAAATCCAGATGATCCTTTTTCATAGCTTTGATAACCGGGTCACCTGGACTCAAAATGTCAACTCTTTCCTTACAGATGCTGCCAGACCTGCTGAGGTTTTCTAACTTGAGTGTGTTTTTCTATTTTGACTATTCTGCAGTTTTGGGCTCTACTAGGGCACTAGGTCAGGGCTCAGTATCTTATAAACCTGTCATTATAGATTCAAGGCCAAAGTTAGGGAAAAATAAAGATTTTCCTATTCCTTGTTTTGGAATTGAAGCTTAGTGTAATGTGAAATCTATTGGTGTAATTCTTTTGGATAACTTTCTCTCTTAAAGTATAACTCTATGTTTATAACTTCAGTTCACTACCCCTGAACCAATTGAAAATATCAGAGTATATGTTGATATCTCATCCATTTTCCTGCAAAAGCCCAGAGAGAAATGATGCTCACTGTCCTGGTATCGTACTTTGGATCGAAGGTTAAGTTTTGGTTCCTGATAAGTCAAGGAAAGCTGGTTTTTTTTGCATCGAGTACAAACAAGTAAGAGATATCAAGAGAAAGCCCAAGTCTTAAACGTCTGCTTTCAGATCACCAGGATTCATTCAGTTCCCCCATTGGTATAAATGTCTGGAATGAATGAAAATCACAACCTTATTACGACCAGTATGATCTCTGAGCAGCACATTTCTTGAGACTAGTCATGTGTGAACTCCAGAATCGTTCAGTCCAGTAGCTAAAAAACACAAATGCGTGACTCTAATGTTTTCACAGGCATTTAACTTTCTCCTGCAGTTGAATTTCTGGGCATGTTAGCTGATCAGTGTTTGCAGCTATTTCCCAGCACAATTGAAATAGAATTCTAATTGATAATCTCTCAAAAGGAGGGGAGAGATACACATCTGGTAAACCTCGGGGGCGGTGGCGCGGGGCGCTGAGAGAATCTAAACCAAAAAATATCAAAGAAATAAAACGCTCCCAACATTTCTTCTAGCGCTGTTGAAGTAACTGTACTCATGGCTAACCCTTTTTTAACATCCTGGATGCTAAAAAGAGAACGCACCGTTCAGTGTTTTGAACACAGCAATACCTTTTAAAGATCATTTTTATTCTGGTGTTTTAAGTTTATCCATCAGTTTTAATGTCTCCACCAGCATCTCCCTAAACTACACTAAATGCAAGTCGTCTCACTAACCAATAGGTTAAATTTTGAAGACTGAACTTAAATCGATCAATTTGAATTGTTACATTAAAATCCGTACTCATCTGTAAAAAATAAATGTACGTTGAATGCTTTTTAATTGATTCACGAAATTCGAGGTCTACCGCGGATCCGAAATCAAATGAGCAAAAACAGGCTGCATGGAGCACAACAGGCGACTTACAGGATAGTTGTCTGTGCAGAAATCTCGGGGACATTTTCCAGCATTAAGTGCATGCACCGCACCGTCGTCCGAAAGCAAAGGCACCGGCTTGGACAAGACGAGCACAGCGGTGAGAAGAACAAAAAAACGTTGACTAAAAACACCAAACGTTTTGCCAGCATGATGAAGCGGCGCCCAGCGTACTTTCCCCCCCGAGCGCCAGTGGCCAGATTCAAGCCCAACTAAAGTTCGAGGCAGGAGCCTGTAGGAGGCACGTGTACCCTATCAAACCAGTCAGTTTCAACCCGGTCATTTCAAGACGCTGCTTTTCACACAGCGCTGTCTCTGAGAATTACTGAACAATTGCATTAATACAGGCAGATGAAATAATCACTAATACCATCAGTATGTAAATATACTGGACAACATTTAATATGCCAATGTAACTCAATACTTTATTTTAGTTTTAATGCGATAGTATTCAGAAAACACAAACTTTGCGAATTGGTGAATTAGATAAATACATTTGTCCATGTGGATCGTACTTCTTTCATTAAATTCTCTCAATTTTAATAACTTGGTATGTTGGTAAATTGCAGCCCCATCACTTTGCTTAAAGGAGCCGCCTAGTGGTTAAAATGCTCCAGCCCCTCATAAAATAAAGATGTTCGCTAAACGCTCTAAAAATCTGAGAATCCTGGTGCAAAAGGAGGCTATTCGGCCCTTTCAGTTTGCATCGACTACAATCCCACCCAGGCCCTATTCCCACAACCCCACATATTTACCCACCTAAGCCCCCTGACGTTAGGGTCAATTTAGCATAGCCAATTAACCCAACCCGCATATCTTTGGACTGTAAAAGGAAGCCGGAGCACCGGGAGGACATCTATACAGACATGGGCATAATGTGCAAACTCCGTCCAGGTATCACCCAAGGCTGGAATTGAACTCAAATTCCTGGCGCTGTGAGGCAACAATGCGAACCACCGTGCTAATCAATGCCCCACAGAACTGAACGTAAGCATGAAATGGTTAATGAAAATAAACGTTTGTAAAAATCAAGAAGGTATATGGAAGGTATATGGTTACTTACGACAAGACACACGTTTTGTAAAAATATAAGGTACCACAAACGTATTTTTTAAATTTTGTATTCAGAATATATTCTGAATTGTATTTTTGGTGACGTCAGTTGAGGAAAAAAACCTTTGCCAAGATATCAAATTGGGTGTTTAAGATAATTAAATTGATAGGTCAGTTACAAACTAACCGTTTCCTCTGGTGGACAACTCCAGCACTATGCAACATAAAACTGGAGCCATTGCATTTCATTCAAACAATAGTGGAAATATCTGTTCAACACTCCAAGTGTCAATTATTTATGCCACATTTACTGTGGTAAGTCATATGAACTTGAAATGGTAACTCTGCACATCTTCCACAGATGCTGCCAGACCTACTGAGTTTCCCCATCATTTTGTTTTCATCCAATGTATTTTTCTTGTTCTTTTCCATTTAACTTTTTGTTTTGAATGGCAAGCTGGTAACAAGGCATACTGAACAAACAGCACAAATACCATGTACCTCTAATTAATCATATTGAAAGATTGAGAATTGAACAGCACGAGCATTGAGAAGTGGATGAGTTTAATGTCAAATTAAGTGCAGACCTTTTGGATAAGGTCAAGCATCAGATCAAGGCCAAGATAGGATGCAATGCCTCATCTTGTCAGCTTGGATCTTGTTTGTCTCTCTTGTGGGGATCTTGGGTTTCAATTGGATTTTGAATTTGAAACAAACAAGGAATGAATTTAAGGTCCGTTGGCCCTTAATGTTGTGCCAACCTGTGAAACCATCTAAAACCCATCTAACCTACACTATTCCAATATCATCCATTTGTTTATCCAATGACCATTTAAATGCTCTTAATGTTGGCAAATAATAGGAAGGAAAGAAAGGCAAAGTAAAATCAGAGTTGCAAAAAAAAACACATTTTAAATCCCTAATCATGAAAAGCTGAAAGCGCAAGACTCCACACTTGTAATACTTCCAAGTGGCTTGACGAGTAAGAACTGATATTGCGTCACTAGAGCTGTACTTAGATTGAAACGAACATAGCAAGTTTAGTTCTTATTAGACAAAGTACAGCATGATATCTACACACCTGAACCAGCCCAGCACACATTTTCAGTGATAAATAGTTTGATTAATTCTGGCAGGCTCTGAAATAAAATGAAATGATAGAGAGAACGCAGATTGGCTGTATACGCTAAAGATTGCCAGGGCATAGTGTGACCAACTGCTCTGGCTGACATGAAATAAAAATTTGTTTTAAGAAGCAATTTCTACCCACTAAACTTTAAATCCTGCCAGTTATGACAAAAGAATTTGGATATCAAGGACAAACAAGCACTTCTTGCATTCAATATAGCACAAACCATTAAAATTACATCTACTGATGCATTTTCATTCTTGACATTTCAGGTTTATTGCAATGTAGATCTATCAATTGTACTTCACCTGTGATTTCCATCAAAAGTTAGTTAGCTGTAACGGTGGACAAGAATCCAGAATTGGTCCTAGTTCCTGTTGCTGACCAAAATTCCACTTTAGTTTTGATCTTTGAAAAAATATCAGCAAAGGGTGGAAAATAAAGTCTAAAGTAGTTATATTTGAACTTTCTAGCTTTATGGTTACTTAGGTATATATAATAAAGCTGCACTGATTGCTTATGAAGTGTAAATTAACGTTCTTACTTTCGTCAATATTTGAATTAGTGAATACCAACAAATACATGCTGATTTGCAACTTATTCACTAATGAGGTATAAGAACCAAGAATCCTTTCTAACTGTCAAAAGAATAAACTTTAACAGTAAGTACAAACATAACCAAGTTTCTGGACATAGTAGAAGCCAGCTGCAGTCAGTTTTCATTTTCCTGGCCGAAAGAATGCATTTTGAAAATTTTAACATTGAAGAGGCAAAGAGTTATTTATGTACCAACTTTTATTGTTTTATTTATTGCAGAGAAATGTCTAAACAGGTACTTGCGTACATCAGTTTGTCTACCAAGCAATCTGCAAAAATATGAAAATATTAAGAGCAGTAACTAATTATATATTTTAAAACTTTTCTTTAAATTAAGTAGCTAATCTGAAAAGAATTTCTAAAGTTACATCTTAACAATTGCATTAAAAACAATTTTGGCATATAAAGCACAGAACTGTACGTAAAATCTATCATCTTTAAACTGAACAGTATTAAATATTCAACTACTAAGTTATTACAAATGACAATATTTTATTATACGGACAAGATACAAGCCACTAGAAACAGTTTTACAGGGATAGTCATTTTACATTTTTCTATTCATCTTGTATGTAGTTTTAAAGAAAAACTTGCCATAAATGACGCAGTAATGTACAGCAGAGTCAAGCATAACGTTTTACATGGATAATGCTAGAATTTGCTTAAATGAGAGAAATTAATCTATTTAGTAGTAAACTATTAATAGGAAATTGCTAATCAACCAAGTTTGTAAAAGTGCTCACTTATTTTTCATTGCAGTATATGTCCCCCTATATTTTTCAAACTTTAGCTTATGTGCAATATATTACAATTATTACTAGTAGTTATTTCCAAGACTTATTTATCTCTGTAATACAGTAGGTATAGTTTTAATGGCTCAGGTAAAGGCAAACTGAGGATTTTTTCTCGAAGCAGATTTAATGGAGGCTCCGGTTTAAAGTCATTGTACTCCTTTTCATCATCATCTCTCCTAACATCTTCCATGTCCTCCCCATTGTTATTGTTGTTATCAAAAGGATTTGAAATTCGACTTGCAAAAACCTGTTTATCAACAAGAACAATTGCATCCATGCGTCGTCTGCGGATCCGCCTTCTTTTAAATCTGGAAAGAGTCTTTGGAGGAACTCCGCCATTTGACTTGTCCTGATTTATTGTGTTTTTAAGAGTCCGACGAATGCAGATCCGTGTCAAGTCTTGGAGAGTTCCAATGTTAACTGAAGCTGTGGAATCACAAATTCAAAAGGAATGCACATACCTATTTTCTTTTAATGTAAATGAGCATAGAGCAAAAAATAACAATTTGCATCAAAATGTACTCTACACAGAACTCTTTACCAAAATTATTGCAAGGCAAGTATATTATCTTAAGGGACAGAGAGGAGATCCATCGAAACCAAGGGAAACAATTTTATCCTGTCCACTCTCTCTCTCCCCTTCATAATTTTGTATTATCAAGTCACCCCTCAGCCTTCTTTGTTTCAAGGAGAATAACCCCAACTTATCCAATCTCTCCTCATAGCTACACTTTTCTAGCCCTGGCAATATTCTTGCAAATCTCCTCTGTGCTCTCTCTAAAGCAATTAGTCCTTCCTGTAACTTGGTGATCAGAATTCCATTCAATATTCCAGTTGGAGCCTCACCAATATTTTATACAATTCCAACATTATATGCGTACTTTTATATTCAGAAACTCTGCCATTGAAGAGCATTCTATGTGCCTTCTTTACAACCTTGTCCACTTGAATTGCTGTCTTCAGGGATCTTTTACATGTATGTCAAGATTTCCCACTTTCATCTACCTTCTTAGAATTTATTTTTATTTATTATACATTTCATTTGATTTGATTCAGCTCACCTAACTGATGAATATTTCTTCTACACAGCAACTAAACATTCAAATTACATAAGATACATTTTCCTGTTTGATAAGGAAGCAAACTTAAAAAAAATCCAAAATAACATGATCTAACACAGGTGCTCAAAATTGAGGGGCTTCAATAAAGCGAATCATGGAAAAATATTGGCCAAGGAGATGGAATCAAAGGGCATCCAATTTAAGATCAACAGCAAACAAAGCACAAAGTTAGAAACGTTATCTTTGTGCAGACATTTGTCAGGACAAGGAAATTTCGACCAGAAAACAGTGATGGAGCAGAATTAAGTTTTTGGACACATGAATAAGAAAACGATAGGATAATCGATCTAAGTTTAGCTACACAGCCTCCTGCAAACTAACGTTTTTACAATTTTATGATCCGAAATACTAAAGTTTCTAAAATTTAATTATTAGTGTCACAAGTTGGCTTACACTAACACTGCAATAGTGTTACTGTGAAAATCCCCCAGTCGCCACATTCTAGTGCCCGTTCGGGTACATTGAGGGAGAATTTAGCACGTCCAATGCACCAAGTCAGCACGTCTTCCTGGCTGTGGAAGGAAACCGGAGTACCTGGAGGAAACTCACACGGGAAAAATGTGCAAAGTCCGCACAGACAGTGACCCAAGCCAGGAATTGAACTCTGGTCCCTGGCATTGAGGCAGCAGTGCTAATCATTGTGCCACCATGCTTAAGGAAACAAATTCTATAAAAATACAAGCAGCTCAACAGTGGTTACATAAGAACTGCAATAGTCCAGAAAGGATTTTAAATAAAACACAGAAACAAATAGCATGAAGTAATGAGTAATTGGAGTTGGAAACACAGGCTGATGATGCAAACTAGGTTTCTCAATTCAGCAGCTTTGGAAGCAACTCATTCCCAGATGATTGACAGTAGCATTTTACAGCTCTAGGATAGAAGCACACTATTCCTTATTTTAAGGAAACCTCCTTTCAGAACACAAAAATATAATAGTCTGATTATTCAATCATTGGGTGCTCCTGGATGAGGTTCTTTTTTTTAAAAAAATTGTTTTTTCACTCATGTATCACCTTCAGCCTTGTTAGTAAGGCTCCCATTAATACATAGTAGCTCCCACCAATCCCCCCCCCCCCAACCCCATCTTCCAGTTTCTCCCACCATCTCTGCTTTGTTTGAAAGCACTTTAAAGAAATTTCCCCATCTCCATCTCTAACTTAATCTGTCCCTTTCTCCAACTCATCACCTCACATATTGACAACCATACCTTAAGCTGCTTAGGTCACATGTTTTGAAAATTCCTGCTTAAGTTCTTCCATCTTGCTCTTCTTTTAAGATTCTTCATAAAACTCACAGTTTAACTCTCCTCCTGCACTGAGTGATACCACTGCCTCCTCAGTTAAACCACTGTGCAGTGCCTTGGGATATGTTTTTCTTGAAAAAAAAATTCTATAAAGTCAAATTGTTTTTAATGACTCACTGCAATACCAAAAAGCCATTGCAGGAGCTTAGAGGAGCCTACATACAACTTCCAGGACATCAGCAGCTTCTTTGCTGTTTCCCAGCTAGTAAGCACCAATCTGCAACATGCTGCCTCTGTGATTTTAAAATGATGAATTAAACCTGAAGTGCTTAAATGTTGCTATGTAAATTTCATCAAGCCTTCTGACCCAGTTATTTGGTTTACAACTTTTATTAATATTAGTAAAGATGGAGTCTTTTTTTTGATCTGATATTTTACTGCTAGACTTAAAATCAAATATGTTGCTATTTGGAGAAATGCAACAAATTGATGTTTATTCTTTCAAAAGAAATTATCATAAAATAGACACCTTTATAAAATTTCCAACCCAAAATTATATTGTATTGTACGGTATTGTTAAAACAGGCACTGTATTTTCATTCTAGTTCTTTCCTACCTCTGAACTTAATTTTTACAGATCCTGCAGTTTCAAATGCAAGTTGTTCCAAGAACTCTGTTCATGCTGCTCAGAACTGAAAGCACGATGACATTATAGGACCCCTCACACCTGGTTGTGGTTGGTGTCTTCTCATAACATTGCTACAGAATCTGAGGAGAATGGAGGTAATTGATTTTGTCCCTCTGTTTCTCTCCACCCCAATGTCCTGCTTAATGAAAGCAAAATCTTCAAACTATATGTATTTTCCCATTACAATTTTTATTGAAGAGATAGTCCTGATTCCTCATCAGACTAATGGCTCAAGGTACTGTGTCAGCTAACAATAAATGCTGGTGGCCATGAGCAGAATCTTCCCATCCCACCATCACAGGAATCATAGCGGGGAGGACACGCTTGACCTCAGATGGTATTTTTGGTTTTGTGGCCAGAAAATCCTGCCCCGTAAGTTCCAATTTGATTCTCAAGAGTGTTGTTGGATGGCCTCACTTCAGACATTCTAATTGGGTTGTGGATTCCAAGGTGAAGGAAAGGAAAAATGTTAGCCAGGATTGGATTCCATTGTGATGCTCTTCAGAATCAAACTCACAAAGAAAAGTGATTCGAGAGTAAAACACTGAGGATACTGGGAAATCTGTAACAAAGACAGAAGATACTAGGAATACTAAGCAGGTTTGGCAATACCTAAATTGGTAAAGGCTGCTTATGTCCACAAAATTGCCAACAAGCATTACTCATTCAGGAGAAACAGAAGGATTAAAAGTCAATTTTTCTTATGCTTAATTATCCATTCGTTCCTAAAGATATGGGATTTATTGGGTAAAGTTCTGTGCTTGCCTGGCATCCTCCAAGATGCCATCCAAATATCCATTACACATTTGTCAACCTTGACAACTAATGTCAACAAGCTTTCTATCGAAGGAAATGTCACAGCTAATCCAGATCTTCCTCTATTTGATTCCCATAAATATACACTTGTAGCAGAGATTTCTGCATTATAATCAGGGCTGGAATTGGTGTGACATCTCTAGTAATATCCAGTAAAATCATTTAACTTGAACTGTACCACAAATCATAGATTTGCGGGACACAAATCAAGAATTTTCTGGTCTGTCTTCATACGTCAATGGATAACTATTACTTGAGGTAATTATTTTGTCCTTAATGGCTAGAGACTGTACTTTGGAAGGAACTGTAACATAAGAGAGTCATGGGACACAAACACATAATGCATTTGTTTGAAATTAATCTATTTCAGCAGAGTCACCAATTCATTTAAAAGAACATCGTCACTGAAATAGCGGAGACAGTAATTTTAGACCAACTGCTCATGCATTAATTTCAGGGCCTTCATCTTATTTCACAAGATCTTAAAGTGGTACCAATATCAAAATGTTTATGAGGATTATTAGTTGGGGAAAACACATACCATAAAGCAGTATGAAAAGAGGAATAGGTGAAATATGAAACTTATTCCACTGCAAGAACAATACATGGATTTTTTGTTAATGAAAATTACATTTCATAACAAATGTAATTTTTCTCATGCCATGTCCTCTATTTATTTATTATTGTCACAAGTAGGCTTACATTATTCATTGCAATGAAGTTTATTGTGAAAATCCCTGAGTCACCACACTCCAGCACCTGTTTCGGTACACTGATGGAGAATTTAGCACATCCAATGCACCTAATCAGCTCATCTTTTGGACTGGGGTGGGGGGAAATCGGAGCACCCAGAGGAAACTCACGCAGACATGGGAAGAACATGGAGACTCTGCATAGACAGTGACCTAAGCCAGGAATCGAACTTGGCACTGTGAGGCAGCAGTGCTAACTACTGTACCACCCTCTATAGCATAAATCTAAACAACCATAATCATGCTTATACATCAGATGATTTGAATGAGTTGCAATCCTGATCTCAAATCTAATGCAGCCAAAATAAATAAAATATACAATTGATGCAGAAATAATTGCATGTTGCATTTGAAAATAAACTGAGAAAAGAAATAAAAATTCAAAAGGACTACTGATCAATCAATGTTTGGATCTAAGGGCATGAAAACGCAATTCTATTTCTTATTTAATGGAATGATGCAATAAGCGAAAGGGAAACTTAATTATTATATTTTTCAATTCTCAATCTGTTTAGTAACCACCACTGCCGTAAAATATCAAGTACTCGCCAACTGGATAGGGCATTAGGAGAACCAATATTAGCAAGTTAATCTGCACGACAAAATCTTGTAAATCCACATAACTATTAGTCATATGGGCATAATATAATTAGTAAATCTCAAAAGTAAAAAGATACTTCAAATTAAGAGCGTTTAAAGTTTAGTATCATGCAAAAATCTAACATACACATTAAGAACAGAATTATGTAAACTTTTTTTAAACCAATGTTACAACACAGATTTATCTAAACACCAAACATTCACCATTGGGGAATATGCTTATAGACAAGCAACTGGACAGCAGGTTACAGAATTCACTATCACATTTACTGAAAACCAACTTCTCATTAAATATACTAAGCTCCTGTTAAACTAATCATACTAATAAAACTTACGTAATTGGACTGTTCGTACTTTCCCAGCATCTGTGCTGCAGGGTTGGATTAATGGAGCAAAGGAGACAGCCAAGATTTTTTCAGTTTCCCAAGTATTCAATCCTGTTCGTGTTATTTTAGTGAGCTGTGTCAAATAATTCAGAGAAATATTAACTGGCAAGTAGGAGTTATTAAAACTGGAATTTTCAAACACAGCATAACCCCAATTGCTGAAATTAAAGAAATCCATACACACAGGATTATTTTACAAAATCTTAGTAATGGATGGAAAAATCTTGGGAAAATGCAGCCCAAATTCCAGCTAAGTGCTTCAGGAAGATAAAGCACACAGTTAGGAACAAACTTCAAAAACATTACTCAAATGTGTATATATATATATATTTGATTTGGGGCATTGAACTACACTTAAAATGCTACTGAAATATTTGACAAATTACAAAATATATTTGCCAACAGAATGCAATGCAAAAAAAACTATGTCATTTGTTGTAATGTAATAAATTGGTTTAAAAGAAATGACACTATTACGTGTCAAGGTACTTCATAAACTAAGAAATTACTTAGAGCCATGTGATATCTAAACAATTATGGCAGTCAATTTGCATGTGGCAAGTTGCCATACAAGAAACTAAATTAAACAAAACGCTAGCCCAGCTGTTTTGAATGACTGTTTCCATGAAAATCAGTCTTGCAAGTAGTAACAGTAGAATTCCGACACCTCAGTAACATTAACTAACAAAGAACTGAAATTGTACAGTTATCCAACTCTACAAATAGCTTATAACAATGTTGGACTATTTCTTTAATAAACATTGTACACCCAAATTCCAGAAAAATAAGATTCACCATCTCAGTTTTATTATAATTACCGCTTTATTTTAGAGATTCAGGTGCACACCGCACCGAAGGTCAGCTGGGAAAGTGGGTGATCAACAATTCAGTAGGAATGTGATCAGAAGAACCCACGTGAACCTCACGGGCAAAATGAGCTCAGAGAAGACAAAAGGGAGATAAGAAAGAAGCTAAAGAAAGATACAAGTTCAGGACAAGGGCAGAAAGAGGTTTGGGGAAATTGTGCTTTAGTGGGAAAGGGGTGTGGCAAAGGGACTCAATTTTATTGACAAGTAAGTTCATGGGCTTCTCCACATTGTTTTGAAGATGAGAGTAGATGGGATGAGAGAGTTTAAGAGTATGATTAGTTTTTTATTCATTTATAAGATGAGAGAGTCACTAACTAGGCCAACATTTATTGTCCATCCTTAGTTGTCCTTTAAAAGGCAGTGGTGAATTGCCTTCTTGAATTGCTGCAATTCTTGAGGTATTGGTACACCCACAGTGCTGTTAGGAAGGGAATTCCAGGATTTTGACCCAGCAAGAGTGAAGGAGCGGCGATATATTTCCAAGTCAGGATGATGAGCAATTTGGAGGAGAACTTACAGGGTAATGGTGTTCCCATTATCTATTGCTCTTGTTCTTCTAGATGAAAACGGTCGTGGGTTTCGAAGGTACTGTCTCAAGAACCTTGATTAGTTCCTACGTACAACCTATAGATGGTACACACAGCTGCCACTATTCAGTAGCGAAAGACGAATTAATGTTTGTGGAAGGAATAGCAATCAAATAAGTTGCTTTGTACTGGATGTTGTTGAGTTTCTTGAATGTTCTTGCAGCCACATTCATCCAGGCAAGTGGAGAATAACCTATAATATTTCTGACTTGTGCCTTGTAAATGGTAGCAGGCTTTAGGGAGTGTCAAGAAATGTGTTACTGCAGGATTCTTGGCTTTTGACCTGCTCTGGTAGCCACATTATTTATAATGATTAGTCCAGTTCAGCTTCTGGTCAATGGTAACTTCTAACATGTTGACAGTGGAAGATTCAGCAGTGATAATGCCTATGAATGTTGATCAGCAATGGTTAGATGTTGTCTTTCTGGAGATGGTCATTGCCTGGCAATTGTGTGGTTCAAATGTTACCTGCCATTGTCAGCCCAAGTGCAAATATTGCCTTGCTTCATTCGGACATGGACAGCTTGAGGAGCCTCAAATAGTTCTGAGCACTATACAGTCATCAGTGAACATCCCCACTTCTGATGTGATGATAGAAGGAAGGTCATTGATGAAGGAGCTGAATGTGGTTAAGCTGAACATAGGTGTGCCTTGGACACTACCCAGAGGGACTCCTGCAGTGATGTCTTGGAATTGAGATGATTGACCTCCAACCACCACAACAGTCTTCCTTTGTTCTAGGTACGATTCCAACCAGTGAAAGGTTTCCCCAATTTCCATTAACTTCACTTCTGCTGTGGCTTCTTGGTATCTTACTTGGTAAAATGGTGGCTTGATATCGAGGACAGTTACTTACACTTTACCTTTTGATTTTCAGCTCTTTTATTTATATTTGAACTAAGGCTATAATGAGTTCAGGAGCAGTGTTCCCTGCGGGACCAAACCGTACACCCATGAGGAGATTAATGCTGAGTAGGTGCTGCTTGATAATGGTGTTGATGATCATCACTTTATTGATGATGGACAGTAAACCAATGAACATAGAACATAGAAAAACTACAGCATAAACAGGCCCTTTGGCCCACAAGTTGCGCCGATGATATTCATACCTAGTAGTCTTACCTATAACCATCAATTCTATTAAGTTCCATGTGTTCATCCAGAAGTCTCTTGCAAGACCCTATCAAATTTGCCTCCACCACCACCAATGACAACCGATTCCACTCACCCACCACCCTCTGAGTGAAAAATTTACCCCGATATCTCCTCAATACTTACTCCCCAGCACTTTAAACCTGTGTTCTCTCGTAGCAACTATTCCAGCCCTTGGAAAAAGCCTCTGAGAATCCACCCAATCTATACACCTCAACATCTTAGACACTTCGATCAGGTTACCTCATCCTTCGTCTCTCTAAGGAAAAAAGATCAAGCTCCCTCAACCTATCCTCATAAGGCATGCCACTCAATGTAGCAGTAATTGACAGTTAGAATTTATTCAGTTTCTTGTGTGCAGGACGCATCTGGACAATTTTCCACATTGTTGGGTAGATGAGAGTGATGTAGCTGTAGCTTGGCTAGGTGTGAGGCAAGTTCTGTAGTATAGGTCTTCAGTATTTTGCCGGAATATTGTCTGGATTTATAGTCTTTGCAGTATCTAGTGTTGTCAGCCATTTCTTGATATCGTGTGCAGTGAATTTGAATTGGTTGATGACTGACATGTGTGATGCTGCAAATATTCAGGACTTCCACGGCAACTCCCTCCTGACTATATACCACTGTGCCTATGTTGGCTATGTCTTGTCAGTAGGACAAGACATACCTAGGAACGGCGATGGTGATGTCTGGGACATTATCTGTAAGCTATGATTTCATGAATATGACTATATCTAACTGCTGCTTGACTAGTCTGGGAGACAGCTCTCCCAATTTTGGCGCCGGCTCTTAGATGTTTGTATGGAGAACATTAAAGGTCAATAAAGCTGGGTTTGCCATTGTTGTTTCTTGTGCCTTGGTCAATGCCAGGTGATCCATCCAGTTTTGTTCTTTTTGTAACTATTGAGGACATTTAAGAGTCAATCACATTTCTTTGGGTCTGGAGTCACATGGAGGCCAGACGAAGTAAGGATGGGACATTCCTTAAAGGACATTCATATAAATGAAACAAGCTAAGAGACATCAACACAATTCAGAATTATTCTGAGTGGTGAACAGTTTTCGTAAGGATAATAAAGCCCTTCAGTGCTTACTGCGGTCCAGTTAGATTGGAATGATTAAGCAAGTTGTTTGCGAGATACTTTCAAAACAGCATCCCTTGAACTTGAGTGTGAAAGTGAGCTACATCAGGGGAACAATTTGATGGGAAAGAATAAAAAAGCACAAAGGCAAAAATGAATGAGTAAATAAGATGATTGACAACTGTAGAGGAATCATGGAGGATAGTGGGCCAAAGGTTTAGACAACTGGGAGTTTGAAACTTCAGCTATAAGTGACTTATAAACTGAAGCAGTGAAAGAGTTTTTTTTCAACCAGGAGCAAACGCAAAAAATTATGTTCGAAGAAGCAGGATGTCAGGGGTGAGGAAATAAAAGCATGATCAGAGATAACCTCATCCATAATCCACTTGAAGGGCGAAGTGGTTACAAGATAGCATGATTGAATATGGTGGTTTACAATATAAATACTGAAGGTATATCATTGGTTATGTAAAATTAGTCTGCTTTAAAAATTACCTTCTCTTCCAGTGGCATGACAAGGATTCCACCAACTTTAATCAAATTTCTCATGTATTCTTCGTGATCCTTCTGAACTCCTGCCCCACAATAGACCCGGTCGTACTGATGACTATCTGAAGCAATTTCCAGACAATTACCCACCACAAAGGATGGCTCGCAGAATTCAAATCTAAATTTACAAAATCATACCAAAAGTGTGAAAAACTATTTCTAAGTCCACTTAACCACTATAATAAATTAACTCTTCTTAGGTTCACAAGGTGAAGTTCACTGTGTGCTAATTCATTAAGACTTCTTTGTTTTCCATGCACAAGTAACGAGTACTGTTGAACTATGATCAAAATGATATCAAAGTAGGAGTATAAATGACAAGAATGCAGGAGACACTGGTCACATGAACGTTGGGAATGGGCAGAGGTGCAGCAAACAAAATTCAGTAAAAATAGATGGAAGAATATTTTAGGAAAAATGATATGGAATAAAAATAAATCTGAAATGGTAGATACTGAATGAGTAAAACAGAGATCATGCAGTGTACATAGAGATCTTAGCACTTCAGATGATAGATGTAAATAGGATTTTAAGTTTCATTTACAGGCAGTGAATGCAAAATACAAAAGTATGATGAAAAATATGTGTAAACACATTGGTTTAGCTGCTATAAACTTGACAAATTAGGATACACTTTGGCTAGTACATTTTCCTGGTGCGCATGGAAAAAAAGACAGTAGGGGGAAGTTTTCCCATCCCACCCACCATGGGAATTGTATTGGGGGGGGGTGCGGTTTAAAACCATGCAAAGGTTCATTGACTTTGGGCAGGATTTTCTGGTTTTGGGGCAAGCATAACCGGAAAATCCCTTCTAGTATATTCAATAATCTACATGGAATTCAGGAATTCTTTGATTCAAATCAAGGAAAATTGCCTCATAGATCAAGTGTCTATAGAGGCATAACATGAAATACTTCATTATGGATTAATGATGTTGTTTTGCTTGTTCTCAGAATGACTATCATAAAAACAAATCTACATTTTGTAAAAAGCAAACAATTGCTAGCGCTAAGAGAATTTACATAATAAATCATAAGAAATAAGGTAGCAATTTGTCCAATGGCCACCTTTGTGCTTATGTATAAACACCTTACAGGCATGGATGTGTATCTTGTGCAATTATTAGATTGTTTCAAGCAGAATATACAATTTCAACATGGTAGTGAACAGTCAATCAGTCTATAGTCTACATTTCTGAAATTTTAATTGCTTCAGACCAAGTAACTTTAGTTTTGATATTATTCTGCCAGAAAGGTAAAGGTTGTGTTCTTCTTCATCAACATCCACTCAAATATGAAACATTTAGCTCGAGGTCCAGAGTACTTACTTATCAAAACTGTCACTTGTTTTGATGAAGTTCTCAAGTTTTTGGTTGGCATATTCCACCACATCAACATGTAGCTCTATTCCATGATTCACTCCAAAAGGGCCTGCAAGCAGAGGATTAATAGTTAAAGTAACTGTCTCCAGTTAAAGAAATCTTACCTGTATTTAAATTTAATAGAGTTTAATCAAAGAAGTTGAAAGCACTTAATAATATTCGAAAGTCAAGCTACTTCAAGTTGTTTTAAAATACATTTCATGATACAAGTTATATTCAAATGCATCTTTCAACATAGAAAAGCTACAAAATCTAATGCACGCATGCTTTTTATGAATTAAGCAATTTCTGTGATAAGAAAATTACAATTTAAAAGCACAACTGTAATATGCAAGTGCATACCAGCCATAATACAACAAATTTCAACTCTGTTTACACCATTTTGTTATTTTGATATGCATGGCAAGCAAAAATCTAAGGTGATTTTTGATCACACAGTACCGATTATATTAGGTTCAAGTTAAATGATGGTTTTAACCAAGTTCATATCACCAAGATTCCAGTCTTGCATTTACAAAAAATAGATTGACTTTTATAATTGTTGTTCCAAAACATCAAATGTCATGCATTACGTGGTAAGTTTAGTCCCAACTTTGACAATACAGAAATGAAAATTTGCCACAGAATTGTAAAATAACAATTTGTATTTACATAGCAGCAATAACATAGCAAAGTTTCCAAGGAATGTTGCCAAACAAAATTTGACTCAGACACATAACAAAATATTTGGATACACAACCAACAGCTTGCTCAAAGAAATCAGTTAAGCAGTGTCTTAAAGGACAGTAGAACACGTGAGGTGAAGAGGTTTAGACAGTAAACTCCAAACTCAGAGCCAATGTTAGTGGGATTAAAATTGAAGAGCACAATGACGTTAGTGTTGTAGGGCTAGAGATGGTTATGGAGATAGAAAAGGACAAAAGCCATGAGGATATCTGAATTTTCATTATGTTACAGCTAGACCGAGCACCAGAGTGATGAATGAACAGGACTTGGTCTAAGTTAACACATGAGCAGCAGAGTTTGGATGCGCTTAAGTTGTGCATACACTTTTTCACCCATATTAACCATAAACTGTTGAGTGAGATCATTTGTTCCTCTTTGAAGTATCATAACAAATTACAGCATGTTTTCATCATACTACACATAGTTTTCAGGATATGTCACTGTACTTCTTGGAAACCTTAAAAAAAATCTGTAACTGCTTTAACTTACTGGCTCACCTAAAATTAAGCCAACCATTGTACTCAAATAGCCAGTGCCACTTCCAAGGTTCAAAAAGGACAATCCCGGCTGTAGGTCCAGTGCTTCCATTACCTCAGAGTAAATGCAGGGTGCAGACAAATGGATATTACCATTTTTCCAAGCCAAGTCTTTATAGGCATTATCTTTGTAAATTTCCAAGTAATAATCAGCACGATCTATGGCTCGGAAAGCTTGTTCTACCACCTCTGTTCGGATGTAGTGTGCTTCTTTTAGATTGTCGATTAAATCATCATTGTCTTCACCAGCGCTCACAGCACCTCCCATCTTTCTCAACTGTTCGAACTGCACATTAAAATTAAGAAACATGAGATACTATACAAGGTAAAGAAAAGAGCATCTCATTGTTATTCAACAATAGGCTATTACACTTCTCAACATTCAGTGTATTTCTAAAAAGTAAAATTCACTACATAAATGTAATGAAATTTAAACTGGTGTTTGCCAATATAGTTGTCAGGTCCCATCAAATTGCAGGAAGCTACAATTACATAGATGAAAAGCTGTGACATTGCTTCCCAATGGAAACAGACATGAGAGTTTTGCTGTACCACGTGAAGCATTATAACCTGTATGTGAATCCTAGTAAAGCAGCATAGTGGCAAAGTTAAAATACTTTGCCATATTTTTACATTATATATCTAACACGCTAATTTAAATTCATTACCAAAATTTACAGTTTCTATCACACTTTTAGTGGCCAGTTTTAGGCAACCTTCTTTGTAACTGGTTCTTAGGAGACTGATTATATTTAAAACTAGTTAGCAACAAACTGAAATCTAGTACCACTAAATAGTTTAGTTGTACGAGAGAGTGTTGCCACAACTAGGAACCTATTGAAGTGTCTAGAAATATCCCAGAATGTTTGCTGTAGTCCATAAATAACTCATATACTTTGAGTATTACAAGTTGCAAACTACTGCAAACATTAACATGAGCAAAGAAAACAGTTTTTTAAAAAAGAGTATCTTCTCACTTTTCACTCTTAGAATTCACGGGAAAGTGGTAGAAGGATTCCAGAGCTAATTATCGGCCCACTGGAACATATTATGAATGCTTCTTCTGCTATCAAGTCCTGGCATTGGACTTGAACCCAGAGCGTGTAGTGCAGAGGTAGGAATGCTACCACTGTGCCACAGATTTCCATTTAAGGAAAGCAAAAATGTTGAAATGCAAACATTTCTGCTAACTGCTTAATATTCATAAAGCATAAATAGTGATAGTTGTAAAAACAGACTGATAAACTATGATGAACTTTGATCAGCTATCAGCACCAGAGGAACCATTGTCACTGACTCAGGATTCCCACCTTACATCACAGTTTCAGCAACTATTAATACAGTAACTCTTTTTTATATCACAGAACTTTCATTAGCCTACATAACTAAGAATTGTATTTTATTTTAATAACTTATGTCCCTGGTCTGTTTTTTTTTGCTGTTTTGACTGCTACTTACAGCACCAGATAAAATACTTCTAAGCTGTAATTTCTGTTGCCTAACAGCCCAATGAACAAGAACACTACTTAATGCAATAATACTTTTATATAAAAGTAAGAGGATCTAGGTTCAATCCCCACTCTATGCACAGTCAGTTTGCCATGATAAATAGGAAAAAATTAGCCAGGGTTTCAGCTCTTGCTTATTATTCAGTGACCCCAGCCTGAAAGGTGTGTTCAACAGTATCAAGCTAAATAAAGCTTTCACAGGAAAGCAACTAACAATACTTGCTGTTTCAGTTCGTACCTGAATGTGCTCTTGGGACAATATCAGTTGGTTCCCTTTAGGAGAGAGGATGGACAAAATTAAAAATAGAAGTGCTATGTCGATTAAAATAGACACGGAGGCTGATGCACTCCTACTTGTAATTTTTGTTTAGATTGTTGCTAGTTGGTCAGTTGCCATACCAGGCTAGTCATAGAAGAAAAGATGCTGTCACAGCACTCTCCTTTCCTCCAGTTCGTATATTGTCTGTCCAATGTGACTTTTCCATTCAGATCTGAGTCTTCTCACACGCATTCTCGCCATGTTCCTTGTGGTCCTTTCTCAACCAAACTCATTCTGTTACCTTGCAAAAATATTGATCTTTAGCCATATGCCATAAGTTCCCTGCCCAATGCTTTCTTCTAAAAATAAGGCCTGTAACTTCACCATTTCACTTCAGTACTGGCCACTCATGATTTCCTGGCTTATACGCAACACCTTCCTTCCTCACCAGTTTCTAATCTTTGTTTCTGTCACGTTGTTGCTGAAATATTACAAATCCTATTATATTACTTCACTTTAATCATGCAGTATTTCTGCATTATTTCTTGTGCTTATTTTCAACAACCTAGTCACACGATGGCCTGGTTAATTTAATTATTTAATCTGATCCAGCAACAGTGAAAAATACATGACAGCATTTTCGATAGACAAAGCAACCCAAAGAGCTTTTAGCAATAGGATAACTTGATGTAACCCAAGCAAGTAGATGGTCACATTACAAACAATTGAAATACTTACACCCAGTTTCACTTGCGCGTGCCAAAATAATGCAAGCTGCCTTGCAATTTTTGTGATGTGGTTGGGGCTTGGGAATAACCTGTAAAGAATCACTTGAAGGCTACAAAAAAAAAAACAAACCATGGAATACTCAGCATATGGAATGGAACTTACTAAATTTTAGAAGTTTCTCAAATAAGTAGGAAGCAAATATTTGAAATGTATGATCTGATAACAATGCTGATAACTTGATTTAAGGGCTGTTTTATCCATTACATTTTAACTAGTTTTGTAATATATGCCATTATTTATTGTTGAAATAGAAAACAATTAACGCCATTCACCCTGCCCCCTCAACTCCCAAATCCACCCCACCATCAAACATCTGTGCAGCTGAAACTTAAGCAAGTGACTAAGTCCCAGGCCACTGTAGGACATATAAGAGTGGCTCAATTACAATTTCTTTACTGAGCACATAAATCACTAAACATTGGTTTGTACTTCACAATTACACTATAATTAAGAACACAAACTCACCAAGGCAGTGGGAAGTGTCTAACATGTTATCAATCTTTCCTAAAATAACCCACTATTGGATATTTCTATTGAAATTAAATTCCATGCGACTGGATGAAAAAAAGTCATCAATAGAAAAGCTTTTATCTATAAACTGCTAAACTGTTCAGTCAGCAACACAAACAAAGGTTTTTAGCAAAGTTTATCATCTTCTGAAGTTACTAAGAGTCTTTTAGTTACATGGTTCAAAATCTGGATTGGTTTCATTTTCAAACAAAAGGAGCTTTATGGCATATTAACAGCAAATTAGGAGAAAACTAACAGACTTAGATTCTGTCGATTCTGTTTTGCTTAAGTTTGCAACTGTTATGCTACAACCAGAATGCAGATTTCAGCGACTTTAAAGCCACCCTGACCTCAAAACTGCAGTCTCAGGATGTAAGCTTCAACATTGCATTTCACTTCCGCCCATAAACCTCTATACAAAGAAAAAATTGGACCAGAACAACCTTCAGTGTAACAGTATTAAATACAAGATTAAACACTTTTCTATATCTGCTGCTAAAACCACATAACATGAATAAGAAAACTAAATAGTATTGCTAACTCTTCTTGAATGTGTTGTGTTTCTGCTTTTACTCTTTTCTGACCAAATAATACGAAAACCTTCCACTGCATGTCAATTCCCAACAGTGATCTTATATTACAAAGAAAAGTACAAAGGCTAAAAAGAAACCTCTGCAATCTATTGAGTCAGTTGCAAAACCAATACCTTTGAACTATTCAGCTCCTCAAATGCCTACTGAAGCCTCTCTTTAAAACTTTCTACATTATGCGTCTTGAGAGATTTAGCCACTCTCCATATCCATTAACATGCAGGAAAAGTGACTGACCTAAATTTCTGATGCACCTTCCTTCTTCTAAAGTTGATTCCATGGTCTACAATAATAGAATAGAATCCTTATTGTGCAGGAAGCCATTTGGCCCATCGAGCCTGCAGTGACAGCTTATCCTTACCTCTACATATTTACCTGCTCATCCCCCTGACACGAATGGGCAATTTACCATAGCCAATTTGCTTAGCCTGCACATCTCTGAACTATGGGAACAAACCAGAGCACCTGGACAAAACCCACACAGACATAAAGAGAACATGCAAACTCTATATAGTCACCCAAGTCCATGGCATTGAAGGTAGCAGTGCTAGCCACGGTGCTACCATGCCACGGTCCACACTTCACGGCAATCTCAAACATCCTACTCCATCCATCTTCTAAATTTCTTCATTCCATCGTCTACTCTTGGTGGCAATCTCAAACATAGTACTAAGGCCAATTTGTCAATTTCCTTAAGAATTCTGAAGGAAGAAGCAATTAATTTTTAATTAAGTAACAAACACCAGAGCTGGTCCAGCTCAAAGCCAAAAGCAGGTTGGATGAATCCTTACTGGTGGACTGTCTTCAAGCAGGATTTTTTTTAATTTCTGTCCGAGCGCTCAGTTTGTAAATGATAATGTTCTATGATTTTAACCCCACGATGAGAATGTTGTTGTTACACCGTCTCCCCGCTAATCGCTGTCTGACCTGCTGGTGGCGTTGTGCCTGGCTTGTCTCGAGCCTGCCACTACAACAACAACAACACCCCCCTCTCCGCACACCAACCCAGCTAGAGCCGTCGCAACGACAGCTTTCCCCCCGGAGCCATCAAAAGAGGGGGGGAGGGAGGGGGTTTAAATCCTCTTTTATTATTATCATCATCGTTTACTTTGCTGAGCAGAGGGAGAGGGGGGCATACAGGCTCGCCGCTTACCGAGTCGTGCTGTCTGCGCTTTCTGTTGTTTTTTTTCGCTCAAACTGCCGTCCGGCTCACCTCACCATGTAAACACTCCGCCGCGGCGCTGCCGGAAGTACGTCAGCCGCATGCAAATCATATGCAGATCGCATGCAAATGAGCACCAGCGCCGCGCCTGCGCGGTTCGGTGGGCCGCCAGAGCTTGGCTCATTGAAGGACCACGTGCCTGCCTGGATAAACTGCCCAACCTGCCAGACCTTGAAAGGCAATCTACTCCAAGGGGATGGTTTAAATGTTTTCAGTATAACTTACGCAGTATTTCATCCTGTTAAAATAGAAAGTAATTTTCATTGCCTTTCTGATCTTCAGAGGAGAAATGTTCATTTATGGGTTGGAAGTAAGAAAGTGATGGCTCATATACAGCCAGTCAACATAGCCGTAGATAGACTGTCCAGTTTTTTTATCAATGTCACAAGTAGGTTTACATTAACACTGCAATGAAGTTACTGAGAAAATCCCTTCGTTGCCACATTCCAGCACCTGTTTGGGTACACTGAGGGAGAATTTTTGGCAATGCACCTAACCAGCACATCTTTTGAACTGTGGGAGGACGCTGGAGCACCCAAAGCAAACCCATGCAGACACAGGGAGAATGTGCAAATTCCACACAGGCAGTGACTCAATGCCAGGATCGAGCCCAGGTCCCTGGCACTGTGAGGCAGCAGTGCTAACCACTGTGACATAGTGTCACCCCTTTAGTTTATGCAATAATTTATGCAGTATTTCATTCTGTTAAAATATAAAGCAATTTTCATTCCTTTTCTGATCTTTAGAGGGGAATCCAGAAACTCACATTGAGTGAACCCAAGTTCGAATCCTGCCATGGCAGATTGTGAAATTTGAATTCAATAAAAAATATCTGATAATCTACTGATGGCAATGAAACCATTGTTGATTGTCGAAACAGTTCATCTGGTTCACAAATGTCCTTTAGGGAAGGAAATCTGCCCATCTTTACCTGGGCTGGCTTATATGTGACTCAAAGCCACAGAAATGTGGTTGACTGTCAACTGCCTTCAAGAAGTTAGGAGTGGGCAATAAATACTGGCCAGCCAGCCACACCCATGTCCCACAAATGAATAATAAAACATTGAGAATAAAAGCTGGAGAAGGCCATTTGGACCTCCGAGCATCCCTCCACATTCATTTTGATTATGGCTATTCTTCAAAATCAATAACTTGATCCCACTTTCACCCCCCCCCCCCAACCTCGCAATATCCCTTTGGACCAAAGAGCTGTATCTAATTTCTTCTTGAAACCACACAATGTTTTGGCTTCAACTACTTCCACACATTCACCACTCTCTGGGTGAAGAAATTTCTCCTCACCTTCGTTCTAAAGGTTTACTCCTTATTCTCAAACTATGACTCCAGTTTTGGTTTTCTCTACCTTTCACTTCACCTTAGCTATAACATTAAATTCTGCATCCTCTCCTTTCCTTCTCCAATATTACTCTATGAACAACATATTTATTCTGTATATCATGCAAGAAATGATACTTTTCACTGTATCTCAATACCTGTGGCAGTCATAAATGAAATCAAAAACTTTTCTTAAAGGGTCTCTGTGATTTTTACTAATGTTTTGTAAGTGGCACTTTCTGCCATCGGTTAACTTATACTCAGGACTCATTGAGATATGGGAACTGAATAAATGGTACTTATCACATGATTTCTTGCTGTTTTTTATCGTACTGGTTACCTCACTTATTAACATGGACTTTTGCGAGCTTCTATTTATATTATATTATTGATATAATATAAAATATTATTATTGTTATGCTTTATATAAATCTTTATACTATTTCCCCAGACTATGGTCCTCTTGTTATGAAACAATGAAGGGAGTATAAGTTCACAGTGTTGATGAATATCTAAGTCGATATGCGATAGACATTGTCCATCACAAACATCAGCCACATTCCTGGTGAGCTCTCCCATTGACCCATCTCACATTGCTGTTCTCACTGCCCACACTTATACTGGCATAAATCCTTCAAAGTTTCTCTATTTTCAGCCACCACCTATTGGGTGTCAGGGATTTCTTGCAATTCTTCAGTGTGTCATTAATGTCAGGCCTACTTGTTGTATTCACTAGTTATCCAGAAATGACTTCATTTGTATTTGTTATTTGTACATCCAAATATGGCTAAGTGCTAGTGCTGCAAACATATCCCAATACTACGTTGTTCATGATTTTGTCTTGCCAACTAATACAATGCAAGGCAAAAAGATGGAGAGCAGTAACTGGCACTGCTGTCTCACAGTGCCAGGGACTCGATTCAATTCCAGCTTTGGGTGACTATCTGTGAGGAGTTTGAATGTTTTCGTCGTGTCTGCATGGCTTTCCTCCAAGTTCTCTGGTTTCCTCTCGCAGTCCAAAGTTGTGTAGGTGAGATGGATTGGCCATGCTAAATTGTCTCTTAGTGTCCCAAGATGTATAGTTTAGGGGGATTAGCAGGGTAAATATGTGGAGATGCAGGGATATGGCCTGAGTAAGATGTTTTGTCAGAGTTGGTGCAGACTCAATAGGCTGAATGGTTTCCTTCTGCTCTGAGTGGATTCTATGATGTCAAATAAAACCTTTCGAGCTATGGAGTGTGTTTGTATAAAGTGCCCACATTACATAAAGGCAACTTCATAACAAACCTTCAGTTCATGTGATTCAGAATCAGGGAGAAAAATCGCAGGCCCAGGTGTTTCTTCTGTTTCCGGGCCACTTATTTTCCCTTCCCCTGCATATCCTTTAACAACCCCCGCTTTGGCTGGGCAGAATCGAGAACCATAGTCAGAGTGAGGTTGAACTGTTTCATATTGCTTTAGAAAAACTTATTGATTTTTTTTAACTTTACACCTAGTCTATCAAAAGATTAAGTTTCAGAATGACAAACTTTACAATCTCGGCTTTGTCAGACTATTGCACAAATTTGACCATTCATAATATGCCACTGGTCTCCTCTTCTTTGAACCTGGCCCCATGCAACATCCAGACAGCCACATTGAAAAGATTTGAACCTCACAAGCAGTTCAATGTATAAATGAGAATATCTAGAACTCATAGTGACATATTGTCTTGGCGCATGACTCCTGGTTTCCCTTCCAAGTTTAAAAATGGAAATAATCTTTAATAAATTAGCACCAGGCAATTTAGCTGCAACATTATGGTATTTCTATCCACACACATGGGCTTTGTTAACTGAAAAAATATACTTTCCATTGAGTGATAAATAATTTCTCATTTTCAAACGGCCATTATGAAGCCTTTAATTGAAGAGTAAATACTGCAGATGCTGGAAGTCTGAAACACAATCAAAAATTGCTGGAAATTCTCTGCAGGCAGGCAGCATCTGTGGAGAGAAACAGAGTCAATGGGCAAAATTATTTCGGTGGGGGGGGAAGTGGTTGGGGGCAGCAGATGACATGCCCCTTGGAAACAAAGTTGGCCTGGAGTTGAAATGCCTCATGCCAACCCATCCTGTTGCCATAAAACGCTGCAAGGCAGATGAACAAAGGACAGAGGAGGAAATCACACTCTTTGGAGCTTTTGGCCAGTCCATGGCAGTGCCAAGAAGCCATCGGTGGCTGCTGTCGGAACTGTAGAAGAAGAGGAAGATCAAGGTAAGTGAAAGATTTTGAGCTAGCAGGGTTAGCATCAGATCGGGAGGGGGTTGTGTTTGAGTGAGGGAGAGATGAGGTAGATGGGCTTCAATCTTAGGAGGGAACCACCCTACAATTTACGAAGGGCAGCCCCCCCCCTCAGGAAGGACCCTTCCCTTCCACACCCCCTTTTAGAGGAATTTATCAGTAACTTCATTGCAGTGTTAATGTAAGACTTACTTGTGACTAATAAATACATTTTACTTTATAAACAGGTAAAATGAATAAACTGGCTGCCTGCTCCCTTCTGGCTGCACATGCAAAATGTTTTATGGTGAAGGCTGCGTATTATCAGGGGTCAATGGACTTGATAACAAGCCTAATTGATCCTTGCTGATTTATTTAAATATGACAGGCATGCTGCCGGGTTTTGGCGTCCACCCATCCCACTTTTTATGGAGGTGATCGCTCCCCCTCCCCGACCGTGAGAAACATATCCACCGATGGCACTGGTTCTGAAGAACCAGTTGACTGCTGTTGCTTTCTGCTCAGATGCTGAACATTTCCAACACTTCCAATTACTAATGGGGCCAGTAATACGCTTTTTTGCCAGCTCTCTAAAAAACAATCAGACTTCTTGGGCGGAATTCCCTTTCAAAAAATTCTAAGCCTCGAATTCACTTAAAAACTGGAGTAATTTTTGTCAGTGGGAGTTTAAAGAAGACTCTCCCACACTCTGTGCACTGCACAAGAGTGAATATCATTACATTTCAGGGGGCAGGGGCTATTCAAGTTGGAGAAGCTGAAATCAGCACGCTGAGTGGGTTATTGCACATGCAGTAATCTGTCAGTGCTGAGATTGGCACACATATAGTGACCCCACGCTGGCAGCGTTGTTCTTTGCTGGCCAGCCCGACCATTGGCCATCCCAGCAACGCTGGCCTTCTGCTCCATCCATCACCGTATTGCTGGCCCCTGATCATTCCGGGCCCAGTCCCAACACCTCCCCTCCTAGCCTGCCCTGATCTCTCAAGCCCCCATCTCCCCAATTCCCACCAACACTTAACCCCCTCCCCCCATCTTCTCACCCCATGTTGACCATTCTAACGGCCTGTGCATCGCCTGCCGATTTCCAGTGTGGAACAGACCACCAGAAATCCGGCGCTGGGAGACGTAAAGGTGGCGTAAACACTCACACAAATCTCCGTGAGTCAACCACTGCTGAATTCTTCCAGTCCACTGTATTAAAAAGCTAGCGCATTGGGATGGGAGAATCACTGACCTTGTGTGTCTCCCATTTCACTTGCAGCAAAAATCCCAACAGCTGCTACCTGAGATCCAGTTGCCACATTAAACATGAATTTTATAAAATAGTTAAGGAATAAAGAAAGCAGCTTACTAAACGAGAAATACCAAACTAATAAATTAATTATTAAAATAGTGTAATTAATAAAAATGGATATTAAAAGGTACCAAGCAGTGATACTAATGAACAAAACATTTTTTGTCTTTTCACTTAAGAAGCAGAGCTATACATTAGGCAGATTAGGCCCCAAGTTCATCAACAGAGGAGCAAAGATGAACTCGGGAGTTGGATTTGACTAACATTGGCTTTGCATTCTTCTCTGCTGGCACACACAACAAGCTTACCTTGGTGAAATTTATTAAAATTCGTTTGTGGGACTTGGGCATTGTTGGCTTCCCAGCATTTATTGCTTTTGATTAGCACTACTTACATCACCAGAGATTCGAGTTTGATTCCTGTCTTCAGTCACTGTCTATACGAATCTGCACGTTCTTCCGTTGTGTGTGTGGGATTCCTCCAGGTGCTCTGGTTTCCTCCCACAGTCCAAAAGATGTGCTGGTTAGGTGCATTGGCCATACTAAATTCTCCCTCAGTGTACCTGAACAGGTGCCAGATTGTGGTGACTGGGGATTTCCACAGTAACTTCATTGCAGTGTTAATGTAAGCCTACTTGTTGCATGAATGAAAAACTGTTCAGTCTACTATGGCTATGTTGACTGACTATGTATGAGCCATCACTTTCTTACTGACTCTAATGTCAATAAGTGGTGTACTTCACTGATTGGTAAATCTCTTTTCTACATTCCATTTGGATTTTGGCAATGGCGGTTGATGATCACATATAATCAATGGCGTATGTCTTCTTAATTTGCTCTTGAGTTTGAATTTGTGGGACAAATTTTCAAAATCCATGAAACTCCAATGACTCTTTTCTGGGATGGAAAAGCGTGATCTCTTTGAAGTAAGGTTATGTTTGCAACAAGCCATGAAAGAAGTGCTTTGAAATCTCATAGAAGTAATCGGGAGCCAGATGGAAAAAGACCAGCAGTTTGATATTCTTGAAAGAAATGAACAATTCTGTCTATATTTAAAAGTTAATTGCAAAGAATTAGTAAGCTCACAGAGCTGCAATCTGCTTATTATTTTGTCTATTTGAGGAGTTATGTAGAAGGTTGTCTACTGTAATTATAGTTTTGTGTTATGACTATTACAATTGTACTTGTTCATCTTTAACAAAATAAATTTGCTCGATATTTTAAACCTGAAACAAGATCTGATATGACGCGGTGTCATATTCAAAAATTAAGATGCATTTCAAAGTAAAATGAACTGTATTGCTGAAAGCAGGTATCAAACACAGTTTTTTGTTTGGTGCTTTGGTACCTTACCAAAATCTAACTTAGATCTTAACGCAAAGATAAATTCTCCAGTTGAACTCATCAAAATACTGCAGATTCTGCAATTTGAAACAAAAAGCAGGAACAACATAACAGCTCTGGCAGCATCAGTAGGGGGAGAAAGCAGAGTAAATGGACATTAATTCTGCCTGTTAGTATTCATTAATGGGATATGGGCATCGCTGACTGGCCAACATTTATTGCCCATCTCTAGTTGCCTGAGAGCATTTGAGAATCTGTGGCTTTGGAGTCACATGTAGGTCAGACCAAGTAATGATGACAGATTTCCTTTCCTCGGGGACATTGGTAAACCAAGTGGGGTTTTTCTGACAATCGATAATAGTCATCAGTAGATTCTTAACTCCAGATATTTTTTATTGAATTCTGATTCCTTCATTTGCAATGGTGGGATTCGAACCAGGATCCTTAGAACATTAGATGAGTTTCTGGATTAAGAATTTAGTGATATTACCACTGGGTCATTGACTTCCTACAGATGTTGCCAGACCTGCAGGGTTTTTTCCCCCATCCCCTGTTCTAAATTCTCTAATTATTTGGCATTTTAAACAGCGCGACTGATATAAACTCAGGTTACAACATTGGAAAAGGCCAAGTATTGTAGTAATGTTAAGGAAAACAATAAGGAAAATGAAACCATGTTCATCAGGAAAATTCCCAGTATTTTTAAAGGGGGTTGGTTGTTGGTAATCTGTCATTAGGGTGGTACGGTGGCACAGCGGTTAGCAGTGCTGCCTCACAGCGCCAAGGATCTGGGTTCAATTCCCAGCTTGGATCACTATCTGTGTGGAGTTACTTGTTCTGTCTTTTTGGGTTTCCCCCAGGTGCTCCGGTTTCCTCCTGCACTCCAAAGATGTGCGGGTTAGGCAGATTGGCCATGCTAAATTGCCCCTTGGTGTTAAGGGGACTAAATAAGGTAAATACATGGGGTTATGGGGATAGGGCCTGGGTGGGATTATGGATGGTGCATACTCGATAGGCCAAATGGCCTCCTTCTGCACTGTAGGATTGTATGATTTTTTGATCCAATGTCACCTAATTCATGCAGGCTTACTTTAATCCTTGTTTAATATGCTTGAATATTTTCACCACCTCCCCCCACCCCATCTCCAGCTTCTTGGGGAAACTTCAGGCTAAGTTGAGAAATGGATTAAAATAAGAAGCATAGAGAGTAGGAGCAGGAACAGGCTATTCAGCCCTTAAAGCCTGCTCCACAAATTTTTTCATTGTTTTGGTGGCAGATCATTTAAGGCAAAATGATATAATTCATATAAAATCTTAATAACCCTTCTGTTTGTGATATGTGAGAAAAACAAATATAACTCAAATTATATTTATGCAAATTCTGCAATTCCACAAGAAGTGTAGAAATTGACAAAGCGATAGGAAGTTGCATTAGCTGGGCAGTTGCGTCAAAGAAATGGAACAGGCATGATAGTTTAGTTGATCTTATTTCCTACCGTATCAATCTGTAGTTCTTTGAAGTCTAAAGACCAAGAAGTGGAGCTGCCTTGCAATTTCTCAATGCCTATCATGTTAAGCCCTCTCAGAATCTGGTATGTCTTAATGAAATCACCTTTCCTGCTAAACACTCAGGAATAAAGGACTATCTTGCACAGCCTCTCATCACAGGACAACCTTCTCAACTCAGGAATCAATCTAATGAACTTTCATTATACTGCCTTCAATGCAGAAATACCCTTCCTTAAATAAGGAAGCCAAAACTGCAAAGTACACTAGGTGTAGTCTCACCAAAATCCTGTACAATTGCAGCAAGCTGTCCTTGCATGTTAACTTGCTATGTTTCTTCTATGAGGACATTCAAATCTCTATCTGATTATCAATGGTTAAAATGGAATTTGTTGTAAGAAAATACTCAGCCTTTGTAATGTTTGATGACTGTCTTCATCTCTGCCAATCTCCCTCCAGCATAAACATGTTCTAATTTTAGTTTGATTACATGACATTCAATGTGCTGTATAAAACTGATTTGTGAAATGCTTTGAATCTTTTCTGCGATGTGATAAAGGGAAGTCACTTTATTTAATTTCTTCCAATAATAAATGGGGCACTATATAAACCCTTAATACTAGTGCCTAAAGTCCTTGTCGAATACAGGGATCTTTAAAAAGATGAAATGTTTATTTAAATCTTCTGTTACTCAGTTGTTAAATTCAACTTGGTTTTCTGCCTTCAAATTACATATCAGAAAAACTTGCACAACAATTTGGAAGAGGTGGACATGAAAAAGAGTTAGGGACTGAATCTGAAAATGTACTAAGGCAGGAATTCACACACTTCCACAAGCATAGACGGCTTCAAAGAAGTCCACAGCTTTACAAGTGTCAGCTAGATTGCTTCTAGCCATGTCAGCACGACTCCCTCTGGAAGAGTAATAGTACAGGTGTGCTATGCGTGTACTGGAATCATGCAGAGTGGGAAAACTATGACTCCTAATACTGTCTAACCTGAAAGGCAGTGGGTTGTGGTATTTTCACTGGACCAATAATACAGAGACCAGGATAATGCTCTGGAGTCGCAGGTTCGAAACCCTCCATGGCAGATAGTAACATTTGAATTCAGTAAAAATCTGGAATTAAAAATTTACTTTATCGATTGTCGTAAAAATGCGTTGGGTTCAGTAACATTCCTTAGAGAAGGAAATCTGTCACCGTTACTTGGTCAGGCTTACATGTCGGTCCACGTCAACAATAATATTATTGATCCTTAAATACCTTTGGAAATTGCCTAGCAACCCATTCAGTTCAAGGGTACTTAGGGATGGGCAATAAATGCTGGTCCACCAATGACATAATAAAATAAAAATTGCCAATTTGGATCTCGCAGATCACTTTCTTACACACTCCCAGGTGAACATATGTTCTTGGCAACACCCATTCCCCTCACCCCGTTACTGTTATTTAAAAGGCTCATGATGCTATTTTGAGTTACTTTTGACTTTCAGCACACTCTGTGGAACTATTATAATAAATGTTATTTTGTTAGTCACAAGTAGACTTACATTAACTCTGCAATGAAGTTACTGTGAAAATCCCCTAGATGTCACATTCCAGTGCCTGTTCGGGTACATTGAGGAAGAAATTAATATGGCCAATACACGTAACCAACAAGTCTTTCAGACTGTGGAAGCAAACCGGAACACCAGGAGGAATCCCATGTAGACACGGTGAGAATGTGCAGGCTTCACACAGACAATGACCCAAACCAGGAATTGAACCTCACTGCTATGAGGCAGCAGTGCTAACCATTGTGCCACCTTACCCCCATGTGTGCATTCCATGTTGGAGAGATCAAGAAATGATTTTGGATTTGAGAGAGAGTGACACTGCACTTTTGACAAAGAGGTCAGGGATTCTGCAGGCCCAGTCTGGAGAAAGCCTGATTTCAGGATTGGGAACTAAATTTACAGTTGCCAGGGTTGCAGCACAAATTATAGATGGGGAAGCAGCAGAGATGCAGTGGTCGGAGGAGGAAAATGCTGTCAATAGAAGGGCGTACCCACCAAAGTTCTTCAGAGAGTACCTCTCCTACCTTCACCTCAGCCTTGAGCATGGTTTGAGAAAACTACATACGCGAAGAACATGGCAATTCAATTGTGCCAGCACCTGCAGTGGTGCAGCATGGTGAGCACGGCACTGGCTGCGATCATAAAGATAACAATATTCCTTGACATCTATGTCTGTAGATCCTTTCAGGTGGAGCAAATGATATTCCTGACACTTCACAGTTCTTCAAGCATTGTGGCAACAGAGAATATAACAAATAAGAGCTGGGGGAAATAATTTAGCCTTTTGAGCCTACTCCCCTTCCCCACCATTAACACAATTATTTCTCATCTTCTACCTCAGCTTTATACAGTTTCCATATCTCTTAATGAGAATGTAAGAGGTGGAAAGGGGCTTCATCATCCTCTCCCTTATCAGGGGGAATCAGGAAGAGTGAGCATATGACTTTTCCATATGCTTGCTAACGGTATTCTCAGGGAACGATCAACTGCAAACAAAAAGGCTCAATGGCCTCTACATTTTAATGGGGGGATTTTTCACAACTGCAAGGGTTACCACTCCATTTTGACGCAGTTGGTGTGTGAGTACCCAAAAGTCTGCTGGTAAATGCATGCCATCCTGGTAGCAGACAAGTACATTCATCACATACCAGCCAATCATACCCTCACTAACTGCTTGGTGGCAAAGACTAGCCGTGATCTGCTGCAGCACAGATTGCTGGGTCAATGTGAGAGACTGAATGCTTCGTTGAACACTGGTATTTGAGAGATTCCCAGTCAGCCATATGATAGAAAGGCATTGCAGACATTATTGTTTAATATTTATCGCTCCACGCTACAACATGCATGTATAAGTGTGACTCTTTGGTGGATTGGTTGGCTCAGTTAACTGGATAACCAGTGTGGGTCAAATTGGCATTGATAGCACACAGTTCACATCCTGTTCTGGCTATCATGGAATTGGGACCTTTCTTCTTGCCCTACCTGCGGTGGAGGTTGTGTGCTGTGAATTGGTCCTGCCTTTAGTCAGACAAATCACAAAGAAGATTTGCTGCCGTTAAAGTAGCAACCTGAACCTGCATGACAACAAGCTTGGAACTCAGACCTCAATCTGAGATGCTGGGAGGCTTCTGTTTATGCTGTCATGGAAACTGAGATATCAGCCACCAGACATTGCTTCAAGGCTCTTTCTGTCAATTCTCTCATGGAATTGGCCACAACCATGCTTTAAAGAATAGGCCCAAGCTTTGTGTGAAGTCTTGTGCCAATTATTTGGAGACTCCATTCTTCTTGATATTGGGAAGAAACTCGGTGCCAGCCTGTCATTACACCAAGTCATTCTATGCACATCTATCTTCATTCTCCTGTAGAACATAGAACATAGAACATTACAGCACAGAACAGGCCCTTCGGCCTTCGATGTTGCGCCGACCAATATAAAAAGCAATGCCCCTCCAAACTAAACCATTCCCTTCTCTTCCATATACTTATCAACTAACCTCTTAAACGCCACCAAACTTGGCGCATCTACAACTGCTGCAGGCAGGGCATTCCACTCCCGAACCACCCTTTGGGTAAAGAACCTACCTCTGATATCCGTCCTATAACTATCACCCCTTAATTTAAAGCTGTGTCCCCTCGTGCTAGCTTTTTCCATCCTAGGAAAAAGGCTATCACTGTCCACCCTATCTAAACCTCTAATCATCTTATATGTTTCGATAAGGTCCCCTCTTAGCCGCCTCCTTTCTAACGAAAACAACCTCAAATCCCTCAGCCTCTCTTCATAAGACCTGCCCTCCATACCAGGCAACATCCTGGTAAACCTCCTCTGTACCCTCTCCAATGCCTCCACATCTTTCTTATAATGTGGGGACCAGAACTGCACACAATACTCCAAGTGCGGCCGCACTAGAGTTTTGTACAGTTGCAACATGACGTTGCGGCTCCGAAATTCAATCCCCCTACCAATAAAAGCTAAGACTCCATATGCCTTCTTAACAACCTTCTCGACTTGACTGCCTACTTTCAGGGATCTATGCACATACACACCAAGATCCCTCTGTTCATCTAGACTACTAAGAATCCTACCATTTGCCCTATACTCTACACATTTATTATTTCTGCCATAGTGCATTACCTCACACTTTTCCACATTAAACTCCATTTGCCACCTCTCGGCCCAGCTCTGCAACTTGTCCAAGTCCCTCTGCAAACTATAACACCCCTCTTCACTATATACCACTCCACCTACTTTAGTGTCATCTGCAAATTTACTAATCCAATTAGTAAATTTGTACTCTGTAAATCTGTACTCTGCCCCATTTCAATCCCTATCCAGTCCTCTGCAATTGAACTCAATTGTGAACTTCAGAATGCTGGCACGCATACTATTGTTTCCCTATGGCCTGGCTACAGACCATCTGTGCCCCATGAATCGCTATGTGCTGCTCACAAATCCATACTATTCTCTAACATATGCATAGCACTAATATCTGAGTTTCTAGTTGGAAGTGTCAAGTCAAATGAGAATGCATCTTCATTAGAAGTCCAGTGCAGTTCTGGTCCTTCATGCTGAGACCACACTGGCTGAAAAGGTGGCAGTTCTTAGGTATGTGATCTGAAAGCAAAAATGCATAAGGAGAAGGTTGGGGTGAGGGAGGGGGACAGTGGATAAAAAGCAACATGTCCATGGTCACATCTTCTGCAGATGATACTTCCTGCTAGATAGCAGAGAGTGAAGTGGGATTTGAGAAGGGCATAAGACAGGAACATACTGTCTTCCAAAATTTTCTCAGCCATGCTGGATGCAAATGCCTCAGTTACTGCCAACCTCAAGGTGTGGTGTTCTCTGTGTCATCACCTAGTTCAATAACAAAGTTGTAAAGGGATGGATCCTAACACTGATGGGCGTCATTGGGAACTGAAGTCTACATTAATGTGTTATTGTTCATAACAAAGTTCAATCTACAATAATGTAACTATGTCCTTACCCAACACACATTGGGTGTGTGAGATAGTTAATAACAGATAGTTAATAAAGATAGTTGATAGCAGAATCCTAAGTCTTGTACAGAAACCACTAAAATTTCAATAAGCATAACTGTTACCGCACTACCAAAATTAGTGTTGGAGCTTGCATATTAAATATTAAATGATTTCCCTTTTATATTCTTGGTTTGTATCTGTTTTGCTTTTTATTTGTTATTATTGCACTCATGTATGTCTCCCCTGCAATGCAACAGGCGTAAAGAAAGCTTCATATTAACTTGGCCATTTTGCTCAGTGGGAGTAAAATTGCTCTACAACATGCAACAATGACAGAATATTGCTAAGGACTACCAACAAAGTCCATTCCATTAGTATGAAAGTCATGTTAATTGAGAAGGAGGTGACAAATAGCATTCACAAGCATCAGTTGGGACTGAACCTGGCAGATTGCTTTCAGATGCTATGGAGTAATTCTGACTCTGAGAGATAGTGTGAAACAGGCAATATTGGATCATCAGCCTGATTATACATGTTTCCTGATTATTATTTCCATTGAGATTGACAGAGATGAAAATCAGCAGAGATTTTTTAATGGGAAGCAAATTCAGTATTACCTATTTTATGTTATCTTGTAAATTAAAAATTACCCCAAATAAATCAAAGTAAAATCCTTTTGAAACAGAATGAAAATACATGGGTGCAAGATGACAGGTTACTGTTCAGCAAAGGTGGAGAAAGAAGATTATCTGTCTCTGCAACTGATCATTCGCTGTATGTTCCCAGCAAATATGTAGCTGTAGTTAATAAAACAAATTGAATCCCCACACTAAGATTCTTGCTCAAAGGAATTTGACAATAATTTGAAAAAAGCCACACTTGGAATAACAAATAATTGGAAGTGCATTGCTTTCAAAAGAATGCCAATGCATTGGGAAAAGAAAGAAGAAAGATTTGATTTATGTACCACTTTGTTCCATTCCTCAGAAAAGTCCTGATACCCTTCATATACAATAAATTACCTTGAAATGCTGTAATGCAGTCAAATCTGACAGCCATTATAGATATAACATCCCACAGATAATAATGAAACTGATGCATCTTCCAGAATGCATACCCGTCTCAGTTGTGACATTGCTCGGGATATTGTCTGTTCACATAAGGTTAGGGTTCATAGTGCATTTTGCAACTTGTGATGGAATGTGTGAAGAGTGTGGGTGTGGAATTGGCCTGGTTAGAAAATCAGTCTTTGTTCTCCAGCACAGCAGCCCAGCTTTCAACATAATTTTAAAGCTCCTAAACCTCAGCCCCGTGACAACTCTTTTCCCCTCAGATTGCCCATGACATCCCTATCCTCTAAGATCACTCATGTCATCCCACAGTCGTACAGATCTCCCATGCCACCCCAATCCCCCATGTTCCCTCATAATCCCATATCTAGTGTCCACCACATACAGTATCCGAAGCCACAAAATTTCCGTATAATGGGAACTCTTTCAAAATATTTGGAAAACAAATTCATCTTCTAAAAATCTAATAAAATCCCAAATTCAAGCTTACTTTTATTAATATATCATAAAAAACCCTATTCCAGAATAGAAAAAAAATGCAATACTTCAAGAGTCTATTAAGCTTTTAAACAAACAAGAAGCCACATTGAAGTCATATTCTAGTATTATAGCTTGTTAAGCATGATGGATCAAAAGGCCACCTGCTGACATGAAGTCATTATCAGATTTTGAAACATAGCCACATATTCATAATGGCTACAGATGTAATAACAAAGCCATTCAGCTACATTGCTTGAAATAGACAGAATAAAATAATGTTCCATTTTCACTTTAAAGCAGAGTGGCTATCCATCAATTGAGAGGACTTGGCACAGAAATGTTTTCCACTTTCAAAAGCAGAGTTTATTCTTAACAGCTGGAACTATCAGTTAATTTAATCCACAGGACAAAAGATGACAGCAGAGGCTGACAGGACTTTTTTTTTACATATTTCATGCTTTATGATACTTTCTTCAGTGGACAAAGTACTTCAATGCATGATAATACTTACAGAATGGTAGTCAATATAAGAGTTAATATAATTTTGCAAAAAGATCTTTATGATGAATTGCTACATCAAAACCAGATTTACATTGCAACAAAGCATCTAATAGTGACATTTAAAGGTGTTGAAGACATTGTATCTTTAACTTTCAGAATGTTTCTGATTGCTCAGCAGTTGTTCCCTAGTGGCCATGAATTCTCCAAAGAGATAGATTTTCTTAAGGCTTCCAAAACCCAAACCAGTACATGACAATTGTGTTGTCATTTATCTGTTGTCCTTGCAATGGGGACCCCAACCTTTAGAAAATATGCACATGCAGAGGGAAATTGATTCTTACAAAATAAAAAAAACTAAATTTGGTATTTCATGTGCCAATTCATAACCTCCTTTAGGAGACAAAAATCCAAGCATATGTGTTCAACTAATCATTATAACTCAAAGGAGTGCAACAAAGATAATTAAGGGACTGGCAAGACATACGTGGAAAGCCTCTGTCCTTGTTCGCAGCTGGACTTCTCCAGTGCCGCTGAAAACGAATGGAGTTTTAGCTGGAATGCCAAATTCTCCATTCTCACTTGCAGTGGGGCAAGATCGAAGGATCCCACACATGATGTCAAGAGGACGATGTATACATGTATAATGTACATGAAAATGATCAATCCAGTTCATAAACTGATCAATATTTTCGTTACATATTCAACACACATAGTACATCCCCTCTCTGTATTATGAAGGGAGGCCGAAAGATTTATTTTTTTCTCCTGTGAAAAGAAAATGGGAAGCTTTTATGTTATTAAATTTTTATGGAACCTATTTGACTTGCAGTATAGACACAGGTTTAGAAAAAGGCAGGTTTGAAAATAATGCACCTCAGGTGAAGCTAGGGGCCAGATATTTATGTCTTTCTTGAGTTGGAAATTGGTCATGAATTGCTTTTCTTTGTAACAAATTTGAAATTCTGACATAAAAATGGACCCAAGAAATATTTCTATAGGCAACAACAAGGTCAGGTTAGGGTCAGATCACAATCCTGCACACATCCCTCTGATGTCAGTGTCACCATTGATGGACCGAGGGGAAATTTGTTTTTCAAACCCCAAGTGTACTATCAGGTCGGCTTGGTTTTGCAATGTTCTGAAAACCTGCCTTGTCTGAGAGTTTGGAAATAGCAGGGAAAGCCAGGTGAGGAGCTGGGAACATTCTGACAAGTATGTGTGACATGTTTTGACAACTTTAAGTTCAACATTAGATGCTGCATTATAAGATAGATGTGTTGTAACTGCAATGATTGATCATAGGGCTCAGTTCCATGAAAGTAAGTCATTGCATTGTCTGACATAGTTTAAGTATTGAAATGCTTGAGAGCGCTTTTTCCATTTGAAGAAGTGCCTTAATTATTGAACCATAGAATCTACAATGCATGAGGAGGCCATTTAACCTATTGAGCCTGCACCACAAATGATCCCACATGTGCCCTATCCCTGTAACCCCATATATTTCCCCTGCTAATCCCTCTTACATTAATGGACAAGTTATCATTCAAAACTGCAGAAGTACTTGTGATGTCTCCTGTAGTGAAAGGGATTTAAATGTGCAGAGTTCCCTAACTTAGAAAAATAATTGCAGAAACACAGAGAAGGATCTGGCCACCTGCTGCACTCTTTTGGTTGGCAGGCCCTTTGGCACGCAATAAAAAACACCACCTGATCTTTCTAATTCAAAGGCAGCATTGTCCGGAGTTACAAGGGTTTGTTTTGACACCTAGCTTAGTAGGAAGTTAGTTGTACAGTTTGATTGACAGTTCCGATGTTTCCAAAGGCTAATCAGTCTTTAATGTCATTTTTGAACAGACTTTTATTTACTTTTGCAACTGAATGATCACTTAAGTGGAATTCATTTCTGTCAATGGGAATTAAGTTTTTTTCTGTGCCATTGAATGGCAGTGTCTTTGACAGCCCATATTGGGTTATTTGCAATCTGGGTATCTTATTTGTCCATGAGCTGAGTTTCTGACATCATGTGCTATCTATCACAAGAATTTTCCAAACATCACCAGACTCAGCCTCTGTCTCAAGTCCTTAAATGCTTATTCATGCCTTTTCTATCTCCAGACTAACACTCTCCCAGAGAGCCACCATTTCGCCATTTTATCTGCTTTGCAAACTCAAGTTCACCTTAAACTCTTCTACTCATTTCCTATCCTGCACCAAGTTTCAATCACCTTGTGCTTGCTCATCCACTTTGGCTTTTAATCCCTTAACTCTGGCCTCAGGTGACTGTTTGTGTGGAGTTTGTCCCGAGCCTCCGTGGGTTTCCCCGAGTGCTCCAGTTTCCTCCCATACTCCAAAAGATCTGCAAGTTAGGTGGATTGGCCATGCTAAAAGTGCTTCTTGGTGTCCCAAAATGTGTAGACTAGATGGATTAACCATAGTGAAATGTATGGGATTACGGATATAGGACAGGGGAGTGGGCCTGTGAAAGATATGCAGTCAGAGTACCTAAAGGCACAATATTTAATGCCTGAGATAGTTTGAACAGAATGGATAAATTAACAGCAAAGAAATTAATGGACTTGATCTGATAGCCTCCATGGAGTTGTGATTACTGGCACAAACAGGACAGAAAGGGTCTGCAAAAATATAGACTGGTTAAGTGAGCAAGCAAAAATTTAGCAGACAGAATATAATGTGGGAAAGTATGAGGTTATCCAGTTTGGCAGGAAGAATATAAAAACATAAACTGTAGAGTGCTATGGTACAGGAAGACCTGGATGTCCTCATACATGAATCATAAAAGGTTAGCATGCAGTATAGTAAAGTAAATGGAATAATGGTCTTTATTGTGAAGGGGATGATCATAAAAATTGGGAGTCTTGTTACAGACTTCATGGGCTGAATGGCCTCTTCTGCACTGTAGGGATTCTATGATTCTGTGAATGTGTTAAATTTAAACGCATCATCCTTGTTTGTAAATCTTTCATAACCCCTTTGCTCATTCAAACCTATCATTTTGACCAGACATTTGATCAGGAGGCCCTTGCCATCAGTCAGGCCTACCCAATGTGCTCCTGAATGTGCTTTTCATCGTGGATGAAAAACACAGCTCATTCTGGGCAAATCCACTGGGCCTTTAGCAACAGAAGCAGAAAAGCTTGTGTACCATCAATTTCACAAAGATATATAAGTTATACATTTACTGTTTCTAACAGAAGTGCATTCAATGCTAAGTGCTTCCAATAAGCTGGGGAAGGTGAGACCTTTAGCCAGAGAAGCAGATAAAGATTATGTGTCGGTGAGTTCTCAGGGGCATACTTCTTCTACACTTACTGCTTCCAACTAAAGTGCATTTTAAAATAGTTTATTGCTCAGAACATGTGATGTGCTATTTCACACTAAAAAACCTCACTGCAGTTCTTTCGGTTATATGCAATGTAAGCACACATTTACCATTTAAAAGCAACCAGTGTCTGAGTTGTTACTCGATTCTATATATATCTTTATCATCTTCATCTTCTTAATGCTGTAGCTAACCTTCTTTAAAGGCCGGTGTGAGCCTATATATTATGGAAGACATAATGAGGTACTAAACAAAGAATATTTTTGCAATGAGCTCTTCTCATCCAAGCACAATAGCGAATCATTTAATCATTTTGTTTCTTCACAAGCCTCAGCTTTTTTCCATTAGTTTTATAGTTCTAATCTTTATTTTTCTTCCTAAATGTATTCCCTCAAGTTTCTCCACCTTAAGTTGTCCATTCTGCTGCTCTGTTTACATCCTTTTGAAGATTTCCTAGTCCTTCTTATGCTTCATAATGTCACTTCTGCATCAGCATTTATTTTCACCAGGTGAAACATTTTGGGACATCTTGGGAAAAGGCACCATATAAGAACATAACAACTAGGAGTAGGTGTAGGCCATCTGGCCTTTTGAGTCTGCTCTGTCATTCAAAAGATTACGGCTGATCTTTTTGTGGACTTAGTTTCACTTATCCACCTTCTCACCATACTCACAATTCCTTTACTGTTTAAAAATCGATCTATCTTTGCCTTAAAAACATTCAATGAGGTATCCTCAACTGCTCCACTGGGCAGGGAATTCCACAGATTTGCAACCCTTTGAGTGAATGAGTTTGTCCTAATTCAGTCCTAAATCTGCCCCTCTTATTTTGAGGCCATACCTCATAATTCTGGATTCCAGTGGAAACAATCTCCCTGCCTCTATCTTATTTATTCCCTTCATAATTTTAAATGTTTGTCTAAGATTTGGCCTCATTCTTTTGAATTCCAATGAGTATAATCCCAATCTACTCAATCTCTGCTCATAAGCCAACCTTCTCATCTCCGGAATCAATCTAGTGAATCTCCTCTGCACCCTCTCCAGTGCCAATATATCCCTTCCCAAGTAAGGAGACCAAAACTACATACTTTTTGCTGTTACCTCACCACCATCTTCTACAGCTGCAACATAACTTCACTGTTTTTAAACTTCATCCCTCTAGCAATGAAAGACAAAATTCTATTTGCTTCTTAATTAGGTCCTGCACCTGCAAGCAACTGTTTGTGATTGATGCACAAGGACATCCAGGTCCCTCTGCACAGCAACATGCTGCAATTTTTTTACCATTTAAATATTAATCCACTTTGCTGTTATTCCTACCAAAATGGATGGTCTCACATTTACCAGCATCGTACTTCTTCTGCCAGACCATCGCCCACTCAAAGAACAAAGAACAAAAAACAAAACAGCAGGAGAAACAGGCCGTTTGGCCCAACGAGCCCGTGCTGCCACCTCGATGTTCCCACTTTTATCCATGATCCCTGTCTCTGTTTATAGATCTATGCATTGGAACCAAATTTGAGACAATTTAGGGAGAATTTATTCTGCCAATCAGCCTAACAGCATATCTTTGGGATGTGGGAGGAAACTGGAGTACCCAGAGAAAACCTACGCAAGCACAGGGAAAATGTGCAAACTCCCACAGGTACAGGCCCAAATCCATGTATCTGCACAGCATAGCAATAGTCACTGAGCTGTTGTGTTGCCCATCAACTGGTCCAGGTCAAGCGTACACTAATGACGTGAAGCACTAGGCTACTCTTGAAAAACCCAAGAGCAGCCCTCTCATGACCCATCGCGTGTATGCCCCTTGTTAGACAACAAGGCGGACCGAAGTACCTGTAGGATAAAACAAATACATCAATATCATCGACAATTTACATACTTCCCAGGGAACTTCCAAAGCCCATGATCCCTATTTTAAATCAGTCATGTAAACTATCTATGTCCCATTGCAGACTTTCAGTGTCCTTTGCACACTTTGCTCTATCACTCATCTTACTGTCACTTGTGAACTTTGACACACTACACTTGGTCCCCAACTCCAAATCATCTATGTAAACTAAATAATTGTGCTCCCATCATCGATCCCTGAGGCACACCACTAGTCGCTGATCAGCAATCAAACAGACATGCATTTACCCCCACTCTTTGCTTCTTGTTAGTTAACCAATCCTCTATCCATGCTAATATATTATCAGTAACGCTGTGCACCTTCATCTTCATCTTTATTGCGGCACCTTGTTATTTTTGTTGAGGACAGTGTCAGGAGTTAATAGTTAGACATGAGGATGAATGCCAGGTGCCAGGAAAGACACATTCTTTGCAGATCCATCCCAGTGCTGGTCTTAAAAAATTCAAAACGTTTTCACTGGGATTGTCTCTGCCCATCTGGTGTGCTCACACCTTTTGAAGACAGTATTACGTCAGAATTATGAAGGATCATCTAGACTCGAAATGTTGGCTTTATCCTCTCCCCACAGATGCGCTGAGATTTTCCAGCATTTGCTGTTTCTGTTATATCAGCCACTTGTAATTTAAAAAAAACCCTCCTATCTCTTTCTATGGAAAAATCATTCTTTTTCTTCATAACTATAGTTTACTATCTCTCGTATCTAAACAATATTACATTAATGGCCTTTTTATGAGAAATAGCTGTCTAAAACTATACAAATGACTTTTAACTGTGACATCATCATTTTGTATGAGATCTTCCTTAGTTCTTTACAATTGTTCTACTTATGCTGCATTTATAAAACTTAATTTGCCATTGGTCTTTTTAAAATAAACTTTATTGACGTGTGTCCTTACTTTAAGCAATTCATACTTGTTTGCATTGGACAGAACATTGAATACAGGAGTTGGGGCATCTTATTGAAGTTGTACAAGACATTGGTAAGGCCACACAGAACACTGTGTACAGTTCTGGTCACTATTATAGAAAGGATATTATTAAACTAGAAAGAATGTAGAAAATATTTAATAGGATGCTGCTGGGATTTGATGGTTTGAGTTATAAGGAGAGGTTAGATAGACTGGGACTTTTTCTCTCGAGTGTAGAAAGCTGAGGGATGATCTTATAGAGATCTATAAAATAATGAAGGGTTAGATAGTCAATATCTTTTCCCAGAGGTAGGGGAATCTAAAACTAGAGGGCATAGGTTTAAGGTGAGAGCGGAAAGATTAGAAGTGTGCAGAGGGGCAATTTTTTTACAGAGGATGGTGAGTGCCTGGAACAAGTTGCCAGGGGTAGTAGTGGAGGTGGATACAATTTTGTCTTTTAAAATGCATTTAAACAGTTACATGGTTAAAATGGGTATAGAGCGATATGGGCCAAATGCAGGCAACTGGGATTAGCTTAGGGGTTTTTAAAAAATGGCATCATGGACAAGTTGGGCCAAGGGCCTGTTTCCATGCTGTAAATTTCTATGACTCTTTGACTCATATGAGTGTCCGGATTCTACAAACCTAGGCTAGGTTTGCACTCTTTGGAGTTTAGAAGGCTGAGAGGGGATCTTATAGAGCCGTATAAGATAATGAAGGGGATGGATAGGGTAGAGGTTGAGAGACTCTTCCCGCTTAGCAAAGATAGAAGGTGTCCTCACAGGTGGAGAAGGTGATAAAGAAGGCGTATAGTATGTTAGCTTTCATAGAAAAGGGTATAGAATACAAGAGTAGGAGTTTGATGTTGCAGTTGTATAGAACGTTGGTTAGGCCTCACTTGGAATACTGCGTCCAGTTCTGGTCGCCGTACTATCGGAAGGATGTGGAGTCCTTGGAGAGAGTGCAGAGGAGGTCTACCAGGATGCTGCCTGGTATGGAAGGACTGTCTTATGAGGAACGATTAGATAGACTGGGATTGTTTTCCCTTGAAAGACGTCGGCTTAGAGGAGATCTCATAGAGGTGTATAAGATTATAAGGGGTATAGATAGAGTAAATGGAGGTAAACTTTTTCCACCTTTAGAAATGGATAGGACGAGGGTCATGGCCATAGGGTGAGGGGGGCTATGTATAGGACGAATATTAGAGGGCAGTTTTTCACACAAAGGGTAGTGGGGGTGTGGAATGCACTGCCGAGTAAGGTGGTGGGAGCAGGCACGCTGGGGCTGTTTAAGGGTCTCTTGGACAGCCACATGAGCGGTATGCAGATAGAGGGATATATTAGGACTGTTTAACTACGGCTTTTTTCCACAGGTAATTCGGTCCATAATTTGAGCACGCATTCGGCAGGTGGTGCGGGTACAGCTCTTGGATGTTGATTCATGGGTTGCCTGGTACCTCATGTCGTAAATGAGTGCTTTATGTGGACCATCTGAAGGGCACCATGACAGCTCAGAGACTATCGATGTGGCTGTGCAGACACTTGGAATTGGGCCGGTGTCTGCGGGAGTTTGCGCGTTCTCCCCGTGGTTGCGTGGGTTTTCTCCGGGCACTCCGGTTTCCTCCCACAACCCAAAAATTCGCTCTTAGGCTGATTGGGAAACAAATTGTCCCTATGGTGAAAATTTTCCATATTAGGAATAATATATATATTATTATATAGGAATATTAAAATAGGATAATGTATTTGCTACTATATAGTATGACGGCGGCGTGGGCTTGTTGGGCCGAAGGGCCTGTTTCCCGTGCTGTGTTGCTTAAAAAAAATAGCAGGACTAGAAGGCACAGCCTCAAGATTGGGGGGGGGGGGGTTCAGATCGGAGTTGCAGAGGGTTTCTTCACGCAAAGGGTGATGAATCTTTGGAATTCTCTGCCTGATGAGGTGGTGGAGGCTTCCTCACTGAATATGTTCAAATCAAGAGTGGATAGGTTTTTGATTGACAAGGGAATTAAGGGCTACGGGGAGAAAGCGGGAAAGTGGTACTGAACCACTACAGATCAGCCATGATCTTATTGAATGGCGGGGCAGGCTCGAGGGGCCTACTTCTGCTCCTATTTCTTATGTTCTTATGTTCTTATGATTCTCCAACCTCACCTGTGGTTGAGATTCTTTGGTCATGTTGCTGAGTGCCCAATCCTCTGTTCACACTATTAGTGGTGGCATCAGAGAATTCCAGCCTTGATACTTGAATTGCGAGATCACTCGGTTTCTTTATCCTCTTCAGCTTTTCTCTAGTAGGTTTATAATCCTAATCTTTACTTTTTCTTTTCAAAAGTATTCATTCACACTGCTCCACATTGCATTATCTATTCTATGAATCAGCTTACATTCTCCTTCCAGCCTTCCCCTTCCCTTCTTTAACTGTCTTGAATTCATATCATTTATGCTTTATCTGCCTTGAATTTGATTACTTTTATGCAGGAACAATCCCTTTCCTATACTTGCCTCGAACAATTATCCCATATCCTCCTTATCCTCTCCATCATTTGTAATCACTTTAACACCAAAACATCAAAATTTTATCGTTCTGCCCAAGAGAGCTGAAACTCTTTAATAATTATTTAATTTTTAATGTGTTGCATGGAGTTAGGTTGCAGGCTAAGTAGCCTACCCTTATTCCTATGTTCATACGATAGAATGCCTACTGTTTCTCTGCTGTGTTATCTGATAGCCAATATGCACATTCCTTTTTGTTATGATAGTCATAGGAGATCATCAATAGATCAAATAGAGTATGAGCTCCCCCTATTAAGCAAGTAGATGTTCACCCAATAAGTAAGGAGCATTTACAGGAACTGGAAGGGGAGTAGTTTAAACACATTTGTCACGTGTTGAAATGGCAGCGCTGGTGGAAACAAGAATTTCACCAGTGAGATCTCACTCTTGGATTTTCCCCACCCCTCATCAGTCATCAATAAGATTCCCCCTCTGCCCCCTCAACCCCGGATGGGACTTGAAGCTTGCCAAAAGGAACACACCCTGGTACAAAGATCAGTATAACCTCTTGGGAAGAGGATGACATGCTGGGGAATGCTGTCTAGCAGCACCAGCCTGTGCCGAGACAGGTCCTTTGGGGAGCTCCATAGTGTGGGTTCCTCTTATGTGTGGGGAGGGCGTTATGGTCCATTGTCGGACACTACAATACCTGTAATGCTATGCATTGAATAAATTATTTTGAGAGATTGAATGACTGCCCTGCCATGATATATTGCAATCGCTTTCCTCCAATCTATAGTGAATGATAATCAATAACAATAAGGAAGATATTCCCCTTAAATACAAATAAGTCCATTGCCAGACACTCCAATGCTCTTGATGATGAAAAAGGTAATAGTGGTTCATTTAGTTCCTGGCTATTTACAGCATTAGTAATACAGTTAGAAATCAATTCTCCCATAGAATGAATAATACCTGGCTTCCTGACTGATTGTTGCACCCTCACACAAATACTTTGTAATTCCGAAATGTCCTTGATGAAGCTGTTAAAGAATATCACGTCAAAGGGCTCTCCATGTAACTAATCTCTCATTGAAGACTAACAAATCACCAATGTCAGTGAGATGCTTGCCTTGTTCAAAACACTGGTGTTTTGTCAGATTACGAAAGTAGGGACTGGTCATTCTTCTATACAACATTGTCAGATTTGAAGAAATTCTTCATCCCATTTCTGGGCTTGCTTTATTTCCTGCAACTTTCTTGCAATAGCTGATAAGTGCTGAGTGATTAATGACATGTTAAGAGGAGGCAGTGATGTAGTAGTATTGTCACTGGACTACTGATCCAGAAATCCAGGTGATGTACTGGAAACCTGGGTTTGAATTTTACCATGGCAGATGGTGAAATTTGAATTCAATAAAAATCTAGAATTAAAAGTCTAAGTGATTATTGTAAAAACCCATTTGGCTCACTAATGTCCCCTTTAGGGAAGGATATCTGTTACTCTTACCAAGTTTGGCCTACATGAGACTCCAGATCCACAGCAATATGGTTGACTCTTAACTGCTGTCTGAGAATAGAGGTCAAGAGGCAATTAGGAATGAGAATAAGTAATGGCCCAGCCACCGGCAACCATACCCAATGAATTAAGAAGACGTACTTCAACCTCTGTGATGAAGTCTAAATACTCTTGTTCATGTCTTTTTGATGGTGCACTTGACATTATACTGTCATTTGACATTTTCCCTATGATCTGGAGTCATTTCTCAATAGTCTTGTAAACTCTATAAACATTTTTGAGAATTTGTTTTGGAATTGGTAATTCTCACAAATGACTTCATCCACTTTACAGATTAATTTCAGTTTAGGTATGCCTTTCTGCTCTGTTGGGAACACTCATGATTTTGGATGACATTGAGAGATTCGAGAATCTCAATCTCTATATTTCAGCATTGCCTTGAGCTGGCCTGTCACTTTGAGTGCAGTCTCTCCAGAAACTTGTAATTTAATAGATGAGGGTTGCAGTGTAATCTTTTGGGCATTTTACTTTATGTGATGCAACAAAAACTCTGCCCTTGTGTTGAATTTATATTTTTTGAGGTATCCATCCACTTTGAGATTAGCTCAGTTGGCTGGACAGTTGGCTCATGATATTGAGTGAGACCATTAGCATAAGTTCAATTCCCATACTAGCTGAGGTTATTTATAAAGGCCTGCATTCAACCTTGCCCCTTGCCTGAGGTATGGTGATCTTCAGGTTAAACCACTAGCAGCCATAGCCTAAATCATTTGGGATTATGGTGACGTTATCTTTTATTCATTCGTGGTGGTAGCACAGTGGTTAGCACTGCTGCCTCACAGCTCCAGAGACCTGGGTTCGATTCTTGGTCTGTGTCACCGTGTGTGGCATTTGCACGTTCTCCCTGTGTCTATGTGGGATTCCTCTGGGTGTTCCAGTTTCTTCTCACAGTCCAAAGATATGAGGCTTAGGTGCACTGGTCATATTAAATTGTCTTTAGTGTTCCAAGATGCATAGGTTATAGGGATTAGTGGGGTAAATATGTGGGGTCAAGGGGAAAGAGCCTGGGTGGGATTGTTGTTGGTGCAGACTTGATGGGCTGAATGGCCTCCTTCTGCACTGTAGGCATTCTATGGTTCTATTCTATGGTTCTATGGGATGGAGGCATTATTGGGAGGGAACCCTAATATGTTCTGGAAGTTAAATAATAGGAACACAAGAAGCTTCAGAGGAAAGAAAGTCATTTGACCTATCAAATCCATTTAATCTGGAAACATGAATGAATATCCTATCATAGACTTCCTTCCAGCTCAACAGTTGATCCCCTATCTTAATAACTACTTGCATTTTTATAGCACATCTGACATAGTAAAAATGCCCCGAGGCACTTCACAGATGTATAATAAGAGCAAAATTGACATCGAACCAAAGGAGGAGACTTTAAGACTGGTGATTAAATGCTTGGTCTAAATAATAGGCTTTAAGCAAATTCGTAAAGGAGGGAAACAAGGTGTGGCAGTAAGCTTTCTTTCCTGGCATCTCTTGAGAAGCCAAAATCAATTTGTGTTGTTAATGTTGTTGCCATAACCCTGAAAGTCTGCTTTTCAAAAGACGTTGACCCAGTTTCTTTATAAAAGATGTCAAATGATGCTGAATGAATTAACCAATTCATTTCTCAGGGGAAGAAAACCTCTAAATTTGCATGAATCTTCAAATTTTGGACATGTTTCTTGCCTGAATTCCCTAAACATGGTAGCAATAAGAAGAATATGCTTTTGATTGAAGAAGAAGTAGAAATATATTGTGAGTTATCTGCCTTTTGCCTTTCTAATTTGCCATAAGCAAATGATCAGAATGAAAATATGTGAAATAACAAGGCTGAGGTTTTCTTCGTGTGTTTTATATTTCTGCTGACACTCCTGTTAAATGCTATGCTAAAATATTTATTGATACATTTTGCAGATCACCATTTATTTCATATCAAGTTAATATATTGCAACAGGGCTGCATTTATTAGGGGATGGAGGGAGAAAAGAAGTGAAAAGTGTCTACAGATAGACAATCCCAGTGGTTATTGTCAGCAGAATCATTTCCCCTTAGTTATCATTATTAATTAGACTACTTGCTTAATGCAACCACCTACTTTCATCTACAATGGTATCTCTTCACTTTCACAATTGATGGGCATTGACAATGACTGAAGCGTTTGACAAGGCGACGGAAGCTTCATCTAGCAAAGCTTCCATCCCCATGAAGGTGAAAAAGCAACTTGCTCCAGCAAAGCTTTGCAAGCTCATTCACTCGCTTGATCAATTTTCTTACCTAATGACACCCACGTCTGTAGAATAAAATTAAAAATATCCAGGAACGCCAACAACAGAGCACACCAACTAAAAATTAATGAAGCAATTTGACTTTGAGGGTGCATCTAGAATTAGATAAATGAAGTACATTCAGAGGAAAATAAGTACTAATTTAAAGATATAGCCAATCTAAAATACTGTGCATGCTGAGAATCTGGGAACATAAAACAGAAATGCTTGGAATACTCAATAGAAACGTAGCATTTGTGGAGAGGGAAAGAGTTAAAGATTTCAGGTCAATGGAACTTTGGTTGGCACAGTGGCATAGTGGTTAGCACTGCTGTCTCACAGCGCCAGGGACCCAAGTTCAATTCCAGCCTCGGGTCATTGTCTGTGTGGAGTTTGCACACTCTCCTCGTGTCTGTGTGGGTTTCCTCTGGATGCTCCGGTTTCCTCCCACAGTCCAAAGATGTGCGGTTGATTGGCCGTGCTAAATTGCCCCTGAGTGTCATGGGAACTAGTTAGGATAAATGCATGGAGTTATGGGGATAGAGCCTGGGTGAGATTGTGGTCAGTACAGGCTTAATGGGCCAAATGGCCTCCTTCTGCACTGCAGGGATTCTAACTGAAAAGGTTAAAACTTGATTGTAAGCAAGTGGCAAGAGAGAAGGGAGGGAGGAAATGACAAAAGGGAGTGTTTGGAATAGAATGGAAAGCAGGAGAGGTTAAATAATACAAAGGGATGATGTTGCAAGGCAAACAGAGAGGTAAAGGGACATGTAAATAAACAAATTATGTTTCATGGGGAGGTGTGAATGGCAACAGCCTACGCCTGCTGCTCAAAACGTGGCAACTGAGATTATGAACTGGAATTGTTGAATTGGATGTTGTGCCCAGAATATTCTAAAGTGCCTAACTGGAAGATGAAATAGAAATAGAAGATCCTGGAAAAACCTAACAGGTCTGGCAGCATCTGGAGAGAGAGAAACAGGGTTAATGTCTCGAGTCAGCATGATTCTTCCTCAGAGATTTTATTTTAATTAGAAGATGAGTTATAATGAAATAAAGGCACCAATGATTCATTTATTTAGACTAGACATGTGCGGACATTTTATACAGAGATAGAAAGCTCGAAGGCATTGACAGAAAAGCTGTTTGTGTGTAGTCTGCTCAAAAGCAAAAGTGCAACTAAGACTGGATCACAAACTACCCTTTTGGTGATGGCATGCTAATATCCCTTAAAAACATATTACAGCCATTTGTTGTTCTTCAAGTTTCCAGTAGTTTCAATGGAACAGTTGAAATCAGAAGTGAGAGCATAAAGGATAATTAAAGTATCAGATAACCATAAGCTCGGACTTTGCCTTGCAGACTGAACAGAGGTGTTCAGCAAATTGATCGCCTAGTCTGCTTTAGGTCTCACCAGAAACAGGATATAAATTATAATATTATTGTAATTTATTGGTAGGGGGATTGACTTTAGGAGCCGTGAGGTTATGTTACAACTGTACAAAACTCTGGTGCGGCCACACTTGGAGTATTTCGTACAGTTCTGGTCGCTGCATTATAAGAAAGATGTGGAAGCATTGGAAAGGGTGCAGAGGAGGTTTACCAGGATGTTGCCTGGTATGGTGGGAAGGCCTTATGAGGAAAGGCTGAGGGACCTGAGGTTATTTTCATTAGAGAGAAGAAGGTTACGCGGTGACCTAATTGAGGCGTATAAGATGATCAAGGGATTGGATAGGGTGGATAGTGAGAGCCTTTTTCCTCGGATGGTGATGACCAACACGAGGGGACTTAACTTTAAATTAAGAGGTGGTAGTTATAGGACGGATGTCAGAGGCAGGTTCTTCACACAGAGAGTGGTGAGGGCGTGGAATGCCCTGCCTGCAGCAGTTGTGGACTCGCCTACTTTGGGGGCATTCAAATGTTCGGTGGTTAGGAATATGGATGATATTGGAATAGTTTAGGTTAGAGGGTCCGCTGGCTGGCGCAACATCGAGGGCCGAAGGGCCTGTACTGCGCTGTAATGTTCTATGTTCTATGTTCTAAATATAAAGATGTCAGTCTCACCGATTTGTAGAACAGATGCACATAGCAGGTTCCTTAAATTGCCATGATCTGGATTTAAGCGTTTTGATGGCTTCCAGTGTTGAACCTGCTTCGTTGATCGATTCAATGAGGAATCACATAATTTGTATGCTAGAGAGGTTCTTACTCCACTCGTATCCACATGTAACAATCGGATAATCTACTGCTTATGTGCCCCATTTAGCTTGTGCTGGTCCAATAAGATTTCTAAAAGGAACATCCCACACTGTACTTTGACTCTCTTTCTTGGACTCTGCCAGCAGCAGTCAATTGGAGGTTTGTGAAGGGAATTCTTACCTAAAGTTAAAGTTTATTCATTTGTCACAAGTACGGCAATGAAGTTACTGTGAAATTCGCCTAGTCACCAGAGTGTGTCCTATTCAGGTCAGTATACCTACCTAGCATGTCTTTTAGAATGTGAGAGAAAACTGGAGCATGTGGAGGAAACCCACACAGCCCTCTAACCCATTGGGAAGGAACCCAACAGGATTGAATCAACCATTTGCTTTCCAGCCTGGCCAATTTCACTCTATTTGACTTGCTTGAAAACTAAAATAGGGATTACGATTACCCTATTTTTACTTTTTCTGATAAAGCTGCCTTCAATTCCAACTGAACATGGGGAGTGAGAATTCTGAGTGTAGGGAATCCCCCTCCCTAACTCTACACCCAAATTCACCTCAGTGTCATTTCCCTGAAAAGTACTGGCTGGAGATGCTACCATTTACAACCTGGATGGAGAATGCAGCAAAAGGAGAAACACAGTACAATGAATCCCTTGCAAGTTGCATTTCCTGTGCTTGCTGATCTACACCATTTCCTCATCCAGCAACACTTAGGGGACACGCTGGTACAATGGCTAGCACTGCTGCCTCACAGTGCCAGGGCCCAGGTTCAATGCCGGCCTTGGTCAACGTCTGTGTGGAGTTTGTACGTTCTCCTCATGTCTGAGTGGGCAGTGCTAAGATGCCCAGTCAGCAGTGCCAATTTGCCCCCTGGATAGTGCCAGAGTTCAAGGGACACCCCCCACCCGCCTTACCCTCGATCTCCTACGGGGCGAAGGGGTTCTGTTCCCTCCAGTGGGCTTTGGCGCCTGTTCCCCATTAGTGGGGAGCAGTCTTAAACACTACTGGAGGGAATCACTCTCTCCAGTGGGGGTGGGACTGGAGGCACTATCAGGCCTGGAGAATTCTGTCCTGGGCACACCAAACATATTGAAATGCTGATAATCAGCTCTATGCTGATTTCCGGCCTTTACCTGGGAGACCTGTGTGAATCCTGTGAAACAGCCACCCAGTTCCATCATCCAAGCTGTACTGCAGGTCGGGAGAATCCTAGCCCAGGTGTCAAAATACAAAGCAAGGCACAAAAAAAGCCAAACTATGTATTTTTTTGACTTGTAGCCAGAAATATACCAGAAATCCATAAACTTCCCTTGGCAAACCTTGGTAAGACTTACTTTGACTATTTCCTTAATAATCCTGAGGAGTGTTCTTAATCGACTAGGTTGGCGGCTAAATGTTGCAAATAAGTTCTGGGCCTCTGACTATGCAAGTAGTATGAATTTAAATGATCAAGCATTATGATATAAAATGACAGCAAATCCTGCTATATTATTAAAAAGGAAACAAAGATCATATCAAAGTCATGCATGTAAGTTCCAGCTATAGATAGTTTTAAAAATATGCACGCAGGAAATGCCAGGAAATGTCACAACCCACTTGGCTTCTGTAATTCATCTAGTTTTACTATGGCAACTGTTGAAATTTTGGATCACATCTAAGATTTGCCCCAAAATGATAAACTGCTTTTGACATTGTTAAATTGTTTGCATGGTTCCTTAATCTGCCTTCATTCTATAACCGACAGGATTGTAAATCCTTTGCTTAAACCACTTCTTCTGTCTTTACCAAGTTTTGTTTCTTGCCAGTCTTTGCAGTTGTGCCAACGCTTTTTTGAAAGAGATTCAGTCTGAAATTCTAATTTGACTTTTATTGTTCCTCACAATTCATCTTGTTAACGAACCTCATTGATTTTGGTCGGATGATTTATTTCCACCAGAAATTGGATTGATAATACAGTAACCACAAGGTGTCAGTGTTTTAAAAGAAAGTGATGAGCTTTCTGGAGTCAAACGTGTTTCCCAACTCTGACTGTGCAATATGAATAGTTGGTAAACTTTGCAGAAGTCTGTAATTTGCATTTTGTCTGACCTTATGTGTTCCCTTTCAATATTAATATAGGGCGAGGAATTCTTCACATCACTGAGGCAGAATGTTTGTGTGTGTCAGTAACAAAATAAAATCCTGCAGATTTTGGAAATCTGAAACAAAATCTGGGATTGCTGGAAGTTTTCAATGGGGCAGACAGCATTTGTGTAAAAAAGACAAGTTAGCATGTTAAATGCAAACACCTGGTAAAGTGAAAAAAATGCACTTTAGCAAATATCTAGTCCATGGTTCAGGTTAATATTTTAAAGGCAGTGTTTAGTTCTCCATAATAATGCGTTTATTTCTGGGAAGATTATTGTTATAAAAGTAAGGTAAATTAAATCTGGGCTTTAGAGATTGCCAGAACATTCAAAAGAAAATGGCAGTTCAAGAGGCTACCTTTGTTTGGTTAATGGAGTCTGGATAGAGATGGAGACATTTAACAACAGGAGGGTTTACTTAGCTGAAAAACTGGAGACGGGGTCAGAATTTTTGCATCCCTCCTGTCCCGGGAATCGTAGCGGGCGGGAACTGGATGATGCAAAGGTCTTTGGGTGGAACTTTTCGACCTTGGGGCGAGTGCGGCCAGAAAATCCTACTCCTGATATTGACATAGTTTGCAAAAAAAATGCAGTCCAGAGAGATGTTTTGTTTTGGGAATTAAAACTAAATTTGTTTAGAAGTATTCAGTGGGGAACATTACTGAAAGGGAAGACAGTGGACAGGCAAATGGTAGGCATTTAAAGAACAAATTGATGAACTCAGAAGTTGTTTATTCCTGTTTGGTGCGAGGGTGGTAAGGGAATTGTGGCCAAACTACGACTTACAAGAGAAATTAGAGATAATGTCAGATTCAAGGAAGAAGCACACAAATTGGCAAGAAAAAACAATAGGCCTGAGGATTGGGATCAGTTTAAAATTCAGCAAAGGAGGACCAAGGGATTGATTAAGAAGGAAAAAAATAGAGTAAGTAAGTTAGCGGGGAACATAAAAACTAACTATAAAAATTTCTACGGATTCTCAAAAAAAGGATTGACAAAACAAATTTAGGCCCCTTACAATCAGAAACAGGGGAATTCATAACAGGGATAAAGAAATGGCTAGGGAATTAAATTTGTACTTTGCTTCAGTCTTCACAAAGAAAGGCATGAATAATGTCCCAGAAGTGCTGAGAGAAACATATTTTAGTGAGGAGCTGAAGGAAATCAGCATTAGTAGAGAAACGGTTTTGGGGAAATTGATAGGATTATCAGGTGGCTAAATCTCAGGGTCCTGATAATCTTCATCCCAGAGTACTTAAGGCCTAGAAATTGTAGATCCATTGGTGGTTATTTTCCAAAATTTTTTGGATTCTGGAATAGTTCCTACAGATTGGAGGACAGCTATTACAAGCACACTATTCAAAAAGGGAGGTGGAGAGAAAGCAGGGAACCATAGAACAGTGAGCCTAATGTCGGTCCTGGGAAAGTTGTTAGAATCTATTATCAAGGATTTCATAACTCGGCATTTGGAAGGCAGAAGTATAATCAGGCAAAGTCAGCATAGATCTATAAAAGTGAAATCATGCTTGATTTATCTATTGGGATTGTTTGAGGATGTAACTAATAGAGTTGACCAAGGAGAACCAGTGGATGTGGTTTATTTAGACTTTCAGAAGGCTTTCAACAAGGTCTGACATAACAGGTTGCGATGTAAAGTTAAAACAAATGGGATTGCAGGTAATGTCTTGAGATGGATAGAAAGCAGGTTAGCAGATAGGAAGCAAAGAATTGACAAAAATGGGTCTTCTTTTGACTGGCAGTCAGTGATTGGTGTACTTCCACAGGGATCTGTGCTAGCACCCTAACTGTTCACATTATTGGAAGAGGGAACTGAATATATTATCTCCAAATTTGCAAATGATACAAAGTTGGGTGCAAGGGTGAGCTATGATGAGGATGCAGAGATGCTTCAGCATGATTCGGGCAGGCTACACATGTGGCCATCTGCATGGCAGATGCAGTATAACGTGAACAAATGTGACATTATTAACATTGGTGGCAATAACAGGAAGACAAATTATTACTTTAATGGGTGTAAATTGAAGGAAGTGAACACTCAATGAGACCTTGGAGCCCTCATGCATGAGACATTAAAAGCAAGCATGCAGGTACAGCAGGCAATAAAGAAGGCATATAGTATGTTGGCCTTCATAGTGACAGGATTTGAGTATAGGGATAGGGATGTTTTGCTGCAATTGTATAGGGCACTGGTGAGGTCACATCTGGAGAACTGTGTGCAGTTTAGATTTAGAAATACAGCTTTGTGAATTTATGGAATGCTGCCCCAGGAGAAGAGACCGAACCATTCGAAAGCGAGCAACCTTGATTATAGTAGATTATTTTACTTTTCTGCCATCGTACAGCAAAGTTTATTTTTGTTTAAATCATGGAATCTTGCGACTTTAGTCACTTAGTATGTACTTTGGGCTTTCAACTACTTTAGACAGTCACTAGTCCCTAACTGGATCATAATAACACATATACACAGGAGATGAAATATCAGATGTGAACAGTGATTGAAATGATATTAATCTGAAACAGTTAAGGTGGCTGTCACTGGGTGGCCAATAGCAACCCCTCCCCATTACCCCACCAGGTTTGTGCTCCATGATGTCAGTGACACTGCCAGCAAACCTGTTGGAGAACAGATTATCAAACTTTTGTGACAATTTGCTTGTCCATTTGACCACTGACATCTGCAGGTGATGGCAGTGTGAGCCTGCATGTAAACAAGCTTGGATCCCATGACCTGTGTCTGAGTTTCACAATACCTCATAGCACCAGAAACTCAAGTTCAAATCCCAGCTCGGGTCATTTTCTGTGTGGAGTTTCATGTGGATTTCCTGTGTGGATTTCCTTCGGGTGCTCCAGTTTCTTCCTACAGTCCAAGAATCGGGCTGGTTAGGTGCATTGGCCATGCTAAATTCTCCTCTAATGTATCCAAACAAGTGCCAGGGTGTGGCGACTAGGAGATTTTCACAGTAGCTTCATTGCAGTGTTACTTTAAACCTTACTTGTGACTAATAAATAAATAAATTTTAAAAAACTTTAAATTACTGCACTGGGACATGGCAAGAATTTTACAATCTTGGACGAGATTGTGTGAAACTTGAGTGGATGTGCTGGTAAAATTCTGCTCATTGAGTGTCTTCTGCCTGTGCTGCTATGGAAGCTGAAATCATAGCCACCAAACACTGTATCACGGCTGGTCCTATTTGTCTGCTCTGGAATTGGGCTGCAATTGTCTCTTTGTCCTTCTGCTTTGCCTGTTGACAGTGAGGTTAATTGTTGGCTAATTGCATTTAAATTGGTGATTCAATAATCATGGGAAATGAGAGCAGTTCATTTACGTACTTCACTGTTCTCTATTTAATCACTTTACATTTCACCTTCTTTATCACTGGTCACAGATTCTGTGCCTAACTTACTGATGGTTACTATCATTTCCTGATTTCATTTTTTTTTAATTTCTAGGATGCGTAGTGTGTTGTTTTAAAAATTCTCTCCTGGTATTGATCTAATTTATTATTGTCACACGTATTAACATACAATGAAAAGTATTGTTTCTAACGCATTATGCAGACAATAGTGTGCATGCATAGAGAAGGAAAGGAGAGGGGGCAGTATCCTATCTGAAATGGTTACGGGGAGGCAGGTCACTGCAGACACGGTCAAACAAGGGTACTTTATCCTGGAAATGTCATTTCTGAGGCTGATTGTAAGCGGTTGCTGGATATTGTCCGCTTGGATCTATTATGTCTCGTGGAGACCATGAATTCGATGATGTTTGAACTTGAATTGCTTTCGGAGCGAGAAAAGTGATTGACCTGTAACTGCCCTGAGAAAGGAATTTTTTTTTCAGTGTAAGTAGATGCCTGACTCCTGAAACAGAGGAATGGCTATGCTTCCTTCCTTTTCTATCAAATCTTTTGCCTCTTTCAAATTCAAGACAGCTAAATGCAGGTTGAGTGTAACAACCCCACTGAGTAGGATGTTACAGAATTGAACTGTGCCAACCTGACTGTGCCAACTTAGCAGTGCCAACCTGTGTCAAAGAGGCAAATATAGAAACATAGAAGATAGGAACAGGAGAAGGCTATTTGGACCTTCTAGCCTGCTCCACCATTCATTACGATCATAGCTGATCATCTAACTCAATAGCCTAATCCTGCTTTTTCCTCATAACCTTTAATCCCATTCACCCCCAAATGCTATAAAGAATAGAGCAGTGTTAGTGGCACTGACCGTGCATGTTCCTTTCCTCTTTTTAGCTTATCATTGTGCCCCTGGGGTCATCAGTGAGATATAAATATTCAGTAAAAGAATACCATGTGGCATAAATAGACTGAAATATATTCAAACATATGTAAATGAGGTTCTCACCTTTTGTGGGTGTGAACCTCCTGATGTCACTGGCAAAGGCCATGGAAAATCAGGAAAATCCATCTCACCAGCAAGAATCACATTTTCCGATTATCTGCCCATATCATGACTCTCTCCGACTGCAAATGCAGGCTGAAAGCACCCCCCCCACCTGCCTCTGCCACCTCCCCTCCTTCCCTCACAACCCCCACCATTGTTAAAGCTATTACACCTTGATAAAATGCGCGGTATCCACTCCTGGCCTCAGAGGGAGCTACACATTTGTTCACAGAATTTGCTTCTTTCCATTTGGATTGATGTTGGTCAGGGTGGTGTCACAGTCCAGCCATCCTCAGCTTCTTCATCAATTACCTTGCTTCCATCGTAAAGTCAGAAATGGGGGATGTTCAATAGTCGAACACTCATTCACAATTCCTCAGCTACTGAAGCAATGCATACCTACATGGGGCTGGACACCATTCAAGCTTGAGCTGACAAGTGACTCATAATATTTATGCCACTCAAATGTCAAGTACCATCTCCAACGTTTAATCACCGGCCCATGACATTTAATGGCATTACCTTCTAGTGGCACTGTCGTTAGCACTGCTGCCTCACAGAGCCAGGGACCTGGCTTGGGTCACTGTCTGTGTGGAGTTTGCACCTTCTTCCTGTGTCTGCGTCCCACAGCCTGAAAGACATTCTAGTTAGGTGCATTGACCGTACTAAATTCTTCCTCAGAGTACACTGGAGACAAGGGAATTTTCACAGTAACTTCATTGCAGTGTTAATGTAAGCCTATTTGTGACTAATAAATAAACTTTAAAAACTTTTTTCTCTGAATGCCCCACAATCAACATCATGGGAGTTAGCATTGAGCAGAAACTTAACCAAACCAGTCATATAATTGCAAGGGGAGGTCAGAGAGTGGAAATTCTATAGTTAGTAACACATTTCCTGATTCCCCAAAGCTTCTCAATCATCTACAAGGCGTAAGTCAGAGATGTGATAGAATACTTCCCACTAGCTCGAAGAAATGTACTCCCAACACACTCAAGAAGTTCAACATCATCCATGATAAAGCATCCTGCTTGTTTGTCATCTTATCCATCACCTCTAAACATTCATTCTCTCCACAACCAATACCAATGGCTGCAGGGTGAACTTTACCACTTAAAAGGGACAATAAAACGACAATGAAAGGATATGTGGGAGCACCATCATCTGCATGTTCTCCTCCAAGTCACTAATCATTCTTACTTAAGGAACTGCATTGCTTTGCTTCCACTGTCACTGGAAGTTCCTTCCTAACAGCACTGTGAGTGTACCTTTACCACATGGACTGTTGCAGCTCAAGAAGGCAGCTCAATGCCACCTTCTCAAGGCCAATTACATATGGGTAATAAAAGCAAAATATTGCAGACGCTGGAAATCTGGAAATAAAAAAAACAAAAAATCCTGGGAAAAAGGCCTCAGTAAGTCTGGCAGCACCCGTGGAGAAAGAGACAATAAATAAATGGTAATAAATATTGGCATCGTCAGTAATGCCTACATTCCATGAAAGGATTTAAAAAAAAATCATGTTTGAACTATCTGGAAACTTCTGTGCAGCATTTGACAAGAGTTCAGCCTCAATTCAGCAGTAAACTGAGGGGATGCATTGATAATAGAGCAACAGTTCTGGCACTTACGCGTAAGGACTCTGAGAGACTTTCCACAAGTCTTAGCAATATTTTTATTCGACTTGGAAAGAATGTTGAATGCTCAAATACCATCTGTGCCTAGAAGGTAGCAGGGCATGGTACCAAAGCAAAGAAGAATAATTACAACTCAAATTACTGGAGGGCATTGAAAGCAAGAGGAGCAGACTCTTGGCTCGGGACACCACCAAACCAGCCAGAATGGTCACTTGTGCATCCACTGACTGCAAATGCCTTCCCCAGTGAGTGCTGAATAATGTTACAAAATGTTCCTGAACAGGGCAGACTAGACAACACACCTTTGTCTTAAAAGCAAAAGCTGGGAAATTTGAAATAATGAAACATTGGAAGTGTTTAGCAGATATGGAGTTCTCTCTAACCCATTCTACAGAATCCTTATTCCATCTGGACCTCCCCCGCTAATTGCTGATGTAGCAGCGAAATTCAAGGTTTCTCCGGTCTCCTCCCTCACTCAAACCTATCATCCTTTGGGCTTGATTTCGATTCTCTGAATCCAATCCTCTAAATTGCCCTTAAACTGGTTGTTGTCTAATGAAATGAGCTCCACCTAGTGGAAGTTGAATACCATCTTTCTAACACTTTGGTCCTACATTCTCCTGCACCATAGATTCATGACAAACTATTGCTTCCAAAACTGTCACCTCATTTCCTCCATGACCTCCAATTTCATAGTTTCCCCAACTTTGACAATTCCCCTGTCTACTTTCATTGGGATGCACATACAGTTTTGCCAAGGTAAATGCATTCTGATCTCCTGTTCCTGCCTCACTGAACTAATTACTTCTTATTATCAACCCTAGATTTCCTTCCTTGCTCATTCTCCTTTCACCTACATCTATAACCTTTCCAATAGTCCCTTCGCTTGAATGGTTTCTCCTTTTCATCATCAGCGTCTAATTCCTCTATGCCTTTCTATCCTGCAGATTCTCCACTTCTTTCATAAGCAGAAGTCCAACCAGTCCTGTCCATCATCGCCCTCCTCTGCCTGACTGAACTTGTCCTGACAATAAACAGCTTCTCCTTTGACTCCATCCACTTTCTGCAAGTAAAGGATGTTGCTTTGGGACCTGTATGGGTCTCAGCTATGGATATGTGGAGTTTTCTTTGTTCCAGTTTTACTTGGGTCTCCTCATTTCTTTGTACAGGTACGTTGATGGCTGTTTCACTCCATTATCTGTTCTTGCCCAAACTGAAAAATTTTTAACAACTTGGTTTCTTTTTCCCACTCCTTCTTCACTTTCATATGGTCTAACTGTTTCCAGTTGGTGCAAGAATCAAGAACCAGAAGGCACAGATTTAAGGTAGGTGGCAAAAGAAGCCATGGCAACATGAGGATTTACTTTTCATACAGCAAAACCTGGCATGCATTAGCTGTGAGTGTGGTGGAGTAGAGTCAACTGCGACTTTCAAAAGGGATTTGAATCATTATCTGAAATTGCAGAGTTACCAGGAAAAGTCAATGGAGTGGCACGAGGTGAATTGCTGCTTTAGTGGGTCAGCACAGACACAATGGGCCAAATGGCCTCTTTCTGTACTGTAACCATTCTATAATTTTATGATCTCCAATTCTTGCTGTTGTTTCCTTGGGTCTTTGGCTCTAGTTCTTGGGATTGACTATCAACCAATATCCAATATAAGCCTACTGACTCTCGCAGCTACCTTGACTACACTTCATTTCCCAGCCCTGCTTCTCGTAACATTTCCATTCATTCCCTCAACTTCTCTGACCCTGTCGTGCCTATTCTGATGCTGCGTATATTTCTGATATGCCTACCCTGAACCTCAATTGAGGATTTTCCTCCACCACAGTTATCAGGGCTCCCAACTATTTTGATTTCCTGCTTTGCTGCTCTTACCCCTCTCCCCCCATTCCCAGAACCACATTAGGTTATCCTCATCTTCCAACTCACCAGCTTCCACATTCAATAGATAACTCTCCACCTTTTCCACAGCATCTGGCATGGTGCCACCACCAGAAACACCTTCCCACTCTCTTCCCTATCAGCATTCCGAAAGGATTGTTCCCTCTGTGACTTCCTGATCTATTCCTCTAGCATTCTCTCCCCTCTCCATAACATTTTTCCATACAAGCACAGGTGACACAACACCTTTTACTCCCTCCCTCCTGACTGTCTGGGGATCCAAACAGTCTTTCCACATGGTAGAGCGATTTAATTATATTTCTTTCAATGTAGTGACTGTATTTGTTGCTGCTGATATGGTCTCTTCTACACTGGGGAGTCCACTTTGCAGAACATTTCCATTCAATCCATTTGCAGGATGCGGGAATTGCTGACAAAATAAACAAAAAGCAAGATCCCAAACTTCCCATTGCCTTTATTAATAAATACATAGAAGACTATGAGCCAAAGAAACAAATCTGTGTGTTTCCCAATCGGAAACCATGCATGAACAGGAATATCCACTACTTCCTGATGTCCAGATCAGAGGCGTTCAAGTCACGTGACCCCGATCTGTAGAAGTAACCCAGATACGATCTATGGAGAACCATCAAAAATATCAAGAGACTTTACTGGACAAGCTAGAGTTGCAGGCTAGTCACACCATCTCCTACTGATTACAGCAAGGTCTGCAAGACAAAGGCTACAAAATGAAGGTATGTAGAATCGGGGACAACAATCCACTCCTCCCCAGTGATTTCAATGCATTCTATGCCTGCTTTGGACAAGGGGTCAGTTAGAAGATGTCTTCTGCCTCAGAAGTCTCATCTGAAGTGGTATCTGAGTTCACTGTTGCAGATGTCAGCTCAGCCTTCTTGAAAGTCAACCCACTGAAAGTGACTGGCCCAGATGGGGTAACTGGATAAGCATTCAGATTCTGCGTGGACCAGCTAGCAAGAGTATTCACAGACATCATTAACCTCTCCTTACACCAATCTGAAGTCCCTATCTCCTTCAAGAAGATAACCATCAACCCCGTACCAAAGGAAAGCCAGGCAGCTTGCCTTAATGACTGTCACTTAATGTTATCTGCCATTATGAAGTGCTTCAAAAGGTTAGTTATGGCACAGATCATTTCTGGCCTCCCAGATTGCCCTGGATCCATTACAGTTCACCTATCATCATAACAGATCCATAGCAGACGCCATATCCCTGATCCTAAACTCCTTGCTGGAACACTTAGATAACAAGGACACCTAAGTCAGACTCCTATTTTTTGACTACAACTTAATGTTCAACACCATTATTCCTACAAAACTCACCTCCAAATTGTGGAGCCTCACGCTTTACTCCTCCCCCAACAACTGGATTCTAGACTACCGAACCCACAGACTGCAATCAGTAAGGACAAACAACAACATCTCCTCCACAATTATCCTCAACATCAGTGCCCCTCCAGACTGTACTCAGCCACTTACAAAATTCCTTATACACCTATAACTGTGTGGCCAAATTCCACTCCAACTTGATTTTCAAGTTTGTTGATGACACCATTATCGTCAGATCTCAAACAATGAGATGGGGGACAGGAAAGACTTAGAGAATCTGGCGAAATGGTGCGATGATAGTAATCTCTCCTTCAATGTCAGTAAAATAAAGGGAATGGTCATTGACATCAGGAAGCATAGTGGAGGAGATATCCCTGTCTACATTAATGGAGAAGAAATGGAAATGATCAAGAACTTCAAATTTCTAGGTGCCAAGTCACTAAAAACTTGTTCTGCTCCCTTCATGCTGATGATATAGTTAAGACAGCCCACCAACGCCTCTACTTTCTTAGGAAGGTAATGAAATTAAGCACGTCTGCTACAACTCTCACCAACTTTTACAGATGCACTTTAGAAAACATCCTTCCCGGATGTATCACAGCTTGACGTGGTTCCTGCTCTCACCAAGACTACAAGAAACTATGAAAGGTTGTAAATGAAGGCCAGTCCATCACACAAACCAGCCTTCCAACCATTGATTTAGTCTACACATCCAGCTACCTTGTGAAAGCAGCCAGCATAATCAATACCCCAGACTTACTCGCTTCCACCTTCTTCTATTGGGAAAAAGATGCAAAATTCTGAGATCAAGCACCAACTGACTCAAGAACAGCTTCTTTCCTACTCCCATTGTACTTTTGAAAGCACTACTTCATATTAAGTTGGTCTTTCTCTACGCCTGAGCTATAATAGTAGCAGTACGTTCTGCACCCTTCCCTTTTTCACTTTACGCCTCTCATACACATTCCTCAAGTGCTATCTTTATTATCATCTTGCAAGATAAATTCATACACATTTGTACATTAGAGACAGATCTCAATCTGGAGTACCTCATTCCTTGCGAAAAGGCCACGCAGCCTCTGAGGGGAGGGGGGAGGGGGTCAGTGTTCAGCGCTTTCTGCACCAGATTACTGCATGTGGCACCCGCACTGTTGCCGTAACATGTTGCTGAACTGTCACATAGCCACTACCTTCCAGCTGCTTTTCTGTCATCTATATCTCAAGAGGGTTATGCTCATCCATCTCAGCTTCCACATTTCCCTCCTGCAGATTGAACAACAGAGGTTCACAGCAGGAGAAGCTAACGATGAAGAGGATGATGCCAACTAGGAGTTGGCAGCTGCCGTCTCTCATATGCCAGGTCTCCAACCGTTCCCCTCATATCATCACAGTCGAGAGCGGGAGGCAGCATCAAGCTTCCAAGTTAACCCTTTCAGAAGAAGTTTAAAATGTGCAAATGTTTGCAGGCTGAAAGCAGAAATGAAAACTGCTTTAAAAGTGGATTGCCACCTTCAGAATGTGCTCAAAGATCTGCCACAGATTTGTGTTAGGCACTCCAAACTCAGTCTGATTTATCCCAGCGAAGCAGATAAAAGAAACTCAGTATCATTGGTTATCATTTGCAATATGTAAATATGTCCAATTGACACTGCATGGATAGATCGGTCCCAGCTCACGTCCAATCTACAAACAGGCTTTGGGAAAGCCTTTTCGATGTGCACAAGTGTCGATAATGACAACCACTGAAGAGTCCTGATTGAGAGAGATTCCCCATATCTTTGCATGTACTATGACAGATCGAAAATGGTCATTTCCATGATGCATACTCACGACATGTACAGGCCCATTCCTTAAGGGTGATCAGACTAAATGTGTCTGCATCAAACATAAAGGTCATATCCAATAATTACCAAAGTAGAATCTTAGAATAGAATTGTAAGGTGAGGTTTTAACCAGTTGGAATCCATCCACTTGCATGGAGCTTAAATCAGGCCCAGAGTATAAGTCATCTGTCTTTACATCATTCACGATCACTTGATATCAATCCATGGAATCACATAACTGGTAGCAACCAATAACTAAGCAGAACAGGTTTTTTGAAGACTGGTGATCCTGAATATCTGTTTTTCATGCTGCTGGTTTTCCTGGGGTAAAGAAGCTTCCTCTTTTAACAGATTCTTCCGTGATTCCAGTATGACATTCTCCTTTATTCATGCCCATTGATTCAGTTTAGGCTGCTGTTATCATAATGCCAATATTTGAAGTGGCACAGTGGTTAGCACTGCTGCCTCGTAGCGTCAGGGACCCAATTCAATCCCAGCTTGGGTCACTGCCTGTGCTGAGCCTGCATGTTCTCCCCATGTCTGTGAGGGTTTCTTCTGGGTGCTCCGGTTTCCTCCCACAGTCTGAAAGCGTGCTGGTTAGGTGCGTTGGCCATGCTGAAATCCCATTCAGTGCATCCGAGCATGCAGCAGATTGTGACGACTAGGGGATTTTCACAGAATCTTCAAATAAATAAACTCAAACTTTAAATATTTTGCACATGATATTGCCATTGCCAGTCAGCACACGTGTAAAATACTGGGGCCTACTTTGCACATGATTTTAAAAGAATACTGACTGTCCTACTAGGATATAAATATGACAGAGCAACTATCATCCCAAAACTGGACTGACAATATAGAATCAATTTATAACATTGGAGGGAAGTGGTGACCTCAGTGCAAGTAAACTGAGGAGAGTTATTTTTTCTCAGGCCTTTGTCATTTTATTTAATAGAAACTTTGATGTTTACTCAAGAAATGGCAGAAGCAATTGTCCCATGCCAGGGGAATCTTGCAGTGACTGATGTGTGGGATTTGTGCATGTGTTCCCGCACCAATAGCGTCTCCCAGAGTTGGATTTCCAGCGGTGTCAGCTCCATGCTGGATATAAGCGGGCGGCAAAGAAATCATTTAAATATTCATTTTATTATCATTTAAATGAGATTGGGACTGGGAACCTGGTGCGAGCCAGGGACTGAAACCTCTGGGTCCACTAGCAACTTTCCTGCTGCCAATGTGGTTCACTCCTGTATGGATTACAGCGGCTCCCCACTTCAGGGGAGCCCTACAGCTGTGAAAGGGGACAATCAAAGCCCCTCCAGAGGGTTGAGTGGTTGGGGAGATGCCCTCTGGGCATTGGCACCCTGGCAGTTCCAGCCTGTGTCCCCTGGCACTGCCGAAGGGTGGAGTGCCAATACCCAGGGGGCATCTCCCACGACTGGCCATGGGCAGTGCCAAGGGGGCGAGGCCTGGAGTGGTGGGGCTAATGGGGACAGGGCTTGGTGGGAGTGGGGAGGGAATCCCCCTGCCACTCTACAGACCGGATTGGTGGGGGAAGGAGGGGGGACATGTTGGGGGCACAAGTGGGAAAGGTCAGCCTGTTTGGGGATCGGGGGTGTGCGGATGGGGATCCGGGCTGCGGGCTGAGGTGGGAGGGGGTCGACACTGTGGTGGGGGATGGTAATTATTGGGAGGTGGCGGGGGCTGGCTGGGAATAGTCAGGAAAGCCGGCAGGCCATGGGGTGGTACTTGGAGAGCAAGCAACACGGGATCAGGAAGCTGGCAGTGTGGGGCTGCAGCACGTGCTCCAATCTCAGTCCGCTCAACACTGTGCTGCTGACTTCTTGGATGGGGATAGGCCACAGGCCCTTAGGCTTTCCAATGATATTGATGTTGGTGGCCTCTGCAGTACACAGTGTGCGAGATTCGTCTCTGAACTCCCACTGAAAAACCCAATGTGAATTACATCAGTTTTCTCGTGAATTCGACACAGGATTTTTTTGGCAGAATTCCAGCCGATATCTTCAATTAAATAAAAATATTTTTTTCTACTTGTAGAAATAACAGATAGAGTCAGGTGGAGTGGCTGCTGGTAATGGTTCATCATAGTGAATCAAAAATTATTCACAATCTTCTACCTACTCCAGCACATTGTCTAGGCTGATCCTCTGGTGGAGCTCTGAGGGTGTGCTGCAATATGAAAGATTGCACTGAGACTCTACATGCCTGTTTCAGTGGTTTAGATGGGCATGGAATGCACCCGGTGTCCAAAACCAACAATCATTGTCTAAAAAACACATCATTCCACTCATTGCTTATAGAATCTTTCTGCTAACAATTAGCTGCCATGCTTGTCCATTTAACAGCAGCGGCTGCATTTCAAAAGCAAGTAACTCTTTGTGATGCACATTGAAATAGTCTGATGATATGACTGGGTAAATAAAAATTCCTTTGTTTTAATGCTTAAAGCTTTCCTGAAATTGTGACATTTTCAAACATTGGGTGGGCTCAACCATGCCCGAGGTCAACAAATCTTTCCATGGTCCAATCTTTGCCCACTCTGACTCCCGTAGAAAGTGGGACAGGAAATTTCACCCCCGTTATTCTTGACTGTAGACAGTGGATGAAATTTTCCCACCCGACCTGCTTCGGGAATTGTAGCAAGCCTGTTGATCTCAGGTTGGAATTCCTGCAGGGGGGGAAGGGGAGAGGTGGGTATAGCCAGAAAATCCCACCCATTGTTTTTGTCCTCAGCGCTCTCATTAAATTTGGTATTAATTCCCAATTCAAATCTGATCCAGAACTGATTGTCAAGGAATGTTGTGTTAACCTTAGTTACAAGTTATAAACAGATATGCACATTAACAGATGACGCGTAAGTGAGAAGTCTGGTGCTACTGCTGTTCAAGGCTTTTCTCATGAAAGCTTGACATCATCTGCCATCTGTCAACTACAACTGATGAATGCGTTAAAACTATTTTGATTGACCTGAAGATCTCCCTTTCATAACTCAAGGCTTTTTGCATTTGTGCTTTAATAAGCCACAGAGATGAGTAAGGCAAATGTACTGAAATCTCTGATTTATTGTATAAATTAGACTTTACAATTTTTGATGTTGAATTTCCACATGTAAGTAAGCATAACAAGAAACCATTGGGACTAAATATTAAGAGATTTTGTCAAGAAGTATTGTTCCAATTATGTAGGTTACAAAAGCCACAGAGCCAGAATTTTTGGCTTAAACAGCTAGTAAATCAAGTGTGACTACTAATCAAGGTTTCTTTCAAGAGACAACTTCTTTTAAGAAGGCATGTGGCCACAAAACATGGTGAGATTTAACATGTCGTGCCTTCACCTAATGGGGTGTTGGTTTACGCCTGAATTTCTGTGCGAGATGATAAGTGTAGCCCTCCCTGCAAATGTTGACAATAATTTTGCATTCAAGTGTGCTGAAATATGGTCAGTGATATCAAATGTTGTAATTTGGAATGAGTTTTTGCAGTCAGCAGCATTTTATTATCTTTGGCATCACATTTGACCAAATAGCAAAAGGTGCTCAAAGGCATCAAGTGTGCTCAAAGCTATTGATTATACTCAAAATAATCAAATCACTCAAAAATGGAGAATATGCCTAGCCATCTGTATTGTAAAATACAAAAGAATTAATTACTTAAAATAATATCTTGTTATTCAGTTTTTTATTTAGAAACATAGAAATATAGATACTAAGAGGAGTAGGCCGTTCGGCCCTTTTAGTCTGCTCCATCATTGATCTTGTTCATGGCTGATCATCGAATGTAATAGTCTTTCCATGGCACAGTATGTGCTTGAGAGCATCACCACACTCAGGGCCCAGGAAAGAAGGCCAGAAGGGAAGCTATGTGGATGATACCAAATGCTAGGGCCCAGAGTTAGGGAGAAGAGGTGTCTAGGCTTGCTGCACTAAACAGAATTTCTTGTTTTCTCCCACCTGAGCAGCCAGAGGCAGTGCTCTATAACTGAAAGACTGGCTTTAAAGAACTTCTGAACCTTCAGGCGGGGTTTCCAATGTTTTTATAAAGGTAGTCTGTCAGTTTTAGGCCATTCATACTGAGCTGCTGAACTGTTGCTTCCAACCTTAAAGCAGCTCGTTGGCCTGATCTTTTTGAAAAGCCTGCTAAAAAAAGACCTGCAAAACTGTCTGAAGGTTGGAAACATCTGTGCAGCAATTCAAAGAGTTCTTGCTTGAAAGATGGCGAGTCAAATTTTAGGGTCTATTTTTAGAGCAGGAGAAAGTCTTCCACTTCTTCTACAGAATGGAAACAATCACATGCAAGTATTGAATCCTGTTTCCAAATATGAATTCACTGTCATCGTGTTCATATCGTGCAATGTGCATAACATGTTAATGAGATCTGAAGCAGCCACTAAAATCAAAGTTATCATTTACACCGTATTATAAATAACCAATGAGATATTTTTCAATTCAGATTTATAATATTGCGTGGTGCCAATACAATAAAATTTGTACTGTCTGGTTTGTTTAATAGTCGCAGTGGGATGACTTATAGGACACACACAAACTGACACTGCGTTATACTGTTGCTGCTCTAATATTAATGACTCATGTTGCATATGTATCAGATGATATTTATAACCAGATGCTAACAGTTTATGTCATCATTTCACTGGGACTTACTGTGATTACTGGATTGATATGTGAATCTTGAAAGGTGTAAAATATCATGCATCATTGAGAATTTAAAGGTGGAGTGGGGGGGGGGGGGGCTAGGTGGTGAGTGAGGAGACCAGAAGGGTGAAAAGCATCACACCCATAATTTCTCTTCCTGACCTTGACGAGATCCCCAAAAAATTAATTCATTTTCGTCTCAAGGTCTATACATCACACTCCTCTACTGTTCCACTCCCCGGCAGTCTGACAGTCTAAACTGTCTCCTCTCGCATCCTCCCCCCCCACCCCCCGCCCGCCTCACCCCTCCCCGTTTCAGAGTCTAGGTTCTCTTTCCTCTCTCTCTCCCATCAGTCTTCAAACTCTCTCCTTTTCTCTTCCTCCACATCCATGGACATACAGTCTGCCTATTTTAGCTAAATGAAATAAGTGACAGCCATTTGCTGGTTCATTCCTCAGGGTAATGTGTAGACCAATCAGAATTAATTTGCCTGATTTGAAATTACAAACAATATTTTGCAATTAACTGTGAGTCACTTTAACTGGTGCAATTTTCATGACACCGCCAACCAATCTGCACTCTTTTATCATATAGTTATAGCTTCCTTTACATTTGGTATTATTGCGAATTCTCCTGATATATGCAAAACAAAAAAACTTTGACAAAAGATGTCTCATTTTTTTCAACAATACTCAAGTTCTATACTATCAAATGACTGTGGGTTTTGCGTGTTAGTGTATTAGTACCTTCTATATTTTCCAGAGCAATAGGGTGAATAAATGAATCCTTATCTTTTTTAAATATAAATGCTTCTTTTCTGGGTGATTTTAAATTACATTTCTCATTCCACAAGTGGGATTTTTATCACCTTGCTTGGGCAAAGCTCGTAAAATCCCGCCTGAGGCCAACAGGGAATCCTGTTCTGCGAGTCTCACCCATCCTGGAATCAGTAAAGCAATAAAATTCCAGCCAATGACTAATAACAGACAAATACATTGTTACAGGTAACATTGAGGAAACATCTTTAAAATGTCCATGACAAAATTTATAAAATCTAGCCATACACATACATGTAAGATACCATTGGTATTTTGTTGATGTATGGAGTTTTATAAAGTTATAAATTGCTGTTAACAGATGCTAAATGCATTTGTTTGTTCTTTTAATACAACCATTAATACATTAAGCATGATAAAGACATTGTCCTTTTAGAAAAGCACCAGAGACATGCCATACGAACGTGTTGAACTTTGATTTGTCACTAACAGTAATCTCTGACCTATATAGTTTTTGTATCTTTGGCATTTCCTGGGCTGAAGCATGAACCTAAAGCAGATGGCCCATTCTGGGTTTTTGTTATTGATTAGCTGAAGATTCTGAGTTAAGCTCACATTAGAGGACATTTGCTTCAAAAGTGGCCATACTCCGAATTTATGGAAATTGGCAGGCAACATATTGATCTGTCTAAATTACAAACTGCCCTGCATATTTTCATATCATTTGTAAATTTGCAACTTGTTTTATTCATCCCCTTATCCTATTCGTTTGAGAAGATAATGGATAATAGTAGTTTTAACACAGCGCATTATAGAATGCCATTTGTAATCTTTCTGCATTCAAGTCTGTTGCATTTAACGACAACCTACTGCCTACAATATTTCACCCTGTAACCTATTCAGAAGAATATTTGTTTAACAATGTAATGAGATCGATGGTGGAACTTCCCAATTCTGCAACTAAGCTTTGGTAGGATTCCCAGAAAAATGTTACAATCTTTCACTGAAAGTTGTGGGGCATAGGTTTAAGGTATAAGGAGCAAGTTTAAAGGAGATTTTCGAGGCAAGTTTTTTTACACAGAGGATGCCTGAAACTCACTGCCAGAAGAGGCAGTGGAAACGAATAAGATAATGCCTTTTAAGGGGTGTTTGGACAAATGCATGAATAGGACGGGAATAGAAGGACATGGTCCCCAGAAGGGTGAGGGGTTTTAGTTCAGGTAGGTAGTATGTCGGTACAGGCTTGGAGGACCGAAGGGCCTTTTCCTGTGCTGTAATTTTCTTTGTTCTTTGTGTGGTGACAGATTTTGAACTCCAACCACAAGCAATTCTAAACGTAAATATTTGTAATAACCTTCCACTTGTCAATTTATCAAAAACTTCTTGAGCTCAAGGGGTAGAGCCACCGCACTGGGTGCAGTCATGAAATTGCGGCCAAAGTACACTTGAAACGACACTGCTTAGGTTACAGTGCAAGTATGCATTAAAATTTATTTACATAATCACAAACATTCCTGCAGCCATCAAATAATGTAATAACACAGAACTTTTCTTCCATTAAGAAGTAATATTGATGTATGTAAGAGGATGTGTGTAGAGCATGAACACAGCTAAAATGGGTTTGTCACTAAAAATAAACATTTTTAAGAAAGATGTCAGTTCTCTGCTCATCAGTGACCTGATTTCAAATCACTGAAGATGACTTAAAAAAAACTATACTAATTTAATTGGCACACACTAGACACTTTATTTATAAATTAATTATTTTTTAAAATGAGAATACTTCTAAAACCCTCTCACCAGTGCCTGTAAAATGAACAAAATTTGAAGAGCCTTCCTGAACCAGTACAATCAGTGAGATTTTAACATGGACACATGATAAGCCCTTGTGGACATAAACTAGTAAATTGACATAAACTAGTAAAACAAGGTTGGAAACTTGCACTAAATTAATTTGAATGCAATTCATTTATGTTCAAAATTCTCCAATTTTTGCACTGCTTCAGCTGATTCCTCCTGAGTCGAACAAATATTATTCATGAAAACCTTCACCGAAGATATATAGGCTGGGATTCTCCCAAAACAATTCTAAGTCCCAAAGTGTGGGAAAATGGGAGTAAATGCTGCTAGTTTTCTTAGCATGATTTGCGGAATGGATCTCCGGCACTTTGAGCATCACGGAATGTCTGAGCCTGATTCACTCTGAAAGTCAGGGGATGAAGCCTATCGGAAAGGTTGACAGCATAGCACTGAGCGAGCCACTGTGAATGCACCAATCTGTCAGTGTGGAAATGGATGCATGTGCAATAGCCTCTCCTGTCCCCTGCCCCAACATTACTAGTCTCCTAATCACTGGCCTGCCCCCCCATCCCCCTGGGTCAGCCCCCATCCCAGCCAGTCCTGATCTCCTTGAACCCCCACCCCCAGATACTCCTCATCTCCCCCCACCATCGACAGTCTTGACTCCCCTAGCATAGCGATGACCAAACCTCACCCCCAGACAGCCCCAAACCCCCATCCTCATGCTAATGGCCAGCCCTGATTGCCATTCTTCCCAGGGCCAGGCTGGTACTGCTAGGGTGGCACTGCCCAAGGATCACCCAATTATCCTGGACCTCTAAAGGTGGTGGGGCCTTCATGGTTTCTCTTTCCTCCAGTGGGGTCAAGTCGCTTATTTTACTTCAGTGGGGAACAGGAGTAGATCCTACTGGAGGTTGGTGGGAGGTATTTGCAGGCCTGGAGAATTGTCCCAGGTCCACTAATCAGATGCAAGTAGGGATTTCCATATTGTAATCCACTCCATGCCATTTTCTGGCATGGAGCTAATTACTGTGGAAAGTTTGGTAGCAGTGACAATGATGCCCAGTGGGAAGCTTGGGACATGGCTGCCACCTATATTTCCCCACCCGCTGTGCTACTAGACAGAGCAGTGGGCTGGGAGGATCATTCCCATCATGTCAATCCATTTTATTATACAAGGTACCTAGAAATCTCTCAGCCTGTTCAATGGCATTTCTGATTTGGAGGCCAGTTAGGCGGGTTTGAAACAGACACAAAGTGGATCACCTCTGGGAGTGCCAGACCCTGGCAGTGGGTGACAATACCAGCAAGGTCGCTGTGCCACCATGTTGTGATTGACATATGTGTACTAGGTTAACTATCGAATCTCAGTTACATTGTTTTAATTAGTTGATAAATAGAAGATTTGGGTGGCATAGTGATTAGCACTGCTGCCTCACAGTGTCAGAGATCTGGTTTCAAATTCTAGCCATAGGTCACAGTCTGTGTGGAATTTGCATATTCTCTCTGTGTCTGTATTGGCTTCCTCCGGGTGCTCCAGTTCCTCCCAGGGTCCAAATATATGTGGGTTAGGTTAATTGGCTGTGGTAAATTGCCTCTTGGTGTCAAGGGGACTAAGCAGAGTAACTACATGAGGTTACGGGAATAGGGTGTGATTGTGGTTGGTGCGGGCTCGATAGGCTGAATGGCCTTCTTCAGCACTGTAGGGCTTCTACATGCAAAAAGTGGTAGTTAAGAGCCATGTTCACATTCTTGATGTAAATAAGTCTGTATTGAAAGTTAATGGAGTCAGTTTGTAATTAAAGCTACTTCAGTTCTGCTTACAAATAACCTATATTTATACAGGCCATTTAGCATTTACTGAAGGTATTAGCATCAACACGTCTGCCAGAAGGGGGGTGAGGACTGTAATAAATGGATCTATCTGTTTGATCACCGTATTACTAACTTTTCTGTATGTTCAAGCTGTCAAGATAGCTCTTTGTTATGTCCTGAGAACCTATATGGAGCTTTCGGCTGTTGACATCAAATCTATTTAATGAAAGTACTGGAATTAAGCAAGATCACACTTCCTCCATGAGCTAATGGCCTTTAGTTGAGAGTCAAATTGCATACCAGTATCTTAGAAAATAGGTAAAAAGCAGGTCGCCCACCCTGCTGTTACTGAGCTCATCAACAATAATGTGAGGTCTCCCACAACCTTTGCGTCCCATATCGATTGTATGTACCTGTCATATCCTGTAATAAGCCTATATAGGTTCTGTGCTACGAGTGTCACAAAGACAAGAGCTATAAATTTGCCTCTGGCAGCAAATGCAATTGAACATGTGAAGCACCGAGGACAATAATTTTATTGCAGTGGAAAACTTTAAAACAAAGGGAAAAACATTCCTTAATAATGAGTAATTCTTACGTAACTCAACTTCGATGCAAAGTCAGCGACTTGAATCAAATCAGAGACAATTAATCCTATTGCTTCTGATATGTAACTTGAAAGTAATAAGGATTTTCCAATATCCAAAGCTTCTTGGTTAAATAAGGTTTGATCTATGCCAAGGTTTTTTGGGTTTTTATTTAGATAGCTTAAATACCACTGCAGCTTTTGAAATTACCATTTTGAAATGTCTGAAATGTTTTTTTGGTTGCATTGAAGTATCAGAGTTCGATATGATCTATGTAGAAAACTTGAATATTATTGCACTTTCTATAATGGCAATTTTGAAATGCGACCAGATCAGAAACTCCAGGGTATATCATGAAGTTAGACTTAACTATTTTAGATTTCAGCATTAGTGTGAGCACAAGGTGTTTCACTCCAGGTGTGATTCTATTGATAAAGAAGCTTATATGAAAACGAACTTTATTTAACAATGATGTGGAGATGCTGGTGTTGAACTGGGGTGGAAACAGTAAGAAGTTTCACAATATCAGGTTAAAGTCCAACAGGTTTATTTGAAAATCATCAGCTTTTGGAGCACTGCTCCTTAATCAGGTGAATCACCTGATGAAGGAGCAGTGCTCCAAAAGCTCATGACTCGAAAATAAACCTGTTAGATTTTAACCTGGTGTTCTGAGACTTCTTACTTTGTTTAACAATAATTTGACTATAACAAATTAGTGTAAGTTTTACCAATTGAAATACTTAAACAAGAGATAATTCTTTACTGCCAGCTATCTCTATTAGTTTGAATTTAAGCAATATTCTTCATAGCTGTAAACTCCTCTTCAAATCAGTTAGCAAAAACACACAGGCTTACATGGTTTTTAACATTTCTGAAGAGAGATATCTATTTCCTAGTGAGTCCCAGACTTCAATCTCCAGATAGAGAGAGGGAGAAATGCTATTGCTTCCTGCAAATTCAGACAACTGCCTGCTTTTCTGTCTGTAAACCTAGCTTTGTCTAGTCATATGACTCAATTTCTTGTCATTCAATCTAATTAAACCAATTGAAACTCTTGGGGAAAACCTAAAAAAATAACAAAACTGCATTAGGTCAGATTAAAACACCCCAATAATCAGAAAAAAGTTATTCTTTTACAGGCTCAGTATGTGGATTGCCAGTTGCAGACAAATTAGCAATGATCAGGCTTGAAGTTTAAATCATTTCCTTCACAAGAAACATGACACAAATACATTTCTTAAAAACACAATACCGTCACAAATGTTTGCAATGTTCTTTCAGATATTTTATGAGTAAAGTATTTATTTGCAAAAAAATTGGTTTCAAAGGGACACTTTTATGTTTAAGCAGCCAAACAATTAATCATGGATTTTAAAAATTTGACTTAAAGCAATGGGAATTTCATCAAAATATAGAGAAGGCTTGAGTATAGGATATTTCAAAGTGTCAAAAGTATAACATTATGGAAAACAAAAATAATACAGTATGCAACTTTTTTGAGAAGTATATGTCAGATTTGCAAATTTTTGTGTCATACTTAGGAAAAACAGGAAAAAAACACAAGTATATCTTGTTCGTTTCTTTGGATTTTAGAGAGAGGCTTGGGACATTTATGCATCTATCAATTTATAAATACAACTTGGTCTACCAAAAATACTTCCAATTGACCTCATGGTCACCCAAGAACAATCAGCCTTTAACTGATCTCACGATGCACTTATTATAGTAATTAGCTTTTCAAGGAACAGACTATCTTCCACACAAATCCAGGTTAAAGAATAATATTTGTTGTGTAACACAGTGCAATATTTCCATCTTTATTAATACCTTATCTTCTGATTTACTGCAAATAAACCATGAAAGATCTATTGGTATATTTAAACTTTTTACATTTCTCGCATTAAAGTGACTGCCAATCTTTCAGCTTCCATCATCAGCAGTAATTAAGTTCTACATGGCTTCAGATTATTGATGCTTTCAATTATTAAAAGCTATGGCCTTATAGGTGAGGTGGGGCAGTACAGTGGTACAGTGGTTAGCATTGCTGCTTCACAGCTCCAGCGATCTGGGTTCGATTCCTGGCTTGGGTCACTGTCTGTCTGAAGTCTGCGCATGCTCCCTGTGTCTGTGTGAGTTTCCTCTGGGTGCTCTGGTTTCCTTCCACATTCTAAAAGATGTGCTGCTTATGTGTATAGGCCACACTAAATTCTCCCTCAGTGTACCTGAACAGTGTGGTGGCCAGGGGATTTTCAAGTAACTTCATTACAGTGTTAATGTAAGCCTACTTGTGACACTAATAAATAAACTTAAACTCAACTGCAAACCAGTTACAGAAAAATACATTGTATGCTTCATTCTTTCATAAAGTAGTTATTATCTGCGGGTAGTTCAGTGTCTGAACTGTGAAATGCCATTGAGATACATCAGTAAAGATGGAAATCATTGCTGAGTTCTCTATTTAAAGTAGGTCTAACTGCAGTAGCACAACCTCCTGACAAACAGGGCAAGGAGGCAGATTACAAATCCCTCCAGCCATAATGAGAACTGAACTACCATGCTGTTGGCACCAATTCTGATTCATATCAATTATCCAGTCAACTGAACCAAACAGCTCCCAAGGAGTCCAGGTTGCTGTAGCAGACATACACTTTTACACGCATGCTGTAACATGGACCTACAAATCCTGATGGTGGACGCTCAAATTTCTTCCGACCACATGGCTGGACTTCTCGTGCTCTTACCACTTACTATAGGCATATGTTGGAAGGATTTACAAGTTGATATTCAACCTGCTTGACCAGTCTTTTAACACATCTTTCTTGACTATCATGTCCTGGAGTGGGACTTGAACCCAGAGCTTCTGGGTCAGGGGCAAGGATGCTAACTATGATGTCACAGCATCTGCCAAAGATGGAAATAAATCAACATAAAAAGGTATTGTACTTGAAAACTGCATTAAGCTTCACAAGATAACTCTTTTTATCAGCTTTGTTTTATTTCATTATGTAGGTGGAACAACAAGATGTACGTATTTAACCAAGTAAACAGTAATTTTGTCTTTTAACATAGATACATACATTTGGATGCACAATCACAACAAAAATTGCACTAAAACAGTGTCTGAACAGTGCTTATTTCCGTAAATAATTACAATACTCAGCACTGCAACAAAGTTCAGCTTTCTTTTCGGATTTACAAACATCACTTATAAATTACATTTCTTTCGGTGAGGCAAAAGCGCCACTAATGCCCTGATCTCAAGTATTAATGACCTGAGACTTCAACAAATTCAAACACAGTTTAGTACCTGGAATGTGTTAAACTACAGTTGGACTCCGGTACATTGTACAGAAGTCTGAAATTGCTCTCTCTTTTTGTATCTCTGCCCTATAAATAATGAGTGCTTTGCCCCAATGACTATTTTTAGTCCACTAATAACTCCACTATTTTGGCCAGTGGAGGATTAATGCAATAGAGCCCCAGTATAACTCTGTATACCTGCTGCTGCTGCTGCAAAAAGGCTGTAAACATCCCTTATTAAAATTTCTGATCATTACATCCCTATTTGAAGCTGTTCAAATTATTCAGTGAGGAAGGCTTCTAAATGCGTTACTCTACAATACATTTAAGTTCGCAGACTATGCTGATTCCAAACTCAATGTCACATAACAGACACATTGACTTACAAAATAAATATACATCAATCACAAAAAATGGCTCTTAAGTATTACAGTAAGGACTCTTTAAATTAATTTGCTTAAATATCAAATAAATAGTAGTTAATACATAATTTTGCTTTAGCAGTGGTAAATGTCTGAAAAATATCTTCATGAATAGGAAAAAATATTAACAAAATCAAAACATTTTCTGAAAAATTATCAAAACATGTCAGTTATAAAATATTCTCACTCCACATAAAAAGGGAATAAATCACATTAATAAAGTAATAAATAATACAATACAAAAATAACTTGACTTGTGTTAATTAAATTCATAAAAGCTTGTGCTGGAGTAGCATAAGGAATATTACGGCCTTCATGCATGCCAGAAGCTTGTGTTTTCTTTAAAAATTCTGTTTTATCTGGATTAAAAACAAAGCTAAATAAATAGACAAACGTTAAATAAATAGGTAGAGTCAACATACAGAATTCAGAATAGTTTACATATTTGCTTTCCAGATTCATCTTAAACGTTATTTTAAAATTTACACAATAAGATTACGGACTACTTGTTCTAAACAAGTGCAATTTCTATGTTCGTAATTGCTATAAATATTTCTAAATCAATATCAATCACAAATTTACTGTATTTACAGAGTAGGTGAACATTTCATATACAATTTATTTTTTTTAGACCTGAATGCCCTTTACAGCTTGCTTGATGCTTTCCAGTAGTGCTTTGTTTTCTGGGTTCTGGTAGCATTCCATATTGGTGTACATATCTGTGAGAGTATTAACATAGGCGTCAAAGTTCTGTTCGCTGATTGGCTCCTGCTGAACAATAATAAAAAAAATGTCAAAACATGAATGGCATTCTTACAGTTCCCAAGGAAATTGTAAATTTGATAAACTGGATGTTTTCAGAGTGATCTTTATAAAATGTGAAAAGATGTTGTGGTTTTTCTACCACCATGGAACCTCTCATGTACACTTTTGACCACCATAGTTCATTACCCATTTGCTAGGTTCCATCCTCCAAAAATTCTAATTCAAACCTCTGTTCATCTCTTTGAATGTCCACAATATTATCGTGATACCCCTCTGTGAATCATCTTGGGATCTTTTCTCATTGTAAGAAACCTATATAAAAGGAGGTGTTGTGTTTTGCCAAACTGGGTTAATGATGCAACAATATTCAGGAGTGTAGTAATACTTGAAAAAAAATTACATAACAATGTTCTCTTATATTGTGCCTATAATGCAGCAAAACAATTCAATGTTGTGAATATAAGCAACGCGTGCAGGAACTGGGAGAAGAAGATGATGTTAGCTAGGTGATGTCACCTTTGGCAAGGTGATTGATTTCACAGCTAACCCGACAATTTTTAAAATACTAATAGTACTGTGACTGGCTGAACACTTGTTACATGTGACGAAAAATGACACATTGTTAAAACAATATATAATTCCGGTCCCTTTGCATTAATAACTAATAATATGGCAAGATCAAGATATTTATCTTAAACATATGTTTGAGCAAAACTGATATTGCTATTCAAAATGTTTAATTAGGACTATTTCCACCATGTTTTTAGAATTTCAAAGGACATGTAATTGAAAATTAATCTTGTATTTTATCAATTCTAACATGAAAATATGAAATAACACTGCTGCGATTACAAGCTACCTTAGTTCTTTCAAGCAATATTCGCCAACACAAAAGGTGGATTGGTTATGATCCACTGACAGTCTTTAACCAGCAGAGCACAGTTAGCCTCATCCTAACCAGGAGGCCTGAATCCATCTTAGATTATTAGTTGTCAGGCCTCATTTAGTTCCATTTTGGGCTTCTGCTATTGCTTTGGATGAGGGTGATGGTGGTTGACAGTGAATGCTATGAAATCAGGGGAACACGACTGTTCCTGCTGGCTTCATGACAACACTGTATCTACATTTTTACAGAGCTTATCTTTTGGGGACGATAGTTGCTTGTGAATCCTGGATGGAACAGGCCGAGCTTCTGATCTGCTCAATCTAAACCATTTACTGCCAGGAGGTCTAAAACACCTGTTAAAACACCTTTAAGACCTTTTTACAAATATACACGAGGGACATGGTTTCAGACCTGGATACCTGCAAAGCTATTTTCATAAATATGGCAGCAGCTACAGCACAGGAATAGAAGACTGCACCCTGAAATTTGTCATTTTTACCCCTAATTTCCAGCTGGTAAAAGAATATATCTGCTGCCAACAGTGAATAAGATTCAGATTCTCACTGATACAGTATACACCAACTCAACACATGGCCTGTTTCACAATTACAGACTACAATAATGGCTTGGTTATGAAACACTGGTTATTAATCCACGGTGGAGTAATCTTCACACTGGAAATTAAAATCCGCTCCCTAAAAATTGCATTTAAGTCAAGCTAACATTCAAAATGGCAGTCTTAGTATTGGTAATAATTTCTGCTGGAAGGGCTGCTAGTTTGTTCTTGTAATGTTAAATATTTGATTTACTTTGATGGTGAATGCTTAAAGTCCATTTACTGCTTTACTTTTTCTGCTAGTCTTAATCAGGCCAGTATAATCAAGCTTTTATTATCTGAACTTTCACATGAAAAGCCACAAAGATAGCTTTAATTAAAATCCAATTATAATTATATTAATTTGCTAACATCATTGTCCTATCATTATAAACTCATGTTTATCTCTAACTTGATATGGCATAAACTGATTTATTTTTCACACAAGTGAAATGGCCAATTACTCTCTTCTAAAAGCAGTTTATTTTAATAAAGATATACCTTACATCCCATCTGAGAACATAAGGCAGGAAATGCATGTAGGATAATCCGAATTTAAAGTATTGAAGAAATGCCTCAACCAGAATTCACATCAGCTCCACATCTCATCGTAACTCCCCATTTTGGGCATCATCACTTGTAGTTCTTGCAAATAATATTCACTAACACAAGATGTGAATTGGTTATGGTCCATTGACAGGTCTATAAGCAGCAGGACACAGACAGTCTCATCCTAACCAGGAGGCCTGAATCCACCTCGGATTATTAGCTGTCAGGCCTCATTTAGTTCAATTTTGGGCATCTGCTGCTGCTTAGGATGAGGGTGATGGTGGATGACAGTGAATGTTGTGAAATCAGGTGAACTGCTCCTGCTGGCTCCATGACAACACCGTATCTACATTCTTAGAGAACATTTGGTGATGATAGCTGCTTATGAATCCTGGAAGAGGCCGAGCTTCTGATCTGCTCAATCTAAATCAATTACAACTGGGAGGTCTAAAACACCTGGTAAAACACCTGTAAGACCTTTTCACAAATGTACATGAGGGACATGGTGCCTGTTTCAGACCTGGATACCTGCAAAGCTATTTTCATAAATATGGCAGCAGCTACAGCACAGGAATAGAAGACTGCAGCCTGAAATTAGTCATTTTAGCCCCTAATTTCCACTTGGTAAAAGAGGGCAATGAGAAGCAGTTTCGATACCTATAAGACCAGAGGGTCTCTGTAATGATTTCGAGGAAGAAACTATGCTTTCCATTTTGGACAGGTTGTTGGTGTTTAGGATAAGAATGATGAAGAACAGTGTGAAATCCGGTAAGTCAGACCAGCACCATTACTCCTGCTGATAGATTTTCTTTCTTTCCTGCCAATAGCAGCAGCGTGGCCCTTCAGACTGGAGACAAGAGAATCCAGCAGCAGGGTATGACAAATAACTGACCTAACACTTTTAGGTAAAAATCCCCACAACACTGGCCAGGAGTTTTACTCTCTTCCTCCTCCCCCAGCACTCACAGGTTCTGAAATGGAAGTTGTGAGGGGGGAGGGGATCATCTTGAGGTTTCCACCCTTTCCGATTTTACGCTGCGGGGGCCAGGGCCTTGGAGGGGAAGTATGCCCTTAACTCAGTCGGCCACTTAAAGTCCTTTGCTGGCCCAGCCTCAATTTTTAGGCAGGCTGTGGATAACAGAGGATAAAGGTCAGAAACAAATGGAGTTTGATTCCAAGCTGGAAGGTGGGGTGGGTGTGGAAGAGGTCTTCACCATCAGAAGCCTCTTTCTGAATTTCTGGCCAGGGACGCCCTCTCCTCAAGGCACAGTGACTTGTGGATAATCCCCCTGGTTCCCCTAGTCTATCCTCTGAAAGCCAATTGTCCCCGGCAGGCAAGCCCTAAGCCACTGCTACTCTTCTCACCCAAAATCTCACATCAATATCCTGCAGGTTATCATTAGCAGAAACAGTAACTGAAGTAGAACCAAGGGCATAGGGCAGAGTGAGGGATAGATTGAGGAGCGATGTGCAATATATTCTGCAATTTTGATTCTATGCCCAGAATATTAAATACCTTTTGTCACACAAACCCTTTTATTGATCTAAAGTTCTACACAAAGTATCAGAACAAAAAAAGATGGGTGATGCCTGGAGGCCCTGACCTTGGAGTCTCCCAAAAACTCCCCAATTCGCGTGAAAACGGGACTAACCCCCATTGTTTTTTAGCAGGATTTTCAGAGTGAATCTTCAACACTCTGTGCATTGCAGAAATGCGTCACGCTGTTCAAAAATCAATAGACTGTGGCAGATCCGTATGCTCCCACCACTCTACAATTCCATACATGGGCTTCTCACATGGAATCTGTGCATTTTTTTTTAATGGTCCTGCTAGTCGTAGTTGGCTTGCAAAAGGGGATTGGCAAGCATTACTTTCGTAATCCTCGGTTTCTGCTGGTGTGGAGCATAGCTGCAATACTGAGGCACACCAAAGAAACAGCAGCAGGAATGTGGGAGAATGACAATGGGTGGGCAGAATCTTACCAACAAATGGCAAAGTGTCCAGGTTTGACTGAAAACCAGCATGTTTTCTCTAGAGAAACAGGAAAGTTTTCTCTCCAGATCTTATGACACTGGGCAGTGCCAAACCTGTGCCAAGTGGTAGTGATGGGGGCATTGCTAGGATGTTGCCTGGCATATCCCTCACTCCCAGGGATTATATTGACCTTTACTCCCTTGGGGAGAATCCCATGACAGATTCACATCTGCGTGAACCTGTTGTAAGCTTCGCTGATGTGATATCATATCGGCAAGGTTTGAAAATATTGAAGATACAGCGAGAGGCTGGGTAGTAATAAAATGTAAATATTTTTAAGTATATTAAATCAGGTTCATGCCTGTCATGGGAAGAGGGATAGAGGAAACTGAAAATCATGATCTCATTTGATACTTCTGGCTTTTGTTGAATCTTAAAGTCCCCATTGTCCCCCAAATGGAGAATGCAGGCTCAAGATTCCCCCCAACGGAGCTTAAAAGTTTACTAATGTGCAAGGTTCCAGGATGTCCAGAATATGTAAATTATATTTGGCTCAAATGTCTAGGTTTGCTTAGTTTGTGCTTTCACTTTGCCTGATTCACTGTGGTGGTGTCAGGCAGTTGGGAAAATGAATGGGAAAGGGAAAAAATGTGCATGAAGGAGAAAACTTGTCACTGGGGGAGAAATTGTACTTCAGCATTTACAAATGCTCTTCATGCTTGACTATCTGTAGTGTCTTTTTTTTAATCAGTAGGATTAATGCAACAAAGTGAAATAAAATAATTTGCACTCAGATTGCTCCATTCATGTCCTCAGGATTCCCCAAAGTACTTCAGAATCAATGAAGTACTTCTGAAATCCCACTAAATGTGACAGTGGTTGTGCAAACAGCACAGCCTTTAAACAGACAATTTAAATAGCCTTAGTCTTGTTTGGAAATATTGGTTGAGTGATGTACATTGGACAGCACACAAAACCCCTGGCTGTTCTTTAAGTAGTGTCTTGCAATCTTTTGTTTCCTGTAGAACAGACAGACCAGTAATCATTTTAGCATCAATTTTGTAAAGCAAAAACCTTTGCCAAGGCAGTACTCCTTAAACATTACACTGATCTATCAGTCCAGAATATATACTCCTTTCAGAGAAATTAAATCTAAAATTTAATTGAAGATTTTCTCAGCTGTTGGCAGAAATTTTGCTTATATGGGGAACGAAAGTCCTGCCATCCAAAATATAAATAATAGTTTGAATTGAGCTGTTCTATGCAGTTTGATGTAAATGTTAGCTCCTGATCAAGTGCAAAATTTGTCTTGGTTTTTTGTTCAGCATCAATTTGAACCATTTACAAGTTTTTGAAATTAGGGGCGGGGGCAGTGGGTTAACTTGTGAGCTTAGGTTCATGAGTTCTTAAAACCTGGCATTTCAATCTAGGCAGATAACTCTGTCTTATTTGCTGGTTTGTCTTGTTTCAATGTGGTGAATCTGGATGTGAAAATACTGTGCCTTTAAGAAATGTGTTCGTGTTATGTTTCTTGTGCAGGATTTTTCTTTAGAAGTTTGTTTTATTATTTTTGTCTGGAACTGGCAGCCTCTGTTGTTACACCGGCAATTGCTCTTCATTGATGAAATGTTTGTATTAGTCGGGGCTAATCCAGGGTTGGTATTTGAGTGTTTTTCCCAGGGTTTCTCTAGTTGGACTTGGTTAGGTTGATTGACAAGTAAGGTCATGTGACTGGGTGAAACTAAACTCACAGAGAGAAAACAAGCTCAGTTTCTGTTTGGGATCTGTGGAGAGAAGAAATAACTCTCAGTCTCTGGATTCGGAGATTGGGATCTGCCAGAAAATGGGTCTCTTTCTCTGAAGTTCTGCTGCTTGACGGTAGATATTTCTTGGGAAGCTGCTATATGGGTCTCAGAAGGCAAGTGTGTTTCTGTATTTGTCCAGACAGATTACAAAGATAGAAATCTAGCATCCATATGAGTATATTTGTTTTTGGTACTAATTGATTCTGAAGTAGGATTTATGTCTGGGGTATATTCCTTAAATTGGAACTATAGGGATAGACAGCTAGGTATTAAGAATTATACTTTGTCATGTTTAAATATTTTAGTTGGTAAAAATTATGCTAATTATTTTTTATATTCTAATTGTGTTCTTAAATACTGTTTGTTTTAATAAATAAAACTACCTAGTCTATTAATAGAATAACACATGCAGTGAAACACCTTATTCTCGTACTAATGCCAAAAATCAAATAAAGTTGGGGTCTAGGCTAACTTCATAACCTACCTTGGGGAGTTTCTGATCTGGTTCATAACACTGGGAATTTAGAAAAGTCTGGCATTGGCAAATTAATTGATAGATAAATCTTTAACGTCTGTTGGTATCAGCAATTTCAAATGCATGGACATTATTATGATTGTTGACTTAACCTTTGTGCCGTATTGTAAGACTACTTGGACCATCCAATGTCCAAGAGAAAAATCATGCTTTTAGATTTATTAAATCAATCTGTGAAATGTTTTAGTGGTGGAGAAGCATCATTTCTTATAGCCTTCACTGGATAAAGTCGTGGAAGTAATTAAAACAAATCATGAGTTATCTATTTTCTGTTAGGAGCAATGTTTTAATGGTAATTTTTTTTAGGAGCTAAGTTATTTGAAGCAATAGAAATAAGTAAGTGGAACAACTAGCAAGTAGCTTGGCAGTGAGATCTACAAGTAAATTTTAAAACAGGGATATAGGTCATTTGGACCAAAATGAGGAGGAATTTCTCAATCAGAAGGTAGTGAATCCTTGGAATTCTCTACTCAACATGGCAGCAAAGGGTCAGTCATTAAATATATTCAAAACAGCGGGTCAATAGATTTCTATAAACCAATGGCATCACAGGATGTGGGGATAGTGTGGGAAGATAGTGTTGAGATAGAAGATCAGCCACAATCTAGCTAAATGATGGAGCAAGCTTGAGGGGCCGAGTGACCTACTCCATCTCCTATGTCTCCGTGTTCCTAAATATAACTGGACCAGCTACACAAATACAATAGTTACAAGAGCAAGTTACAAGTTGCGGATTCTGCAGTGAGTAACTTACTTCCTGACTCTCTGAAACCTGTTCACCACCTAGAAGGTACAAACCTGGAATGTGATGAAATACTTCCCACCTACCTGCGTGATAGTAGCACCATCAATACTTAAGAAGCTTAACACCACTGAAGACAAAGCAACCCACTTGATTAGCACATCAATCACCACTTTAAAGGTTCACTCCCTTCACCATTAGTACACGGTGACAGCAATGTGCACCATTGACAAGAACTGCAGTAAATTGGGAAGGCTTCTTTGACACCACTATCACTATGATAGGTACATGGAAATATCCCTGTCCGCAAGTTCCCCTCTAAGGAGGCCATTCGGCCCATCGAGCCAGCACCGACAATCCTACCCAGGCTCTATTCTCGCAACGTCGCATATTTACCCTGCTAATCCCCCTGACACTAGGATCAATTTTGCACGGCTTATCAACCTAACCCGCACATCTTTAGACTGTGGGAGGAAACTCGAGCACTCGGAGGAAACCCATGTAGACACGGGGAAAATGTGTAAACTCCACACCGACAGTCAGCTGAGGCCCTGGCGCCATGAGGCAGCACTGCTAACCACTATACCACCTGTTTTCTCTGTTTCATTATCTTTGCTGTTTCAAAATTCTGGAGCTCAGTATTTAATAGCACTTTGGATGTATCTACATCACATGAATTGCAGTGGTGCAAGTATCTTCAAGATCGTTTAGGAACGGGCAATAAATGTTGGCCTTGCCAGAAATGTCCATATTTCAAATGAATTACACACAGGCCAATATTTTGCTGAGTCTTCTGGGTTGCTGCCAGTCTTGCTGGGATTGAGAAGGCTCTATTGCACTGATAAGGCATTCAGTCACAAACTGCTTCCATAATATTTGAATGATGTCTTGACAAATCAACAAAATGTTATTTACTCTGCAATCACTGGCCAGAATATCATGCATGTACATTGAACATTTTTCCCTCAGTGTAGCTGATTTAGTGGAAGACCATTAATGGGGAGAAGTGACTCAGCTCATATTTCTGAGACAATGGCTGCAAAACAAGCACAGCAAACATGTTTCACAGAGCTAATGGCACATCCAAAAGGCAAAAAGAGTAAAAGGGGAAATAGAACTAAACAACGATAGTATTGAAAACATTAAGTGTCCGTAATGGTTGTGACATCAGTCTAGTAGACAAATGTTTTATCTTGTTTGCAATCACCAAGGTCTCTCGGGCAGCACCTTAAAAACCCACACCACAACCATCTAGGGGGACAAGGGCAGCAGATACCTGGGAACACCACTAGCTGGATGCTCTCTTTTAAGCCATTCACTATCCTGACTTGGAAATATACCATCATTCTTTCACTATCACTTGGTCTAAATCCTAGAATTCCCTCCCTAAAATAGCACTGTGGGTGTATCTAAGCCACAGGGACAGCAGTGGTTCAAGATGGCAGCTCACCATGACCTTCTCATCCCAAAACTGAACAAAAGAAAATCTTGACTCGAGCCTAAATCCACGAGGTGAGGAAAGAGATTGAAGATTATTCTGAACTCCAAGAATATTAGTTGAATTGTGGAATCAGAAATACAATAAATCAGATTCAAATGCTAATGCTGCACCAATGACTCCTTTCATCAAAAGGAAAACATTGTTTGCAAAATTATGGCACAGGGCTTTGACTTTATTATTGGAAGCTCGAAGAAGGGAAAAGCAAGAGTACATTTCACAAATTTTACATCCTATGAATAATCTTATTGACAGAAAATCTTGTGGGCACACTCATTTCTATGTTAAAATTCCCAATATGTGCTCACAGCAGGCGAAAGCATACATCAGCAGCACAAATGTATAAAATTATCCGCAATATCATCAGAATAACAGTCAGCTATGAAACTCCTTAACAGAAAAAATGAGAATAAAATGCAGAGTAAGTTTGCTTACCATTTGAGGCAGTTTTATGTCAGCAAGGCTACGTATCAGCGCCTGACTCAACCCAGCTAGCTCTTTGAATAAGGCTTCATTTTGCTCCTCAATCACTTTGTTTTCATCTTCGATGGTTTTCAAATTTTTTTCCATGTTGGAAATCTGAAAAAGCATTAGTAGTGTATTTTAGCGGAGTGGTTCAGTGACCTTTGAGAGATCTTTAACTCTGGTTCAAACCCGGTTAATTCATGCATTTAATTAGACACCCACAACTATTTCAATTCCTCCTAGTATTACTTCAGACCAATGAAAATTTAACATGTTAAAGACCATTTGAAAACAACAAATGCTGCTCTTACTAACAACGATGATCTGGCCATTGAAGTGTACATTGTGAATAACCTGTCCCACAATAATAAGCATTCCTCTATGCACTGAAGTATCAACAGGGCACATCAATAGCATAACAGATTCTGAAAGTTCTACATTATGGGAATGTATTATTCCACACTAAATAAATTATTTTTAGCCTTTTTATGTGGCAATGGTAGTTATGTAATGGGAGAGTAACTACATGAAAAAAAATTAACATTATTACATACAAATGAGATGTTGAAGCTTACCATGTAGACATACTTAGGAGATCAATTGGTAGGTCAAGTGGATAATCAGTAAGCTTTTCATTCCTGGGATATTTGCTTGGATTATACTTTTAGTATGGGCCCTATGCACCTTACCGTAAATGATAGGGGTGGGTTGGCTTCAGCTTAGCTGACTCACCCTGCTGAAATGCCTTGGATGACGGTGCTTTAATTAGTATGAAGTGAGACTTCAGTCTATTTCTAGGAAGAAATCCCACTTCATCCAGCTACTGGACATTCAGAGGTCAGCAGATTTGATAGCACCAGCAGAAGCAGTGGCCACTGCCGGTATGGTGTAGAGATGCTGGCATTGGACTGGGGTAAACACAGCAAGGAGTCTGACAACACCAGGTTTAAGACCAACTGATTTATTTGATAGTAAACTCACAAGCTTTCGAGGTTCTCCTCTTCATCACCTGCCGGTATTGCAGGCATGCCAAGGAGGTGGAGCACACTAAGAAGTCTCACAACACAAGTTAAAGTCCAACAGGTTTATTTGGCAGCACTAGTTTTTGGAGTCTCAGGCTCCTTCATCAGATGAGTCAATTCAGAGCTGAACCTGCACATTCAGATACATTGGGATCTCAGTGGGGCCAGGCTGGCAGATCCCTGTTGATGGATGATGGGATGGATGTTGGACACGGTGCAGGGGAGTGGTGGGGGGAATGAACGTTGGGAGGAAAAATTTTGGAGAGGATCCCAGAATGACACCAGAGGACCAGCAAGAGGACCCCTCCATTCTTTAACTGGCCAGCTGCCTACTGGGTTAAACTAGAATTAATGGTGAGTGTACAATGAACACAGAGACAGGCCTTTAATTGATTGTACACTTAAGGGTGTCAATTGGTCCACAGATGGGCAACCCACCCTTACTGCTCATGAAATCCTGGTTGGGCCAGTGGCAAGCATGTTGCTGATGGCAGAGCGCCCTAAGGTATATGTCCAACCACCAACTTTTTTCACTAATTTAAATCCAGTCCAGACTATTAAGATAAAAGTCTCATCCATTTTGTGACTGCAATGGTCCAATCTGACACAAGTTTGAGCAGTCCCAATTCAGTTCCTAGGATGTGTTTTAGAACATAAAATTAGCACGAATTGCTACTGTCACTAGGACCAGTCCAAGCAAGGCTGTTGCAGGAAATATTACAGTAGAAGGTGTTCTTCTAAGGCTGAGTACAGAATGCTTTACAAAAATTGCACAGGATAGGAATGATCACAGAAGAACACTTTTCAGGTCGCCAAGTCAATAATGTCTTAAACAGGTGAGGTTCCTTGCAATATTTCTCTAGCAAGAGCAAGCTGATGATAGACCACCCCCCCTAATATGTAAAAGATGTCAAACATTAATTATATATTTCTCAACCTTTTTATTCTCTATTTCTTTAACCGTTTCACAGGTTAAAAGATTAAGGAATTGGCTTTCTAATGAAAGGCTGTAAACCAGAATTGTTCACTGTATCATTCATTATTTCAAATTTCCATACTAAATTACTTGCCCAGTTCTACTGAAATAAGCATGTCTTGATGTCAGCAATTTATTGGCATATTTCTGTTGTAACAACACTGAACAATAATCATTTGCATTGAAATAAGAGTCTGAAAAGATGCCCTCTTATAATTGTACCTGTGATTGCAATTTCACCATATTAGATTCCATTTCTGTGTTGGATTCATTTAGTTCACTGATCTCTTTGTCCAGTTGCTTAATTTCTTCATCATTTTCAATTGCTGTGAGTAAAATATGGATTTAAGAAAGTAGTCTTTATTCTACAAAATCTAGAAAATACTGTTTATATGACATTCCATGAACTACTTTTTTGAGTGGAGATTTTGCATTGAAATGACTGATAAAAACATATTGTGCTTGCCTAATGTTATTATTTATTTCTGATCCCTAGATAGGAAACGCAGTCATCAAAAGAACTAAAATGTTGAAAGAGTGCTTGTATTTCAAATTACTTTTTATCATGCTATATATTAATAAAAAACACCAAGAGGATTACTGAATGGTATCTCCTTTCCTCCTTTCTGCTTCAGCCTCCTCGTGATGTCAATGATAGAAGATAATGTTAAATGGCTTAATTTCTGGTACGTTGATCATGGGCTGCCTTGGAGCTGACTGACTCTGTGAAGTCACCCCAAATTTACTTGGCTGTATGTTATGTTTGGTCAGCTTTGGAATAGCTCTCAAGCTGATCTGGTCTTTCCCTTTGAATTATACAATGGAGTCACTTTGAGATGGCTTTTCGTCATAGCTCTCACCACCAAGGTTGAGTGCAGAAGGAAACTTTAGTTCAAGGTTTGGTTGGACATAAAATTGGCAATTTTAAAAATAAAAATCGTGGAGAGTGTAACTCTTGAATGCAAACAGAAAGTACTACCCAACAATTTTATTCACATTAGGGTAGCACCGTGGTAATGTGGTTACCACTGCTGCCTCACAGTGTCAGGGACCTGGCTTCAATTCTGGCCTCCTCTTGGAGTTTGCACATTCTCCCCATATCTGCATGGGTTTCTTCTGGGTTTCCTCCCACATTCCAAATATGTGCTGCTGGGATGACCGGCCAAGCTAATTTGCTAATTTGATGTCAAGGGTAGGGCCTGGGTGGGATTGTTGTTGGTGCAGACCGATGAGTTAGATGGTCTCTTTCTGCACTGTAGGGTCTTTATGATCACAGCAATAAGTAGCATTATTCTACTGATGGTTTATCCCATAAAGCTGTCCTTATTGGTACTTAGTAAAAGTAAAATTGCCATAGTCCCAGATAACAAGAGGCTGCTTCCCCAGTTTGGGAGGGGCCGCTTACCCGTGATAATTAAAACCTAAGGGTCACCACATCTCAGGTGAGGGACAAGTGCAGAGGTTGGGCCTTTATGAAGAACCTTTATGGGAACTGAATACATACTACTGGCATTGCTCTGCATCGTGAACCAGCCGTCCAGCCAATGGTTTAGGTTAAAGTGGACTTATTAGATAAATGTTGTTTGCCATGCTTCTCTTTAATTTAGACAACATCCAAGTTCATTTGTAATACAAGGCCACTCATTTTTATCCGGTAAAATTTACCTGGTAAATTATATTTTCTTTTAACTCTAGGTAACCATTATTTGGCACAGGTGGATCTCAGTCTTGTGATTCCATCCATTTTTAATGAAAGCCACCAATCAATGACTTTGCAAATTGTATTAACATTGTTTACCAGTAAATTGCAAGTCTGCATTGATTTCCAATTTATTTTAATTTTTACCATCACTAGCTCTGAATTTGGTAGTTAGTAGATCCTCCCCTGAGAATTTTGCTTTCTTCATGGCCAAAGTAGCCCTTGGACAGCCAGAAAGACTGGAAAAAAAAGAGGAAAAAATCGTTATAAGATTGAATAATTCACAAAGATAAGTTTGAAAATAGACTAAGGCCAGAATGTTATGTGCCCTCACTTGCGTGTATCAGGCAATTGGGGGTTGGGTGGGGAGGGGGAAGAGGGATGCTGTGGGAAATCAAAGGTTTCTGCCCACCCTGATCACAAAACAGCTTTCACAATAGTGGAGGCAAGGCCTCAGTTGGGAAGTGCATCCTTGTCCCAGTTGAGACCCTTAAATGGCCGATTATTTGATTTCCCACCCAGCCCCCAATTGCCTGATATTGCTTGATATTAAGCTGATGGGGGGATTGAACTTATGTGTGGAAAAGGAGTTACATCTGAGGTGGGAAACAGGTGGTCTCCGTTAGAAGTTGGGTGTTTCCCCTCTTAAGGTCTGGTGACCTTCAGACGTCCTTCTCCTCTTGGCTCTCCCATGAAATCCTTTGTGCTGCCTCTAGGTCTTCCAACCAACCTTACTTTGGGACGCCTTGAACATACCTGGGCTTCTGGGAGCCAGGCTTAGTCTCAGGCATCCTCCAACAGTGGTATTGCTGCAGAGACTGTTGGCCAATCAGATTGGCTGATAGCTCTCTAAGATGGCACTTCCTGACTAAAGGGTGGAAGTCCCATCTGTAGCCACTTAATGCTGCTTCGAGGACACATCTCCACCTGCTTTTCGGATAGTGGGAACTGAGACCCCACCATCTGCAAAATTCAGTACTAAGAATTTTGTGTGCACATTTAGGAATGCATATTTATCAAAATCGGTGTTAAATCATTATAATACTGTCAGTAGCTGTTAAACATTTAACAAAATGAAAAGAAGAGGTCAGACATATTTGGTTAACAAAATCTATATTTAAATGGTTAACACTTTAATACTACATTCTGCCTGCACTAACCTTATACAGACTAAGCAGGTTAACTTGTTGCTGATACTGATCTGATTTGATTCTCAGATTGACTCTGGCTCCTGAGATTTGCATTATTTGCTTATTCCAAATACTTTGGCAATTGTTTTTTTCAGTAAATTCTGGATGAATTTAAAACAATGCAGGTCTTCAGCTATATTCCATTACATATCAGTTAATATACATCTGTTGTTATTACCCCACCTTCCTCAAAAAACACGCTTAACCGCTCCAACCTTGCAAACTGTTGCTCCCTGAATGTGCTACTGTCTCAGTGCACATTCTTATCCTTAATTTTCAAATCTGTCTATGGCCTTGCAACCCACTTCCCTATCTCCAGTCTGACAACCATTCGGGATATCTCTGCTTTGCCAATTCCAGCTCCTTCAGCATCCCTGAGTTTAGTTAATCTATCACTGTCATCTATGCCTCCAGCTATCAAGGCCTAAGGCCTGGAAGTTTCTCCTTTGACCTCTCTTCCTCTCAAGTCTGTTATATGAGGAGAAACTAAGTCTGTTAGAATAAAATTAACTGGAGTTTTGAAGAGCGAGAAGGGATCTCATAGAAACTTGTAAAATTCTAACAGAGTCAGACAGGGAAGATTCAGAAAGAATGTTCCTAATGGTGGGGGAGTCCAGAATGAGGGGTCATAGTTTGCGGATAAGAGATAAACTTTGTAGAACTGAGGTGAGGAGAAATTCCTTCACCCAGAGGGTGATGAATGTATGAAATTCACTATCACAGTAAGTAGTTGAAGCCAAAATGTTGTCCGATTTCACAAATAAATTAGATATGGCTCTGGGGGTTAAAAGAGTTCAAAGGATTATGCGGGGGCGGGGTAGTATCAGGTTATTGAATTCGACGATCAGCCATGATCGAAATGAATGATGGAGCAGACTTGAAGAGCCGAATGGCCTCCTTCTGCTTCTAGTTTCTAAATGTAAACAGAGCTGAAGCAAAGTGTTTGAACCACTTGAGCCTACACAATGTGCTTAGTTTCATCAGCTGTGGAAAGAATTCCCATGCCTTTTCCTGCCTGTAATTTCTGATGCAGGTGGTAATTCAACGATTTTACACGGGTTAACATTTCTACCAAGGTATGTGAACAGTTGTATCTCTTCAATACTGTAGGATTAATACGGTAGCAATAAAGTTACTGTGGGAAATTAAAAAGATTTATAACTTTTTACTTCAATGCAACAAATTGTGAACTAATTTATTTTTAACAATTGGCCAGTCGAAGGAGCACAGCAGTATCATCCAGAGCAATGTAATGATGGGATGCTTAATCGGATCATAAAGCGGCAGTGCCTCATCAATGTTTTCTTTATTCTAAAGTTTAATTCTGCTCCACTACCTCACTTATTACTCTTTGCCACACTACTCTTTCATGTGTTTAGCTTACCGACTGCACAGTGTTCCTAGTCATCCTGATAGTTTCCACCCATCAGAAATTAAATATTGCAATTTTGCTCTGATGAAAGGTCACTCTGACTAGAAACATTGGCTCTATTTGCTCTCCTCAGATACTGGCAGACTTGCTGAGTTTTTCGGGCATTTTCTGTTTTCGTGTTAAATATTGCAATATTAGGATTGGGAGATTAGTATATAAAGATGTTTGATGGCAACTGACAAAAAGTGAAAAATAAATCTAAGTCCTAATTTTCAGCACATTTGTCTGAAATTTCTTCAGTGGCGGTCTTAATCCACTTTAACTATTGTTCACTTTACTTATCAGGATAATGATATATACCTTCGATGCGTAAGAAAGCTGCCATTAGCATGTCCTGAGCCATCACACCCTGGAGTTGGACAAGCTGGTCCATCTCCCTTCACAGGCTTCCAAGTAAATGGTGACCCATTGTGGAATCCTTCTTTCTGTCTGCGCGCGGCCAAAGGACAGCCAGATGCACTCCGATGCGACGCGTACTTGCCACTTACGTGCCCGAGCCCATCACATCCAAGAACAGGGCATCTAAAGGTAAACAAAGATTTGATACTGGTTAATTGTGCTCATAACTCTAAAAAACTGGAAGCAGAAATGCTACAAAACATGAAGGAAATCTTAAATCAGGACAAAAAAAAAATCAAAATTACACAAGTGCAAATGTGAAAGATGAGATCTTCTGGTGCAGTATCTACCATGTGTTGTTTACAGTTAGTGTGGGGCTTGGAGTATGACTCTAATGTTCAACAGTGTCTGAAGACTCTCCTGCTCAATTCTACCCAAGAGGATTAATGTACTGCTTGTAATTGACATTAAAAAGTGGTTAGTAAATTGTAAGTGAACTTCAAACTCTGAAGCAATAGCTAGATTCTTTTTTCTTTTTAAAACCTGGCTTTGCATCCTTAAAGTGCATCACTTTGAAACCTGATTCCTGCTGTGTAATGGATGAGTACAGGATGTAAAGCCTTAATACCTGTGTAATATCTAACCATACTCCTGAATTGAAAGATATTTACTCATTTGGAACTTCCCAGCCATTTTTATGTGTGTGTTCTGCATTTGGCCATTTGACTTTAAATGGCAGTATTAGTGTCTCTTCCAAATGGAAATTTCCTATCATGTTATTTTAGGAAAAGGGATAGATATCATCTTCTTTGCCTGGGTGATAATCAAATAGAGCTGAAAGTATCATCTTATAAAACCCATTGATTTTCATTCCATTGCTTTAAGAAGTTATAACCTAGCTGTACTTTAATGCTTTTTATAAATGGATGAGTTTGGAGATATGCACAAGATGACGGAAATCAGGGCCTGTCTCATTACACCCTAATTTGAATAGAATTTAGCTGCTAATGAAGCTCTCACAATTTTGACGAGTACCATGAAAACTACATTTCCAGCTCTCATTCATCTTATAGATGCTGATTAAAAATATAGAAAAACTAAATTGCTACTTTTATTGAACTACCTTTCATTAAACAATAACCTTTCATTTAACACACAAATAAACTGATAATAATCTTTATAGTCAGAAGTAGGCAATATGTTATAGCTACAGTGAACTGAATTAAAATTAACTGGATAGTTAAATCCAAATATAAATATGATTCTGACATAAGCAAATAAGATGTATAACTTTGCTTTACATGAACATCTTTTTCAGAAAAAGGTACAATAAGCTGTCAATCTGTTTGTATATGTGTCTGATTCTTCTGACAGGCAAACTTGAGACGATCAGTGCTCAGGTGGGGTTGTGTTTAATTTGACATGTCTCTGCAAGGTCACTGCACAATAGTCCCTATGGTAAAATGGACTAAGCAGGTGGAGTTGGGTGATTGCCATTGCTTGTCAATTTACAATTCCAGGTCAGATTAAGGGCCTGGTGTACAATAACTGCTGGCGTTGATTTTGATTTTTGAATGCCCAACTGGTTGACAGAACCGATGCAAATGATGGAGGAATTTTAAATGCACAAAGCCGCTTATTTCCACGTGTTCCATGAACTCTCCTACTAATCTGACGCTCAATTTGCCTGGAACAGACCTCACCCACAAAACTGGCCTAATTTTCCTCCTATGTCTTATGAACTTATGAATTAGCTACACCCCAGGTTGACTTTGGTGATTCTGCCAACTGTGCTGGTTTAGGAAGACTCTTCAAATTTTACTCATTATCTTAAGTGCTTAGGCACTAATTTGGACTTTTGAAAAGCTTTTCCATATCATAAATTATTTAATTCACTAAGAAACTGATTATCGTACATCGATATGCCTGTCAAACTGTTCAGTATAATTTTTCTAAGTCAACTTCAGTGGTTTCAAATCAGGTTATTTAAACGTGGTGGACTGGATACACAGATTAAAAATGCTGGGTTTAGGTAATGAATCCATTTTGAGCTGTATAAATAACACTGCATCAAATTACCATTATTAATACATCATGGAATGACTTTTAATGGGGAAAAAAATGAAACAATTATGTTCTATTACACTGGCCAATTACATTGGTTCATGGAAGATTTTATAATTGTAAGTGTGTAAATGATTTTCGCAGAACCTTGAACTGCATCCTGAACTTTTGCAATTAAGCTCTTGAAACTTTAAAGGCAAGTCGGGCTTCCCAATGGTCAATGTCGGGAAACATTTTTGCATGCATTTGCATGTCATGCACGCTCATTAAAAGGCCAGCTCACCTTTAAATGCTGTCCTCCACAAGCCAGAAACTGGTGTGTTCAGATTCATGACTACATGTAAGTGGCATGCACCTTGGTGCTGGTCTTTCTCCTGAACTTTGGAGGATGTAGCTACTGCTTCATCATTCTTGGGGATTTCTTGTAAATCACAGTCTATTGATTGAGATCTGATGCCAGTAGTCCAAGTTGCATGGAGGCTGGCAAGTGAGGCAGGGTTAACAGGATAGGGCAGAGTGAAGGCTGGTCAAGGGAGGCATTGTCATAGGGTGAAGTTGAAGCTAGGAAAAGAGTCAGAGTCAATGGGGAGAGGGATAAGGATACCTGGCTCTGGTTAACAGTGTGTCTGGGAAAGGATGCCTTATTATCCAAGTTTGGTTAGGAGGGTTTCAGAGAAGGAAGTCAAACTTTTGGTGCATGTTAGGAATTAGTCTGGAGCAGGCAACCAGCCTATCGTCACATGTTAGAAAAGTAAGCAGGTCACTTACGCCTTGTCCTGTTGTAGGGGAATGGATGGGCTAGTTAGCTGTGAGCTTCATAGAGAGATGGATCTAAAGGAAGGGATTGGTGATATCCTAACCATTTAAATTAGCGTAAAAGGAGGTAGATATCACAGCAAAAAAAAAATTGGATCAAGTTGGGTGGAAGTGCTAGTGTTATGGGCAGGCAATGGATGATCTCACAGGTTATGGCAAGTTACGGCATAGCTGGCTTTGAGAATGGGAAAGCTCGGTCTACGGAGGGGCATAGGTATGTTAACATATATGGATGGGGGAGCAGGAATGTCCATATAGAAGGGATTGAAGGAGAGAGATATATGGATGGATCCAAGTGACATGGGTAGTGAACAGCAGCAAAGTCCAATTCCAAACTAACAGGTCTATAGTTTTCCTCCCACAGTCTGAAAGTCGTACTGGCCATGTGCATTGAATGCTAAAATTCTCCCTCAGTGTACCCGAACAGATGCAAGAGTGTGGCGACTCAGGATTTTCACAGCAACTCCATTGCAGTGTTAATGTAAGTCTACTTGTGACAATAAATCAAAAAAAACTTCCATATTTTGCCTCCCTCCCTTTTTGAATAAGGGCTTTTATGAATATTTTTCCAATCCACTGGAACCATTCCCACATTCCCAGGGAATTTTGGAATATTGTGACCTGTGGATCCACTATCTCTAATGCCACTTTCTTGTTGAGGCTCTAGGATGTAGGTAATCAGACCCTGCAGATTTGTCTGCCTTCAACCTGAGCCACTTCTAGATGTGAAAAATGTTTGAAGGACCTTGGCGACTGGAAGGTTGACTTTTTGGGACAAGGGTTACCCTCAGAAGACCAGCTGATGATGCTAGTTCGCTGTTCATAGTTGCTCCAAGAAGAGGTATAATGCCCCACATGTCTCTGCAACAGATGATAGACTTTGGGAAGATGTGATTTAGATGTTCGGACCACTCAGAAAGAGCACTCCAATATTCCCTGCAGTGTCTCAGATTATCATTAACTGCTGCATCGTGTACAACCTTGCCAAACAAAGGAGGGCATGTTTTTGCAGACAGAGAGATAGGGAGGATTGAAAAGTTTTCTCTGATAATGAGAATGGGGAAGGTGATGGCAGTGATGAGGGCCAGGATGTCACCAAAGCAGTGCAAAGGTACGATGCTGAAGACAGGCATTACAAATAGAATTGCTAATAGATTTCAGGCAGAGTAAGCTGCAAGATATTTTCTTTACTATGTGCTTTTCTATCCTCTGCTGGCTGGCAGGCCGTGCCTCCTTACGGAGAACATGTTATATTTACTCTCATGTACCCTGATTTATGATGCTTAAATTAAATTGTGCTACTTAACATGAACCCTGTTGGTGGTGTGATTTTTTTGCATACACCAAACTGTGCTGCTATTCAGATCCCTTGTGCCAAATGTGCACACCAGAACCTGTACAGTACTCCAAGCTCAGGCACCTGTAAGTAGAAATGAAATTTCTCCCATGGCCTCAGGAAGTTCTCATGCATGGCACATTAAAAAGCAACATGATTTCTTATCTTGGCAAGGATGCAATCACGTCACTCTCACACTTTCCCCCAGTGGGAGGCAAACATTGCAGAGAGATCATCCAGTGGAACCAGAAACACAAGTGCATAGGGAAGAGCAGTATGTGTGGACTGTTTGGTTCCTTGAGTTTGCTCCACTATACACCAAGTTCTTGTAACTCATCCCCCCTCGCTAGTCTCCTTCAGTACCCCATATCCCTTGATATTTTATCATTCTAAAAAATACACCAAATGAAAGTGCCTTAACTGCACTCTGGGGTCTGGAAGTCCAGCCTCTCACACCCTCCAATTGCAGAATTTGACACATCTCAGTCCCAGATGGCTTTGGTAATATTGTGAGACTGTATTCTGTCATCTGGACACCTCAGCTAAGTCAAACATTTTCTTGCATGGACCCTGCAGAGTCTCATAAGAGCTCTTGATATTTCATAGAGGTAACCTTTCAATGAGTCGGTACACAGGCCCATTCTACCTGCTCTCACCTCATCAGATAATACCATGATCCTTTAATGAAATCTGGTGCGCTTTGGTTGCAATCACATGATAAGCAGACCAGCAAGGTGAACAATTGTCCATGTGAGGTTCTTACAAAGGCTGCAGTCAACCGCACACATACCTCATTACTCCTACACTTAATCTCTCTTGCTTTCAAGGCCATTTGTCCATTTCCACAGGGGAAGGCAGACTGGATCCGTATTCCTATTGTCCTGTTTTTACTGTTTTTTTTTTCCCTTTTTAGGTGCATCTTTACTTGCAGCCTTCAGTTGTAACTTAGCTCAATATTAAATTTGAAAAAGACAATCAGGAAGGACTGGACAAATGGATACAAGAAATAGACTCAGAAGTAGACAACACATCTCATTGAGTCTGCTTCCCCATTCAATACAACCAGGTCTTAACTTGAGTTTCCACTCCATTTTCCCACATGGTCCCCATATCCTTTAATTCCCTGGGATACCTAAAAATCTGTCTATCCAAGACTTTAGTGCTTTAAATGATGGGAGAATCCACAGCCCTTTGGAGTACAGTATGCCAAAGGTTCACAACCTTTTAGACGAAGTAATCTCTCTGCATTTCAGACCTAAATGATTGGCTCCTCAGCCTGAGAGAGATTCCCTCTATTTTAGATTCCCCGACCAATGGAAAGAATCTCTTAGCACCCGCCTTATTTAATCCCTTCTGAATTTTCTAGATTTGAATAATTTTGCCTCTCATTCTTCTGAACTTTAGAAAATGTAAGCACACACCTCATCATTTTCCTAACATTTAGCCTTTCTGTTATTGTAATGGCTTCAATCAGGCCATTGAGGTTGGCCTATTGAAGTATGAACTCCCTACTAAGGAATCAATTCTTGGGCCAATCAGGGAGTCTTTGCCATGTATTTAATCCAGAGTGCCTATTCCTCTGGCACCCCAGAGATAGAGTGCTAACTACTCGCGTTCTGTATACTGCTGTTAGAGTTTGTAAATAAAGGGATTTTGGTGAAGAGATTTCTGCCTCTGAAGACTTATTACAGTTACTCAGGCCAGAATGCAGACCTTCGCTCTTAATCCTCAAACTACATCCACAGTGTTCCATGACACTCACAAAGCTTGTTTAGCATCCATTGGAGATTCTGCATCCACTTCACACCTCCCATCAGGTCAATAGCAGGAGGAGATGCAGTGCCTCTGCTGACATCTCTCTCTTAGCTCAGAACCTGATGAGCTGCAAGTAGTGGATTGCATTGCCCACCCCAGGTTGCACACTCAGAAATGATGGCCAGTGTTTAGTCATTTTCATGTCAAAATGATCAGTAATCACAATGCTGGCCATTTGAGAGAAGTGACCCTATGGAAGACTTATGTATTTGTATTCATTCTTACTGGCTTACTGAAGCTCTGTTTGTATTAATGTTTCCTGTATTCATCAGATGTGATGGCATACATCCCTAGTGCAGGAAACAGGCAAGAAGAAGCAGCCATGCAAGAAGACACACACCTGCAAATGACCTATTTCACTTCCTCTTTTCCAAACCACAATCTTTTTGAAGAAATCACAGCCTGTTAATCGGGCTTAGACTCTGTTCACATTGTGGTCAGAATTAATGAGGTACTTGAGATCCATTCAAGTGTGAAGGAAAATAAACATAAACACTGGTGGCTGGAGGGATGATAGAAATCTATTGAGATGCCAGTGGAATCTTTCTCAAAGCACTGAACACTGAATTTGTTAGAGATCAAAGGGTTCCACTGGAAGGTTTCAAACAATTCAAATCGCTAGAAAGTTTCAGAGACTTCAAATCAAAGCTGTGTGCATACTCTGGAGCTGTGTGGACAGCTGTGCAGGCTGGAACCGATGGCTGCACACTCCACTGTCCTCCCTGAGGCAAAACTGGCGGCAGACTTCAAAGGGGTCTGCTTACACCTGCAGCTTTTGAAAGGATGAAAAGAGAAGTTCTGTTGCAAAATAGAGTGCTACAATTCTTTAAAACCCTGCCAGGTGACCAGTGGGCATGGGAGCAGCCACTTCAGAATTTTCATAACTAGGAATGCAGATGTTGATCAAAGTGCTGCCTGAAATCACTATCTTCCAAGTCTGCCAGGGAGAGTGGTCAAGTCAACTTCTTGACTCGACCTGAACTCACCCAATACCCCCAGGCCCTTAAAAGACCGTTCCTTTGAAGCATGACAGCAGCCGAGGGGCAAATGATCACTAGTCCCACCTCTTTTAACCGCCTCAGGGCCCAGTGCACCCGGCCAAGGTGTCAACACCAGGTGGCAAAAGGAGGAATGATTATACTGTACAAGAGGATTGAGAAACTGTAGTGACTCAATCTGAAGAGGAATTATCATTGAATGCACTAGCCATGTTGATGCTACACACTGAGACTGGGTCACTACACTGTTGAATGGACAGTGAGTAAGATGGAAGTTGACACTGGGGAAAGCAGTTTTGCTAGTGCCTGAGGAGAAACATTGATATATTTCCTTGAAGCCATTAAGAATAGATGAAGGTGGTTCCACTGCAGGGCTGCATCAAAGTAGCTGTGCAACCTAATGGGCAAACAGCAGATTTGTCTTTATATGTGGTAAAGGACAACTATCCAGCATTGATGGGTCGTTCATGGCTGAAGAAGATTCAACTGAAATAGGCCAAAGCCAGCATGTTGAGCAATGGAGAATCAGTGTTGGTGTTAACAAATTGTCCCTAAATTAGGCATCCCTCAATCTGGTTATAATTCCTTTAGGCGTAGACAAAGTTCATAGGTAGAAGAGGTTACTCACAATGTTAAAATGGTGGTGCGGGCTTGTTGGGCCAAAGGGCCTGTTTCATGTGCTGTGTTATTCTTCGTTCTTTGTTCTAATCAGACCTCAGGAAAATTTTAAGGAAGCACAATGATGTGTTGAATGGAGAATTAGTGAGCATGAAAAACATTACAGTTAAGCTTTTGAAGCACATTTGTTCTTGGCAATGGCTGATGCTCACACTAAATCGCCAGAGATCACCGTGATATAATTTACCTTACTGGAGAAGACTATTGAGAAGTATTTAGTCAGAATGGGTTCCCCGAACAACTGGTAAGTGATAATAAGCCCCAACTTGTCTCACAAGAATTCAAGCGTTTCTTATAAGAGAATGGTATTCAACATATTAAGTCCTCACTGTATCATCCTACTAGCAATAGATTAGTGAAACATTTCTTCCAAACTATGAAACATTCCTTGAGAGTAACCAGGGAACAAGGTTCACTGATCATATAGCTCAACAAATTCCGACCTGTGTATAGGAATACTGCAATTCCATGACCAGGATATCTCCTGCATTAATGATGAAGAGGCAACTACGATTGTCATTCGATCTGTTGAAACTTCCGAAAACTAAAAAAATTGTACAACTGCATCAACAAGGACAGCAGGAAAGCAAATCAAAGCACTTCCACCAAGGACAAGGAGTTTTGGCTCGGAATTACTCCACAAGAGACAGAGAGATGTGTTCCTGCCACCAATCCTGGCACAGACTGGACCTGACTGTTAATGCTGTCCAGATCAGAGATGAGGTTATTTGAAGGTGATATGCAGACCAGCTGTTGGTTGGGGCAACAGATCGGCCGGAGTCGGAACCAGCGGAGAACGTGAATGTTTTTGTCCTGCAGACAGACAGAAGAATTGAATATCACCCGGTGGCTGAGAAAGAGCAGTTTAGGAGCACGCAGGTATTCGCAACAAAGCTCAAAGCACCTGAGCTCTTCTCAACAACCGATTTGTCAGCAGAACATCCTGCAGCCGACAGAACACTGACAGCATGAAGCAGTTGCCACACACTCAGTGCGCATATCCCATCTGTTGCTGAATTCTGCAATCCAAGTCTTGTCTGACATCCTTCTGCACACTTTCACTGCCTGAAGTCTTTATGAGTGTCACTTTGAAGTGAGTAGATGACCCTGGTGAAGTGCAGCAGCTCGTTCGCCCTTCTCCTGCACTGCAAGCTAGTTCTGCAGTGGACCCTGCAGATGCTGACTGCTGCCCAAGGCTGCCTTACTTCTGTTGCTATCTCTGGGAAACAGGACCTCTTGCCTTTCCTTGTATGACATAGAGCAGATCCTCCAGGGAGGCATCACTGAACTGTAGGGACACACACTGGGGGTGCGCCCTGCTCATCGATGGGTAAAGTGAGCCAGTAAAATTGCACAACAGCCAAGAAATCAAGATCATGCCTGATTTCTCACGAGCTGGATTTTCCAGCGAGGTCAACCTCTCACTGGGAATGGGTCAGAGGCCGAATAAATTATTCAAATTTATTGAAATCTTCATTAACATCTGTTGAGAGAGCCCAGTGTTGAATAGTTCAGACTCACTTGCCTTTCTGACCTTGCCCTGAGAGGTTCTCTCCAGCGAGGAAAACACCTGTGTTCCATGAATGGGGAACAGTTGCGTTGGCCTCACCAGTACAACTGGAGCCCAAGAACAATGTGGATGCCCCTTGAGCAGTGCCAGTCTGGCAGTGCCGCACTGGTACATTGGCCAAATGCCAGGCTAGCAGTGCCAATGCTCATGAGGCATCTTAGCACTGTCTTTGGTGGGGGGGGGCAGTAAGGTCTATGGGACACAGCCTATAGTGGCAGAGCCTAGAGAGGCAGCCTGTTGGGGGTAGAGGCGGGCCCACTGCCACTCTGCAACATGATCGGATTTGGCAAGGGGCGGGGGGGGCGGCTGCATTCATGAGGCCGGATCAACGGAGAGAGGTCAACTTGCTTGGTCAGGATGGCAAGGGCTGCTTCTTGGACAGTATAGGGCTTGTGACTGACTGTGGGCCCCCATGATTTGGAGTGTTGGGGGCTGTTGTGAGGCTGCCTGAAGCAGCAGAGGCCTGACAGTCCTCTGTATGTCAGACCCCTGCTGTTGAAATTGCATGTATGTCGAATCAGAGGTCTACCTATGCGGAATAGCGCCCCCTATAGTTGTTACTGCACATGTGCAGATTCAGAAGTCTGCACACGAGCAAAAGATTCCTCTGCAGTCTGGCTGACAAATTAAGCCCAATCCACTTCCTGAAGCAGCTAGAAACAGTCATTGAAAATATGAGTTAGACCAAATGCATAAGAATAGGCACGAAAGCACACCCAAAAAACAGATCAGGAACTCTCTCCCATTTTCACACTAGCTGGACACTTGGAATCAATCTTGTAAAATTCCATCCATTGTCTGCACTGCGACATTTTGATATCTGCAATATGTCTCACCCTTTGGAAGGACAGCCAGGCTGATGCTGCTGGTTTGCCATAAGTGGAATGATGGTCAGGATGCCCCTTCCTCGAGAAATGGTGTCAGGATCTGCAATCCGATGAGCAAAAATGGGCGGGGGGGGGAGGGGGGAATGGTGACTTCTTGTCTGTCCTACCCCAAGATTTACTAAGCTCGTTACAAATGAAATGGGAACTAGCTGAACTGTGTAAGATTACAGGGGCCAGCAATCACGCCCTCTAGTGGAAATCACCCCCATTTCCACTCCCACCACCAACTTATTCTCGAGAATGGAAGATTCCACTGCAGCCTTACAAGACAGGAACTTGTGTTAAGGGAAGTGGTGGAGAGATAAGAGCTGAGTATTGCCAACATACTTATGCTCACTGATTCCTACAGATGAAGTTGCCCAAGAGAGACATGTGGATGGGGGAAAGGAGGAAGCTGGAAATAAATAGCTTTACATTATTGTGCATTTACCTAATTTTATTTTCAGCTGGTCTTTTGTCAAATTTCTTTGCTCTTTACTTTTGAGGCTTCCAGCTTTGTCTAGAACAATCACTTGAGACATTTCTTTGTTGTTAGGAAAGTTTCCCTAAAATTTGCTGCATGAATTCCCCCATGGGGATTACCCACTTTATTATTATATACATTAGAGAATGGAGATGTGATGGCGGATCAAGGAACCAGGAAAGCTAAGTTTACATGCAACACTGCAGAAGATCTTCTCTAGATGTTAATCCAGTAGGATGGCTAGACTGAGAAGATTTTATTTAAATAAATTTCTAGATATATGCATAAAAGGGAATGACATTTGCTGCTTCTGACAGAAGCATCTGAAGATGTCCTCAAGAGCTGAGACAGAAACTCACTATAGCAGAGGATCATTTCCTGAATGTGGACATATAAATTTATAATGGAAATAAAATGGCAGAATGTATGACTTGAAAATGTGCTTTGAATTATGTGTTCTGGTCTATTTAAATCATCCTCTAAGGCTTCTTCACGTGAAGACTACACTTGCTTTATGATATATATAGCAGCTAAAGCAGATATTAATGGAAAACCTTGCATCATGTTAATGGCAATTAGAAAAGCTAAACTTGTTATATTTAGCATCTGGTGCAAATTGTTCCTTTAGCATGCACAGAGATAATTGATTAATTAAACAGCAGTCCCTTGATATAAAATGCACTGAGAGTTGCAACTGGGAAAGAGGCTGTTAAACATTGCTCATCCATATGTTTGCCCCTCTCATATAGTACAGGGTAATCTATCTTAAGATAACTGTGTCAGATAATACAGTACTGCTGTGTTCATTACCTAAAGCACCATTCTGCCTTAATTAACACAGGTAAGAGTTTCCTTTTTTTGTTTGTGTTAGCATAAGAAAAGATGGGTCTGATGTCAGTAAAAAGTGGACACCAACATCTGTTTAATACATGGTTAGCCCTGCTGCCTCACAGCACCAGGCACCTGGGGTTCGAGTCCAGTCATGGGTCACTGTCTGTATGGAATTTGCACATTTTCCCTGCATCTATCTGGGTTTCCTCAGGGTGCTCTACTTTCCTCCCATACTCCAAAGGTATGCGAGTTAGGTTGATTGACCCTGCTAAATTGCTGGGGTAAACAGATGGGGCCTGGATAGGATTATTATCAGCACTGGCTTGATGGGCTGAATGGCCTTCTACTGCACTGTAGGAATTTTCTGATTCTATGAGTTAGAAGAGGTGAAATCGGTCTTAGCTGGTAGCATTATCTAAGTGGCATCTTTTCAGAAGGGTGCAAAGTTCCAATGTGTCTATTTTATTGCTGGTTTTAGCTTTGTTGAGAGGTAGCATTCCACTGTATTAAATCAAACATTGTGTGGAACTCTGGAACAAGCCTAAACAATAAGAAAGATTGAGAAGTAGAACTTCTGCAATAACAGGAGGTGAATAGGAAATGCCCCTGAAAATGGCAACAGTTTATGGTTCAGAAGACAGAAGTTGCTGTATATAGTTCAGTTTGAGACTCAACTATAGCATTTTACTACAATTCTAAAATATATTACATTAGCGGTTGGCATAATATTGCTTGGTTCACAGTGGCAATAAAGACTAAAGCACATTGTTGGCAGAGAGGGAAAAGAAAATCAGATCCTCATAAACGTACAAATTAAGATTGCAAAATGTGTGAAAATAAAAGTTTGTAGCTTCACAATTAGTGAATGGAGTGGCATAGTGGCACAGTAGATAGCACTGCTGCCTCACAGCGTCAGCGACCCAAGTTCAATTCCTGGTTTAGGTCACTGTCTGTATGACATTTGCACGTCCTCCCTGTGCCTGCATGTCCAAAGACCTGCTGATTAGGTGCACTGGCCATGCTAAATTCTCTCTGAGTGTGCCCGAACAGGCACCGGAGTGTGGCGACTTGAGGATTTTCACAGAAACTTCATTTCAGTGTAAATGTAAGCCTACTTGTGACTAATGAATAAGCTTTACTTTAAACATATTACCTTGCAATTGATAGTCAGTCTGGACGCTTGATTTAATAAATTTGCATGTTATGAGCTCAAAGATGAAATCTGCTTTGTAAAGCCACATGAAACAACCAAAAATATTCTGTACAAATGTGCATCAGTTGAACTTGGAGATATATCCTGCACTTTGTATGAATCTGCTTTACAATATAATTTGCTCAGGAATGTTTGGTCATGCAGTTTAGTAACTCTAACAGTATAATTCAAAATGGAATTTTAATAATGAAATTCATCAATCAGCAGAGTGGGAGTGAGTTCAAGGCTGGAGCCTCGAATCAGTTATTAACCACTTTCATTAATTTGGGGAAATGTTGGGTGTGAAGGTCACATTAACGGTATTCCAATATCATTATCATCAACTGCACAGATACAAACCACAGAAAATATAAAAAAGTGTGGACATAAAAATGCAAGCTACTGTCAAAGTGCCGAACAAGCGAGTCTTGCGATGAACATGTTCAATGTGGAAGTAATCTAACTTATCTCTTAAACAAAAGAACAAGTGGTTCTGTAAGTGTTGATTTGATGAAAGTGTGTGTTGTGGTGGTGAGTGTGTGGAGCATGGAATCTGATTACATTTTGGTGGTATAAAAAGAATGTAAGATGAGTCAATTGATGGGAGCAATCCTGCACTTCATGACTATCTGAAACATGCCTGCACTGATAATGGGCAAGATCACTTATCTGTCTGCCCTTACAACAGGTGTTAGGCCCTTTTACATGTGGAAAAGCAGTGCTTCCTAAGATTAATCCAGGTTTTACTCAATTCAACTCAACTTTTGTTCAATATATAACACAATAGCTTAGCTGCGTGCTTCACAGCTGGGTTAACGGACATTGAAATGTTCAGTTGTTTGAATGAATCAGCAGCTGCTTGTGAAATTATAAAATAATGATTATTACCTATGCATTGTGATTAAATATTAGTCTTCTGACTAATAGCAGCAGAATGTGAGGACGTATTTCAAAACCTTTCACTTTGCAGATTGAGTCAAACGTTATATAGAAAAAGCAAGATTTGTTTCCCATCCCAAAATAATCTCAAATCTAATTTTGCAAAAAGGCCTTTCTCATGCTTGAGGCAAATACTATTGTTAATAAAAGTATTTTAAATTTACATAAAATAGTTCGCTTTCACATTCAAAGTAAGTGGACCATACTTTGCATATACTGCATGAATTTCACATGCAAATGACTGCTGATTTTGTGCTGGTATAAGCAGCTGAAATATCTGACCATTGTTTATTTTTTTTGGAGAGTGATTATGTTGAGATTTGATATTGGTGAGTAGAATGATCCTGATTTATTTTTAGTGAGCCTGTTGTACACGTCAGCAGCAAAGGCAGTTGACAATGCAGCCCTAGTTTCGGCAGATAGTGATCACCAGGAAATGTTTCAATTCACGAACGACATATCTATTCTGTAACAACTATTGCTTCTAAATTGTGAATGAAAGCCCATGATCTTGGTACAACCTGAGTCAGTTCATCTTACAATAAGAAGTAGTCTTTATGAGAGTCATAGGCCAGGTTGTTACTGGCTTTTCCTGCCCATTGTTGGGCAGAGAGAGCTGGTAAAATGGCATGAGAGCCGAGAAGTCATCATCATCATGCACAATTTCTCAGCTGTCGAGGTTTTACAAAGTTTCCGGTGTGGTCAGCTTCACGTCAGAAATGGGCAAGAAGCTCAATAATTCATTTATATATATTTCACTGTTAATTTCCATCTGTTTAGCGAGCCCAATGCTGAGTCATCTAGGCTGGCTTGCCTTTGTGGCCTTGCCGGTTGAGGTTCTCTCTAGTGAGGAAAACACCTGCTCCCCATGAATGGGGAATAAATGTGTTGGCCTCGCTGATGGGACTGGAGGCCACTGAGGCACTATGGGGAGATTGAGGATGGGGGGGGGTGGGGTGAGGTGAGGTGGCCCTTATGCAGACTTGGCACTGCCAGCTTGCACCTGGGTAATGACCACCAGGCATCTTGGCACTGTATACCCGACAGTGGGGGTAAGGCCTATGGGATGGGTCCAGAAGGAGGCAGGGTCTGAAGTGGATAGGGGGGAGGAACCCACTCTGCAACACAATCAAATAGGGGATGGGGAGGTGGGGGGTGCCTTCTGCTACACAATCGGATTGGGAGAAGGATGGTGCGATCAGTCTGGATGCTGGTGGGATTTTGCATATTGGGTGGTGTGGGGCTCGTGGTAAGTCACGGGGTCCTGTGATTGTGGTGGTGAGGAGAGTTTGTGAGGCTGTTTTCATAAAGTCTGAACATGAGCAATAGCTCCCTCTACGCTTGTTATTCCGTATGTGCAGCCTCAGAGGTCTATTCATGCATGGTAGGTAGTTCCTTTTGCAGGCTGGGCTGGCAAATTAAGCCCCGCCCATTGCCTGCAGCAATCTAAGCCATATTTTCAATGAATAAATGCTGAAGACTGAGTGTGAAAACTCACCCAAAAATGGTTCAGGAACTCTCCCATTTTCACGCTAGATGGACACTTAGAATCAATCTCATAAAATTTCACCCATAGAGTCATAAATAGCATGGAAACAGGCCCTTCAGCCCAACTCATCCATGCCGACCAGATTTTCTAAACTGAACTAGACCCATTTGCATACATTTGGCCCTTATCCCTCTGAACCTTTCCTATCCATATACCTGTTCAAACGTTTTTAAATATTGTAATTGTACCTGCCTCTACCACCTCCTCTGGTAGCTCATTCCATATGTGCACCATCCTCTGTGTGAAAAAGTTGACCCTCAAGTCATAGGATCAGTCAATGCAGAAGAGTCTATACAGGCACGCAGGAAACACCTGAACTCCTACCTAATCCCATTTACCATATTATCCATCCTTTTCTGAAATGAGCATCTTGCTTAATTCTTTTAAGATTGGCCCTTGGTATGTGGATATTGTGCAGCCCTGGCTGCTTTGAAGATGTTAAGAGGTACAACATAATGTGGAATCTGAGCCACATATAACATGGACTAGTTACCCAGGGTTTTTGTCAACCACTCTTGATTAGATGCCTCCAGCCACTAATGTCCTGATTTACTATCTCGATTTCACAACCTACAATGGGGCACTTTGAACCCCAGGTTTGCAAGTCCAGAAGTATAACCACTAGGCTATCCTAAAAAAGTAAAGTTTATTTATTCATCACAAGTAGGCTTACATTAACACTGAAGTTAATACGAAAATCTCCGAGTCGCCACACTCCAGCACCTGTTCAGGTACAGTGAAGGAGAATTTAGCATGGTCAATGCACCTAATCAGCACGTCTTTCGGACTATGGGAGGAAACTGGAGCAGCCTGAGGAAACCCACACAGACATGGGAAGAACATGCAGATTCCACACAGGCAGTGATCTAAGCCTGGATTCGAACCTGGGTCCCTGGCACTGTGAGGAAGCAGTGCTAACCCACTGTGCTGCCCCAGGTGCTGAATGATGATTTATAACCCATTTCACATCAGACTTCTTTTTACCTTTCCTGCCTGTTCAAACTGGAGCTGCAAAGGAAATCGACTTCTTCATTATTGTGACACAAACCAGTGTTTGTTTTAGTACATTTTGGTAATAATAAAGCTCAGTTTTACAGATCTGAATATCTGTATAACTGTTACCAAATGTGGTGTTTAAACTGTGGCCCGTAGCGTTCTTGCAGGTATGAGCTTCCGTCAATTTGACCCACAATATTCAAGCAACTCAGTTTCACTCCCTGCAAGTGGACTGAAATGCAGGTTAGTAAGAAAATGGATTCAATTGTAAATGCAAGGATCAAGTGAATGTTTCTCAATGGCCCGCAATGGGAAATTGCTTAAAGGGGGCAAAGCTTTGAAATGTTGCAGTGTTCTGATTTTAAAACCTCAGTTTTTGGTTCAGTGATAGTTGCAATGCAACTATTTGTACCTGACCTCTACCTCATCTTTGACCTTCGCCAGACATAAAGCGTATCCTGTTTTCCTGCCATTGCTTACCATCTCTAGGAAGTTGCTGGAACTGGACTAGAGAAAGATTCAATATATAATGTAGTGGCAATCCTCTAAAGATTGTTATATTTACTTTGTGGCCTCCAATAACATCATCAAGAAATGTGCCTATTGCTGTGCTGTATGCACCAGCTCTGTTTTTAACAACATTTCTCATTTTCACCTCCTCTCCCTCGTTCCCCACAAACTTTTGCCATTGGAATTTTTACAGACGACTAAATAATTGCCGTGGTCCATCAGCAGAATGATTTCAAAACCCGCATCCTTATTTAAAAATCTCCACAGTCACACTCCATTCTACTTTCAAATTTCCTCTAATAATAAGGATTAGCTCACATGCCCTGTTCCCATAACTCATGTTCGTTGTGTGCAGCTCACAGTGATAACAATTTCAACCATTGCAGCTTGCACTCTGGAATATTCTCAGTAAAATCCTTGCACCGCTCTACACCTCTCCTTGCCTTCAAGTGCATCTCCAAGATCCATCTCGGTAACCTAACTTTTAGGCAACTTTCTCTGCCCTCTGCATTTCCCAGATTCGTTTTGTAAAGTGCCTTAGGAAATTTTGTTACGTCAACGGTGATGCGTTCAAGTTGCGGCTGTTGTATTATCGACTGACCTGCAGCTAGCACTGGTACGATTAGTGAAAAACAAACTGGTCTCTAACTATTTACAGGATGTGTAGGTAGTTCAGAGTTGTAGCAGTTTTTCAGCTTCTAGCGGGGGCAAGTTATGAAACATAACTGAATTAGCCTCTGCCACAGGAAAGCAGAGCCAGCAATATGTTCAAAACTTACTTCATAAGCTCAGGGTCCTCTTTATCATCCTTGGTCGGTGTTAATTTCTGTCCACTTTTCTTTGCACGTGGGCACCCTGACAAGCTGTGAAAACAATCAGAATGGGACTGACTCACAGTGAAGGGTATGAACTGCTGCTGCTTGATATCAACACATCTCACACAAATGAATAATTGTGGTGATAGTTGAGAAGATACATGGGTGGAAACTGTTTGCAATAACAGCTTATCAACACTTAGTGGGGTAGATTTTAACTTTTGGGTGGCTGTCTGGTGGTTTGCACTTGCTATCTTGCCCATTCCCACTATTGGAAAGCCTGGGTCAGTTAAAGGTCCGGGCTTCATATGCATAGCACTGGTGAGCAACAGGTACAGGATGTATGTCCTGCTGCATCTTGCTGATTGTGGGCCAGTGGAAAGTCAAGTAGTTGCTCTAGCCCACCGGTAAGTCCAGGGAACTGACTATGGATGGGGCAATGATCCAGGGTCTTGTTGTGGAGTCACAGTGAGCACTCCAAGTCCTTTTGACCCTGCAAAAACTTTAACCTAAAGATTTTTGGAGCAGACAGCATTAATGTCTTTAAGTCTGCTGAATATCAGAATAAATGGATGAGACCCACGTCAGCTATGGGTCCTCGAAAAATACTCGGCCTCCTAACTGTGTCGTAGTATTTTGATGTGTACGATAAAGAGGCCTATGGTCTTAAACAGTGTGTCCTCTGGCTGCCCAATGTAAGGTCCCTTACAAATGTGCTGACCAGAGCACCTACATTTGCAGTCTATTGCGCCATCAAGGCCAGGTAGGCCAAATTAAAATTGGGCCCAATTTGTTTGAGTAACATTTCTCTGTCAGTGTGTGAACCCATTTAAATTAAACAGGCCATCTCCATTGAAATAATGAGCATACAATGACGTTCAGTGTTAGTGTGCTATTATTGCCAACTGTAATTTCCACTCCATAGTTACAGCATAAAGCCTTTCAGGGTAGTCGGTCATTCTGTTAAGCTTTTGATCCCTAGATTGTACAGAAGAGATATCTTATAGCAAACTACTTTAATGCCTTGTCATTAATTTAAAAATGAATAATGAATTCGAGACATCTATTAATAAGGCAGATTAGGGGCTGGTAAGATAATTAAACCATCTTGTACTTGAACAGTTCAAAAATATATACAGAATTTACATAAAAATTGACCACTAATTTCAAGGAAAATCATCACCCTTAAAACCTAGACCTTGTCAAGGCTAAAAAGACTGGAAGGTTTCTTTCCATTTCTTGATTCACGATTGTATTTTAAATAGTTCAGCACAGAATAATTCAGATTCAAGTTCTGTCTGCAACGCATAACTTAAAGCTGCAAAGTGGTTTCAATATAGGGAACTCCCTTAACACCGACCACATCTTTTGATATCCTCTCCTCTAATCTCAGGGAAAGACAGTGTCAGCTAACTAAAGGAAACCAATGCTTTTATTGTAGGAATTAATTTTCTTTACATACAACAACAAAAGCCAATCAACAAGTACAGAAAAACAATATCGAATTCAGAACTCTCGATTGTTTTTGGAACATGATCAGATGGATCCTGTAGGGTTTGCGGACCGTGGTTTTAAAAACTGATGAACTATATTAGCATCTCTGGTTAAGAGACAACCCACCAGATATTAAAGACTCTAGCTGATCAGTGTTCTGGGCCTCACCTTCTGTGAGAAGTATAGTTCCCTGTCACATGACCAGACCCATCACAACCAGGAGTTGGGCACCTTAAAATGAAATGAAACTTACTTTAGCATATTTAATAGAATCCTTTTACGCGTAATCAGGCAAGACAGACAACAGAGTTGCTTATAAATTGAATCACACAAGAATAGCAACAGCAGCAATGACTGAGGTTCAACTCACAAAGGATTTATTGATCTAGTAAAATGCAATTCTGCCAAATTATGGAAAAACTGCATTTAACCATTCAGCAAAATTTTATAAATAGGAGCCTGATACAACAGCAATGCCATTTACAGATACAACATAATAATGTGTAAAAGACTTATGCATGGTCTTTTAATGGTTGAACAATTTTTTTATATGAGAGCTTTGAAAAAAGCATAAATCAATTAAAAAAATTGATCAGTTTAGATTTGCACCTACACAAATTTGAATGTAACTCACTTACAATCATCATGAGTTGCAGCAAATATATTTTTCTGGATATCAGAAAATGATTCAAATGTCAAACAGTTCCAAGAAGTATAAGGAAATAATGTGTTGTGGCTGAAATGCAGAAGTTATAAAAACCAAACATACCTGAGTTCTGAGGAATGGGCAGCCATGAGATTTCTTAGACTTTTATCTGCTAAAGGACAACCAGAAAGGCTGCAATAGAAAAATAAAACAACAGAATTGCATAAAATGTATTTTTAAACATCAAGTGAGTCACTTATTAAATATTTGTTGTGTTGTAAATAACTGGTAACTGCATTGCAAAAGAAAACAAAATACCTGCGATGCGAGGCATAATTCCCAGTTATATGACCACTGCCATCACATCCAGGGGTTGGGCAACTGAGAGAAAATTGAAGAAACACCGAATAGTTAGAATTTTACCTGTACTAACTGCAAGAAAGAAATGTGTTTGAACAAAACTAAATAAAACTGTCTTCTCCATTGGGGTCTTCAGCTCTTGATCCAATTAATCACATAACAATGCTTTTCTCTCCAAAAAATGTTTTTGTAGATACAAAATGTATTTTTTTGTCTTTTTTTTTCTCATTGGAAGAGCTGTTTATCACTAACAGCTTGAATGAGAGGATGGTATGATATCTATGACTGATTTGATGGAAGGTGCTTACTATACAGTGAGCTGCCCATCTCAATTTCTCCATGATAACACATCCATGTATCATTAGTGATGCAATAGGCATGTAGAAATTCAGTCTCAATGACAGGGATGCTGAAATACCACTGCAGTTCAGGGGCTCAGAACCGTGACAATTTGCTTTGGCAGCAGATACTTTATCACTCTGGCACTCAGAGAAACTTAACATAACATTTCAGGCATGCCAATCCTTCTTGTTTATTCATTGTCTGCAGGTAACAAAGCTCTCAAGCAGCGCAGTTATTTACGTTATTAATTCTTTCTTGGCATCCTTGCATGAAAATTTCATTTTGAGGCTAGAGCTCGTGACCTCTCCTGGGTACTTCTTATCTTCTATACTTTCATCCATCACTTCCAGATCTCCTGCCTCTGATGAGGGGAACGAAGAGGTGGCAGGTTCCATCTAGGATCACAGAATATAATTACTTTCAAAAGTACTTTATTAGTCACTACATTCCCTTCTCTCTTCCTTTGTCTCATAAAGATCTGATGATCATGAGTTGGCTGCCTCTTGTCAGAGATGATAATCCATTAAGTTTTGAATTTGTCAGAGTGACAGCTACATAACAGCCTTATTACGGAATGGAATTGGCTATGCAAACTTCCTATTTTCAATTGATGCCAAAACCATTTTAAAATTGTCTTCCACATACTCTGCCTTCAGAAATAAAAACAGAAAATGCTAGAAAACCTCAATAGGTCTGACAGCATCTGTGGAAAGAGAAACAGAGTTAACATTTTGAAGCTGTATGGCTCTCCTTCAGAGTAAAAGAGAGGGAGAAATGTGATTGTACATTGTTCAAGAGGGAGTGGAGCAAAGTAAAAGGTTAGGGACTGTTGTTTCATAGGCTCCTGGCTTCCAATCTAAACAATACACCAAAAATCTTCTAGAACCAAGTTCAAACATCACCAGCTGTTGGTTCAGGAGACCAGTAGGCGATTAAGATTGCAGTATTTAAACATGATTTGCATTGGGACAGTTTCTTTGGAGATTTATTGTTTCTAAAGCTGTTTTTCTTTTAATAACACAACATGCCAGGGTGCTACTCTTTGTGACATCTAAGGTGCAGTTATATAGCACTGGAAGTTTGATTTCAATAATATTGTAATGTGAAATGGGGTTCTGCTCACTGGTCGATTTTAATGTTTTGAAGATGCAGATGGGTGTATTCACATTCTGAAAGCAATAAAATTGCAGTAAGTTTTTAGTGTACTTTTTTCTATATTTATTTTAAAGGAACCTAAATAACACAAATACATTATGAGTAAAAGCACTTAACAATTAATAACCCAAATATGAACAATTTTAGATAATAAATTTGCAAAAAGAATATTTTTTGAGAAATAGCTGTATTCATACATATATTGTACCACTGCACATTCTCAATGTGGCATTTGTGTAGGACACAATGATTTGATTTAATTTATGTTTGTCATGTATTAGTATACAGTAAAAAGTGTTGTTTCTTGTATGCTATATAGGCAAAAGCATACTGTTCATTGAGATGGAAAGGAGAGTGCAGAATGTAGTGTTACAGTATAGCTAGGGTGTACAGAATGATCAACTGTGTGTAATGTGCATAATTTGCACAATGTGCATATTGCATAATAATTTAATATACTTCAGGTTAGAGGAGTGGAGGCAGTAAGGCTGGTCAGGATGGCATGCTTAAACCTGGTTTCACTTGTCACTTATGTTATACTCCACATTTATGAAGGCCAATTGGTGATGGATTATGGAATTATGCTGCCACTTTTTTGTTAGTATGCACACAGAAGTGCTTTGTGTGATGTGAAAATACTCAAATATAGAACAAGTATAAAACTTGAAACAAGGCTTCCACGCATTATCCTCCCTGTGTGCATTTTCTGTTCATTTGTGGCCATCGCTGCCAAAGCCAGAATTAGGTCTCACCCTATCAGGTTAAAGTCCAACAGGTTTATTTGGAATCATGAGCTTTTGGAGCGGTGACTCACCTGATGAAGAAGCAGCATTCTGAAAACTTGTGATTCCAAAAAATCTGTTAGACTTTAACCTGGTGTTGTAAAACGTTTTACTGTGCCCACCCCAGTCCAATGCTGGCAACTTCACATCAAAGCCAAAATTTATTGCTCATCCCTGATTGCCCTTGGAAAGATGTTGGTCAGTCACTTTTTGTGGTGTGGATATACTCATAGCGCTTACTGCAAATTAAATGTTTCTTGGGATTCTACTTTAGTTCATTTTTAATTCAGATGTGCTCCATGTTGAGAGGTGCTGTGATCTGAAATTTAAGTTAGATCAGCACACAATGTAAATGCCACCATAAAACACTTCTATCCAGCTGTTACAGTCTCTTGGGTCCAATTTCCCTCCGCTGTGGTCTGGGTCTAAATACAAAATGAAATTTTCATACTTGGCAGGTGTTTTCACTGAAGGCTCAGAAAAGAACAGAGCACCTGTTCACATACTGAGCTTCATATTCCATGTTTCCCCACTGACAGTCACAAATGAATTCCAGGGTTGGAGAGAGTTAAGGCTCACTTATGTGTAGCAAGCTTTTTTTCGTAAATAAAACATTTTGAAATGATCTAATATCACAAGACACTTACACATGTTTGCACTGAGTCTAAGAATAACAATAATCAAAATTTCCCACATGGATAGTTCTAGATCTGGGCTGACTCATCAGGCAGGAGAGAGAAATTGGGCGTTGAGTCAACATTGGTCATCTTTGAGTCAGTCATTACTTGCAGGAGAATAAAGGAAAAAGGGGAACTGATAAAGGCAGGCCTGAAATGAGGAGTGGAATCCGTGAGCAGTGTCAGGGCCTTGCCTGCTAGATGGAAAGGCAGCGAGAGAGCCACAGTGCCTCTTTTTGGAAAGCCCTGCCCATCACAAGCCAATCAAGGACTGCCAAGATCACTGGCTGATGGAACTGCCACTGGCAAGAGCTGCCAGCCAATCAGAGGTCACAGTATCTTGGAGGACCTGTGGGGAGTGGGGAAGGGGATTGCAATATGGAGTGCAAAGACAGACAGGCAAGGGAGGGCAGTAGCTTGGGTAAAGGGATAACTCTCAGTGGCCACCCACCCAGTGGGTGATAAGCGAGCTTTACCTGTTTTGCATGTCACATGGTGACAGACCAGCTGGCAGCTGGGTTAATCCCAGTGGTGGCAGGATGAGTAGTCATTAATTGGCAGCAGAGCAGGAAGATCGACCATGGGCTTTCCAGCCCAGAACTTAATTTTGGTGGAGATGGAAAGGTGGCGGGATTCTGGTTTGTCACCACACTGCCTAATTACATGCCTTTCCCATCTCCAGAATTGCCATCAGTGACAGCAGAAGATTCCACCTAAAGTATTCTGAACCAAGTGATATTTTATGTTGTTTCATTTATCAGATAATTAAATATGTTCATAAACTAAATGGTGTGTTTTTGTTTCAACTTCTGTTGTTTGTATCACTGGCTTTCCAGGAAACAAGAGCACATTTCTCAGGAGCAGTCAATTAAGCGTGACCTATCCAAGAACTCACCTCTTCACTCTCTTCCTCCCTTGGTCTGCTTGGCTTTGTGTAGTCAATAGGGCCATCATATTCATCCTGTTTGGAAGTTTGACTGGACTGTGGAGAACCCATTACGCTGCTACATGTGCTGTTGCTTCCATGAAGGTAGGAGGAAGGTAAATCTGCTGACCTGACATTCGAGCTGATTGCAGAGAACACATTTTCTCTTTTGCGGTTTTTATTCATGCTGAGATCCAAAGTGCCATTTTCATCCACCTCAATATCCATATTCTGAAAAATAATAAGGGTTTCAACTGAAACTACTTTCTTATATTTTTAGAAAATTCAATGATATGACTTCGTTACTTTGGTCAGCAAGATTAACATAGTTTGACATTATGGTGGGATCTCCACATTGTTCACAGTAAATTGTTGGCTATACTGTTTTATATATGAGGCATGAAGTGACACAACCTTTCATACAATGTACTATTCTGGCTTACAATGGAGCTGTGTGTAAACTGTTTCATTCCTTAAAGGCCACCAAGTCAAAATGGCACGTTTAGACTCATGCTGAGGTTGACAGAAGGATGCATATTTCTGTACAGGGTGGCAGTTTGCAAATCCTTGGCTCTTTCTAAACTCAGAGGGATTGCAGGATGGCTCTTATTTTATTTTTTTTAAATATTCCACATAAAATTTGCAACTGTGACAGTCATGTCTCAAAATATTCCTGCATGTGTACTACTGTTAATTATGTGAGCTGATGACAATAATGAACTGTAACATTTATATTTGGGTAGCTTTAGCCTTTGGTTTTGTCTGCCACCAAAGACGTTCCAATCCTGGAATTCTACCTGCCTTCTTCTAAACAACACATCTAGCAATAGTGTTAGTGGAATGCAGAGACTCACCTTAGAGGGATGATCCTGATGCTTCGTGCTTAGGTTCTCTGGCATTTCCCAACAACGTGTGGATAGATTGAGGATCGCTGTGGCAGCCATATGTGCAGCTTCTGCATCATGAGCATAGTCGTAGCCACCGGATGAGGTTTTAACATAGTTAGTAGACATACTATGACTGGGTGAGGAGGCCTTTGGAAATGGTTTTGCTGTACAAAGAAAATATAGGATATTAAATAAGTCAGCATGATTCAATTTCAAATTATTTCAACATTAGTTCCATGGCTCACGAAATGATGTAGATCATAATGAGTAACAGCTGATTTTAGCAGACCTAGATTCTGAACAGTTTTAACCTTTGCAGGTGTAATGCAGGTAATTGTGGCTGATTGAGATGCAATTGGAAATAATCATAAATGCAGATATTTAAGATACTATTTATGTTGTCATTTAAGTATCAGCTTTGTCATTTTGTTTGGCAGAATTTTCATGCTAAAATTGCTAATAACATAATCAATTCAGTAGTGCTTAATGTGAAGTGTGAAATAAATTGCTTTTGTGTCATTTCTAATATCAAGTGACAGAGGCTGCGCTTTCCAGCTTTCATTCAACCTTGATGTTTGATCATTTTGGGTTTCAAAGTACATACTTACATTTAAAGGTTTTGGGTGAGCTTTCAGATGCCTGAAGTTTTGGAGCAATCACACGTTTCCCAAACACCTGTGCGTCAAAACTAGCGTAATCAAATGTAACCTTGGAATACTTCTCCAACTCCTTCGCTAGGTTAGCACGAGGGGTGACTGGCAGCATATTAGGCCTGTAGCTATAGTGTGGAATCTCCAACTGCTTCACAAAACACATCGGCCTGTAAGTTACAAGGAGTTAAAATTCAATTGCAAAGCAAGGTCCAAACAATGTCTCTCTCTCCATTTATTTGGAGGTGTCATTTTGAATGAGCAAAGTCATCTTCAGTTTTATTCATTTTGCACAAACAATATTAGTTTGTGCAAAAATGTAAAACAAACTTTAAATTCAATCAAGCTGACAGTGCCTGCCAGTTTCTCCTAAAGTGGAAATTTCCGGATGTCAGCTCACTTTCAGACTGTCACAAGAATAAGATAGATCCAAATTTGTATCATCAAGGTTGCCACATTGTAGAAATCTGATTTTTTTTTTTTATTCATTCGTGGGAACTAGCTGGCCAGCATTTATTGCCCATTCCAAGTTACCCTTTTACAGAGGATAGTTGAGAATCAACTAAATTGCTGTGGCTCTGTAAGCTAGACGAGATAAGAATGGCAGATTTCCTTCCCTAAAGTATACTAGTGAAGCAGATGGGTTTTTCCGATATTCAAAAATGGTTTCATGGATTCTTAATTCCAGTCAATTAATGCCATGTGAATGTTATGTGTGGAAATTTGCTGATATTGATGCACTCCATCCATATTTTATTACATTTATTATTTGAGTTTATTGTAGTATCTGTAGCTCAGATACTTTACAAATTTGCACACTTAGTGCTGACCTTCCCCAGTGGAAATGAATATCAGAAATTCATTTCAAGGATGAAGGTTATTAAGCCTGCTGGATTATTCTTCAATGGATGGAAAATCCTGCAGGATATGCTGATTGCTGTGTCCAAATTCCCATTAAATGCTCCTGGTCTAGTAAAGCAGTGTGGAAAAAAATAGATAGTATGGTGGCACAGTGTTTAGCATTGCTGCCACACAGTGCCAGGGACCTGGGTTTGATTCCTGGCTTGGGTCACTGTCTGTGTGGAATTTGCATGTTCTCCCTGTATCTGCATAGGTTTCCTCGAGCTGCTCTGATTTCCTCCCACAGTACAAAGATGTGCGGGTTAGGCGGATTGGCCATGTTAAATTGCCACTTAGTATTGGTGGACTAGCTAGAGTAAAAGCATGGGATTATGGAGATAGCGCCTAAACGGGATTGTGATCTGTGCAGACTGGATGGGCCGAATAGCCTCCTTCTGCACTGTAGGATTCTATGATATGCAGTGAATCATATCATAGATTCACTGCATATCATAGAATCTATGATGAATACCCATAGCTGTATGTGTTTGTATATTCTAAGATACCCTTTACATTGCTTTTTAAAAGTCAAAATATTATGTAAAATTCCCATGTTAAAATTGATAATGCCAAAAATACTTTACGTTTTCTAATAAAGAGTAATTTGCAGACCATTTCATTTCAGGATCTGTGTGTGTAAGCAGGATATCTGATTTTGTAATCATCTAAATAGCGCTGCACAGAAGGTGTTTCCTTTAATTTGCTTTAATCTTTGCAGCTTTCACTGATTTGCCTTAGGCCCTTTGGAGCAATAAACCTACCTCAGCACTCTGTCAGAACTTTGGCTGCTTTTGGGAGATTCACTATTATGCTGTTTCTCGTGAGATTTTGCCAGTTTCTCAGCGGCAGCGATGGGACATCCAGAAAGGCTGGGACAAAGAAAACAGCAATTTAAGTTAGCTACACTTTTGAGGACAGCTTTTCATCAAAAAGATATTTTTTAAAAAAATGATATATCTATTTTGGCTGCATTTTGTGAATGGTTCTTGTACAAAAACTTCACAATCTTGTACATAATCCTTCAATCATTCTTTGAATGTAAGGATTAACCCATTTGTTATAAACATGCAGAAAAAAAGTACCAGACAAGAAATAGTTTCCTTAATTTCTAGGATACTGCAAGTAAATAAATTTACAACACTATTTTGTTACTGATTGTATTAGGTATTTCCTTTAATCCGCCAAGGTAACTGTTAAGTCAAATGTTGTGTACATTTAACTCCATATTAAATTGTAGAATTTCATGGTAAAGAAAAGTAAGTAGATTTATTTATATAGCACTTTTCATTATTTCAGCTTGCCTCAAAACACTTCATAGGCAATATTTCACCAAAAGTCCTGCTGTCCAATGAAGTGGGATCATCTCTTGCTTTTGGCCCCAACAGCGTGTCTTCATCTCTATCTGAAAATTACAGTCCTTATCTGAAAGACAGCCTCTAATCGTGTAACACATCCGCAATGTCAACCTGGATATCTGGTCAGGTCAGGGGGAAGTTGATCACATGAATTTCTGACATGCAGGTGATTGTGCAACAACTGGGCCAGCTGACTAAGGCTTGTAACCATGATTTCTGCTCTGTTATATGTGCTTGAATGTTAGGTGAGGACAAGATCAGGTTCAGTTATGATGCTTCCCAGGAGGTACCAGACAATGATCAGAAACAGCTTTTTTTTCCTTTCTCTCCTAAACCAGGGCAGGGAGGCCAAATGTATCCTGGTGGAGATGTGCAAAGTCAGCATGGGCTGGTCACAAGAATAAGATAGATCCAAATTTGTATCATCAAAATTGCCACCTTCCGGTAACCTTTTGTACACTTCGTGGGAACTGGCTGGCCAGCATTTATTACACAGCCCTAGTTACATTTGTACAGAGGGTAGTTGAGAGTCAACTACATTGCTGTGGCTCTGTAAGCCAGACCAGATAAGGCACATAGGAACTTGTAGTTTTGGGTGGCTCAACTTCTCACTGAGAACTTAATTCAGCCACACATGGTGCATTCAACAGAATAAGAGTTCCACATTGACCAGAGCATAGGTAGCAGAAGTTACTCGAGGGAAGTTGAAACTGGCCATTCTTGCACAGCTGATCAGAATGATAGCTATCATTCTTGATAGCTGATCAGAATCTATCAGAATGATAGATCATTCTGTTCTGAGACAGAGTCTTGCGAGTAGGTACTATTTTCCCTCTCTCTACAAAAATTATTTTGCCACAGTTAATGTTATTGTTCATTTCTTTCAGAAATCATTGTCTCATTGAAGTGAGAGTCAACTGTCTCTGCCTCTAGTAGCTGTTAGGTCATAATCCCCTCCTTTACATTGGGGAACTGTCCAGCATTGCAGCTACTGACAGACTAACCATGACTGTGTATGGCAAAGTGCAATGAAACATTAATGTGGCAATTACCTGCCTGTTCTGCAAATTAGGAAATCATTTGTTCAATCCTCCTTAAAAAGCCAAAAGAATTGACACAAGCCATCCTTTTACAGATTTTGAAAATAACCAAGTACATCAAGAGTAAATTTGAGCTCGATTTAACATCCACTCCAGGACATAGGTAGTACAACAGTTCTTCATCATCTTTCACTTTCAAGTAATGTCAAAGTATAATGAATCAATATAATGAAGAGAGTGCCCCTACCTCCTGTGTGTATTGCGGTTGCTGTTGACATGCCCCTGTCCTGTGCAGCCTGGCGTGGGACACTTCAAAACATTTTCATGCATGGCAAGAACTGAATATGCAATTGAAAAGCAAAAAGTATCAAACACTGACTGCCTTTTAGCAAGAGGTATCATCAGGTCATGCTGACATTCAGATGAAGCTTGTAAAATATAAGTTGTTTGAACAGTTTTACTTTTTGGCCAGTTTCATTTGAGCTTTAGTTTCATGGCAGAAGTAAGGTGACTAATTCTTCATTTGGGGGGGACTCTCCCAGTCCAGCGCAATAGGTCAGGAGGCATCAGCAGAGGCTGTTTAGTGGGCACCTCGCTGAATACCACGGCCTTTGTATATTTCTGGCTCCATGATTTTTGGGCACTTCTGATTCATTGCTAATTTAGATATTTAAATTTAAATTTCCCTATCAGTAGTGGACTCGGGACTGAAGCCTCCGAGCCTGCTAGTGTCTCTTCCCCCCCGCCACTGCCAGGAACAGTTCAATCCAACGGGGTTTACTCCTGCTCCCCATAAATGGGAACATTTTGTCAATGTCTCTTGGGCAGTGCCAGAGGGTGGGGCATAGGGGCAATCTATGGGTTATGAGGCTTATGGAGGGATAGTATGGAGTTGTGGGGCTGGCCAATGATTGTGGGGCCACTATACATGCACTGATTTTGGCACTGACATATCGATGCATACGCAGTGGCCTACACAGTGCTATGCTGCTAATATCTCCAGTGCGAATAGGTCTCGCCCACTGATTTTCAGTGTGAATCTCACTAGGGCACTCTACAGTACTCAGTGTGAGAGATTCATTTCGAAAACCTCACTAAAAAGATCAGCAGGAGTTTCTCCAGTTTTCACGTGAATTCGGTACCTGGAATGTTTTTGGGAGAATCGCCCCCTATATGTGAATGCTGCAGGATACTTAACATGCGGAGAAGGAAATCACAACGGGAATTCTACTCTCACATACTATTTGCACTTAGAGTTTTCCAAAAGGAGTCATTGGATAGCAATCAAGGGCAGGAGGCCTGAGGCCAGTGTATCACTTCTAATGGCTATGAAGTAAACACAAGCTAACAAGGGGACTTGGAACCTTCCGGTCTGTATGACACAGTTATAAGCTTATTTTACATACAATTTAAACCATGGAGGTACTGAATTGTACCAATTTAAATTATGAACAATTTAAAAAACAGGAAATAAACAAAAAGAGTATCATATCTCCATGGCCGTCATTACTGGAATTATTTTCACTAATCAAGGTACAGGAGCTCACTGACAATACTAGGTCCACCATTGGGACAAATGCATTTACGTTAATGCAAACTCATAAATATTGATGTAATTTAATTTCTTTGACCAAATAGTTCAGTTAACACAGCACATTTCACTATTATCACGTGTTGCAGTGGGTGATTGAGATGAATGGTGTATATTTATTTAATGGGACGTTAGATAATATTTTTAAAGATTCTTTCATGGGACGTGGGTGTTGTTGTAAAGGCCAGCATTTGCTGCTATCCATAATTGCCCTTGAAGTGAATGGCTTGCAAGGCCATTTCAAAAGGTATTTGAAAGTTAACTACATTGCTGTGAGTCTGGAGTCACGTATAGGCCAGACCAGGTAAGGATTTTCACCCTTAAAGGACAATAGAGAGACAATTGACAATGGTGTTATGGTCATCATTAGACTCTTAACCCAAGATTTTTACTGAATTCAAATTTCACCTCCTGGTCCCCAGAGCATACACCTTGGTTCTCTGAATTACTAGCTCAATGACAATAACACTGCGTCATTATCTTCCTGGAAGGAGAAGGAAATAGAGGGTTAATTAAAAGGTTTGGATGAGGAAAATGGAAAGAGGCCTGAATGAAACATAAATGCTGTGCTTCATAAAATATGAAGCACAGCAACAGGATCAAATGCCTGTTGTTGTGCTTCATATTTTATGTAATCCAACGAGAAAATATTTTCTGATTTAAGGCTACTCTTCCTGAACAAAACAGGCTTCTTTCACAAAGTTAATTTGTAATTTTGTGCTTTTGGTCTAAAAGTGATCTTCATTATCAGTAGTTGAGCCAATGTTGACATTTACACACTTTTTATTGTAAGGTTATAAATAATAATTCATCATAGTTACCCGAAACCTATGAGTCATAGAAAAATTACTAAGCTAGATCTTATAATTGCTGTCACAAAATGTAAGTGAACAAGTACTTTGCATTGTCATATCAAATTCCTTCAGCATTACAACAGAAGAATGCACCCGTTTATTTTAAATGGGTTCACACGTCCATTGAAAATATCAGAGATAATTAATGTGAGAAAATAATTTGTTTGCACAATATAATTGTTGCCAATATTTTTATTCTCCCGGTTGTCAATGACACACAAGGGTAAGTTTACAAATTGGTACTCTTGGGTAACAGCTTTGTCTTCTGGGGGTGAATTTGGGGACTTTGGGTGAAAATTCCCATACTTTTCCATCCATTATGAATAACATGTAAAACTGCCCAAGTAAGGCTATGAAGTTCTGGGTTGGGAATACCAATTGGTAAAACAAAACCTGTTTAGCAGCACTGTGAAGTTTAATCAAACAGGGAGCAATCTCTCAAAAAAACAGTTACTCACTCTCTGGAGGTATTTTATCCTTGTGCGGGCAGCCAGAAAGACTACGATGGTGTGGGTACAATCCTGTCACATGACCGGTGCCATCACAGCCTGGCGTAGGGCACTTGATCTCCCTCTTCTCAGATCTTGAGGGATCTATACAACCATGTGTACAAAAGCACCAGCATTAAGAATTCCCTTGTGTGCTCCCCGTCATTAGCTTATCCTCTGAGGTTACAGGGAGCTTGAGAAATACCGTTTTGTGAGAACTGTAGACCCTGTCACATTCACTATCCCCGCTTCCGATAAGGTATTTTTGATAAGATATTAAGATCTGTTTCCTTTGACTGGAACTGTTTAAGTCAAGGGAAGATCACAAGATAGATTCACATGGTGAAGTTCTTTTTTTCATGTATTAGTGTTACAAGTAGCCTTACATTAATGCTGCAATGAAATTACTGTGAAAATCCTCTAGTTGTCACACTCTGGCACCTGCCCGGGTATACTGAGGGAGAATTTAACACGTCCGATCAACCTAACCAGCATGTCTTTCAGGTTGTCAGAAGAAACCGGAACACCTGGAGGAAACGCATGCAAACACGTGGAGAACATACAGACTCTGCACAGACAGTGAACCTAGCCAGGTCTTTGGCACTGTGAGGCAGCAGCACTAATTACTGTGCAAGCAACTCTTCAGTCATCTCATTCATGTAGAAATACCCAACTCTTCACCTACTGGCGGGCGCCACAATTCCAAGCTTATTGTTTCCATCACTTTACCCATTAGATGATTCTGTTTGTTCATTATGCTTTGCGTGAAGAAGAACTTCCTAACATTAGTCATGAATTTATCCTGTATTCACTTGAATTTGTTTCCTCTTATCCTATTATCCGAGTTTAACTTGAAATGGGGTTCAGGACTGATCTTGTCTGCTATTTGTTATCTTGTACAAAACTATAATATTCCCTCACTCATTTCCAAAGATAAGTACATTTTTTTGCTAATATATTTTAAGAAGTTTGATTCAAGTTAAGTACGAAAACATTGAACTAATTGTATGCTAATGAACATTTGAAGATACATTTTAAATGATAATTGTTTTATACAATCTTCACTGAACAAAATGTAATTCAATTAAATATGGAAAATTACATGGGTTGCAGTTGATTATAGTTAATAATGAGTGTAAAAGTTCATTATTCCAAGGATGTGAATTATAATTCCACTATTCAGCAATGTGAAATTAAAAAAAATATATAGTTCACGCCAGCAATTTGTTACTTAATGGTTATTTCAAGAAGGATTTAAATCTTAAAAATAAATCACATGTGGAATAAATAGACTGCTGCATTATTCATTGCTATGTTACTGATGTTCTTCCAATTGTATCAAAGTCTCCTGCAATAATTTATTGTTCTAACCACAGTCACAAATGGCTTATCCTTTATGCATTGAGTCTCTGATATTGAAATTACAACGTGACACTAACGTATAAACATTTAATGCCTTTGTCTGTATTCTTCTTTGCTATTTCAGCAAAGGCACTTTCTATTGATTCTGAATAGATGATTGACTCCATCAAATAGTAGAGACAGGAAATTCAGAAAAAAAAGCATATAGATTGTTTGTACTATATACTGATCTCAATTTCAGGACCTTTCATTTATTTTTTTTCCTCCCCATTTGTTCTCGGTTGGTGAACACAGTGGCTCATAGTGGCATTTGACAGCAACAGCCATTGGTATCTCAAAAAGTGAGGATTTCTTTTTAACAGCATGATCCTGGACACTAAAAGTGCTGGCAGGACCTCTTAACCATGGATAGACCAATGTTTTCAGAGATACTTTCAACAGAGGTCTCGAGAAGAGATCAGAATCAGGATCTCAGGTAAATCCTCACCCTTTCTGCTTACCCTTGTGCAAAGGTCCATTGCCACCCTTCCGAAGATCACTTCAAACTTTGAAGAGAAACAAAGCTTTTCTCATCTACATAGCATCACAAATGCACTTAGCCAGTAAGTCTTCCAGTGGGTTACCAGCTAGATATAGTATGCATAAGTAATAAGTCACTTTTAAGTTTACTTCACTTTTCACAAAAGTAAATTACCAAAATGCTAGAATCAATTGCTGTTTTTACAATATCTTGTGTCGTTATTCTGCATTAGGTTGAATAATTCAGAGAAATGTTTTAGTGTGGTTAATAGCTCTGGCTTCAGTACTAGCACAGCTGCAGAGCATGTGTAATTTGCTCAGTGTGTGATCAGTTATTTTATGCATACGGTACAGCATGTTTTATGCTCAATGTGGTGGAATAACAATGTTCACTGCACTGAAAATTAAATCACTGTACATAGAGTAATCAAGTAATTGTCATCCAAGCTACAACTTGCCACTTACCTTTACTATAAAGGTTCTTCCTGATGGAATCCAAAGATTTATTTGGCTTGTCTTCCATATGGATATGCCTCATTTGTTCCCCTGATATCCTATTGGGCTCTCGGTTTACATCTTCTCTCTTCATCTTCACCTGCTCAGCTTTCAGAGCAATGGCTTGCTCTAGGAGCCCAAGATTTCCTTTTGTCATCATATCATAAATTTCTAACTCTTCAGTGATCGCAGACTTTGGAGGTAAACTCTCACTCTCATCAGTGCATTCCTCCAGATTGTCCTCTGCAAGTGCTGGACTTTCTGACTTTGGTTGTCCTTCACAGTGAACTTCCTGTTCTGTCTCTTGTGATAGCTGCACTATTACTTCAGCACTGTCCTTGTATTGCACATCGGTGGACTTCTCCTCCTCCTCCATATCCTGCTTCATTTCAGCCTCATCAACCTCTTGTTGGAAAACGATTGTCTGTTCGCTGCAGTGGGAGGAATCAGTCGTGTCTTTAAACTCTTTACACTCTTCTTCATTTGTTTCATCAGCGGATGGAAGCACATTTTCCATTGTGTTTTCTTCGATCGAATCATGATCCTGGTCAACTTCTTTTTCACATTCAGAATCTTCAGTCACAGTCTCACTTTCCATAATTTCCTTCCCAGAATCGCTTTCTTCTTCTGTTGTTTCCTGATGTGTGTTGTCTTTAGTATAAATGCAAGTCTCTGTAGGTTGTGACTCACTGTTAATTGGCTTTTTATCAGAGAATGAAGGAATTGCGGTATCGTCTACTATTTTGCCAAGATTCAGAAGTGATTTGGCAACTAATTCCTGATAGTTAACAAAATCGTCCTTTCGAGTACTGACATTCCTGGCTCCATCCTCCCAATAATGTCTACCATCTTGCCCTTTAAGCCTGGTATCTGCAATAAAGGAAAATGATGCATGTTTAGTTTCCATTATGACTGCGTACTCACAGAAAAATAACCCAAACCATTATCATTCAATTGTTTATTGCACTTATACTAGTTAATCACCTGTGACACAGCTCGTGGCAAGTCAAATAATATCCATTCAGTAATGATGGGAGTGTCATATCAGATAACCGTGCATTGTATTACCTTTGTTATTGAAATGAACCTGCTTAAAATAGCCTGCCCCTTTAAGGCTTTAAACATCCTGAAAACCTTCACAATGGGTTAGAGAAATTCGAAGTTGGTGAACAAAGTTTTCAGATTTCAGATGTTTGTAAATTCCTAGCTTCATTTCAGAAGAAACTAGCATTGAAAGACAGTCTTTCTTCATTCATACTTCCAGCACTTTGCAGTGTGGTGCCCACAATGTGGCAGATGTTCAGTTCTCAAAATGCACTGCAGTATTGTTCTACGTTAATCTAATTAACAGGTTGAAGGTTCTGTTTCTGAGGATTACCCTGACCTTTTGAAACATTTTTGCAGAGCAAAATGGGCAATTGTTTTATTCATTTGTGGGACACAGGTGTCGCTGGTTGGCCAGCATTTATTGCTCATCCCTAACTGCCCAATTGTAGTTGAGAGTCAACCACATTGCTGCGGCTCTGGAGTCACATGTAAGCCAGCCAAGGTAAGTACATCAGATTTCCTTCCCCAAAGGACATTAGTGAGCCAGATGGGTTTTTCCAACAACAGTTTCTTGGTCATCACTAGACCCTTAATTCCCGATATTTTTTACTAAACTCAAATTCTACCATCCGCCTTGGCGGGATTCAAACCTGGCTCCCCCAGAACATTAAGTTAGTTTCAAGATTAACAGTCTAGCAATAATAGCATTAGGCCATCGTCTCTCCGACTTTCATTGTTACCTTTATAATTCAACACAGAATAATCTTCTTATAGGTGCAAGATATAATTTACAGTGAGTCATTATACTGGCAGAGCTGGCAGCGCTGCTCATGACTTTTTTTTGGGTTTGCCAAAATGGAATCATGTTTAGCCTGATCTGCCCTTTCAAGGTTAATGCTCACATACTCCACAGAAGATGTCTAACTATAAGCAATTCTGGCTAACAGTAGCTGATCGTAAAATATTGGTCCCGTTTCAGGAAAAAAAACAGCAAGAATGGGAACATCTGGACTGCAACAGGTGCTCAGTAAACTGTTATAAATGCTCCAAGGTGTTGTGGCATTTATCATGGTGATCTGGAAGTTAGTGTATGATGTTATAGCATTGATTGAAAATTAATTGCAATATTTCTGTGGATTTTTGTAATTTGTACTGCACCTGCTACTGATTCAGCGCTTTCAATTTCTTCCATATTTTTTGCTTCTTCCTCCTCCTCCTCTTCCTCTTCTTCTATTTCGTCTTCGACTTCAAGTGCTTCTTCTGATTCATCTGCAACCGACTCCTCCTTTAAGTCCAATTCAACTACCCCATCACTATCTCCATTATAACCTTCATCTAAAGCAAGTTTCAATGGATGGGATTTCCTTTTGGTTAGCAGTTGATCAGAATCGATGTCTTGTATTTTTCTTTTCTTGACCAAAGGGCACCCTTGTGAACTTATAACAAAAAGATCATTTCAATTATAAGGCACTTCTTTTAAAAAAAAACACAAAAGTTTGATTATACTTGCTTTAAATAGATTCTACAGTTATTCCACATTTCTAAATAATGAAGAAACTTGTCAGTAAACTCAGGCTCTGAAATTGCACCTAAATTACATTAACTTGACCTAATCTCCGCTCTTATATTATTGCTATTCCGATTTGAACATACCAGTATCTCATGATGCAATTTTAAGGCTTTTGGTCTTTAACTTTGGAAAAATAGAAAGGGCTTACCTTCTGTGCCGTGCATATTTTCCACTCGCATGACCTGAGCCGTTACATCCTGGAGTAGGGCAGCTGAACAAGAAAAATGATCAATACTTTTGCAAGTTAGAGAACAATACAATATTGCAATCTTCTTCTTGGGAATGGCAATGCTCCAGCCAATAATTTTAATGAGAAAAGTGAGATAAATATAAATGGGATTTCTAACACCTGTGTCTAATCTAGCCTTAAATTACAAAAATGTATGAAAAATAATATTCATTTTTCAACCTTTTTTTTGGTGCTGAGTATTGTTCATTCTTCAGGCCTTGACGCACAAGAAAAGCCACAAGTTTCAATTCTGCCACTATTTGGTTGTCAGTAGACCTGAAGTTTTGAATGATTACCCAAGATACAACTTATTTACATGCCTTACAGTACTTGGAGACATTTTATCTCTAAAAGTGATTTACTTTGCTGCTATATTAGTATCTTTAAAAGCCATTGCTCCAAAGCAAATTGATTACCTACGAGATTGGAGCTACACTCAACTTTTCTAAAACGAGGTCACTTTCCAGATTATAGTAATAACCTGCCCCTTGCCATGCTAAATTACCACATCTATCCAGATCAAAGCTTGAATTTATTTTTTTGGTAAACAACTATGCTAACAAGATAATTTTGTCAGAATTAAAGCATCATGGAATGAAATCTTACAAAAGTGTTATTGGAGAAACTGGGCTTTTGTTATTTGAGATTTTATCCTTCTCACTTTACAACAGTTTTCTTTATAGGTCGAACAGACTTTTAATTCTGAGAGCAGACAACATTGACAATCTCCCCTTGACATTCAATGGCATTACCATCATTGAATCCCCCACTACTGACATCGACAGTTATCATTTACCAGAAACTGACTAGGTTAGTCATATAAAAACTGTGACTACTAGGATAGGTCAGAGGCTTGGAATTTTGAGGTGAATAACTCACAGTCTGAAATCCCAGAGCATGTCTAACATCTACAAGCACAAGTCAACACACTCCACATGCCTGCATGAGTGTAGCTCTAACAACACTTCAGAAGCTTGACACCATACAAGGAAAAATAAAATCCCATTTGATTGGCATCCCCATCCACCACCTTAAAGATTCACTTGCTTTACCACCCTCACATAAAGTAGCAATCAGTACCATTCTACAAGATGCAATGCAGCATCTAATCATGGTTTCTTCCTAACCTATGACATCTACTGCCTAGAAGGACAAGGGCAGAAGGTGCAGGGGCACACCACTACGTGCAAATAACCCTCCAAGTCATAACCATCTTGACTTGGAACCATATTGTCGTTTCTTCACTGTTGCTGGGTCAAAACTTTGGAATCCCCTTCCTGATAGGATGTACAACACACAATAGACTGCAGTGATCCAAGAAAGTGATCATCACCACCCTTAAAAGGATAGTTAGGATAGGCAATAAATGTTGGCCTAGAAGTGAATGCCCGTATCCCATGAAAAAATAAAGGACTGGGAACAGGACCATAAGATTTTCATGATTTTCCTGATTTGCTCTGTTTTTGCTTGGCAGGACCAGTGCAAACCTCCCCATGTCTATTCAGAAACAATCTTAATGAGACTTAAAAAAAACTAACACACTAAAACCCAACTGAATATTATAATTCATCGTACCTTACATCTTGTCCCACGGGCTCCACAGGTACTGGGCAATTTGATGAAAAAGAACAGGTAAAGATCATGATTTGATTTTAAGAGGCGCTTGATATGAAACGTGAGTGCTAATGAACAGTTATACAATATATTGTGATATAACAGACATTTACAGTTAATCATGCAATAAAGTTTCAAACATAATACTACAATGGTAACACTGAAATAGATGGATAAATCCATGCAATGGGCTATTGCATTACAAAGCAAGATGGAAAATGCGGCATCAGTAGATATAGGTTTTACAGGGTCAGTTGTACTAAATTACATTATACCTACACTAGTTAGTGAACCTGCAGTAATAATGTTTGCAGCAAAATTACTTCAAAATTTCTAGCGGCTACCAATGATTACTGCAACACTACAGAAAGTGAAAGGTAGTTATACTTACTCCTGATTCCCTTTGAGCGGGTACGCAGCCTCTTTTCATCTACATCTTGGTTCATCTGTAAAACAAAAAAAAAAATTGCAGTTAATGGAGTATGGATGTAATTTGCCTCAAATACATGCGGCTTATACTGTGCATGATCAGACTGGTTTCCAAAGACATAAAAGAGGAATTACTATAGTATTTATTCTAAATTATTATGGCATAAATGCTTAAGATACTCATACCAAAATCCTCTCTCCACTCCTTTACGGAGCTATCAACCGATTTATCCTAATCTATTTATCTGAAAAATAGCAGAAAGAGGAAGTTGATACAAACAATGGCAACAAGTTGGTGCTAATGTCTAAGACAGCACAAGGAACTTCACAGACTTGTAATCAGGCAAAGAAGAGATTTTCAATGACAACACAAAGGAAGATGGTTTGGTTGTTGGAGGTTAATCATCTCAATTCTAGAACGTTACTGTGAGAATTCCTACAGGTAGTGTCCTAGGCGCAACCATCTTCAGCTGCTTCATGAATAACCTTCCCTCCATCTTGAGATCAGAACTAGGGATGTTTGCCGATGACTGAACAATGTTCAGCACTGTGCGCAACTTCTCAGATACTGAAGCAGCTCTTGTACATATGCAGCAAGAGCTGGACAATATTAAAGCTTGGGCTGATAAATAGCAAGTAACATTCACACTATGCATTAGAAATAGTGGTTAAACAATACTTGGGCCAAGTGGTAGAATTTAGTGTAATAAAGGAGAAGAAGCTGGAGGAACAGATGAATTTAGGTCAGAAATTCTAGATCTTCAGATCTAAACAGTTGTCTCCAAACTATTTTTAGGATAATGTAATTGAAAGTAAGTTTCAAGCTTACTCACTTTACAGAGTAAGTTACTCTTCAAAATAACTGATATTCTTAAGATTGGTTAATTTTTCGATATTCGTTCGTGGCGTGTGTGTGTCTTTGGCTAGGTCAGTATTTATTTCCCATCCTTACCTGCCCTTGGGAAAGAGGTGGTGAATCACATTCTTATTAATGTCGAGGACAGATTCTCTCTTGTTGGAAATGGTTATTGCCTGGCACTTGCGTAGCGTGAATACTACTTGCTATTTATCAGTCCAAGCTTTAATTGTCCATGTCTTGCTGCAATAGACAAGAACTGCGCATGGTGTTGAACATTGTTCAATCATCAGCGAACATCCATAGTTCTGACCTCATGGTGGAGGGAAAATCATTGATGAAGCAGCTGAAGATGGTTGGACCTAGGGTCACTACTCAGAGGAGTTCTCACAATAACGTTCTGGAATTGAGATGATTGACCTCCAACAACCAAATCATCTTCCTCTATGTTAGGGCGTGACTCTAACCAGTGGAGAGTTTTTCTCCTGATTCCATTGACTCTAGCTTTGATAGAGTTTCTGAATACTTCACTTGGTCAAATCTTTCCTTAATGTCAAGGGCAGTCACTCTCATCTCATCTCTTCAGTTTAACTTTTTTGTCAATGTTTGAACCAAGGTTGGAATGAGGTTCAGGAGTTGAGTGGCTCTGGTGGAAACTAAACTGAGTGTCAGTGAACAGGTTATTGCTGAGTGAGTGTCACTTGATAGCACTGTCAATGACACCTTATGTTATTTTGATGAAGAGTAGAATGATGGGGCGGTAATTGGCCAAGTTGGATTTGTCCTGCTTTTTGTGGACATGGCATACTATTGCATGTAATGTTATATATTATGTGAAAGACAGAATACTGTATTATCACATCAGCAATACTAGAAAACACAATTAATTTCTATTTTTAGTGATAATTCCCATTGGTAACAAGGCTTGACTTACTGCAGTGGAGCAGGTGTGGGATAGGCTGCAATTCTATTTATTAGGCTTTCAATATACAGGACTTCAGCAATTCCGTGATCTCAAAGGCTTTTTTCACAATGGATATATTACTTTTCATTATGAAGGCCTAAGTTCAGCTAAATCTCTGTTTAGCATTTTATGCACATACATTCGAAATTTGGCAGCAATGCAAATGACATGTACGATGACTTGGCAATTGCTGTTATCAGCAAATAAATTATTAAAGTAAATGCCACATGAAACTCTAGTGTGTAGTACGCACGATCTGTTAAGTTTATATGTATATATGGATCTGGCAGAAACAAATAAGATAGGATTCCTTCCCTGAATATTAACAGAAAACAGGCAAAGGAGATTTGAGAAGGATTGTTGTTAATAAAGATTTTATATTGAAGCACTCCATAGGTCATAAGTGTTTATACGTGCAGCAGGATTAGTTATATAAGGCCACAGACTTTCCAGATATAGACACTCTTTGACCTTTTAAATTCTGCTGTTTTGCAGGAAGTGAGCTTCTGCTTTAAAAGCACATCCCACTTAAATTAGCTTACATATCCAATTCTACTGATGATCCTTCGTTGAGTGGCTGGGGGATAACAGTAAAAGAAAGTATAATGTTGAAATTAACAAATGACTATGGAAAATATTACGTTCATTGATGTCAGACATCAGGATCCCAGCTTTTAAACTTTCCCAATTTTCAGTGTGCTGTGGTCCCACATTATGAGCAGGAGGAAAAGCTGCAGATGCAACAATTCTAAGATTGCTATTCTGAATAGGATTCTAAAGCACGTACATGCAGCAGTTTGCCGGGAACTAAGGATGTTATATGCAATAAATATACTATACATTTTGATAAATCGCGCTACATTTTGATATATTGCACCTGACTGCCTCAGCAGCAGTTAGGGGCCATTGCAGAGCTCTATCTACTACTATTTACAACTTGACTACAGCAAATGTTTCACTGAGAGAGTGGAAACCTTTTTGTCACCTTGGTGTGTTTGTTATGTAGATTACTGGGTGTTTCACAAGTTCTGAGCTTTTCAGTACTTCCTTGAGTCCAAGTCTGATTCAGCAGCTCACCTCTAAATTCATTTTCTGTGTGATTTAAAATAAGATTTAAAAAAAATCACAACATAACTGCTCAAAATACAATGTACAGTCAACATGAACACATCTTGAAAACTTGCCAAGCTTCGTAAGAGAAACATGCTTAGTGTATGGTGAGTAACATGCAAACTATCTATTTGTCCATCATGGCACAGCTGCTACCCCATGAATCCTGCATAATATTAATGAGATCACTCATCTCTTTTTAATTATTTTTCCAGCTCATTGTACAAATGATTGAAATAGCATTTTAAATCTATATTAAGCAATAACATTGAATAGTAACTTATTCACATGATTTGACATTTGCGCCACAAAATATATCTCTCTATTGTAATTGAATCTTCCAATAAACAAGGCAATTGTAATTCAAAGTAAAAGTGTTGTGGATATGAAAAACTCATAAGTTCTTTCTTTGCTACGTGGAACTCCGTAAAAATCTGCTTGATTAGTTGCTCTGCTAGTGAGTTTGCAAGTTGTTGCTGCCACAAAGCACATTTGACGTTTTCATTTGGGCAGCTGAATGTTCAACATGTGTGTAAATCCAGCCATGGTATGGAGATGCTGGCATTGGACTAGGGTAAATACAGTAAGAAGTCTCACAACACCAGGTTAAAGTCCAACAGGTTTATTTGGCAGCAAAAACCACTAGCTTTCGGAACGCTGCTCCTTTGTCAAGTAAGTGGGAGTTTTGTTCACATATAAAGCATATAAAGACATAAACTCAACTTATAAAATAATAGTTCAATTGCAAATCTTTACAGGTAATGAAGTATTAAAGATACAGACAATACAAGTGGTGAGAGTGTTAAGTATAGATTAAAGAGATGTGTGTTGTCTCCAGCCGGACAGTTAGTGTCTCACTAACTGCCATTAAAATCTCATGTAAAATCTCAGTAACTGTCCCATCTGGAAATAATACACATCTCTTTAACCTGTGCTTAACTCTCTCACCACCCGCATTATCTGTACCTTTAATATTTGATTACCTGTAAAGACTCGCATTCCAACCGCTATTTTGTAAATTGGATTTGTGTCTTTAATGTTTTGTTTGTGAACAGAACTCCCACTCACCTGACAAAGGAGGAGTGCTTCAAAAGCTTTAAGCACAGATTTCCACCAACTTCCTATTACAGCAAGGACATATGACATAACACACTGAGCAAGTTTTGTTAGTTGGAGATGTGGACTTTTGGCAGCAGTTGTTTGTCCAGCCTAATCATATATCTGTAGGTGACACTTTCCACCATTTATCATCTCAAGTCTAAGAGCTTTCTCATAAGGTATATGACAGACAGCAGTATCAGTGTACTGGATAATGTGCAAGGAGCAGTTTGTGACATGCCAGTCACCTTTAACTTTCCTGAGTTCTAAGTTCAGGGCTACACACCAAGCATACTCACTTGCGACTGATTTACCTAAGTCTTCCAATGAAACATTTTTGGCAAAGAGGCAAATGCATTTTGCCTCTTTGCCAAAGACCCTGAGGCTGCTCCTCAGGGGAATTCAATGACAGGGAGGCCTGGATTGTTTCACTTTGGACTCAATTCTATGACTCAGCCTGATCTTGGAATTTGCATGCAGTTCAAAGTTAACTCCTATTTCATTTCTATTTCACATCTATTTCTCTTGAAGCACAAGAGACGATTATTTGGAAGTGACTGATGCACAGCATGCACAGTTGATTTGGAAGAAAGATAAGAAATTCAAAGTGTTCTTTAATATTTTCAGCTCTTGCTAAAAGATTTGCCTCTCCAGTTTCTTCATGAGCCAAACTGACAAACTAAGCATCAACAAACTTTTAGATAGATGGAGGGAAGAATTCAGCAAACTTCTTTGTCTATCCAGTATTATAAATCACTCCTTGTAGGTGGGAAACTCATTGCAATGTCTCCTGCTTTCAACAAAAATAAAAATATTACTTCTATATTTCTTTGTGAAATGCTCCAATATTCTAGTTTTACATTGCTTTTTTCTGCCGATTCTGAAGAATATAAAATGGAAACCATATCGTTGACCTAGACTGTGATATAGCTCAGACATCAATAGCTGTATTTCATTGGTTAAAAACCTCTGTAGCTCTAATCAGCTTGTCCATTTATTGCAAATGTAATTGAGTGTGATCAGATATGTCATGTAAATCGGCAAAAAAAGGTTAAAATTAATGTTCCTTGTCTTACAGTCAACATCTATTCAAATAACAAGTGCTTACAAAGTAACTGATACGGGACTTGAGCTGGCATTTTGTTTGAGACAGTCAAATTGAGAGGTCACTTGATAGCAGCATTGCCCTCCTACCTAGGCATTCAGTTCAAATCTCAGTCCAGAGTGACATTCAAATTTGGCTGAAAATACTGATGCTGCAAAACAAGTTACAGATTTCCAAAATTTAAAAAGTGTGACTCTCTCTAGGGAAACAATGAGAGTTGACAGGTTAACAGTAACTGGAAAACTTAATGAGTCACTAAAGTTTTGCTGCATAGCAAAATTAACGTGTCTTTTGGTTCTATTTTAGTAGGATAGTTTGTTTGTGCCCTTCTTTGTTGACACCCAGGACCATTATTCCATTCAATGAGATTAAATTCTAATTTGATTCTGTGCTATTTAGCTGTCTGGGGATCACAATGCGTGATTCCATAGACTTAGCATTTAGCTCCATTGAATAATACTGACTGAAAAATGTGTTTTTCTTCCATGAGGTGATACAATTTTCAGAGATTACTTTTATTTTGTTCTTTGCAGTTTTCCCCCCTTTGGTTCATTTTGTCATGAAGCCCACAGATCAGTGATTGTTGTAACTAGCAAAAATATAAAAATGTTTTTCCCTTTCTTAAATTATTGTAATTACCTCAATGATCATTGTTCAACTAATTAAGTGAAATTCTATACACAGAATTTGTTTACTGATATACCTTAAAAATAATTATTGTGCATCTGGGATGTTCGATATAAAGATTTGACATTTGCCCAAAAGTAATCCAATTTGTTGGAAAAGTAGACATAGATTGTTGTAATTATCATATTAACAGTATGTGATCCACAAAACCTGGATGGCCACTTTCTCCTCCATTTCATGCACATTCTGTGTTGTGTATATAAATAATTCCACATTCTTTTTCTTTACTTATTTCCCATGTGAACACCTCCACCAACTTTTTCTCTTGTTCCTCTCCAGGGTAAACCACTTTTCCAGAAATAATTTCTCACACATTGCATATGGTTAATTTTCTGAATGCAATAGTGATCTTGGCTGCAATCCCATCTGCTCTTTTTCCCAGAAAACAAAAAACGAGTAAGACCCAGCTGATGACCACCTTCTGCACAACAATTGTGGGCACGAACAACACTTAAACAAGTTGTGCTTTATCCGATTTTATAGCATTTAACTCAAGCTCTTATTTTTAGTGTTAACAGTAAACTCCTCAATATTTGTTTAATGCTAATCCTTCCGCTTAATATAACTTGCTCTCCAATTTGAATCAATTCTGTAGTTTTAGTCGCAGTTCAAAGGTAACCAAGGCTTTTGTAAAGTTTGCAGAACAAGGATTTAGAAAGTATTTTTGATTTGTACCTTGCTGAATACATGTCATTATCTATGTTTAGTCTACGCTACTTTTGAGTTGTATTTTAAGCGCAGTAAGTTAAAAGTACTGCAATTAATGATCATTTTCAAGTCCTGATCAGTACTGAGGATGATCATGTCCTCACTATAATCTTCCTATTGTACAACATCGTTTTGGCATGTATTGATTTATATTTTGGGAAATTAAGGATTTGGTCATCTGCACTAAGCTGAAACCCACTTAGGGAACATTTGCCTCTAATTGACAATCCACTATAACACAATGCATTATACCACACTCACAACCAAAGTGCTTACACAATGAAACACACAACTGTTTGCAATATAGCTTTCTTATCCAATGATTAGTCAATGGAGATTAAAATTTGGTAAAATATACTGTGCAAATACATGTAAATAAATACAATTAATAGTAGTTTATTTCCATCGTGTTATCTATTTTCTTTTATCTTACACAGTCACTGTTTAATACTTTTAGTAACCAATACCTACAAATTCTACCAGCCAAATGGTAGATTTTGTCTATCAATGCAAGAAACCACAAATTTAGGGCATTATTTGATGGAGCTGATAGGCGAGAGGCCCATGTCAGCTCTTTTCAGGAAGGGCTATAAATAACGTGCCAATCAGGCACTTAACTAGACAGTGGTGGCTTCCTTAGGATCAAGGACCACAGGGGGTAGAACTCCCACCCTCCAAGAGTTGTCAGCTAATCAGAGGCTTTAGCAGCAGTGCTTCTACCAATACTATGCCACCTGAGATCTTGGAGTGATGGTGACAGCAATTCCCTTCCTGATGTTGGGTTCTTTGATCAGGCATTACTAACTTTGAGCAAAGGACACCCACCTCCCACCCCCCCTCGCCCCACTCCAAGAGCCTGCAAGCAATACCATAAGGCTTGTTTATTTGAACTCTCTGAAGGACAAATCCCCTCCTCTGCTGGGTGCATACCAGTGATGGCAGACTAAGATCCTTAATGGGCCCACTTAAGGGCCTGAATTAGAGGTGGGTTGGAAGACCATTCATGGACCCCATCTGCCACCCTTCCACCTGATAAAATACTACTCCACCACCAAATTCACCATTGGTGGGAGGGAGGGGGGGAAGAGGGGGGAGGAGGGGAAAATAATCTGCCCTGAGTTTCTGCTTTTGGAAGTTTTGGGTTACATTCCAAACCTATGGTCTTGAAAGTCCTGTGAAGGGCTATAAAATTTCATTATAAAACAGGAAACATTTTTGATTTTATCTAAAATGCTATGATATTAGGAGGAATGTGCACAGCATTAATCCTCAGATGAACCAAACCAATATCAAGATTTAAGTGATCTTAAATTGGCTGTTCAGCTTGAGATAAATAATGTTCAAACCTTCCAGTTTGCTCACACTGTAAAATCAGTGGTTGTATGAAACAAATAATAGTTCTCTAAGTCGTTCCATTTACGCTGTATTGCATGTGTGTATATATAAAAGTTAATACGTTTAGCTAGTTTAAGTCTTAATATATAAGACGAAACTTTTACCAGCTGAACGTAGTAACATTTATATACAAATTACTTGATCAAATTAAAAATAAATGACCAATTGCATACACATTTAAAAATGAATCCTTTGTGACTCTTCTCATGTTCGGCAGATTTCAATTTGAAATGTGACAAGAGTGGTGAGGTTAAACAAAGGCTTCCTGCTGACTACACTCACAGAAACCACGTGATTCCTTTCTTACAAATGTAAATGGCTCCTTTACAGCTTGCAGGAGATATACAGTAAAACACATGTTTTACACTTCATCGTGGATTTGAATCTTTTTAATCAGTGGCAGTGAAATTATTAGTTCAAATTAGAACTGAAGGATTTAATCTTTTAAGAGCACTCAAAACAGCTTTGGTAAAACTTTGTTATATGGTTATTTATTCATTGCTTGTTTGAGACATAAAGCAGTTTCATTTGTTCTGTATGCTTTATGAAGGATTTTCTATCATATAGCTCCCCCACCCCGCACAAACAAAATGAAAATCCCCCAAGAGAAATTTGCAAATTAAGTAATTTTGGGAAACAAATTTGTTAATTATAAGAGACAAATGCAGGGGCAGTTGAATGGCAATAAAAGGCTTCTTTGCTGCAATGATAGGATTCATTTCTATAGGTTAACTATTTTTTTTCACCGATTATTGACCAGGTTCTCTGGGAAACAAGGAGCTGCTTGAAACAGCTGTTCTTTTCTCACAGCTAATTGCTTTTTTTCCAGGTCTTTATTAGCAAGTCACCTGTTCCTGTCACTATGTAATCAATGATAGAAATCAGCACTTTCTCACAAATCATGCAAACAAATCTGTGCAAAGCTGGTCCCAGAAAACACCTTCCACCAAATTATCTGTCAGCATTGTAAACGTTCTGCCAAATAGCTTTGAACTAACACACAAAACAATTAGGAGATTGGAAGCATTCAAGCAATTTTACATCAAACAAGGCTTCCACATAAAAGCAGTCTTTGTTTTTTAACATTAGAGCAAAGTATAATAGCCCTTAGCAAGAAACTTGCACTTTGCTAGAAGGCGGCCAACCTACAATGTCAATTCATGACGAAATTACTGATTTTGCATTGCACGTTTGAGAGACAGACGGCAGTTGATCAGAGTGCATAAAATATTATTGAAAGTTCACCTGAAAAGTGAAACTTTAAAGTATCAAAATAAAATTGGAGTAGCTAATTGATCTTTGCAATGATTTAAAATACATTTGATTAATAAATGTATTAATTTTGCAGGAAGCAGGAAATGTGTATCAACTAAATTAAATTTTTGTGTGATTGCATCAAGGTTTTCCTGAACTCAAGCCTAATTCCCAAGGAGATTTTCTTTTCAAATACAACAACAGAAATGCAGAATCTGTTCATGAGTTCTTGTCTGAACAGACATTACTATCCTGTTTAAAAACTGCACAGAATGACTTCTCCAAGAGCAGCGAGTCAAACAAAAACACGGAGAACAACCAAAGAAAAAATCCAACACTGGGACTCGAGATTTATCTGAGATCCGTACTATTCTGCCTTACTTTGAAAAATAATCGGGTAGACCCCGATTCATCAAATACAAAAGTGCTTCACAGTAAGGACATCAAAAAGTCAGCTTTGATTCTGCACTGAAGCAACTTATCATTGTGTTGTATAGTTTTTGTAGCATCAAGAGTCTGATAGTTCAAATAAACAGCTGACATATCACAACGGCACCATAATCCTTTTTATTTTACTTTCAGAGTGCACAGATCAACTTCGTTGAAAGGGTAATTCTGGAATTAGCATGTGTTGGCCATTGTTTCCAAAATTAAAATGACCATATGGAAGATGATGATAAAGGAAGCAGATGAGGAAAAGGAGGTTCACAAGATACAGCTAAAGTGATGTAAATTCAACCTGAAGTGGCTTCTATTGACAAACAGATCAGCTGTGTTCGTACAAAGCTTAGAGAACAGAAGAGATCCAACAACATACTGGATGTAGCTGTAAATTAAGCTCTCTCCAAGCTGTCCCAGTTAAACAAATAGTTTTTCCCAACAAGGCAGGACAAGCAGTTTCAGTTATATTTATCAGACTTCAACAGAGGGCAAGAACACAAGCTTTGTCTTCCTTTGTCAGGAGGAGAACATTAATATTGACTTACCTTTTCCCCACAGCTATTGTCCACCTCGGTGAAATGACATCACGGAAAGCAATAATGAAATCTACAGCAGGGGCTGGGCCACGGCAGTCCACAACGGAGTATGAGGCATGTGGTGGTTGAATTAAATATTTGATACTCCAGTGTGTCGTATAAGCCTGCTAAAGGCTGTGTGTCATTTACTTAATGACCAGTCTCATTAGTTAGATGGCAGAGAAGGCTTGATGCATTTTCTGTGTAAATACACTACCCATAAACCCTTGGGGTTGCAATATATCTGTTTACTCTATGAGGAGAAATGAATTTACTGTATACTATCTAATAGGTGGTCCTTGAAATTTAAACATCTCGGAGCTAGAGTTTCAAATATTTCAGTGCCCACTGTGCTAAAAAGGAACACCACACATCGCCGGTTAACACACCCAGTCTGATTAAAATTTAATGGGTAAGATTACTTACTTTAATTTATGCTTCGAACTAAAGCTTGTTAATGTCACAACTGTCAACCTCCCCCCTCTAACCATACTTGTGGTAGAGTCCTAGGATTCCTATTAGAAACACTGTAAGCGGCCCAGGATATGACAGATGCCCTAGGTTATCAAAGCTACTTCCTTTGTTGGCTTCAAACCTTATTAGAGGCAAAGGACAGCAGCCATTCATTAAGATCATTTGAGATTTGCATTCAAATGTCATTTTCTATCTCACTTTACCAGGTTGTGCATATAGTAAGCTTCTACAAGCCAATCTCCTCTTGCCAAAATTCTATTAAATTCTTATCTCAAAGCACCAGGCAGTATTATACATTGCACTTCTTTTGTTATGCATTATGGCTGAAATCAATCAGCAGTGTCTGGTGTGGATCAGCTGTATCATGCCATTTTAAAAAAGAATAACAAAAGAAACAAACAACTAGCAGAGACCACAAAGCGCTAAGCACAGAGACAAGCTTCAACCAAAGGACATCTCTAGATGCAAGAAAACTTTGGTTTCCGACAATATACTTTTAACTCACATTAAAACTACCGACCGTGCAATTACACAAACCACGGTTGCGACAAAAGCACAGAGACGGACAAAGTACACATATTTCCACACAATGTCACATTTAGGAAGAAACCTGAAATGAGCCATGAATTTAAATGAAAATAATTACAACAAAATCGGTAAGCCTTTTAATTGTATCAACTGAACCAGACCGGTTTTTTAAAACAAGGATCCCTATTAGAGAATGCCTGCCAGACAGACACCTTGGACAGCTCCTTTCTGTCCGTATGATCAGCACAGGTCAAAAACATAGTTCAGCACTTTAGTCAGCTCCAGGGATTTTTACTTCCTGCATAAGCCTCAATTTGCTGCCGTACACATGACTCATGACTTCAATTTCAGAAATACTGCCAAAAAATAAAGTATGAATATTGATATCCATCAATTATTGAAGGGTGATAGTGAAAATACAAGTGAAAGTACTCTATGAAAACTTCTTGAAAAGCCGCTGCGCAAACTTTTCAAAAACTCAAGTTACATGAGTTTTCACTAATTATTGTACGATTATCACAATATTTTAAAATAAACGGATTCATACTTCTGTTCAAAAGAGAGAGCAATTGAGTTGAGTATTTTAAACATTCATATGGTAGCTTTATCAGTAGTAATTTTTAGGCTTATTCTTTTAAATTAATAGTTCAGAAGTACAAAGTAAAACGATTGTGCTCTTCTGGACAACTCTTAGTAATCTGCTACTTTTTGGGTTTCCCTCAGTTTTCCACAGTAAAGTAGCTAGAATGGAATATTTTGCACACACTATTGTAATAGTAATTGTGAAAGAGTTGATACATGTAGAAAAAGTATTATTTTATACATTACATTTTTAAAAAACTGACATGGAGATTAATCTGCAAAGCTCAAGTATTTTCAGTTCTAAACCTGCTAAATAGAACTTTTACTCTGAGCAAGTTCTGAGTTAAACTTTTTGTATAGTCAATCAAGGTAACTCTTCAATTACCAGCTGGGACTAAACTCATTTTTCATGTTAGTCCCACAACAGATTTTGAACCTTTGCAGATGGGCAACCCTAATTCACCAGACTACAATCAGTCCTGTTGTATGCTGGATGCAACTGGTCAGCATTAATATTGTATACGTAACAGCTGAGCATTTGGAGTGAAACCTGCCTGTGGCAGACCCTGGCAGATGGAAGCAGCATACAGAAACTTTTAATAAGCCTTCAGGCTAACATTGTCTTAATGATCCTTGTCAGAGGCATATCAGCATCACTGAAGAAACAAAACTTCTTTGTCCAAAGTCCGAGAACAATATTTATCCTTTTCTATTTCAACACATGGATTAATTTTAAGAAAACTAAAGTTTAAAGTAAATTTTTGCATATCTCCACAGCACAAGATTACAGAATCTAACACTCCAATGTCACTGAATGTACTTCGAACTACTCTTAAAAAAGTGCAAACAAAAATAATTCAGAATGTATTATTAAGCAACTATAATGTAAGAAATAGATCAAAAGTACTTATTTTGTTTTGCAAAGAACCGTACAAACAAATTATAATTATTTCTTTAAGCAATTGCAAACAAATGCACAATTAATTGTCACAGTTTGACCAATACCTCAAATTATCAGCTGCGTTATAAAAGGAACGGCTGTAAGAAAAGTAAATAAGTTATGTTTTGTACAAACCAAGAAATGTTCCACACAGCTTCATTCTTGCTAGTCTCTGTATATCTGGAAGAACAGTACAGAAGTGAGTATCATTCCTGGAAAGTTACTGCCAAGTGCATGCAACTTATCAGTTGAAGGGGCAGCACAGCCTGACAGCTGCACCAATCACAACCAATTTTGCACATAATTAAAATTCAATGCAACACACAAGAGCCAATCATGTTGCAGCAATGCTATGTACACAACAGAATTGTCATTCAAGAAGAATATAATACAAAAACTGCATTCAATCTCACCATCGACGTTAAAAAAAAACTTCCCTTCTTCTATTTTGCTGTTTGTTGATTTTTAGGTTTACAAAGGGCTCACACGACAACTCCCCAGGACATGACACACACCACAGTTAAATGCAAAATCACCACATACTCATTTTATATCCCACTTTACATTAGAATATGAACACCTTACTATAATAGAGTTACTCCTGAAATTTCTTCTTGGTCTGTCAGGTGAAATACAATAGCACGGAAACATTTTGAGAGAAAGGACAAGCCAAGTCTATGCAGCTATATTTCTAGTTGCATGCTTTCTGTGACATATGTCCTGCTAAATAGATGCTAGCTTCACTTCATTTAAATAAGATGGAATTGTACTCCTCTACAACAGATGGCTCAGGAGATAATGATGGCTGAGCATAGGAGATTGAATGGCCCTGACTCTGTTGCTATGGCAGAAGCTAAATGTGTAATGGATGCAGCGCTTATTAAATTTGCTAGCTCTGTGCTTTCTGCTTCCTGAATGAATGAGCTCAGTGAAAGAGGTATGGCCAGCTAATGTATCTGGATAGCTTTTTTTTTAAATCCCATAATGCCCGGTACCTCTAATATTATTCCCAAAGTCTAAGGGTCATTAACCTCTTAACTTCCCCAACCCCTCCAGGCCTTTTACCCCTACTGCATACATACTGTACTCTTTGACAGAGTAACTTAGCAGATCTACAAGAAAGCAGAAGTGCCGAAAGGCATTGTAGCAGCATTTGCATGCATTTGTGGCATGGCAGGGAGACATCAAGCCCCCTAACAGGCTGTGTAAATATGAGCCTTGGCAAAGAGTAAATACAGACAGCACTCTACAAACAGTGCCCAATTACAATGACAAAAGCCTGCCACACTTATGGGAGGAGCTCTCTATCCCGGACCACAGGCCACTGAGTGAGCGGCATACTTAATAGGCTTTCTACAGAAGCCTAGGCTTCCATTACCAGCTGTCACTATAGAATAGCAAAATGATCCAGACTGTGGATTTAAGGACAGCCAGTGAAAGGGAGCAATTAATACAAAAACAAATGAATTGAGCACAATTTACTGATTGTGCCCAATGATAAATCAGAAGAGACTAAGAAAATTTAGTTGGTCAAGGGTACTACTCAAATCAGCACTTTAGGAATAAAGCACAGTATGGGTTTAACGTGGCTCACCGTGGGCAGAAACTGTCACTTGCTGTATATCTGTGACAAGTAAGCTGAATAAACTTGAATAGCAGTCATGATTTAAAAATGAACCAAATATTTTATCCAATTGTTATTTATAAAAGAGATAGCTTTTAATGATGCATAACCATTGAATCTTTTCCCAAGCCAATTTTTGAATTAACTGTAGTGGAAGTATTTCTTTGAATAGCTTGTCTATCTTTTTAATGAATGTTTGATTTTTCTAAAAGAAGCAAGCGCTGCAAGAGCAAATGAATTATTGTTCTGCAACAGAGTAAAGGCACTGTACTTTTAGAAAATTACCACAGTGTTCAGAAAGAACCAAACTTTTTGCTGCCAGCTCCCGTATAAAAGAATGAAATTGCTGCTGTATTAGTTGTAGTGACACGTAATCTGTTTGATAGTCTTGCAGTTAAGCCCCATAAATCAGCTTAGCAGATGTCCTAAAGTAATGGTGGCACACTTCAGAGAGAAAAAAAAAATTGCATTCTTTTAAGTTTCAGTCATGGAAGAAAGTGAATTAAGACTGTCAGTCTGCGAGCCAATGACAATTATTCCGACAACGTCTCCTTCCTACTAACCACCGCCTTCCATCCATTCTCTCCACCCTCCCCTCCCCGCGATAAAAATCTAGAGCAATCAGCGCAGACCAAAACATAATGCCTCGCCATGTGTTCATCTTGGGTTTTAGGATTACCAACTACAAGCAAGGGGGAACCCCAGGGAAAATAATGGCTCCAAATGAATGGTCATTGTCCAGCCACCTGGACACCCTGAGTCAGCACGCTCATGTACTACAGGGGATTTAGGTGGCCACACATGCAACTCTCAACTTTAACCGAGCCAGAGATTTTGGCATCTGTATGCAAATCACACTCTGCCTTGTAGTGTGATGTGAAAGTACTTTATGCAGAGGTGCTATGCTGAGCTAGTATTCCAACAGTTTCCTCCCCTGTGATGTTTGTGAGGTACTTTTACTCTCTATGCTGTATTTTATATGCAATGGTACTTTTCAAGTTTTTAGTATCACTCTGGTTCCACAATGATAGTCCTTTTCCTTCGACAGTATTTGATTTCTGAGTCTTATTTTTATACTGTTCCTTCTTCAGATCTCTAATTTATTCAAATTCTTAAACGCAGCTACCACTTTTATCCATTTTAGCAGAAGGCACTCAAAATACAACATGAATTATTCATCACAACTGTACTGAAGCCAGTTCCTTCTCTAAAGTGCTGTGTTCTAATGCACTTTCAGGATAGAGCTATATATTTTTTAATAGTGCTTTATACCCTTAAGACCATAACTAACAATTATACTAATCACTGAAGTAAATTAAAAAACATGCAAGTTAAAGTTTTGAACAAGTAATGCTGTTCAACCACTGTAAGGTAAAGATGTGAAACTAAAACCTATCTGGTTTTACCTTAAACTATGATTTTCAAATCCTATTTCTCAGACAAAGCATTCTGTTTTGGCAATAATGCTTTAATGTTTAGGAGTCTTCTAAAGGTTCACTGATACCTGACATTTTATTTTCACAGTCCTGTCAAGGAACTTTGTTGTCTAAAAGGTGGAATTCTCTCAAACTCCCATCGGTATGTTTGATGATAGGCACAGTGGGAGACTATGGAGGGAGGCCCAGAATTCAGTTTTACGCTAACATGAATTTGTGGTGGGATCTTTGGCTGGTGTCTGCCACGGTGGGTCAGAATACATGCCAGAGGCCAACATGAACCTCATTTGCATTGTGTTAATGAAATGCAGGTGAAGACCTAACCCTCCATGCCAGACTCTCTGTCATGCCAACGGGAAAACACGGAGATATGAAATACACTTGGAACAATGTGGCACGCAGATGCTGGGACTCATCTGTACAATGCCTGGTGCTACTTCCAAAGCTCAGATTAGAGGCTATCCACAACCCAGCAGTGGGTCAGGGTAACACCAACAGATGTGTTGGAGGGCTTCCATCTTCCAGCCTCAGAGTGTTCCGAAGATCCACCTTCATTCTCAGGAGGTTCATCTTCCGGTCTGAGTGCTCCTGGAGATCTATCTTTAATTTCAAGTGGTCCACCTTGTTCAATAATAGCTCAGTGATGTTGGACGTCTTTTCAATATGACACCTAGACATGACAGCAGACTACGTGAGTTCCAGGCCTGCCCCACCACTGAATGTGGCGTAAAACACCTGGTGCATAATTAATGAGGTCAGGATTGGAGGTTTTGACCTATTTTTCCTTCTGGCCTCCATAACAGGAAACTCACCACAGTCCCGCCCCTGCCACAGGATAATTTATTTTCATGCTCTTGTCAAAACACATTGTGGTGTGAGAATGAAAAGTACTATTATAATTTTACCCAATCTTCACTCTGGAGGAATGTCGCAATCTTCATACCACAATCCGCATTGAGAAACTCGGGCAGAAGCTTATTGCCATTCATGCCGGTAAGATCTTCCAGGTCTGCTAACAGCGCACCCCTGCTTCAAGTTTCCTGGTGGCGAGAGGTGCATTCAACAGGAAACTCTGTCAACAATGGTGGAATTAGGAAAGCTGGCCAATGGTGGACTGTCTCTAGAAACATAGCAGGTTGTGTGGAAAACCCCACCCTCTGAGTGTGATAAATCAGTGCAGAAATGAAAATAAAGTTGAAAATTTCAAAGAAAAAAATAAAAGTTTGGAAGAAATTAAGTTTGTCAGATGGAATAATTTGGATGTAGACTTCTCAGCTGAACTTGATTGACATGTTGATCTTTCTTTTCTCTTCATAGCTATTGAATGACCTGCTGTGTATTTCCTGTACATTCTAATAATGCCAGATAATGCAAGAACACAAATGGAATACTCCAGTATTTGTTGCCCCTAACAAGAATTAGCTCTGAAAAAGAGTCACCTAGACTCGAAACGTTGGCTCTACTCTCGCTCTACAGATGCTGTCGGAACTGCTGAAATTTTCCAACATGTTTTTGTTTCTGTTTCAGATTCCAACTTCCGCGATATTTTGCACTTACCTTGAATAGAGGTTTATTTGGGGCCGTTTTCATGAGCAGTGCCTATCCACATAAGGGACCTATATACAATTTGGAGTGGATTGTCAGGCTTCATCAACACATCTGAGGGAGTGACAAAGCTGTTTACCCATCTACTCGAGAGAAGTCATCAAGTTGTTGATAATAATTGATCTTACTGTCCCGATTTAGAATTTATTCATAAATGACAGAATAGCCCATTTTTGATTTGAAGGACCAGTGAATATGAAATCTTAATACAAATAGAAGTGAGTTGCCCAGCCTTTAAGGGATAGGTCTTGACACCTATCCCAACTTTGTTGACTACCTTCAGCTTGAGGCCTAGTTCAGGGGCTAAATATGATTCACAGGCCAGACCCAGGGCTTCAACAGTTCAGGTCTAGTAAGTGCTTTTTGTTTAAAAAACAATCTTTTTCAGGATCTCCTGAGACCAGGAGTCTTGATTGCACTAACCACATTAAAGCAACTTACAAGGTAACACTAATATTAAGGATCAGTCTTCAATAATGTGATCATTTGGCCCATTGTTTTTGAGACATTTTCTCATGGTGTTTGACTGCAAGCAAGAACATTATGATTTCTTATTTCACTGACACCATGATATGCTCAGATGATTTTACACATATCTGCAATGCTCATAGTCTGGGACTTTCAATTTTGGCAAGGGACATAAGACATGTTTTAAAATCCCACTAAATAAAATGTGGATTGGGTGCATTAGTGGTAGCTGGATCCATTTTGCATGGTTCACATTCCAGTTGAAAACTTTGCCAAATATTTGCCTCACTCCAAAGACACGCACGTTGGGTGGATTGGCCATGTTAAATTGCCCCTTAGTATTAGGGAGATTAGCAGGGTAACTATGTGGGGTTACGGGGATAGGGCCTGGATGGGAGAGATGTAGGTTTCTATGATTCTTCAATGATTCTTATTAGGATGTTTGTGTCTGGGAGGAGTTGATAATTTGTAAGTGAATTACCCGGATCCAGAAGGAGTTCTGGTTGGGTGGTTAGGATTCACAGTGGAAAACCTAAGAGAAAATTAGTGCTTTGACCAAGTTTTTAGTCATGAAATACATCATAAAAAGTAAAGTTTGGGAAGAAAAGTAATTTAGAGTAGGAAAATGGAATATTCTAAAACAGCTGTGGTGCGTAAATGACTAATTCTAAGGAGTCTCATGAAGCGTTGTCTCTGTGTTCAGATAATTACTAAACATTTATATTGCAAAAGCTTTGTTTTTGATATATTAGATGACAAAAATTTAATCAATATGAAATGCTCTATATATAAATTACAAAAGGTTTTTAACAATATCAGTATCTGAATTTTATCTTTGGTCATGGTGATTTGGAATGTACACAAAAGTATTAATTTTTCAATGATGCCATTTGGAAAATAATCCCCAGCATATCTTGTGCCATTTGATTTCCCTGGCCACAGACTTCATAAGGCAGCCCAATTCACATTGTCACCTTCAGGTTTCTTAGACCATGGGAGGCTTGGTGATATAATTAACAGCATCTTGATGGCTTCCCTCGAGTGGATGGGCAAACAGCTCTGTCACTTGCCCCAAATGTGTCGATGAGGTTTGCGAATCCATTTCCAGTTATCTGAGATATGGTTAAGCCAGCCAGCACCAAGAGAAATTCCACTTATCAATCTTGGAACAAACACACCAGTACGTGATTCAAAACAATGATGGACAGTGTGAAACTTTTTCCAAAAACATACTCAGACAGAAGGAACATGTAATTGGTCAACGTCAGATTTTCATTTCCACTGAAGTCAACAGCTAATGAAAACTGGGTGAGGTATAAGATGGGCAGCAGAATCACAATCACTCTACCTAGTGTTGATCAATTTCAACCCCTAAAACGCAAAGGATTACATTAATAAAGGAAACAAAATAAACAAGCCACGTACAGATTAACTTTCAAATCCCCAAACCATCAAATAACAGTTTGCAAGATTAACAAACACAAATGATCCCTTTTTCCAATATCTAAACACAGGCATCCATTCATTTAAAACAAATAAGTTAAGATCTGAGCTAAAATAATACAGAAGAATGTGTTAACTGGTAGTCCGCCAATATCGTTAACTGTAATTTCTGAAATGGAAGTAAGTGGGAATTGCAAATTTGCTACAGACCTTGAGAATAAAGACTACTTGGTACTAAAAGTGATTTATTTAACATTTTTTGAAATACCATGGGCAATTGTCCTAAATCAATACCATTTCAGGAGAAAAAGGGCTTGTCTGTTCAGGATTGAAGGCTAAAGCAATCAAAATTCTGCCTTAAATTAAGATGATTATTCTCCTTTTGCAATCAGGATTAGATAGTAATGTTTTGTTGCAATGTGTTGTACTGCAAATGCTTCAAAATATTTCACATACCAAGTATGATTCTTATGGAATTATCTTTCATTTTGCTTGTGGCACTGTCTTTTGTTAATAATCTAGAATAAAGTCACATTCAACAATTTATTGATGAAACATTACAATCATTAATGATACCATGCATTCTATCTTTAATGTTCTTTACAATAGGAAGGAAGATATCTCCTATAAGTCCTAAGGAATTTGAAAGGCATTTTCATGTGCTTATGGTAACCTGATGGGTGTGACCTATGCTTCACAACAGCCTAATCAAACATCAAGATACATTAGAAGATATGAGGACAATGAATGAAAGCTTGGTCAAAGTAATAGATTTTATGCAGTCTCTGAAGAAACAAAAATAGCTTGCATTTATATTATGCCTTCAATATAAATAAAACATTTCAAAACACTTCAAGGGACATTATAAAGCAAAAACTGACACTGAGCCACATAAGGGATATTAAGGTAAATGACCAAAATCTTTATAAACATTGGAGGTGTTCTAGATCACTTTAAAGAAGGAAAGAGGAGAAGAGAGATGCTAAAGTTTAAGGAGGGAATCCCAGAGCCTAAGGCCTTGACAGCTAAAGGCAAAGCAACTAATGGCGGAGCATTTCAAATCGGGGATATCCAAAAGGCCAGGAGGAATACATATGTTGTAGTTTGTGGGATTGGAGGTGCTTACAGAGATAGGGAAGAGAAAAGCCAATATAGGGTCTGAAACAAGGATAAGAATTTTAAAATCGAGGAATTGCTCAATAGGTTGATATTATTGGACTGCCTTAGCGAATTAGAAGGATCTGAACAGCAGATTTCATTAAATGATTGCTGAGTTTATTGGATTGCCTACCAGGAAATTTCAGAAACATTTTGTAGAGTATGGCAGAGTCCTGCACGTGGCATTGACATTCTGCAGTTAATCATATAGCTTGCAGTCACATGACTGGACACAGTAACTAACTACTTCCCCACGATAGGTGTCTTTACATCACAAATAACATTTCTCAGGCTTACGTATATAAGGGTCTTGACAAGCATATCTTCTGGCTTGACAAGCTTCGGGACTAAATGGATAGCAGCTTCATTTGAATTTCCCAAAGACTATACTTTCTTGATCTGAAACTTAATAAGAGGCAGAACAGAACATGATGTTACCTTTCATGAAAAGAACACCTGTAGACTTTATATATATTGCACCAATATCTTCCTGATGTTAGAAAGCCAGATAGACCAGACTACACAGCAGAGACAAAGGGGAAATCTTCCACTCTGGAGTCTAAGTTCAATGAGTGTGGAGTGATTTCTGCTGGGGATGGCAAAATGGGGGTGAGACAGCTGATCATGTGCAATCTTGCACTGGTCAGCTCATTTCATATGCATCATTGCGTGCGCTGAACACAGCACATCTTGTACGGGAGGGAGGGGGTAGGCAGGCAGGAAACTGCTGCCTCCACTGTTATTTCATGGGATCAAAGGTTTGAAAGCCATGTTTATCACTGAATCCTAAAAACGTGGGGGGTCCAATCAGTCCATCGAGTCTGCACCAATACAATCCCACCTAGGACCTATCCCTGTAACCTCATATCTTTATCTTGTGAATCCCCCTGACACTAAGGGCCAATTTAGTGTGGCCAATCAACTTTATCTGCACATCTTTGGAGTATAGAAGGAAACCAGAGCACCTGGAGGTCATCCAAGGCCAGAATTAAACCAGTGTCCCTGGACTTGTGAGGTAATAATGCTAACCACTGTGCCACCACACCACCTGTTAGGAGCACCTGGATAGCCAATCACTCTGCATGACAGGAGCTTCCGCTGTGCTCAATCCCCAGAGAAGACAACAAAGTGCAACCCCACAGTTCAATGAAGCTTCCTGAAACTCTCCTCCAGGCCATCCAGGAAAGGCCATTGGCGCTCTCTCCCCAGGCTGGCAACAGTAGGCACTCGCTCCCATCTGGCCATGGATGGACATCACAGCAGACATTAACAACTATGGAGTCCACTAGAGAAAAACCAAGCAGTGTCAGCAGAGGGTGAATGATTTGTTGCGCTCTGTTAGGATACTTGGCATTGTCTACTCTTACTGCAAGCAGACATCATAAGGGCATTAGGCAGTGTAAGTGTGTGCGTGCACAGGCATGCCAGATAGGAGTTTGGGTTGCAGAACTCACCAGCAGATGGGACATTGGCACTGATTGTGTGCCAGCCACTTCATGCTCTTAATCTTCTATGAAATTGCAGGGCATGCTGCCTCTTAATCACTTACTGGGAAGGACTTGTAAGCTGCCATAGACACACATGCTTCATGCAAACACTGGGATGACACTCAATCCTTCTGCCTTACTAAAGGATAAGAAAAACCCAGGATAAGCAGGAGCGGTTGAAGGCTGGAGGTGCAATTCTGGAGATTAGATTCCTTACTCCTTCTGAGGAATTGATTGCTGAAATAGCTGAGGAAGAGCTGGACAGTTCCTGTGTTGAGAAGGACTTCATCAAGAAGTTAGTGAAGGTGCCTCCAGTCTGACATTGTCAGCCATGCCCATAATTTGAGACATTGCTTTAATTAAGAAACCTGTACTCATTAAATCTCCCATTTCTCTATTCCAGGTAGCAGCAAGAAAAAGGGGGAGGCCACAAGGAAGACCACAGAAAGAAACCCTACAGTGTAGAAACAGGCCATCTGGCCTATCGAGTCTGCACCAACCATAATCCCACTCAGGCCCTACCTCCATATCCCTACATATTAATCTGCTAATCCTTCTAACCTGCACGTCCCCGGATACTAAGGAGCAATATTAGCATGGCCAATCAACCTAATTCGCAATCTTTGGACCAGCCACTGACCAGCTCTGAGGATGTTTCCTCTGAATCCTTAGAGGATGCACCACTTACCAACATCCTCCGCCAATACAAATATTCATCTTGGTGGATGCATATTTCAGAGTAGGCTCAGAATCATAATCTGGTGAGCATATCACTAACGCTGCTGATACATGGAGGACCGCTGGAGACCAAGCCTCTGCTCTGCCTAATATAGATGACAAGCCTCTGTATTCAGCCATTAGAGACTTGATGGCAATGCAGGGACAGGCAAGGGAACACCAGGCAGAGAGACAAGAAACCTTGAACTGACTTGAGGAGGAGTCCGTCCATATCCTGTCTGCTATCATGACCAGGCATGGGAGTGCTTGGCTGCCTCCATAGAAAGGATGATTTGGTTTGACTTGATTGTCACATATATTGGAATACACTGAAAAGTATTATTTCTTGTGTGCTATACAGACAAAACATACTGTACATAGAGTACATAGGGGAGAAGGAAAGGGGATGGTGCAGAATGTAGTGTTACAGCCAATAGCTAGAGTGCAGAGAAATATAAGATAAGTCTATTCAAAAGATTGATGGCAGCAGAAGAGAAACTGTTCTTGAGTCAGTTGGTTTGTGATCTCAGACTTTTGTATCCTTTTCCTGACAGAAAAAGGTGAAAGAGAGTATGTCCAGGGTGCTTGATAATGCTGGCTGTTTTTCCGAGGCACCGAGGGAACTGTAAATGGTGTCAATGAATGGGAGAATGGTTTGCGTGACGGATTGGCTTCGTTCATGACCCTTTGTAGTTTCTTGCAGTTTTGATCAGAGCAGGAGCCACACCAAGCTGTGGAAAGCATATTCTCTATGGTGCATCTGTAATGAACATGCTGAATCTCTTTAGCCTCCTGAGAAAGCAGAAGTGTTGGTGTGCTCTCTGGTGGCAGCCACCCTTGGAGACCCAACTCCAGCAGAATGCACAGTGGCGGCCAGATATGTACTTTCAGACCTGTAGTCTGTCGTTCTCGCCATGAATGCAGTGCAGCAGTGACAAGGACTGCTGACAAGGAAGAGACAAGGACAAGGCACCTCGATCTCCCTTCATGTGCCCCTTCTCAAGGAGTCAGAGAAGTTGCATTGGGTACCCACAAGGAGAAGCATGGCCAACAAGTCACCACAGGGACTTCATCCAAAAATACTCCAACAGCGTCCTGTTGCCCAACCTCCCCGCTAACAGTGACTCCATTATCCATCACTTCTAGCAGGCCAGGGCCCACTTGGGCCCATAGGATACCAGAAAACGCCAGCCAAAGTCATCACAGTCAACAGGATATAGCAGTCAGTAAGCTGCCTCCAAATCAGCTGAGGATGTCAGGGATGCACCTAAATGTAGTAATAGGAAAGAAAGATAAAGAAACATTAAAGGCACAAAGAGTCACACATATAAACACTGTAAATATCAATCAAAATTGTAAATATATGTATAATTGTACCATGTTTATTCTTGTAGCAGTGTCATTATGCTGCTTATTGTTGATATGATCATGTGTGATTATGGCCATTGCACCTCATTGCCAAGCAACCATGGATGATGTGGGCCTATGTGATCACCATACATTGTCTCATCATCTGTTGTGCAGGACTCCTGAACTGTGTAGGAGGCATCCTTAATCTTGAATTGAGGCCTGGGTATTGGTGAGGCCTGAGGATACTTTGACAGCAGCCTCTGCTGCCTCTTGCTGCTCCAGCTATTGCTGCTCCTGGTGCTCCAGCTATTGCTGCTCCTAGTGCTGGTCCAGCCTGAGCCAGTTTCTCCTCAGTTAACCAGGGACAACAAAATGCCAGGTTTGGCCTCAGCCATCATCAAAGGATCCCTGAGGTGTTCTGTCAACACACTGCAGTGACTCATGTAGTCATCCCATTGTCTGAAACTTGCCCTCTGTCCCTGATCAATTCAGCAAATTGGAAAGCCTGTATCTAGCATTGTTCTACCCTTGCATCACCACCCCACCACCCACGCCCCATTCAACCTCAACCCCTCACCCCCATACACACCCACCTAGCATGGTGATGGCTCTACTCAAAGGATACTTATCAGTGCTCTTCTCATTAAAACATCCCTGTGCATGGACACAAGCTGCCTGGATCAGGATCAGGAAAGCCAAGTACTCACACTGTCCCTCAGGCACTACTGAGCCACCTTCCAAAACCCTTGAGACACTTCCAATAGACCCTGTCCTTTCCAATCCATTATTTGCCATTATTTACCCACATACTTGAGGTTCCAGTCTGGCACATTGGGTCATCCCCCACCTGAATCCCATTGAACTCTACTTCCCACTTCCATAGCTGTTTCTGCCTTGGAATAATGCTGGAATAAGAGCTATGAGTTACGGAAGAATGCTGTTGTCTCAGATGTTTGACTATTGAGCTGAGATCACACCTGAGCACGGTTTTCCATCTAACTGACTAATGATTATTAAGCACTCCATTAGTTGGTCTATTAAGTATGCCAGTAACTTCACCCATCGCTGAAAACCTCCTCCTACTTTGAGTCCTGATACTTACTGTGGAACCGCATTGCGATACTGTGAGTTAAACAGTACTGTGCGTTTCCCATAGATGAAGGTTCAGCATCTTCTACTCTCCTGCTGTCACCCATCAAATTCCCCCTATTTTCCTTCACTAACATGCCATTATTCTTAATCTCCCCCCATTTATCTGGCATCTCTTCCCTGTTTCCTTTTACCCTATTTTCCTTTATATCTTTATCTTTGCTCTCCCCCGAGCCCTTAACCTTCCAAATTTAGGTGCCCATTCTGATCGTGACCCGTCCATCCTTGAGGTCATTGTTAACCTGACTTTTTACAATCTCCCCCAAGAAAGCTCACAATATCTGACCATGACCTTGCCACTGCCACCCTCCTAGATTTAACACCCTGGCTGTCACCCCGACTATACTCTTTGCCTCCAGTACTCCACTCTGAACCCTCGGGATCATCCATGGCTCCATCATTTAAATGTTTTCCTCTGCCACTATCACCACCATCCAGACAGCCACTTCCCCAACCAAAAGTATGATCAATGTTTGCTTGAGTGGATCTCCTAGTCATAGATATTCTGTACTATTTCTCACTGGAGAATCTGTACTCTCCTTCCCCAAACAGCCTGCTCTAACCCTTCCATCTTTGCCTGGCCACTGCTCCACCCTTCCCCATTAGGCCTCCCTCCTCTGGTCATCCTCCACTGGCACCACCACTTAGGTCTGAAACCTAGGCTGGCACTTACAGATGCTCCCCAAAGAGGATCATGCACTGCAACTGTTAATCATGGAAGAAACCAATCGGGAAATGATTTCTAGCCTCATGCAAAATTAAGTTCCCCATCCACAAAACATCTCACTTCTGGTGAGGGTGGAAGATTCTGCCCTAGGTTGCTGCTGTCTGAAGCCAAGTCCTCTTCAGTCTGAGTATCCAGGGATCCTTACTAAGCACATCTCATGACAGCCACAGCACTCTTCCAATGCACACATTAGAGCCATGTGGGAAACACCTTAGGCAAGCACCATAATAATTAAGAGAGGAAATATTCGCATTAGTGGTTTTCATCAGGAAGATAATTCACAAGTAGGGTATTGCCATAAGCCAATACGTTCAATTTTTTAAATAAAATTGTACAGGCTATGTTTTTGCCATAGCTGGTGACCTTGCAATGTTAGTTCACATGAATATCAATGTTAATTGGTGGGTGAATGCAGTTGATTTGAGGTTTAGAGGACTGGAGAGATGATAGACAATTGTTAATGCAGGGAGGATGGATTTGCTGAATTCTAATACTCTTAAATGAATTGCTTCTAAAAAGCTCTCGCAATTCCTAGACATTCTTAAAGTCATCAATGCCCTATTCCTTGTCACACTGAAGGTCATGATAGTGGATCAAAGCTGTGCGGCACACACAAATCACGACCTCCCAGAAGGGATACTGCAGACTGTCACTAGACTTGTCAGGCATTGGAACTGGCTTTGACTAATCGATTCATTCTGCAGCGGAACATGGATTCATTCCTAACAGGAGCCATGGGTTCAGGGTGATGGTGACAGCAGGTGTCCACACAGTTAGATTCTCAGTTCTTGCACAGGGGCAAGACATTGAGGGATTGAAAATTCATACAGTATATATGGTCATGGTAGCATTCTTGATGATCAATCACCAGTTACACATTAATTGACAATGAAGCCCTTACAATTCATGAAGATGGTTAGTTTGTACGAAGAAGTGTGTAAAATCACATGGGTCCAGTTGATGACGCCTGGGCATAGATAAATGCTGTAATCTGTGCAAAGCCTTGAGCACTATCCAGTGACTATTGAGGAGTCAACTCGTGAATATGATTGCTCTGGAAAATGAAGCGTCAGTCACTTGCTTTTGTAAAGATGGCTTGCAGACTAACTGATCTTGCCAATATTTCCTCTGACAATCTGAGAGAACCAGAACACTGCATTTGCCTGACAAAGTCACAGAGTGTCGAAAGCTCGCAAATTTACTATTAAGTAAATCGGTTGGATTTAAAATTGGTGTTGCTAAATTCTTACTGAATCTGAGAGAAGCCAGAGGCAAAGAAGTCCAGGATCGTAGTGACCTTGACTGCAGCAGACAACACTGCACTAGTTGTGGCAGTTGATTGCAGCTAATATTGCAGGAGGTGACCAATTTTGTTGCAGGCTCCTTCAAGAAATGCAGCTTCCCCTACGCACTGTTTTTCAGAGAACTACTGACGTGCTGTTGTGGATCTGTAAACTCTACTGAGAGGGTAAAAATTCCCGACAGCACACCTTCGTCTATTTTCTCTCTCCAGCTAGGGCTCCGTTCTCTATCTTCCTGTTCTTCTTCCCAAAGTGAATTCCTAGGAGGACACCCATGAAGAAAGTAATAAAATGTGCAAGACTCCTTTTCAGTTCAGAATACCCAGCAGAAGCTACAAGCACTTTTCAATTGTTTTAGAAAAGAAAAACATCAATTATTTCAAGGAAGAAAAATCTCAGAATTCTACACCAAAATTTCCTGAGAGCAGTCACCAGCCGCATAAATATAACTGGAAAAGACTGGTGTGCGTTAAATGGTAGTAAAACAGCAAGAGGCAAAAATGGCAGCAAGGTCTAAAGCACACACTTGAGCCATTTCAGTTTAAGTTATGGTTGCCAGCATACATGTTTGAAAAAAAAATCAGAATGGTTGTCAATTCAGTAAGTCAGTGGTCCTAAGTGCTTAATCTTTGTTCTAAAAGCTAGTACAACAGTCACGAGACAAGAACCCTCATCATTTTGTTTTACTCAGACATCTGACAACACAGTTGCTCTGACTTCCTGTTACTGACACCATTTATTTTAGCAGAGTAATTTTTAAAAAATTGAATCTCACACTGGGCCAGTCTTAACAGTCTCATGTTGGGTTTGCAATGGTAAACAGACACCGCATATGGTCTTTCAAGGCACTTTCCAATTCTTTCATTTTAGGCAGCACTTGTTGAACCTCTTACGTTTTCCCAACAAAACAGCCACATTTAAAACCGCACAAAATGTCACCTTTGTAAGAATTTTCAGCAGAAGACAATTATGGAAAAGTGGAAATCTTCATTAAAATCACATTTGAAATTTGGGTCGACTGTTTGCTTCTCTACCAAACGATCAACAACTTTATCCTATGTTTTTCCTTATGCCTCTCAACAACTTTTACAGATGCTACCTTAGAAAGCATCTTTTCTGGTTGTATCACAGCTTGTATGGCTCCTGCTTTGCCCAAGACCACAAGAAACTAAAAAAAGTCGTGAATGTAGCCCAATCCATCCAGCCTCCCATCCATTGAATCTGTCTACACTTCCTTCTGCCTTGTCAAAGCATCCAGCATAATTAAGAATCCTGGTCATTTTCTCTTCCACCTTCATCCGTCAGGAAAAAGATACAAAAGTCTGAGATCATGTTCCAACCGACTCAAGAACAGCTTCTTCAGTGATGCCTTCAGGCTTTTGAATGAACCTACCTTGCATTAAGTTGACCTTTCTGTACATCCTAGCTATGACTTTAGCACTACATTCTGTATCTTCTCATTTCCTTTTCTATCTGTTGTCTGTATAATGCACAAGAAACAATACTTTTCACTGTATGCTAATACATGTGACAATAATAAATCAATTTGTACAATGTGACTCAAAGCCTTTGGACCTTCTTCTCCTGTCACAATGGACTTTGGAATACGGATGATCAAGATAAATAGCAGTGTTGTAGCTATTCTGGAACAATTTGACCAGGGACACGTTGCGGAGCACATCTTCAACCAGAATATGTCACGGCCATAGCTTTTGCAATATCCAGTTCCTTTAGTTATTTCTTGATATCATATAGTGTGAATTGAATTGGCTGAAGACTGGTACGTGTGATGCTCGGGACCTCCGAAGAGGCTGAGAATGATCATCAGTTCGGCACTTCTAGCTGCTTGTTGCAAATGTTCAAGCCATATCTTCTGCACTGATGCGCTAAGTTCCCAGCTTTCTGGAGCTCGGATAAAGGTAAACATACAATCTCATGTGGACTTACGACATTAATGCAAGCAACATTGCTTATCCCTAAACTCAGATATACCATAACTAAACCTTTGATCCCACTAAATAACTTGTGGACCAGCTACCCAATCTGGTGTTGCAAGGAGATGGGCACAGCCTCAACTTATGCTGCCAACCATCATGCTGGTTTGGCATCACAATCCTGACCCCAAGTTATTTTTAGACAGGCCTGATTGGGGTTGCATTGGCTGCTGGCTAGCTAGTGGCAGGTACCTAATTAGAGGGAAACTAATTATGGACCTATCAAGGCCCTATTACTGCACTGACTGGGACTGGGGTAGAAATGTGCAGTAGAAACACCAGCCCTGACCACAGCCAGAAAGCTGGGGGTTTCACGCCTTGGAAAGGTTGTTTTCCTACAACCATGGCCAGGCAGCTGTAGCCATTTTAAATTGAAGAACATAACTAAGGTGGAGATTCTGCAGATATCAGGGGCTTTTCAGTCAGGATTTGTGTTGGGACCAGTTTCAGGGTCTTAACCTGCAGAGAGTGTTCCAAGCATGGATGGTTAAAGAGTTTGATGAATTAATGGAAGGGAACAGGCTCTCCTGGGTCTGCCAGCCTGGCAGGGCAATAAGAAGCCATCCAGCACTGGCCAAGATGGGAGCTGAATGTTGTGACAAGGAGAGAAATGGAGTCTTAACATGGATGTGCCTTCTGAAGAAAAGGTCTTCAGCACAAGTTGGCAGCACAAAGTTGAGGCTGTGCCCACCTCCAATTGCAACACCAGCTTGGGTAGTTGGTCCACAAGTTTTTAGTGGGATCAGAGGCTCAGTTATGGTATATCTGAGTTTAGGGATAAGCAATGTTGCTTGTGTTAATGTCGTAAGTCCATATGAGATTTTATTATACCTTTATCCCAAATCCACAAAGCTGGGAGCTTAGTATATCAGTGCAAAAGATATGGCTGAAACATTTGCAACAAGCAGCTAGAAGTGCTGATGATCATTCTCAGCCTCTTCGGAGGTCCAGAGACATACCAGTCTTCAGCCAATTCAATTCACACTACACACTATCAAGAAACAACTGAAGGAACTGGATATTGCAAAGGCTATAGGCCTTGACATATTCTGGTTGAAGACTTGTGCTCCAGAACATGCCCCTGGTTAAACTGTTCCAGAATAGTTACAACACTGGCATCTACCTGGCAGTGTGGAAAATTGACTGTGTGTTTCCTGTACACAAAAAGCAGGACTATTCAACCAGGCCAATTACCACCCCATTGGTCTATTCTCGATCATCAGCAAACTGATATAAGAATTGATAGAACAGACAGCAACAGTGCTATCAAGAAGCACTTGCTTAGCAATAACTTGCTCACTGACTCTCACTTTGAGTTTCACCAGAGCCACTCAGCTTCTGACTGCGTTAAAACCTTGTTTCAAACATGGACAAAAGAGCTGAAAGCCGGTGCTGAGGTGAGAGTGATTGCCTTTGAGATCAAAACACCATTTGACGAAATATGGCATCAAGGAGTACGGCATCTAACAAAACTGGAGTTAATGGGAAACAGGGAGAAAACTCTCCACTGGCTGGAGTCATACTTAGCCCAAAGAGAGACGGCTGTGATTGTTGGAGGTCCAACTTCTAAGTTCCAGGAATCACTGCAGGACTTCATCAGGGTAATGTCTTTGGCCCAACCACATTCAGCTGCTTCATCAATGACCTTTCTTCCATCATAAGGTTAAAAGTGGGATGTTCACTGATAATTGCGCTATGCTCAGCATGTGACACTACTGTGCCTTTAAGAATTTTTAAAAATCATGTTCTCTGCATTTATAAGCAGTTTCATTTCTTTTTATTGTGGCACTGGCCACCTGCTTAGATATCCTTTTATTGCTGCTTAAATGGTTTAAATTGGGTTTTGTTTATTTTTAACCTGAATCTAATGCACTCTCTGGGACTTTAGGACCCTTTTTGAAGACTGATTGACAGGTCAGGTGGGATAGTTTCTGTTTTCCTTTCACAAGAGTTCTTAATTTCAGGTTTGGTTGCTTGCCAATTAGAAGGTATGCGGAAGCCATATCGATAATCATCTTGCGGAGTGTCTCCCTGGTATCGAAAATTCTGCTGGCTAATTTGGAAGTAGTCTTTTTTACTTTATCGGAGTGAAAATTTTGTTTGTGGTGGCTTGCCAGCTAGAGGCAAAAGTGGCACTATCTTTACCTCGAGGTGGGCTGGTAGCTACAGCAATTGGAAGTCAAGAGTTTTAATTCTCTATCCACAGGACTAACTCTTAGCAAGTGTTGCACTGCTAAAAAATCCAGCATCATGTGAATATTCTTATTTTATGGACTAAGCCTGGGACAGGTTTATGTTTATAGGAGGTTTGCTGTGCTGGTACAGTGCATTTAGCTGTTAGGGTTTATACAATATCGTGTTTCTTTTTCTTGTTTGTAATTGTTAAAAGTGATTGCTAACTTTCCTTCTGTGTATTAACTGTATTTTTAAATAAATTTTGAATAAAGCTCCTTAGTGGGTTATTTGAATCACATCTGCAGTGAAGCATCTTAAGCTTATCCACACCACATTCAAAATGCAAAATTTATGGTCAAGGCTGATTTCATAAAATACTTTGGAGTTCCTGACCTGGATTATAACAAATGTCATTTGCAAACATTCAGACACTAAAGCAATCCACGTAGTAAGACCTGGACAATATCCAGGTTTGGTTGACAATTGCCAAGTAACATTTGTGCCACACAAGTACCAGGCAATGACCACTTCAATAAGAGAGTATCTAACCACTACTCTTGAAAGTCAATGGCATTATCATGGCTGAATCCCCCATTATCAATGTCCTAGAGGTTACCATTGACCAGAAACTGAACTGGACTGGCAATCTAAATACAGTGACTACACAGGCAGGTCAAATGCTTGGAAAATATATCGAAGTAACCCACTAGATTGGCATCCCATTAGCAAACACTCAATCCCTCCAACATTGTTTAGTTTATTAGTTCATTCATTAGTGTCAGAAGGCTTACATTAACACCGCAGTGAAGTTACTGTGAAAATCCCCTAATTGCCACACTCTGGCGCCTTTTCGGGTACACTAAGGGAGAATTCAACATGGCCAATGCACCTAACCAGCACCTCTTTCAACTGTGGGAGGAGACCGGAGCACCTGGAGGAAACCCACACAGGCATGGGGAGAACGTGCAAAATCTTCAATGCTATGAGGCAGTAATGCCATCATGCAACACACACATTGACACACAATGGCAGCAATATGCACCATCTACAAGATGCACTACTGAAACTCACTAAGAATTCTTAGACAGCACCTTCTAAACTCATGACCTTTACCATCTAGAAGGTCAAGGGCAACAGATGCGTGGGATCAGAAGCACCTGGAAGTTGCCCTCCAAGCCACTCACCATTCTGACTTAGAAATATATCCTGTTCCTTTACTGTCACTGGGTCAAAATCCTAGAACTCCTTCCCTACCAGCACTGTGGGTGTACTTACACCACATCAACTGCAGCACTTCAAAAAGGCAGCTCACCACCATCTTCTCTCATGCAACTAGGGATGGGCAATAAATGCTGCCCTAACCAATGGCACCCACATCCCTTGAATGAGTGAAAAAGAAGCAGTTTGGGAAGTTGAGTTGCTGGAATGAATTTTTGACAATAACCTCAATAAATGGTTCATTTGATCATTTTGTCTCCATTCATTTTAATTCCCCACGTGCCAAGTTTCTAAGTTTTCTGCTAAACACCAGGGACAGAATTTTACAGATGGTTGGGTTTCCCACCCCATCACCCAAAGAATCAGCAGAGAACTCAGCCCCACTGATGTCAGCTTCCCCATAGCCATTTAGGATTATTGATTGGTTAGAACATAGAACATAGAACATTACAGCACAGAACAGATGTTGAACGATGTCGAAGTTCAACATCGAAGAACTTCGGCCTTCGATGTTGCGCCGACCAATATAAAAAGCAATGCCCCTCCATACTAAACCATTCCCTTCTCTTCCATATACTTATCAACTAACCTCTTAAACGCCACCAAACTTGGCGCATCTACAACTGCTGC